>JADNRZ010000008.1:0-1200000 GCA_015501605.1 Panaeolus papilionaceus | reverse complement strand
CATGTGGTGAGGTGGGCTTGAAGTTCCTCACTGAGATCGAGTTAGACACGTTATAATTTCGAGACAGAGAGAGCGTACGTTGAGTAGTATTCATCACTGCAATTCTCGCATTTCACGAGCATGCTTCTCATATCTAGAATGGAAGTTAGGGCCAGTAATAATGACGACAGGTAGGGTCAGACACTAACGAATCTGGTAATGTCGTCGAAGGTTTGATCGCCTTGTAAACGGTGTATTACATTGTGGACAGTGGTACGCCCCGTCTTTGCTGTCACGACGAATATTGTCGATGGGGTCAGAGTTGGAAGTTTTGCGTGAGTCCATGTTGAAGCTAAGTTTCGAGGGAGGGGAGGGTAGCGTATTGAATTGTCCTGACTTTCTCCCCTGTATTTGAATCAACTGGGATGTCGGGAGGTCAGGTTCCGATCTTGTGGTATTATTTCCAGATTCAAGATGCAGTGTTCTTTCGGAACTCCTGTGGATAAGGCCTAAAGCTCCATCAATGCATCTTGACTACATTTGAACAGAGAACGCAAGACGCTCACCTCCAGGCACGGGATACACCGATTTACAAGGTGCGAACGACAGGCGAGCTTATGAGACCTTGGAAAATCCTAGATTCCTAGATTCGCCTCTCACACCATTATTGCATCGATAACCGTCACAGTAAAGCTTAGGGCCAATGGGGGTGCTCGATCTAGGCGACTCACAGTGATATTCTTATCTCACTGAGTCGAACCCGCCAAGTAGGCTTGCCCACCGATTCCGCCTTCCTTAAACGTGGGTTTGTCTCATCACTCCAAGAACCATGGGAGATGCATACGTATGAGCGAAGGACTTTTCCAGCCGCACCCTCGAAAAACGGGTTTATAATTGGATTCGATTTACCGAGCTACCGTGGTCCATATGGATCACATTTGACCTTTGTACGGTAGTGCTTCGACTTGTCATCAAGCACAACAAACTAAATCGAAAACATCGCTGATCCAGCCATTTGTGACGTCGGTAAACGTTCGATCTCCAAGATGAGAGGTTGTTACACACCTTCCTGCATGATCAAGGTCACTTTCGTGAGGTTCCTCTGCAGATTATAGCCGATCATTATAATGGTTAATTGACGGTTATTTTCCACAGCTTGAGCGAACATGTCTATCTTGTGTGTCATGTGGAGTGTTTGCCGCATACCACATTGCGATGGTCGCATCTGGGGGCTCAAAGCAGTTCAGAATGCGATTGGCACTCCTTCTCCGCATTCACGGACGCAATCACTCAAGATAAACCAAAAATAGCGCAAGATTTGGAGAGAGAGATATTCCAATGCCATCATGTTGTGACAAAAGTTAGAGACAGATCTTTGGGATGGTCGAATTTGGATGGCCGAGGAAATAAATCTGACGGGAGCGTGTTTACTCATTGAGAATTATATTTTTCACACTCACTTTTGGGAATGATGACGGGTGCGTTATTTCTGGTTCTGTTGCATTGATGGTTTTGTTTGACGCTGAGCTGGTCATCGGAGACCTCTTGTACGGGGCTTCTTGGGCAAGACTTAGAGCTATAGAGTGCCTAACAGGTCAATATTGAATTGAAAGGTGAATGCTCTACAAGGCAGCTTAGGATTGTCTTGAGACGCATTCAAACGGTTTTCAAGAGCAAACAGACATGTCGTTATCTTAATGAACATTGAAGAAGCGGACGCTAACCTGTCGGCTGAATAAAATTCGTTTTCTCGCTTTGAATAGTGGCAGGATAATACTATACCAGAAGAAATGCTCTGTTGTGGCAGAATCCAGATACGCAGATTTGTCAGAATTTACGCAGCAGGTATTACAACGTGTTCGATTTCCAGACAACTAACGAGCCTTTTTCAGCTGATTACTTGACAGTCCCTAGATGTCGAAAGATGCTGACATTAAGAACCATTATGTACCGAAGAAGCCATATGGCAGACGAGTATGTGGACATCATGACTGTGGTGGTATGCATGAAAGCAACAACTACAGATTGTCCCATCCCCCATATCGACGGGATGGAGCGGACCGGGATTGAAGATGATTGGGAAATGCAAGGCTGGATCACGCAGGTGTCAATTAGATGATTCACTCAGTATGCGATATTATCAATTCAACACAAAAGAAATTTCTGAACACAACAGGTATAAATGACGTACAAATACAGACGAGGATAGCTACTGCGGATTGAGAGCATTTTAAAAGCTATTTTGGAATTGAAAGGGCATTCGTGGAGGAAACAAAGACGAAGGAATTGAGGAAATGAAATACACTGTACAATTTAGTTAACGCTGAAATAAGCTCCTGGCAGATATAATCCAGTTGAAATGATCTGGGTGATGAGGGGAACACGAATTCAACCTCACAGAGAGAAATGGAATAAACGAGAAAGTGTCCGATAAGGAGAAAAGACGGGCACATTGTTGGGGAATGCTCATGGCGCATGTGAAGAGATAAGTAAAACAAAGGTTACGATGCGAATGGTCTGCAAGGCAGAGAAAAAGAAAAACGCAATGAGACACGGAATGGGAAGGAGGTAGATCAATAACTGCCCAATCTGTTTATTGTTCCTTTTAGTGGGCCAAGCGGATGCAGAGTGTGGAAGATTTAAAATGAGATGGTATGGCAGGCCATGGGTGACAATATACAGAGAATAAAGAACAAACACAGCGCGATTTAGAAATGGGGGGGTTAAAGGGTAAATCGTGCTGGAAAGCGAATACAACGCAAATGGAGGAGCATCAAACGTTTCACCAGGTAGTTATGCAAATGAACAATGTCAACAAACGTTCCTGTCAATCGCCATTGGCACTTCTCGGTGACGAAAGTCGGTCGATCACTGTACCTTGATGGTGCTGGACTGTATCAGGGCACATGACCTATCTGCTGGGCTGGCTTGGTCGTTTCCCCTTCTGGTGGGGCTAATGGGACCACCTCTGCAACGGTATCTGACACCAGGCTCCTCGGACTTTCAACAAGCGATAGAGGCACATCAACCTTGACTCGTTTACTCAGGCTTAGCAAACGCCCTTCCTCGTCTTCCAATTCCTCACTACTGCGTTTTCTTAAACGCGCCGGTGAAGGAGACAGTATGGGGTTAAATGAAACAGTTACGTCGACATTGTCAGCCGGGCTTCCATCCGTGCGTTGACGCTTGGGAGGAGTACCGCCGCCACTTTCGCGATTCCGGAAATAGCGTGATTCGTGGGAGCTATGTTCGCTGTCTGCATCATCGGTTGGGTCCAGCAGGTCATCGGAGGAACGTTTTAAAGAAGGTCGTCTTTCTACCAGGGGTTCGGGCTCGGGGGAAGCTGAGTAACTATACGCGTCGTCGTCATCATCTCGAACACTATCTGTGTATTCAAGAATATCGGCGTCGTATTCGGCGTCAGACGCTTCGTAGTCCACCTCTTCTTCGCCATCACCGTCGATTTCAGGGCCGCGAACTTCCTTGAGTTGAATTTCTGCCGATTGCAAATCGTCCTGGTGTTGTTGATTGATTTGATGGGCAGGCACACTGGCTACGTTAGCGTAGGCGGCTCGAGCAGCAGCATCCGCCATTTTAGCTCGTTCACATATTGAACATCGGCAATGATAGAGAGGCGCACAAGCATCCCGCCATGCCTAAAGGTAAAGTGCAAAACGATGAGTCAAAATGTACCAACGGTTGAACTCAGAGTTTGTGCCTCACCGCTTTGATTCCCTCTATTGTGTACATTGGTAAATGAGCGACGGTAACAGGAACATACGGGATGCTGCTCAAGAGTTGTGGCGACGGCTTGACAGGATCAACCGGGATCAGGCGAGGACGAGTGGGTAAAGTGCTAGGACGGCGTGGGGTTTCATCATCTTTCTTTGTGATGGACTCGTCTGTGGATGGAGGTGGGGAAGGAGTTGTTTGAAGGGTTGTCGTCGACAAAACGGGACTGGTGGCGTTGGATGATGCATGACTCGAGGCTTTCGTACTACTGCCAGAAGAAGTTATGGACGAAGAGTCATCCTCCTTGCGATCTGTTCCCAGAGGACAGGGCTTGTCTCCAATATGATCGTCGCGACGAGAAGCTTCTTCGTTCCTTTTTCGTTCAACCCAGTCTACTCCATCGTACCAAACTAGCTCATCCTCTCGTAGAATCTTGACAACCTCTTCAAGAGACATTTTGCTTGCTCTGGTCGCAGGATCTTCGTAGCCTCGAGAGCTCCCCATACTGCACTCCATCACCAGCTTGCGAACAATGTTCTTCATTGGTGGGGTCAAAATTTCCCGCAGCTGCCTGGTGTGGATGCCGTATGCAACCTCGCACAGGTCATATGTCGGAGGGATGACAGCATTGACAATGGACGGTGAAGGGTGGACCTCTTCTTCAGGAATGAATTCCCCGGCACTTTCTACGCTGCTACTGGGAGATGATGACCGAAGAGCTGTCCGAGTCCAAGGGCAGGGATGAATAGCAGGCACACAAGTTGGTGCGCCAGAAACGGTATGTCTGTACCAGGCGTCGGCGGGTGACAGCCAGTGGCCGTCCATTATTCGCTGTCTTGCCCAATCGTAAAGAGCCATCTCCCGCACTTGGCTAGAGTCCCTCATCAACATGACTTCCCGCTCGTCGTCAGAATCTTCTTCCTCTTCCTCTTCCTCCTCCTCCGTTTTCTGGGCGGCCAGAGCATGCTCTGCGAGGCTTTTGTATTTGGTAAAACGACAGAGCCATAGCTTTTCTCGTGCAAGAGAAATAAGCTCTTTCAGGTTTCCCTCTCCCAGGTCGATAAAGGCTGAAACATGATGCGCAGCTTCCCAGTCGTCTGGCAAAAAGGTTCGTCCTCCTATGGCTTCAATGTCACGGGGACTCGAGCTAACAGCATTCCATAGGTATTGTTTTCTGCATGATTTGCAGGTGGCGGCGATATTAGGGAATGTCATTAGGTCATCATTGTCCACAACGGCAATGTTTTGTGCAAGCTCGTATTCTCGAGCAGTGAGGTCCTGGGTTAAAGGAAGACCATCGCAGAGACATACTCCACAGATAAGATCCCGGCGTCGGTAGTGATCTTTGCACACAGGGATATTGCTATGGTACATGGAGGCGATGAAGTGTTTGGCTGTTGTAAGACCCATATTGGTACGTGGATTGTTAATACGGCAAACATAGCAGCTGCATGCAATGATGTTGCGCAGATGACGGTATGGTGTTAGATGTATGGGGGGAGGCAGGGACGTTTGGGAAGGGTGAGGTTTAGGGTAAAAAATCATGTGTTGCTTGAGAAAATCGTTGGGATCGACGACGTTGATGGCTTCGTTCCAGAATGGGTGTTTCTCGACTAGAAAATGGATCGGTCAGTCTCCAGTATAATGACATTTGAGGATGATGTCAATGTAAACTTGAATGATCAATAACAAAAGGGAATACTGTAATTAACGAGGAGTGTTTGAAGCAATTGGTGGAGAAACGAGAGATGTGAAAAATGAAGAAACAAGGCTAAAGCATGTGGGTGCAGTGAAGGGTATCAGTGTCCATTGAAAAGCACATTGCATATTGTTTTGAACACGGAAACTGAAAATAAAACTGTGCATGGATCAAAAGTCTAATAACGGATAAAACTCGCGCTATAGAACCCGATGTTAAAATGGTATATGATCTAAGCGCTTCGCCGTCACGGTTTGCTGCGATAACGCAGTGTAGGACAGAAATATGAAGAGTAAGGGCGGAATAACAACAGAACGACGCGAAATAAAACCAAAACTCACTAGCTTTCCTCCATTCAGGACATATGGGCATGACATATCTCTCAAGGTCTTGAGCGTCGCGTAAGACCTGGTACACCATTCTTGAAATCCACGCAGCAGGTCCTTGAGGAGAATCCAACGACCAAGCCATAGATGAATAGGACGCAGCAGAACGATCCATTAAATAATGTGAAGCTATGGTCCTACATTTGAACCAAGTCAACGACGTTCTCGGCAATATCATCGCGTGTGGCGCTTGACTGAGGGCTGACATACCATACGATTTCGTCTGGCAGCTGAGGCCATGACCTATTAGTGGACTTTCCTTTGAGCACTGTGCCAACATTGTCGATAACTGAATAGATTGTCGTCGCCATTGTCGTGGTCGATGATGAAGACGGTGTACTGAAAGACAGGGATCGTCGGCAACAACAGCGTCACAATGACAAAAGTTCATTGTCCCTAGAGCCTATTAAAACTATTCCCACGCACAGACCATTCAACACATCATCAATCCCCGGGTTCATCGTGGTTTCGTGCTTTCACAGCTTACACGGCCACATTTATTCAAGTTGCCCCTGTTGTTTTTATTATTCGGTGGCAGTTAACTTACATACATGTCGATGCTTTGAGTTTAAATTTATCATCAACACTGCTTTACATCCAACATGCATGTTGGGCTACAGACTTTCGACATCGTGGACTACATCTTCGCTCTGATACAGCAAGATTGCAATGTTGGTCTTCGAACTTTAAAAGCACTGTCTTTGACATGTATCTCATTAAGTGAAATTGCACTGGATCGTCTATGGCATACCCAACCCAATTTCGTCGCCTTGATCAAAACCATGCCTCCCGAGCACTGGGCTGAAACCCCACCATGGCACACAACGTGGTTTGGGGATTATGACTTCGTACGCGCAGTTAATTATTTCGACGATCTCTTCTAATTCGATATTATCAAACAGAAGGTCATGGATCTCCATGAAAAGCTTCTCTACAGATTGAACTTTTATGCTCGTCGAATTCGACAAGTATCATATGTCCCATATGCGAAGCATCGATCGCATTACGGTGGTATTCCGTACGATATCGCAGCGTTGCACAGTCTATGGTCCCTTAGACCAGACCCGTCGCAACCTATTTTCCCCAATCTCCAGCGTGTGGAATTTCCAGATGCTCGCCATATCATGCTCGATATGTTTTTAGCTTCTCCTTCTATCGATGTCGACATTGGAATGGGTGCTAGCGACCTAGCAGTCGCGTATTCACTCCAGAATTTTGCGTCCAACATATCTAGCCTTTATCTCGGATCCCCAGAGCTCCCAAGTCCCATAGGTTCCTCGTTGGAAGTCTTGTTAGAAGTCATTCGTCAAATGAGCAGTCTTCGTGTACTCAAGACCTCATTCAAATTAGACTCTGCGGTTCTAAAGCATCTCGCGGCTCTGCCATCCTTGAGCAAGCTTGGCGTCCGCAATTGCTCACAGGACATTCTCTCCGCCATTACTCCATTATCGACGACCAGCTTCATTGCCCTTCAAGACCTAGAACTAGTGGAAACAAGCATTACAATTTTTACGAAGCTCCTCCAAAAAATCGGCAATCTTCCGCTACGTAGCCTGACCATTCATACCAACTACAGTCGCCCTGCCTTATTGGCCGAGAACGAGCTCGATAGAGCTTTTGCAGCCCTACAAAAAGTTCGTGGTACAGAAGCCCTCCGCAGCCTGCGCATCAAATCTTCTGCATCTGAGGATGAACCACCATCCCCGGCCACTATCAACTCTGCAACCCTTCGCCCCCTCCTCTCCTGCCGTCATCTTCACACGTTGGAGCTCGATGTCGACTGCAAATATCATCTGACGGACTCAGACTTTAAGGACATGGCATCAGCATGGCCGAACATGCGATCCCTGCAAATCGGCCCGTTAAAGGGCTGGTCGACACATTCATCTGATCTCCTAACGTCGTTCCGCAGTCTCTTCTACCTCCTCGAAGGTTGTCCGAACCTCCAACGCCTCGTTTTTGCTGTCAACGGATTGATACCGCCTCCTGTGGCCGCTGAGATTACTTCCCGGCATATCAACAGACAGATGACCACCCTTTGGCTCGGCAATTCTTCGATCGACAAATTCTGTGTAACAACCATCCGAAAGTTTTTGAAGACGGTTCTCCCCAACGTGGTGAGTATAAATGGGCATTGGACAGTGACAAAGGCTGGTGGGAAGATTGGCCAACAGCACAGACTGTGGTTAGAGGTGGCGAAAAGCGCAGACGAACTCAAGCAAATATATACGAATGCGGCGGGTGGGGTGAACCAATTCGTTTAGATAGATTTATTGCGTATTTTAAACTGGTGTTGAAGGGATACCTAACTTGTATTATATCATGGCTCTTATATGCCGTCCAATTCTGTCCTTCTCTGTTTGAAAGGGACTTATGTAAACTCTCTGGCTCGGCTCAAACTGGCCAAGCCTGAGCAGTGCTTCTTGGCTGGGATCTGTATCATCATGCCCTCCTCCGACATATCTGAGTTTCGGCGTGTTTTGTCCACTGCAAGAAACATAATTATCTTGTCGGGAGCAGGTCTTTCTGCTCCGTCAGGTGCGAAAAACGACGATCACACCAATACGAGGCAACTGACAGCACCTAACTTCTGCTCTTGCTCTTGCTCAGGTATTGCTACCTACAGAGGCTCTGGTTCCTCATCCCTATGGAACGACCCAGTGCGCCGCTAAGTCACTAAGGCTCAGTTACTGCTGGCATGCTGACGCTGGCCCAATATCTCGTAATGAAATCATCATGTTATACAATGACAGGCACTCAAAAAGTACTCCTTGCACACAACGTTCGACGATGATCCCAGTGGATCGTGGCAATTCTACCATCGCCGACGCTTAATGTGGGTATCTCATTACGCTCTAAACAAACCCGATGATCATTAAGTTGGGAGCCTTCTTCAGAGCTCTATCTTCTAAACCCAATGCGGCCCACCTGGCCATCGCTTCTTTGTACCTGCCGACTGTAAAACATCGGATTATCCCCCATGCTACATCGCCACCCCTTCACGTCACGCAGAACCTCGATGAACTCGCGATCAGCGCAATTGATGCATTGTCCCATCATGATCGGGAAGCCCATGCGGCGAAAGAAGAAGGCAAGGCCAATCTCATTCAAATGCACGGATCACTGTTCCAGACACGTTGTCTATCCTGTAAACACTCTAAACATACACGTGAGCCGTACCTCTCGAATGTTTTCCGTCCTGTTGTGGGCTCCGAGACTGGGCCCCCCGGGCCCCCCGACGCGAGTATGACAGGTCCTGATGGAAGCCTCGAAGGCGCTCAGGTAAACGCTGAAACCTTTATCGACATTCCGCGAGAGAGCCTCCCACGCTGTGGTGGGGACGATTGGAGTGGATCAAACCGCTACGGTCGGTGCGGCGGCCTCCTTCGTCCTGATGTCGTTTGGTTCGGAGAGGTCCCTCCCTTGATGGGAGAAATCGCGAGAAAAGTCACTTGGTGTGATCTTTTGATTGTCGTTGGGACGTCTGGCATAGTGAGTGAATTTTTTCACATAGTTTACATGCTGCAAAGAAGCCACGCAATGGCACTAGGGAGGAAGGGTCACCGACGGATCGAGGTTTACTCTGGGTCGATTGTGACCGACGCGTGAGAGGCATCGGGCACTCCACGAGACAATGCTTCTCCACAGCTTTAGCACACTGCTGCATACTAATGACGTATTATTTCTTTTTTTACCAGGTGCAACCAGCGGCAGGATTTGCCTCCCAGGTCCGTGAACAAGGTGGAAAGGTTGCTATATTCAACATGGAAGAGAATAGTAAAGATGTCGAGTTCGACTTCCTCTTCCTCGGGAGCTGTGAAAAGGTGCTTCCGGCTGCTTTAGATGTTGAAGCGGAAGTAAAAGTATTATTGTAGATACTGGTTTACTAGGTCTGGACGATTCGATTGGTATCGTAACACGAAAATACTGTGATTTTTAGCAGAAACGTGCCTCAATCCGTGGATAATAGCCCGTAACGATAATAAGTCTGAATGTTACGTATTGTTCTAAGTCGACTAATCATCTATCATTATTAAATGGCGCAGTGGTTCATCTAAATTTCAATTGAAATCGCGATGCAACGTAACTCGGCTCTCAGAAGCAATCGCGGGGAAGTTGTTCGCTAAGCGCCCAGTCACCAGATATAGAAATTCAGGGAACAAAGGCCATCCTGCCACATAGCCTGATAGAACATGCAATGCTAGTGTTACCCAGAGTAAAGAATTTGACTAGCACTTTATTCTGAACTGCAAATGACATTTATGACAGGTCACCCAAGGAGTGACGAAGCCTTACAAAGTCCCTTCGGTTTTCCATACCTGTCCACATGTAAGAATTCGTGTTGATGGAGCTCGGCGTTTATTTATAGACATATTCCCAGGACAGAAATAGTTATGTACGACAAAAATAGGCTTCCTCATCTCCTGGACTACCATATTGTAGGCTGAAGATATCATCCAGAGCGAGCCGACAGGGTGCTAGAATCAAGGGCATAATATATATCCACGACTATCGGACAAATGAAAGCGACGGGAAACTCTTCAGATCCTAGGGAAGCGAGCGTCATTTCCCCACGCCTCGGAGAAATGTGCAGATCATATTTCTCCGCCATCGGACGACGACATTGTACACTTTTACGGTATACATACCACCTTCTGTTTCGAATTCGCCTCCCGATGCATTGGTGCCCGAGTTGTCTGGGGTGACCGCCATTGGCAATGGACGCGGGTGGCGATGACTCCAATAAAAACAGCGAATTATCTGTAATTTACATTTGTCAATTCAACAACAGGCATAATGTTGAGATATATACCGTTTATAAAATTCTCGAATCGCCGTAGTACACGTCAGAGGGATTTTTTGTTGCACATGGTAGATGCATATCAAAACAAGCATTTCATATGTTGAACTTTGAAGACAGAACAGATGTTTTGAAGACGTAGATGACACGTATCAGGGGGGAAAACGTGCTCGAGCGTCATGATTCTATGTCAACGCTATAACGCCATGAGCTGACTCAAAAACGAAAAACGAAATTAAGCTCCATACCAGTTGTTTGACTCAGTGCAACACCACCTTAGCCCCTATCTCCTCTCACTTGAACTAGTTACCACAGTTCAAGGAACCAAGAGCGACGATGAATAGTGTGGTAGTCTCAACTGTCCAAGTATAGAACTCGGTAGGAGATAACGTCGCACGACTCTCGCTAGCCCCTATGATCATATATTCTATGTATGTATTAAGTATAAATTTGCAATACAGTCGCCCTGGGCATTCCAGTCTATTAATACGTGACATCAGCACCAAGGCTTTCAATGGATCCTCGCCTGCGTTGAGCGCACCAAATTAACGGCCCCGAAAGGACGCGCCGTAAAAATAGATGGCGGAGATTCAGGGTTGCATTATCAATTAACAAAAGACAACGAATGTCGCAGTTAAGCCACCACCTGTACCACTTGTGTGGGTGTGTGAGCTGTGGTGAATTTCAAAGGCCTTATCAGACTCTGGTTAAGCACGTGTTGACTTCAAGTTTGATAGACTGTGTGAACGATACAAGATGAGATTGTTGAATTGCTAGAGAAACAGGAATACTAATAAGACATACAGTTAAAAAGAAAAGGGAACAAGGGTCACTATGGGAATGTGCGCAGAATACGGGAATGACGAATGAAATAGAATAGTCCTAGAGGCTGAATGAAAATTTAATGCATGACAGTTGGCCCGATCCTGAAGCCCAAATTTGTGGACGCGCAACTTGATGTACATACTACGCAGCGAAGCTACGAGTAAAAAGAGATAATCAATGGGTATTAGCGAGGGGTATCGTAGTGTGAATTTCCGTCCTTCGTTGGTGATTCTTCGTGATTCTCGTGGTATAGGTCGTGGCTTGAGTCGTTGTCCTCCTCGTCCGAATGGGCGTCAGCTTCTGGGTCAGCTTCGTCAAAGATAACATGGAACTGTGGGGCAAAATATTAATATGATGAACCAACAATTGGGAAGCGTTGACGTACATGTGTAATGAGGGCTTTCACTAGTTTGTGGGAAAGGCCCATGTTATTGAGGATCAAGACGAAATCATTCTGAGGTGCCCTCAAAAGATTGGGACTGAATACAATAGCAAGAGCCTCAGCGGTCATATGATTATGTTCCTCGAAGTCCGTAACCCTTGAGATAATTTTTGGGTCAGGATCCGAAAAAGGTGGTAAAGAGGAAGTGAAAGCGAACCTATCCAAATGTTCGGATACCCGCCGAAGAATGTCAAAGTTGGCTTGTGGGAGGCTTTGAACCACTCTTCGAATGTTGGTTAGACGATCATCCAGATTTTCAAGTCCTGGTAAATATTATATCAGAAATCTATTTCAGAGAAAAAACGAGAAAAAAAAATCATACTCATGGCATCCATAACCTCACGGTACGAAGCTGGAGGAAACACGGGTTCCGGCAGAACTCTGAACCAGGATTTGACCAAATCACAGATGGCATGAATATCTGTAGTGGGCCTCAAGGGTGACTCTCCTCGGTTGTACGCATCCTTGAGCGCGTTGATTTCTGTTGCAGCACCTGCGATGCGATCTATTGAAATGTCAGCAATGCCAAGTTATAAGGGGAAGCTCCAGAAGACATACAAATTCCGACTTCATTTAGGCCCCGCGTCTCGATCTCGTTTAAGCATTGTTCAATAATGGTGGGAATGGTCCCGGGTGGCACTGAGTCAGCACCAACCTCTCGCCGAAGAAGGTACTCCAGCTCGACCCCAAATACTGGAAATTGATGAGTAAGTTGTAAATCCAAAGATCTGTGTTAGACATACCAGCTTTTGGATCACGAGAGGCAGTGATAGGGTGGTGGTGAATATGATCTGATATTTGTGGTATCGGGCTATTGCCGAGGTAGGTCAGACGTCGCTTAGCCGCCATTTTCGTTACGCGTGAAATATTCTCGAGCCACTTGAGCATTTCGCGTTTGTTGATGGCTTGAAGTAAGTAGTGACCGCCGTCCTCAGTGTCCAGTTGGAAAGTGTAGGACCTCTCATTATTGATGAACTGCGCAACCTGAGCATCTAGAACACTAAGGACCAGGGAGGGTTTCGTGTTTGTTGGGAAATCTAATTCAGCTGGGGTGCGTTTCATGGCGAGGGGTTGGGAAATGTCTGCTCCGAAGGCACTTGAGATAGGCCTCATAAAGTTCAAAAACGCGGACACGCTCTTCTTATTGCGGTGTTGCTTTTGGGCGTTCGAAAGGGGTTTCCGCGGCTTCATTGCTTTGTTGAGAAGTTCATTCCGGTGTTCGTGCTTTGCTTGCTCGTGTTGCTTCTCTCGTTGAAGTCGGGTGCGCAGATGCTTGTCCCTGCGGTTCTTCTCTATCTGGAGAGCCACAACCTTGTTGAAAGGCCGGATAGCCTTCTTTGAAGAAGAAGCACCATTCATCCCCGGGTTGGCAGCCTCCCTCGCCGCTTCGTCCTTGATGCCACGATGATCGAATTGGAGGTTTTGCACCTCCTTTTCGATGTTGTTCAAGCGTTCAAACCCGCGTCTATTTCCTTCTTCTGATTGGGGATGCTTGCGTGCGGAGGGAAGGATAGAAGCTTTGCTAATAATGTTGCAAATATGCCTAAAACAGATAGACTCCTGAGTACGCATCATAAACGTCTTGTTAGAAACTAATTACCTTCGCTTATCAAAGTTAATACGGTTTTGACCCTCCTGCACTGCTGCCTCCATGACGTCGGGTCCAGCAATAACCTCTAGCATCCGCTCCAAAAGCCACCCCATATCAACTGTCAGACAGTCTCGTGAAGTCGTGCTTTGGACGAAAGGACGCTGTAAAAGGGATGCTAGCGAATCGCACGCAGAACCTCTACTCATCGCCACACTTTGCCATACCCGATGGTGCATTCGACTTTCTACACTGAGCAATGCAGATGTAGCAACGGACTCGACAAAGGACCGAACACATGGCTGATCCATAGTCTGCTGTGAATTGGACGGAGTCTCGCTGTTGCGCAGGCGTGCTACCTCGATAGCTTGAATCAGCAGCTCGATTCTAGCCTGCCTTGCCCGTAAGCCTAAACGTGGCGCCACAATCTTCGAGATGAGCCATTTGCGAATTATGGAGTAAGCCCTGATGCAGCTTCGTATTCCCGGAGGTAGCAGACGATACAGGGCGTCCTGACTGAGTTCGGAAATGAGCGAAGAGGGTTCAATCTCCTGGATGACCGAGTAGATCGTCTGAATCTCAACTAGTTCCTCAGTGGACACTGGATCTCGCGCTAAAAACCAGCCTGTGCGATCGGAGGTTTGCACTTCCAATAGATCTGCAGTGATGTATAAATCCTAGTAAAGTTTCTTGAGCACAAAGGAACAGCGGTAATCGAGGTAAACCACTCACTTCTTCAGTAACATTGCTAAATGCAGCACAGGCCATCCCATCAAGATTTTCAACAAAATCTTCGGGATCCATTCGATCCATATCAGGTGGCTCACGGCTACCTACGTTGCGAGCAGCCCTTGCACCCCTTAAACGTTGCTGATGGTGGACCCCCCGGGAAATGGTTGGGCGCATGGTCTGCGCAACAAAGGTTTGCTGGACTTGACGGCGAGTATCAGACAGTGATTCCCATGCCTGTTGCACAGACGGGGTTTCAGAATTAGGGGATTGGAAGATGTGATGATCGGCAGGATTTTCCAAGAAGGTCTGAATCGCGCTATAGAGCTGGGCATCATCCAAAACATCCTGGGCACCTCCTCCAACGGTCAACCACTCTTTGATGGTCCAGAGAACCTCCGTACGTTTGGAGACCCCTTGGTGATAGTCGTCTACAGAAGGTGAGGAACCAGAAGGCTGAGACGTAATAAATATTTTGCGGAGGAGCTAAAGGAATGATATGAGATAAGGCATAATAACCGACTGATTTAATCAATAACATACCTCAAAGAACACCAGAGGTGTCACGAAGCTCCTGAACACACTCCACCAAACCCTCGCAAACTCGACACGATCTACGACGAGTTCACGCATCATGCCTTCTCGCAGGGAAATTTCACCATTGTCGTCAGCAACAGACACGGTGATGCTCTCTAGACCATGAACCAAAATGTCAACCAGTCGGTTCAGTGTGCCAGCTTGGACAACGACACGCAAGGGTGGTTCTGATGACGGCTCTGACGTGACAAAGTTCTGGCGACTGAGATGGGAAACAGACGGCAAAGAGCTGCGACGCGCCATGCTCGTTTTGCGGTCAAGCCCATGTGACGAATTCGGTTTGGCACGAATAGATGGTGTTCTGTTCATACTGGGCCTATCACCAGAGCCTCCGACGAGGTTTCCATACTGATCCACAGATGAGCTGGGCGGTCTCGACATAATTTTCGAGTTCGGGCGCGAGCTCGGCGCACTCTCAAATCCACCACTCTGCACAACCAGTAACAAATCACCATCATGGACCGAAATGACCGTTCCACCCTGACCAATAATCGCACGTCGGGTAAAGTCCTGAGCTTGCACCATGCTGTCCCCAAAACGATGCAACTGACTTTGCTGACTGTTCTTGCCAAATGCAGCTGCCTCCTGACGAAGCTGTGCATCCAAGCTTCGCAGGTATTGTAGATCGGCTGAAGCATCGCTATCAATTCTCCCTCTGACGAGCTTGGATCGCTCAATCAGCGTCACGGTTGGAAGCGGTTCTGGGAAAAGAAGGGGTAGAAGAGAAGTTTGGATCGTGGATGACTGGGATGCTGAGGATGAAGATGGGTTGGAGGAAGCCATGCGACTCCAGAAATACGGCTCAAACAAGCCTTTTCGGCGAGGCTCTGCTGCAAGAGATAAACTCATGAACTGATCAACCCTATATGACATGAAAAATTGTCAGCGTTGTTCAACGAAAGTTTTACATTAAAAGACCATAAACTCAAAAAGGGAAAGGAAATGAAAATAAAAAGAAGTAATGCTCACCGTTGGAACTTCACACTCAAACTGCCCATGCCAGAAGCAGTTTCATCTCGCACAACTTCTTTCCAAAACGCCATGAGAATGTTGACATCCTCCCTCTCTTGTCCAGCACCAACCAACTCCTTCGCAGTTGTCGAACAACGCTCAAACGAATGTCTGAACTGATCAAAAATCTGTCTAGCTTGTACAAGCTGCTCCACAGCAATCATCGTCGATACGTCCCCAGACTCCGTCTTCTTCGCCCGAGCAAATAATTCTTGAAGACGATTCGGCACGTCCCCACCCCACGGCGTCACAGGCCCAGCCTTGGCCGCGCCCGAAGCACCATTCTCGGCCCGCCCATGCCCCTCACCCTCCTCCTGCATATCCCCCTCCTTCGCCTCACGGTTCCCATCACTCTCCCCACCAAGCGCAGCCACCCATCCCTGCACAATATTCCAAGTCCCCGAATCCACCCGCTTCCACGCCTTATCCAGTCTCGCAACTGGTCTCGAGCACAGCGCCGCACAAATAGCATGGAAGGAGCACTCATCACCCGCCAGCCTACACTGCTCGCCAATCCTCGCCCACATCGAAATCAGCTCCGACCGCGTGTGGGTGCGTGAAGTCTGAGGAGGCGGAACATGGGCATGATGCCCTCGATCTTCAGAGCGTCGTTGTACACCTGGAGAAGTCTGCATCGACATCTGCATTTGGAGTTGCATCTGTTGGGCGTAGCCATTATCAGCAGCACCGAAAATCTGGAGTAGGACAAGCTTGGTGAGCCAGTGTGGTCGATCCTCGCTCCCAAAGAGGGGCACAGGCATGTTGGAGAATGCGGCCGCAGAAGCCGAGTTATCGACCGTGTCGTCCATTTCGGCAGAAAAATTGGGAGAGGTTCCACCATTGAGGAGCCACTGGAGACCGAAAGCTGCGCTTTTCTTCGCCGCTGAGGCGTCTGTGGAACGAGAAGATTGTTGAACGGTGACTTCAGCATGGAATACAGTCAAACTCGTTGCTACAGCTGATGGATCAAGCATCATCAACACATCCCGAGTCAGTCCTCCAACATTGAGAACATCGCGCAGGTTGAAAGGTAGACTAGAGGTGGTGGGCTTGGAAGAGGCTGTTGTTAGCTCGCCATTTTCTTTCTCTGTCCCCATGATTGTTCCTGGTTCCTCGGTGACTGTGATCGACGCTTGCAACTCGTCATCAACCACAGCGTCGACGAGAATCTCATCAAGGGTCGCATCCCAAGCTTTGCGGTCCACGGGACGAAGATGGTATGAAAGGTAACAGTCCACAAGCCAAGCCACTCGCGACTTCATCCTCTCCTTCTCCGTTCGCATCGTAACCTTGGATGTCTCCTCCTCCTTGTCTTCTTCCTCCTCGTTCTCCTCATCTTTCTGATCATCGCTCCCTTTCTCTTCATCCTCCTCTGCGTTCACAGCTTCTGTCTCTTCCTCAGACGCAAGTTTATCATTGGCTCCTCCCACCAAATACGAACAACACCTCGTAAACTCAGCCTCAAACGCAGAAGGTCCAACGAGTTCAGGCAATGCCAGCAACACACTTGTCGCAAACCGAGCGTAAGCCTTCGTCCTCTCATTTCGTCTCTCCTCCTTCTTCCACTCTGGAACACCTTCACCACCCTCCACACTCGACTCGCCACCTTCACCATCAAGCATCCCAAAAGACGCCCCAAACACCGTCTCATGAGTTAGCGCCTCCCAAGTACCCTTATGCACAACCGGATCCCCACCACCCGCTGGTCTCGTCTTTAACACAAGATCCGGATGCTGCCTGCGTCCCCAAAAAGCACGCTTCTTCCTCCCACCACTATGCAACCCGTTCAAATTCCCCGAGGCCTTCCTTGTCCTCGCACTACCGCCACCCTCACCATCATCAACACCACTCGTCTCACCCGCCTCATCGACACCCTCCAATTCATGCTCTTCCTCTGAGGGCGGCACAAGCCCCGTCGGGAACAACTCCTTCACACCCGCAGCCTTGTCGCTCGGTGGTTTATAAAAATACAATTTCGGGCCTTTGAGCTCCACCTTGTAGCCTTTCCACCCCTTTTGGGTGCTCAGGGCATTTATGGCGTTGGGGTTCATGGAGAGGTGACCCATGCCATGGGGATGCGAATGCCCGTGTCCGTGCCCTGACAGCGAATGGGTGAGCATGCCCAGCAAGCTGGGAGGAATCTCAACAAGACGGTTGATGAACCCTGATTGGAAAACAATTTGCGAGGCGCGTTTCGAGTCGACATCGAGATCGTTGGATTCCTGGCGCAAATGCATGTTATGTTGTTGTGGTCGTCCACTTCGCGGGCTGGGAGGAGTATGCCCGGGTTCGATGATAGTGGGTGGGGGTAAGAGAACGGTGGTTTGACGATTACTCGTAGGTGACAGGCTACTATTAGGAGGAGGACTGAACCCAAATCCAAATGCAGCTCGCGTTGGCGTACCACCAAGGGTCGGATTCTGTTGGGCGTGTACAAATTGTGGATGACCTTGAAGATTTACCGGTGCAGATGAAGGATCAAATTCGCCTCCAGAGGAACCAGAGCCCGACCTCTGTGGGCTGCTGAGTTGTGGTGGAAAGCGAGGGGTATTGAGCTTAGAAGGAAGCTTGGGCGTGAAACTGTGCGATCTGGTATGGTTGTGTACTGGTGAGCTGTTCTTCGACGAGGCAGACAAGGACGTGTTCAAACTGGACTCTGAAGGCGACGTGACACCAGAGCCTGAAGTTGAAGATGAAGTGGAGGCGTTGAGCCCTGAATTAACTGGTGGTGGTCCAGGCGCAGATAGGGATTGATTTGGTAGTGTTGCACTTCGTTGTTGTTGTGGGGGGAATGAGCCTGGGGGCAACGTGCTTGGACCTGGGGGCGTGGTCCCTAGGGATGGGAAGGGATGCGCCTGCGCGCTTCCATTGCTATTTGCATTTAATGGGATATTTGTTGGTGGAACTCCAACGAATGCTGGTCCAGAATTGGGAGAACTAGACGTCACTCCCGGACCACTCGCAGCACTATTACTCCTGCCACGGTATTCTGCGATTTTCTCCTGGAAAAAGGAAGCCTGCACTGGAGAGTAATGGGGATGCGGTTTTATCTTTGACAAATCATCCGCAGAGCGCGACCAAGGCTTCCGTGACATGTTGCGAAGATCGCCGAGACCACCTGAAGGGTTGGCTTGGGCGTAAGGGGAACTTGAGGATGTATGTATTGGAGATGGGATAGGTGGTCGATTCTTGGGGGATTGAGGTGCATATTGAGGATTAGAGGTGCCCGGGCTAGCGTGTGGGTGTGGATAGGGGTGTGATAGCTGGATATTGTACTGACTACTGGGACTGGTAGGAGTGCTGGGAGGATGATGAAATCGCCCAAGTTCAACAGAATTTTGGGTTCGTGAGGACAAGTCAAGTACCGATCTGGAAACTAACAGATGAGAAAGAGTTTTGCATTTTAATGAGAAAATAAATAGGGCTAAGAATAGACACTTCAAGCACCTCGTCGTGACGAATCACGACACGCATAGAACAGCACTTTTAGCGATTAAGAAAAAACAAAGGTGGCGTGTAGAATAGAATTATTAGTATAACAGAGACCAAAAACTCACCGACTTCCTGCAGCACCAGCATAACCGTCCAAAATCGGCCTCGGGTCTGTTGGGCGAGAAATCTTGTGTTTCCGGCCACCTACAGCATTCCCAACGTTCGCGCTCCCTGAAGACGAGCCTACTCCTATATTTGAAGAAATACTAGGCCGCGCATCGCTATAAGCCGAGGTCGGTACCTTGGATGCCGAAGCACTTCTACTGAACCATTTCGATGGTTTGGAGAGAAAGTTTGTAAAGCCAGAGGAAGGTGATGCAGATCGTGGTTGTTGGGCGTGATTTGGAGAGATTAAAGGTGGGCACAACGTGTCAGAAGGTGGTATACTGAGGTTATGAGGTATAGGATTTTGCTGCAACGATTGTTGCTGTTGCTGCTGTTGCTGAGCGCGCCGAGGTGGCATCTGGGGCGACTCTGATGCTTTCTATGATAGAAACGAAATTTATTGGGGTTCAAAGCGTATTATTGTGGGCCGGCTTCAAGGCCTCTGGGTGGAGTGTGTAGAAATCGTGGTTGTAGTCGTGGCCGCGTCGTCGATTGGTGAAAAAAATATATGGGGTGATTTTTACCCCAAACGCTGGTTACAGAAGGCCACCTGTCAGGTTGTGATACAATATAAGGTGTTTAATAAATTTATATAAGACGCACCCTTGATTATTTTGAAGGGTTGTAATAGAAAAAAAAATAAGGGGTAGTTGGTAGTAAGGGTAGGAGATCAGAAGGTAACGGTACCCCTTTATTATAAACTAAGTAAGCAAATAGTTATAAATCAATTCCAAGCTGACCTTGATCCACTGTTGAATCCTTTTCTTCCTTCTTCCAATATAACCGACACACAAAGATAACACATTTGAACGTGTACAAACTTATCTGTCCTGTCATTCTCATTGAACCCGTGTCTTGTCATCTCACCACAATCAACCTATTCGGATCACTACGACGACTTCTTCCTGTGAACACTCAGAGACTCATCCTTTCAGCTTTCTCAAGAGACTGGCTTGACTGCTTTTTCCTTTCTTCGAGCGGATCATCTAAAGGAATACGAGCTCACTTGACATATTATCCTGTTGAAAAAACTCTGAAGGCAACAAAACATCTTGAAATGATTCTCAAAAAAAAATTGGAATCAAATTTGACACCACTAGAGAAACACTGGTACCTGCTCCTAAACTGGACATTCCGCCCACTTCACGACGACGACGTGGACGTGGTATCTTTCCACATCGTTATCAACTTGACAAAGAAAAAAAAACGTTCTTCGCTTTCGGGTCTGCGCTCTACATTTTAATCATGCCATTTAAGTCCCCCGCTTTTTCGCCCTCGCCGGTCGCTTGATTATATTGTATTTATCCCTCGACGGCTGATATGGTGCGACTTGGACGTCTTCGTTTCCTTCTATGTCAATTGATCCAATAATACGCCTATTCTGAAGTCGTGTCATTGTATTTCTGTTCTATCTTTATTCATTTCTCTGCCACATTCTGGGAGTCATCGCGTAACTTGAGAGCGCGTCAACACTCCCGAGCCCGCCTTGTCGATGTCCGTGAAATTCAACATGACTGACTCTCGCCACTAGTGCAAAATGTCCAGCAGCCTCTAGTGAGTCGGAAGCTGTCCCTTGATATAGACCACCAGGTCTTCTTTCAAACGCTCAACAAACAAATGGCAACCATCAAATGTATCACAAACCAAAACGCCTCTGCTCCACATCCATGCTCGGCTCTCAGATCTTTTCCTGCGTCAACTTAAACCTATCTCTATCAATAGCTCAAAAGTATCGCATCGACGATACTCACCTTGCCTTCAGTTCTCAATCTTGCCCAAAATCGATCTCTGTATCCTTGTTAGCATAATCTACTTTTCACGGCGGCGTCAATGCCTGAGAAGAGAATTACACGTTTTGACTTGCCCGCGAAGGTTGTAGAGACACTTTTTTTCTCCCAGCTGTCGTTCTGTCAAGCACTCTTGTCATTCTTTGGCGTTCATATTATGCCACGGGTTGTTTTCAGATTTGAGTTGATGTGGCTCAAGTTGGTCTCAAGCGCGTCAACTCACGAAATTACGATAAACAGCACTTATTATCGTGACGACGGCGTGTAGGTAGCTATAATGTAATAGTGAGAAAGGGAAGGGAATAGAGGACCACGCCCCTTTACTCTAACGTCACCACTCAGCAGCGCGTGTGGGTAAACTATGCACTTCTGGTAGAGAACAATGCCCAGAGTGAGCCAGGATACATGTACGAGCAAATAACATCATCATGTCGGAAAAATCCCGATTTACATATATGTTCTTACGACGCTGACCTTCTAATATGCCGTGATCAGTGTTGAGGGGTGAGCTGGTCAGTCGAATATTAGGTACGAATATGTCTCCGATCTGTTGCCATAATTGCAGAAATGGGGCATAAGCCATCATTTGCTCAAACACTGGAGCATATTAGGTTCAAATTTGTGGTGCATTCCCTGTATCAGTGGGGTGACTCCGCATATGCAGGATCAGACTCATATTGATCACCAACCTTGCAAGTACCAGTATCAACCTTTAGTACATACCAGCTTCGGAATCATTGTGTAAGGCTTGTGTGACATATTGTGCAGACATGAGAGACAAGTCTTTACAAGTATATGATACAGTATATAATGTAAATCATTTCGACTTGAAGTTCTCGATTCAGGCGCTTAGTTGGGGTGGGTTGAGCTGCCCCGACCAGTGCTCTTCTGTCTACTGTATCAGAGTCACCAACTCACGCTCATGAAGTTTGGTGAACTTGGTTCCCTTCCGATCTCAACAGCAAGTGCTCCACCACACCACCACTAGCCGAAGTCCTATGGCCCAAAGTGTGGTGTGTTGCTCCACGCTCTTTGCCTCCTTTATACATGTCGTAAATATTGAATTACATATATAAAGGACTCGAAGTTCGAGTTTGGTCCACCTCATTCGCATCCTTTCTGTCCTTTCTTTCTTTTGCCCTTCTCTATGTTCCACCCTGGTGACCATGTAGCCAGTCGTTGATGGGGTCATTCACGAATCACGCCAAAGTAAGTTCGAATATAGGTCCGTCCTAACCATCTGACATATAGCCCCAACAACTTGAAGAACCGATCCCTGGACTAGTTCCAACAGGGTGAGTTGTCGCTACTGACTAGGACGTCTGTGAGGGTATCAGTAGTACGTAGCCTGTGCATAAGTATGGAACACTGTAGATACTTTCGAATAATGTGTCTTATATATTTGTTCACATTAAATACTCTACAAATTCTATGATATATCCGCCACATAACTGGTCATCAAGGGCGGAAGCACAGTCATGCACAACTGAACACACTGGGGTGCTCCGGATAGCAATTAGGAAGCGAGAAAAAGCTCCTTACTCATATGTACACATACAACATCTGGTTCACTTATCACCACCAAGTCAATTTTAGAACTCTGATAGATAATTCCTTACCTGTATGACTTAAATCAGTGCCTTAAGGCCATACATTGCACACCAGTTGCAAAACCTGTGATAACCCTTATAACCCTTATAACCCTTATACGGGTAATAGGAGCTTCCCTACGGTGACAAAAAGGTCGAAATCTTATGATCTTATCTGCACATATACAGTCCATAAAAGTGCTCTTATGTTTTTTCTGATTTTTCCGACACAATCTTTTCCACACATAGTTATACCTACGGGTTTAAGGGCATGTCGAAAGGTGGACTCTACTACGACGTTGGGCAAAAGCACGCTATTGTATAATAACTCGTCATCAGGTCCTCGTTCACTGATCAATGTCTTTAACCCAAATCCAGTTGTGCCAATGACGCGTTGTATAGGTCCACCAGTTGCCACTTGGACGGTCGCATCAGCAAGTCCGTCGACCATCCACTTAGGATCGAACTGAGAGTTGGGAGGCACGAGAAAGGGTCGAATATATTCCGAGGTGATTTTCTCGCCCATAGCGATGCGGATGTCTTCAACAGCTTTGAATATGCGCACGAGCTTTGCTTCAAATGAGAAGCTGGCTGGCGTCCTCCATGCTGCAGCCTAGTATATGTCTATGAGATTGGAGATAGAGTCCTCCATCCAGCTCGCAGTATCTGGCCTGGTGTTATCTGGGTCAGAGCATGCCATTGTCCGGATGCAGCCAGTTCCTCTGCACAGTGTAAGGGAGATAAGAAGAGGCAAGCACAACATCAGAGTCTACATCTCTTACTGGTGCGTAGGATTTTCTCATGCACAGTCGCAAAGAAATCAGATATCTTTGGGTCATCAGGAACCCAGAGGCCAATCTTCGATGCGCAAAACTTCGTCAAAAAGACTTGAATCACAGTCTGCACCAGCAGTGGATTCACCATGGTATTTGGTCTCGCCCCCTCTTCGACAATCGTAATCGCAAGAGGCTCTCCAATCAGCTTTACAGCCTCATCATACACACTGGCCGCACCTTCACTAATCATGCCATAGTCCGCATGAACAACGGTCTTCTCAAGCGATGCAGCAGCCTGAAGGATCTCGTCGTCAAGCGCGACCACCTGTGCTCTCAATTCCTCGATCGAAATCAAGTCCGCTTTAGTCAGGGGTTTCTTGGCATCGAGCAGCTCCTTCGCCCGATTATCCACCAGCGCCTTGATATCCTCCAACTCTTTCTCGACTGCGAGCAGCCTCTGGTGCAGGTCACTGTTGGCCTGTTTCAGCTCTTGCCTGTCAGCTTCGAGTGACCTCATCTCGCGTTGAAGAGACTTGACTTCCCGCTGGGAAATCTCCAATGCTGCTGCTTGCTGCTTTAGATCCTCCTGGCACCTCTTCAAATCCAATGATTTCTCCTTCAGCTCTGCTTTGAGCCTTTCGACTTCTCCATCCTGTGATCTTCCGGATGTCCCTGTGACATGGCTCTTCGACGCTCTGGGATCACCTCCCCCGCCATTACCCCCAGCACCTTCATGATCTGCTGACACGACAGGGCTTTCTCGGTTCGCTGAACCCATGAGAGTCCTCATTTGGAGTTTCATCGTCTCAAGCTCGAGTCTTATGTCCCCAATTTCCGACTTTTCAGCATGGCCGCCCGATGTATTTATTACGGCGTGTTTTCCTAGGATTTTTCAATAGCATTCTGGCAGTGCTAGTCGGATCTGGGTTCATTTGGAAACGAGCATGTAGCGAATGGTATTAGAGAACAACGAGCAGAGTTTGGGACAGAACAGCTGGCCACGAGAAGGGTTGAAACGAGGTCACTATGAAAGTGAGGGTGTATCTACCACTGTGGGCTACCGGGGCGGCAGTGACTGGATCCGACATCTATGATTATGATTCACAGCCCCTGTCAAGCCCATGACATTCGCTTGCTTGTGACCACACTAATTAACCACAATGTCGAGACTGCATTTATTACGACGACGCGTAGATAAATGTGATTTCTCAAGGATGCAGGCCTGAAATTAAATGGATGAGGGGACAAAGGATTGATACACATTCGTTACAAGACAATACAGGGCAAGGAACATTACAAGAAATAGATGGGGGTGGAAGGAATAAGTGAAGTAGAAAGATAAAGTCCAAAAGTCCATGCTGTGGCGACAAAAATAAGGGTTACACGAGGGGATAGAACAGAAATAAATTTGCCGTTATAGAAAAGAAAGCCAAGCTGAAGAACCGGAAAAAGACATTTGACAACATTCGCAAGGCCCAACAAAATAGGGGAACAAGAGACATAAAAGGCAGGAAGGCGGAACGAGGCGAACAGACCACTCAAACCCTCGCCACCCTCGCCCTCTTCGATCCACACCTCCGCAAAAGACCCCGGATACACCTGCACGGCCACTCCTTCATCGACGTCGGGCGCTTCGGCGATGCCTGTATCATACCACACCAAAGAAAAACGGCATAAAAAGATGAAAGATGAAAAGGTTAACACCCAGTCCCCAAAAATGCAAGCAAACCACGTTACATTACCATGACTTTTATCATCCCCCTCCGCCCCTTTAACGATGTCCTGTATCGTCACCCCACTCTGAACCTGCTGCACATGAACACGAATATCCTGAGTCCCCATCGCCTGAGACTGCCTCCTCATCGAGCCCCGTTGATGTTGCTGCTGAACCTGCCTCTGCACCTGCCTCTGACTCCCCCAACTCGAAAGCCCACTAAACGAACTCAGCATGGACAATGCCGCCAGCGACCCTGCCAACCCCGACCTCCTGCTGTACCCTCTCGGATCGTAACAGACGAAAGCCTCGCGATTAGAACTGGTGGCACTGTCGGCCACACGGCTTCTTCGCCGTGTACCCACCTAGATCGGAGAAGGGTGCAAGGCGGGGGGAGGCGACGTCGAGGAGGTGAGAGTGGGGAGCAACCATATAAAAAAAGGAAAAAAGAGTGTGTCAGTATCAATCCACTAAAAACCCAAGAAAGCTAGCAAAATGTCACCGTCCCACGTTTGCAAGTCGGTTTCTTGAAACCAAAAACCAAACAAATCGCCTCGACGATGTCGTCCTCGTCGACGTGTTTGAGGACAGGGGCAGGATTGGAGTCGGACAGGGCCTTGAGAAGGCACTCGCGCACCCGGAAAATGTTGAGGGCGACCTTGGTGCCGATGATCTTGACGTCGTCTTCGTCGGGGCCGTTCTCAAGCCTGCAGAGATGCGCGTATAGAGGAATAAGATGATGATGTGGGACGTTGAGTTCTTGGAAGTGTTTTATGAGGTCCATTGTACACGTCTCTCCGTCAAGCAAACCACGAATTGCGCAATTCGTTGCCTCGTCAAACTCGTATTTACGGGCAATCTTGAGGATGCTGAGCCATTGCTTCGGAGTCGCATCGTAGATGGAGTAAGTTCTAAGAAGATAAATGTGTAAGGCGGTAGATACACGCATGACAAGCTGAAGAAACGGATGAAACGAACGTACTTATTGTAAATGACCCAACAAAACTTGGCAAACTCCTCCACGGTCGCACATTTAATTTCGAAAGGCGTTGATTCAGACTTCCCACAAGACGGCTTGCTGGAACAAGCTGGAGTGTCAATCATTTTTCTGAACACCGCTGAGTCGCGATGTAGGAAAAAACTGTGGACTCTAAACAGGATGTCATCGCACTGAAGAGCAGTATTAGCCGCCTTCACAATGAATGAAAGAACTGAGAGCACTCACTTTCAAGTAAAAGTCCCCGCCCTTAACAAAATATTCGTCATGGTGTCTCATACCACAATGACACATCTCGAATAAGCTAGTGAAGCGGACAGTGAAAAAAAAAGCTTATGGTGATAAAGGAACGAGAATTGAAAATCCCCATCCCCTCCCTTCCATCTATATAACCCACTCACACCACCACCTCGAGACGCAAAAAAAAGCATGACACCCCATCACCTTTCAGCGCTTAAAGAATACAAAAACCCAACCTCACCCACACGATAAGCTTCAAAAAAGCGACTCCAAATCCCCATTTCCGACTTCTTACACCGCTTACGGCCGCGGATATCTATGGCTTTTCCACCGACAAAGGAAGGAACACACTGTCGCTACCTGGTCTTGCATGGGCAATACAATGGCGGGCCCGCCTCGTGCGCATCACCTGAGAGCTGGGGGAGGGCATGCGGCGGGTCAGATGCGCACACGGGGTGCAGTCCCCGCCTCATTGTCGAGAAGAATAGCGGTCATGGGAATTATATTTGGGAGAAGTATTCAGGCAAGCGCCTGACTGTTCTTGAATAGAACTTGGAAGGTGGTTCGAGATAATTAAACGCATGCCTCGCCATACAGTCTGAGCCATGTGGTTTGGATTCTTTTTTGGATCGCCGACGTCTGCTTGAGAAGACGCGACGTCGGTGCTACACCACACAACGTGGCGAGGAACGCCCGACCCTTCTTTTCTTCTTGCTAAAGTGGACAGACATCTGTAATCGTGCTCGCCGTTAATCATGGTAAAAATAAACATATATATCAGTAGTCTCATCCACAACACATGTTGGTACTCAGCAGTAACAAAACCATTAACGCAACACCTCATTCATCTTGCTCACAAACTCGTCTCCAAGTCCCTTCTTTGCATCAACCTGGAAGGTCTCCAGCCCAAGCATGCGTCTGCCTTCTTCAGCAAGAATATCCTCAGGCGTGTCACGGCCCAAATTTGGATTCGCCTTCGCCACCTGGGAAGTCGCTTTAAGGAAGAAGATGGGAGGTTATTATCAATGACGGAGATAGCTAGCACTACGACGAAAAAATGAGGGGTCAAGCGGCTTTCGAGGAATAAGGAAATGGGATACGCACTTTCCAATCGCAAGAGGTACAGTAGGGATATACAACACCGATGAAGCGCCCTTTCCACCATGTTTACTTTCGAAGCATTAATAACATCACAATGCCCTATTCAAAAACGAATCAACGTCGTTCTGAGTGACAAAAAGGAAAGAAAAAAATCTCACAATAAACCTAATTTCCCGGCTCCACTTTCGACAAACTCGTCATCGTTCTCCTCAACTGCAAATGCGGGTGCGTCTTCTCATTCAACTCCTGCATCTTACCTATACTGCTCCCAGGGAACGAGCTAGACTCAACGTCCAGGACCCAATCGTCTGCTTTCAGAGAACTGGACTGGGCATTTCTAGGTTTGAAGAACGGCCGAAGGATGAGATACGCCGTTGCTAGTGATAAGTTCGGGAAGACTCGTAGTGTCCCTTCACCTGGATCAGTGCTCGAGAGTCATGTCTAGCCTTGCCAGGCCCTGAAAATAGAGCACGCGGTACTAAAAATCTGGGGCTTAGGAAAATCTGCATGCAACAAAACTGCTTGGAAACTGCTAAAAGACAGCCGCAACTTTTAGCTGATGTACAGCTACTTTCAAGATGATAGACCCAGTTTCATGACAGCTAGTTAGGTATTAATAGACCCAGTTTGCGAAAAATACACCTTTGGATTTTCTGGATTTTTGTTTAGTTTTAGAACCAAACAAACAACACAGCCTACCTGCCCCTAAACCCAATTCAGATGTTGATCCCAACAGACAAGCCACCGTCGACGATCAACTTCCAGGGTCATCGTGACCACTCTCGACATTATATAAGGGCGTCAGCGCTCTGCTTTGGTACAGAGAAGGAGCCTGGATGATGATGGATGGAGCTTTTGGGTTGAAGTAAAGGTGTGTTCATGTTGTGCACCCCTAGGATTCAAATAAACTTACCATGGCTGATCACTACCAACCTCTCAATGAAGGAGAATTGCATCGCTTTCCAATGTTTGGCGGCCACTTTGACTCTAAAACTGAATAAAAACCTAAAGGTGTGGGTCTATCAATATCTAACTAGCTGGAAAAGCGGCCTATCGTTTCCGAGATATAGATAGCTGTTATTTAGTTTTGGAGCTCAGAGGAGTGACCAAACAAAGGAAAGGCATTGAGTCCTGACAGCTAGTTAGGTATCAAATCCGGATATCCTTACCCAACTGTATGCGATATGAGATAGCATATACCTGTATCAAGAGACGACTTTGTAAGGGGTCCCATTCTTGACATATACCATATTCTATCAAGTCTTAGTCTTCCTTAACCCTTCCACCTTTTAAACCCCCTAATTCAACAACCTTGTCCTTTCGTCCTTAATCCATCTTTATCAATATTGGTGAGGCTTCGATATGGTTTTAAATTGTCTGCAAGTATCATATTGACAAATCCGCTTCGTTAGAACGACACGATGGATGTCCTTGATGGAAAAGACCACGACGCACCACCTACAGAGGATGTCCTTGATGGGAAAGACCACGGCACAGCACCTATGAAAGTGGATGAACGTATCTCTGTAAAAGATCGTTAGTACCTAGCATTGAAATCAGTCGTTTTCTCCCTGTTCATTATCAAACTCTAGATGAGGCCTTTGCCGCCAAGCACATGCCTGACTTGGGACACGACGTTAAGGACTTCAAGGTCTTCACTTGGCCTTTGACAAACTGGAGGAAATTGGAAAAGAAGTTGACGAGTCCAGAGTTCGAATGTGGCGGCCACAAATGGTCTGTTCGCAGTGTGTTTCAGCACTGCCATTACTAACCGTGTTCTATTATTCGGTTATTTAAAGGCGAATTCTCCTTTTCCCTTCTGGGAACTCTAATGCACCTCCTAATGACACTGTATCTGTATATCTTCAGTATGCTGAACCAAACAAATCACCAGGAGGATGGCATGTATGTGCCCAATTTGCGCTCGTCATTTCTAATCCAAACGACCCCACCATCTTTACCGTCAGCCGTACGTTCATTTGCTTTATTTTTTGTTGTTCCTTTTTTATATTAACCACTTTTCAATAGATGCAAGCCATCGTTTTATTAGAGAGGAATGCGATTGGGGTTTTACACGCTTTAGTGAACTTCGCGAGCTTTTCAACATTCAGGAAGGACACACTCGGCCGACCATAGAGAATGAGGCCGCAGATATCACTGTCTTTGTACGAGTCTTGGAAGACCCAACAGGTGTTCTATGGCACAATTTCGTCAAGTAGGTCATCAATTTATTGTCAGACGACCCTAGCTAATTCCCTTTTAGCTATGACTCGAAGAAGGAAACTGGTTTTGTCGGCTTGAAGAATCAAGGAGCGACAGGTTACATGAACACGCTGTTGCAATCGTACTTTTGCATAAGCTACCTTAGAAAGGTAATGATCTCGTTTACATCATTTTCATCATTCTTACTTCGCATCAAGGCGGTGTATCAAATCCCAACTGAAGACGATAACCCAACGGAAAGTGTGGCGCTCGCATTACAACGAATTTTTTACCACCTTCAAACTTCTGATCAACCTGTTGGTATGTATGACAATTTTAATGACTGTATCTTGCGTATCATAAACTCTCTCCGCAGATACCACCGAGTTGACCAAATCCTTTGGCTGGAAGTCGCTTGATTCTTTCATACAGCATGATATACTAGAGTTTAAACGAGTTCTCCAGGACAAGTTGGAGTCCAAGATGAAGGTATGCTGCATGACACTCTCTAACAGTATGCACTTAACTCAATTGGATTAGGGTACTACAGCTGAGGGCACTATTGCCAAACTTTTTGTTGGAAAGATGAAGAGCTACATCAAATGTGTCAACGTTGATTACGAATCTTCTCGCATCGAAGAATTCGATGGTCAGTCCAAGGTCTCTTATGTGTCTGGCACTCGGGTATTGACTGTATTCCGCTAGATATTCAGTTGGATGTCAAAGGCATGAAGACGCTTTATGACTCTTTCAAGGATTACGTTTCAGTAGAAATGCTTGATGGAGAATACAAATACCATGCTGAAGGATTTGGCCTTCAGGACGCAAAGAAGGGTATCGTTTTTGAGTCGTTCCCGCCTGTTCTCCACCTTCAGCTCAACCGTTTTGGGTATGACATTCAACGGGACGCCATGGTCAAAATCAACGATCGTCACGAGTTCCCCTTTGAAATCGACTTGGCAGAGTTCCTTGACCCAAGTGCAGACCGCTCGCAGCCTTGGGTATACAAACTCCACGGTGTCCTTGTACACTCCGGTGATCTACACGGCGGACAATATTTCGCTCTCATCAAGCCGGATAATGAAACGAGATGGCTGAAGTTTGACGATGATAGGGTTACTCCCGTCACTGACAACGAGGTTTTGGAAGCGAATTACGGCGGAGAAGGTTTGAACGGCATCCCTCCTACGCTCCAACGCAATCAAGCACGCACCATCAAACGCTTTACCAACGCATACATATTAGTTTATATTCGTGAATCTGCGATTGATGAGGTATTGCGACCCCTCCTTCCCGAGGATACACCAGCGCATTTGAGTGAGTATGATTTGATAGGTTCCATTTACATACTGAACACCTTTCAGAAACTCGACTTGATGAGGAGCGCAGAATGCTCGAAGCAAAGAAGCGCGAGCATGAAGAGCAGCACCTCTTCCTCACAGCAAAGGTAAGAACAATTCAGGTATTTTTAGATGCGATTATTTATTTTATTCCCAGGTCATCACAGACAAAACCTTTGCACAACACGGAGGCTTTGACCTTGCCTCCTTTGACGAGAAGAGCTGGCCACCATCAGACCTTCCAAGTTTCCGTGTATTGAAGCAAGAGACGTATAGTACTTTCAAGAGTCGTGTCGCCCATTACTTCAACCTCCCTAAAAACAAGATACGGCTTTGGGTACTGGTTAACCGACAGAATAGGACGGTTCGCCCAGATACCCATATTCCAGAAAATGAACCAACCCTCAGTAAGGATTTGCGAGTCCCGTTGACTGCTGTTTGGACTAACGCGCGAAATTAGCCGTGGAGGTGATCCGCAACAACATGGCAGCTAGACAAAACGACCTACGACTGTACCTTGATATCATCGCTGACCCATCCAAGGTATGCTACCATCCTGTGGGACCATTACTATGGTATTGATTATCTATCAGCCCGACCCCCCTCCCCAATCCATAATGATTTTTTTGAAACACTTCGATACTTCGAAACAAATCCTACACGGTGTCGGGAAGGTGTACATGACGCAAATATCCAAGGTTGGCGATCTTATACCTGTCATCCATGAGCAAATGCGCTGGCCAGCTGGAACGCCACTGAAGCTTTATGAGGTATGACTCACCTGCATCTTCCGGAAAACATGCTCACCATCGTTTTCGTAGGAAATTAAACCGGGAATGATCGAGTTTATGAAACCCAAGCTGTCGTTCTTACAGAGCAACATTCAGGACGGAGACGTTATTTGCTTCCAAGTTAATTTGCCAGACAAAGAGTATGTGCGATTTATATATCCTAACGCTTGAAACCAATGATTATCTATAGAATCCACGACCTCGAGAGCCAAGGGCTCTACTCTAACCCTGTCCAATTCTATGACTTCTTGGAGAACCGTGTCATGATCATCTTCAAACCCAGATTTGAAGATTCAGAGCCCGAGACTGAGTTCAGTCTCATCTTCAGTAAGAAGCAGAGCTACGACATTGTACGTGTTTTACGGGAGGTAATGTGTGTAGGTATCCTAAACCAATTTTTTGACCAGATGTCTGTGAAAGTTGGCGAGCACCTCGGACACGACCCCATCAAACTCCGCTTCACGACCACCAACCCTTCAACGGGAGGTCCCAAATCTATTCTCAAAAGAGCGCTCAATCAGAGTATTGCGGAGATCATTTCTCCTACTGGATACAATGCTGCTAGCACAGTCATTTTGTACGAGAAGCTTGATGTCAGTATCGTTGAGCTGGAAACCAAGCGCAGCTTGAAGGTGACATGGACCGGTATTCGCAACAAGGAGGAGGGAACACACCCCTTCCTTGTACCCAAGACCAGCACGGTTCACGACCTGGCAGAGCACATGCGGAAACTCGTCACGCTGACACCTGGAGGAACAGGCAGGATTCGCATCTTTGAAATCTCGAAGGATGGGAAGACACAGAGAGAGTTTACGGGGCCAGAAAGGATTGGAAATTTCCCAGAACCTGTCGAGCTATATGCTGAGGTATGTTACCTCTTTGAACAAAGGCTGCAGTGATACAATGTTCATTTCGCAACTGCAGGAAATCCCAAGAGAAGAGCTGGAAGCTGATGAGTCCGACAAAGTTATTGGGGTCTTCCATTTCTTCAAGGAACTCTCTAGGACGCATGGCATCCCCTTCAAGTTTGTTGTCAAGCGAGGGGAGAAGTTTGTGGACACGAAGAAGCGACTGCAGGCCCGGCTAGGCGTCTCGGATAAGGACTTCGCAAAATACCACTTTGCTCTGATCCAGGTTTCAACATCCGAACAGCCATCGTATATTGAAGATGGTAAGCGATTATATTCTAGGGAAATGCCGGCTGTCGTGCTAACACCTATTGCAGAGGATACCATCTACGAACACCAACTCGCGCCAGAGTATGTCCTTGGTTTAGACCATGTGGACAAGTCTGGCAGAAACAGAAGTTTTGGAGCAAAGGCCATCGTCATTCGAGGATGATTACTGGGATTCCAGCTTATTTTTTAGTATTACTTGATACATCTCATGCGTACTATATTCACTTTTCGTTATAATTGTACTTTGCCAACTATATGCTTATATTTTTTCTATCGTTATCCATGTAGTGCGATTGACATGTTTCTTATCCATTACTCCCACAATGAAAACCAAATATACAAGTGGTACACGCAAAGATGCCAGTGGATATAACAAGAGAAGGGTATCTGGACTACTTTCTCTTCTTGGCCTTCTTGCTCTAAAGAATGGTCAGCAAAAATGCGGTATCGGAAAGTAGAGTAAATACGCACCGATCTTGACGTTGTTGAACCCTTATTCTCGCTTGAGTTGGCACCCATTACTCCATTTGTTGGTGGTTGCAATAGGCCATAGGAAAGGGGGGGAAAGAGAGAGCGGATGCCAGAAACCTTTTTATGTAAGACTCCAGTGACGACCTAACTGACTACGCACTCCTGCGGGTGGGCGATTTTTGGCTTGTCATTTATCAAGATTTAGCTTGAACAAACCTCTCCCTCACGATGAGCTACAAAATCGCGACTCCACATCCCCGTTTCTGTCTTCATGCACCCCGCACAGCCGCGAATGTCGATCGACTGTTCCTCTACGAAGGAGGAAACACAATACCGCTACCTAGTCTCGCATGGGCAATACAACGGCGGACCCACCTCGTGCGGATCCCCTGAGAGTTGTGGAAAGGCGTGCGGCGGGTCAGATGCGCGCACGAGGCGCCTCATCGTCCAGAAAAAATAGCGGTCATGGGATTTGTTTTTGAGAGAAGTATTGCGGTAAGCGCCTGACTGCTCTTGAATATAGTTCGAGATAATCCATAAAGGCCATGTGTTCTGGATACTTTTTGGGATCACCAACATCTGCTTGAGAAGACACGACATCGGTGCCACACCACACAACATGGCGAAAAACGCACGGTCTTCTTTTCTTGTTGCTAAAGTGGACAGACACATCTATAACTGCACTCGTCATCAACCACAGTGAAAATAAAGATACATATCATTAGCCCATCCACAACACATCTTGGTGCTCAACGATAAAAAGATCATTAACGCAACGCCTCATTAACCTTCCTCACAAACTCCTCTCCAAGTCCCTTCTTTGCATCAACCTGTATGGTCTCCAATCCAAGCATGCGTCTTCCTTCGTCGGTGAGGATATCTTCAGGCGTGCCACGGCCTACGAACTTGGATTCGCCCTCGCCACCTGGGAAGTCACTATAAGATAGAAGATGAAGGGTTATTATCAATGTCATGCAAAAGAGGGGAACAAGGAAGTACTCACGGGGCAGGAAGTCCAGATAAGAAGTTGATCCTTTGGTCGCGGAGATAGCTCGCACTACGACGAAAAAATGAGGGGTCAAACGACTTTTGAGCAATGAGGACATGAGATACGCACTTTCCAATCGTCAGAGGTACAGTAGGGATATACAACACCGATGAATCACCCTTTCCACCGTGTTTGCCTTCGACAGCATGAATAACATCACAATGCCCTGTTCAAAAACGAGTCAACGTTCTGAGTGACAAATGGAAAGAAAAAATAATCTCACAATAAACCTGATCCCCCGGCTCCACTCTCGACAAACTCGTCATTGTCCTCTCCAACTGCAAATGTGGATGTGTCTTCTCATTCAGCTCCTGCGTCTTGCCAATACTGCTCCCAGGGAACGCGCTCGACTTAACATCCGGGACCCAATCGTCGACTTTCAGAGAACTGGACTGGGCATTCCTAGGTTTGAAGAATGGCCGAAGGATAAGATACGCCGTTGCTTGTGATAAGTTCCGGAAGACTCGTATTACAAATAAACACCGCAGCAGCGAAGGGGCTTGTGCCGAGCCTACTCCTTGGTTGATTTTACACGTTTTTGACTCATTACACGATGGTGCACCTAAGGGTCCCACACTATCTGGCAAATTAGCTGGCAGGACCAGGTCACTTTCGGCGAACTAATTTGCCCTCATTCTTCCTAATTTATGTACTCCTGGATATATTCTCCAATATCTTTGGACTTGGAGCTACATAGTGGTGTCCCGTGTGTGCCGTCCCCTGTACCCGAACAGTGCTCCGATGTCCCTTTCCATCACTGACAGGTCCATCAATGGTTCCCACTGACCCGAGCCACCCGCTGCCATCAATAACAGTGTCGGGACCCATCTGCTCGCTGTTTGACGCGTCGTGCAACGGTATATAGCCATTCCCATTCGATTTTCTTGGTAATTTTGCATATTCAAGTAGAAAATAGTGTATTCATTTTATATACACCTATACATGTACTTGTTGCCTGTAACATGTGTGACACAAGAAACATTGGCCATAAGTAGATCTTCATTTCTAGCACCTATTTAGCGCACTCACCTTGCTCTATGGGGTGCTACAGTGTCTCTGTATCAAGAGAAAACCCCTATCATAGGTTGTATGGCTATATCTCTATCTAATCATCCATAATCCACCATTTATTTTCAATTGATAGTGGCCAATTGTGAGGAACTTCTCTGGTATGTTTGCATAGAATAGTGCTATTTCCCATTTATTAGTCATACAGGCGAGGATTATAAACAGTGGTGTGCATTCATGGGCCGGAATATGTCAGTGTTGGTGTCACAGGGAGGCCTATACCACGGTGACAATACCACCACACATACAAGCTCTAGCACCGTACTTTCAATGCATAAATATTTTTAGGATGTTATGTTAAGAAATATTGCGTTCCGACTATACACTTGTTCCATTAACGTGGTTATAATTGTGTAGTTTTTTGACAGGCGCTAATTTAATGTATTTGATGAATATACTCCAAAAATTTGCATTATCGGCATTAATATTGCTACGAGGATATGAGAGACAACATTCCATGTCGACTGAAAAAGACTCCACGCAGATTGGAGCAGTGGTTGTGGAGATATGGCCTTTCGAGTGTAAAATCATGGTCAACATTCGAAGCCATCAATATCCATGTTAGGAGACTCAAGTATCCTTTGCACGAATTTGATGTTTAGCACTCGAAATGTTGGTATCTCCTCATCCACTGGTCTGTTTACTACGATCTTTTTTTTAAATCAAAGGTGTACTACGAGTGTATATTCTTGTAGAATTCAGTCTCCTCGATTAACTCCTTTTTGCTGTTAATTTGACATACAATCTATTTTGTAATCACCTTCAATACATACATGGATTCCCATTGAGGTACCAGTACACACAGGTTTGAATTAGCCTAGACGAGTGCCTAATATATTTTAGAAAGTAATAACAAAGACGGAGAAAGAATAAGAAGTCCAGGCAGCGAACCTATGTGTCCAATATGCAAGGCTGATGAGTGAAAGACTTCAAGTAGTTTGTGGTCCATATTATTAGGCGCTCGTCGTGTGCTTGTTAGAAATCCCACCGGCTGCACCCAAAATCCCTCCTGTAGAAGTTTTGTCTGTAAAAGATATCTGCACCAGCACCTAATGGTGATGTATTGCTGACACATTTTGGCCAACCCATTGGCAAGGGCTGGCAGCATGGGTTAGCTGAAATTATGGAACAGTTCCATGACCTGAGAGCAGCTTAGATCTAGCAGACGGCTTATTACATAGATGTACATGGTTATATAATAGTTATGCTTCATCATTCAGTTAAAGTTAGAACAATTGATGCATTGAAGGATAAATGTGATATTGCAGCAATCCTAGTACATTTAAATATTAATAGTACATCAGTTTCTACCGGAATATGCAAAAATTACCAACGAAATCGGAAGGGAATAGCTATATACCGTTGCGCAACGCGTCAAACAGCGAGCAAATGGGTCCCAACACTGTTGTTGATGGCGTCTGGTCCGCATCAACATGTGTGGGAACCATTGATGGACCTATCGGCGACGGAAAGGGACGTCGGAGCACTGTTCGGGCACTTACAGGGACCACACGCACGCCGCACGGGACACCACTATTTACGAGTCCAAAGATATTGGAGTATATCTCCAGGAGTACATAAATTAAGAAGAATGAGGGCCAATTAGCTGGCCGAAAGTGACCTGGTCCTGCCAGCTAATTTGCCAGATAGTGTGGGACCCTTAGGTGGATGGTGGACAGCTGAGAGGCTGTTGAAAACAACAAGCGTTTTCCTGTCAAGACAATTTAAGGATCGTGTGGTAATAATATCTTTCAGAAAAGAAAATAGAAAAATCAAATTCCAGGTAACCAAAACGTTTGAAAAAAAAAAAAGAAAAAAAAAAATAGATTTCAAAAATTTGAAATCAAGCACGAGAATAATATGAGGACAAAGAACTTTAAGAAGAAAAAAAGATTTTTTGAAAGATTTCTGGTTTTTATGGTGAGGAGAGGTAGGTCATACCAACTCTTTGTCGTCCAATTCTATAAAAGTTTTACATTCTAATTTCAGGATTACTCTCTCTCGTTTGATCCACTGATGATGAGCGCAACGGTAGGAGGAGGAATGGGCAATGAACACAAAACCAAAATGTGGGTGGGAAACGAAGTGTGAGGGTGAGGGCGTTGGTGAGTGAGGTGAGTGATGAGAATGAGCGCTCGTGTACGGATTTGTGGGGTCCGGAGAGCTGAGGTTTGAAGAGAAAGGCTGAGGGCGATGGAGAGAGGTTCAGGTCGACAACAGCGACACTGAGAGACGAAACGAAGCGATCTAAAGACAGAAACCGACAGCAGCGGCGACTAGGAACGAAAGCCAACGACGGTGGCTACGTAGGACGACGAGGAGACGAAGAAAGAGCAAGAAACTCGAACCAGACACGGCTGGCGACGCTGAGAGACAAAGAGACGACGAAATACAATAGGAAACGAACCAGACGACGGCTGGTATGACTTCTACGACGAAACGAGGGTGAAACCAAGCTTAGACACGAAATGTGGGCAGTAAGAATGATCTGAATTCTCCAGGTAGGCTAAGATACAAAGATATTGTAGCTACTGGAAAATGTATCTACAACAAGAGAAAACAATTGAATAATGATGGAGGTTGTCATATGAAACAAAGAAACAACAGATGGAACAATGGTTTTGAATAAATTAATGAAAAGAAGGTATGAAAATGTAAAGATGGTTGGTAGTGCAGGCGTGATAGCGTGCTTGTGTGAGCGCTATACTGATGCCGTGGCCTAGGTGCTTGAACGGCAAGTCGCTGAATTAGTCCAAAAACGTACAAAGGCGCGAAAACGGAGATAGATGGGCGCGCGGCTCATCACCACCTAAACTGCCTAGGGGGGTACAAATGGCCTGCCAGTTCTGCTGGGGTTAGTAGAACGATTTTCACGGACAACGTCTCTGAAAGAACTGACACATGCTCCCTAGGTCGAAAGCTGAAATGCGACGGACTGAAGCCCAGTTATGCTAATTGCCATACTTAAGAGAAATTATGCCTGCTCATACACACCAGTCAGCCAGTGAGTCTGCGGTTTCTACGACTATTTCAACGGTCGAATAGGCTAACACGCCCCAATAGGACTCAGCAAAAGTAGAATATCGAACAGCCTTTTGTGCTATTATTTGTATCCATAGAATAGATATATTGAGGCCGAGTCAGATTAATGATTAATGGTAGTTGCCATAATGCTTTTATGTTTCATGCAGCCTGTTGCCGCGAGGAAGCTGTTGAGTGAGGCTTATCCAGGGTTGACAGGTTACAAGCTGTGTAAGTCCTAATCATTGCATCAAAGCCTTCGGCAAAATCCGTTGTTCAGTGTATCTAGAGACTAGAGTCTAGAGAAGACTACTTACTCTTAGATCATACTTATTCTATCAAGTCTTAGTCTTCCTTTACCCTTCCACCTTTTAAACCCCTTAATTCAACAACCTCGTCGTCCTTTCGTCCCTAATCCATCTTTATCAGTATTGATGAGGCTTTGATATCATTTGTCCTGGCGCAAGTCTTGATTCAGTATCATATTGACAAGCCCGCTTCGTTAAGACGAACACGATGGATGTCCTTGATGGAAAAGACTACGACGCGCCACCTACAGAGGATGTCCTCGATGGAAAAGACCACGATGAACTTATCTCTGTAAAAGATCGTTAGCACCTAGCATTGAAATCGGTCATTTTCTCCCTGTTCATTATCAAACTCTAGATGAGGCCTTTGCCGCCAAGCACATGCCCGACTTGGGACACGACGTTAAGGACTTCAAGGTCTTCACTTGGCCTTTGACAAACTGGAGGAAGTTGGGAAAGAAGTTGATGAGTCCAAAGTTCGAATGTGGCGGCCACAAATGGTCCGTTCGCAGTGTGTTTCAGCACTGCCATCACTAACCACATTCTATTATTCGGTTATTTAAAGGCGAATTCTCCTTTTCCCTTCTGGGAACTCTAATGCACCTCCTAATGACACTGTATCTGTATATCTTCAGTATGCTGAACCAAACAAATCGCCAGGAGGATGGCATGTATGTGCCCAATTTGCGCTCGTCATTTCTAATCCAAACGACCCCACCATCTTTACCGTCTGGAGTACGCTCATATGCTTTATTTTTTGTTGTTCTCTTTATATTAACCACCTTTCGATAGATGCAAGCCATCGTTTTATTAGAGAGGAATGCGATTGGGGTTTTACACGCTTTAGTGAACTTCGCAAGCTTTTCAGCATTCAGGAAGGACACACTCGGCCGACCATAGAGAATGAGGCCGCAGATATCACTGTCTTTGTACGAGTCTTGGAAGACCCAGCAGGTGTTCTATGGCACAATTTCGTCAAGTAGGTCATCAATTTATTGTCAGACGACCCTAGCTAATTCCCTTTTAGCTATGACTCGAAGAAGGAAACTGGTTTTGTTGGCTTGAAGAATCAAGGAGCGACAGGTTACATGAACACGCTGTTGCAATCGTACTTTTGCACGAACTACCTTAGAAAGGTAATGATCTCGTTTACATCATTTTCATCATTCCGACTTCGCATCAAGGCAGTGTATCGAATCCCAACTGAAGACGATAACCCAACTGAGAGTGTGGCGCTCGCATTACAACGAGTATTTTTTCACCTTCAAACTTCTGATCAACCTGTTGGTATGTATGACAGTTAAAATGACAGTATCTCGCGTCGAATAAACACTCTCTCCACAGGTACCACCGAGTTGACCAAATCCTTTGGTTGGAAGTTGCTTGATTCTTCCCTACAACACGATGTACAAGAGTTTAACCGAGTTCTCCAGGACAAATTAGAGTCCAAGATGAAGGTGCGCTGAACGATTCTCTCTAACAACATGCACTCAACTCGATTGGATTAGGGTACTACAGCTGAGGGCGCTATTGCCAAGCTTTTTGTTGGAAAGATGAAGAGCTACATCAAATTGGTCAACATCGATTACGAATCTTCTCGCATCGAAGAATTCAAAGGTCAGTCCCAGGTCTCTCATGTGTCTGGCACTCGGGTATTGACTGTATTTCGCTAGATCTTCAGTTGCATGTCAAAGGCATGAAGACGCTTCATGACTCTTTCAAGGATTACGTTTCAGTCGAAATGCTTGACGGAGAAAACAAATACCAGGCTGAAGGATTTGGCCTTCAGAACGCAAAGAAGGGTATCGTTTTTGAGTCGTTCCCACCTGTTCTCCACCTTCAGCTCAAACGTTTTGAGTATGATATTCAACGGGACGCCATGGTCAAAATCAACGATCGTCACGAGTTCCCCTTTGAAATCGACTTGGCAGAGTTCCTTGACCCAAGTGCAGACCGCTCTCAGCCTTGGGTATACAAACTCCACGGCGTCCTTGTACACTCCGGTGATCTACACGATGGACATTATTTCGCTCTCATCAAGCCGGATAATGCAACTAGATGGCTGAAGTTTGACGATGACAGGGTTACTCCCGTCACTGACAAAGAGGTTTTGGAAGAGAATTATGGCGGAGAAGTTTTGAACGGCATCCCTCCTACCCTCCAATGCAATCAAGCACGCACCATCAAACACTTTACCAACGCATACATGTTGGTTTATATTCGTGAATCTGCGATTGATGAGGTATTGCGACCCCTCCTTCCCGAGGATACACCAGCGCATTTGAGTGAGTATGATTTGACAGGTCCCAGTTACATGCTGAACATTATCCAGAAACTCGACTTGACGAGGAGCGGCTCATGCTCGAAGCAAAGAAACGCGAGCGTGAACAGCAGCACCTCTTCCTCACAGCAAAGGTAAGAACAATTCAGGTATTTTTAGATGCGATTATTTATTTTACACCAAGGTCATCACAGACAAAACCTTTGCACAACATGAAGGCTTTGACCTTGCCTCCTTTGACGACAAGAACTGGCCACCATCAGACCTTCGGAGTTTCCGCGTATTGAAGCAAGAGACGTATAGTACTTTCAAGAGTCGTGTCGCCTATCACTTCAATATCCCTAAAAACAAGATACGGCTTTGGGTGCTGGTTAACCGGCAGAATAAGACTGTTCGTCCAGATACCCATATCCCAGAGAATGAACCAACCCTCAGTAAGGATTTGCGAGTCCCGTTGACTGCTGTTTGGACTAACGCGCGAAATTAGCCGTGGAGGTGATCCGCAACAACATGGCAGCTAGACAAAACGATCTAAGGTTGTATCTTGATATCATCGCTGACCCATCGAAAGTATGTGACTATCCTGTTGGACCATTACTATGGTATTGATTATCTATCAGCCCGACCCCCCTCCCCAATCCATTATGGTTTTCTTGAAACACTTCGATGCGTCGAAACAAACTCTACGCGGTGTCGGGAAGGTGTACATGACGCGAACATCCAAGGTTGGCGATCTTGCGCCTGTCATCCATGAGCAAATGCACTGGCCAGCTGGAACGCCACTGAAGCTTTATGAGGTATGACTCACCTGCATCTTCCGGAAAACATGCTCACCATCGTTTTCGTAGGAAATTAAACCGGGAATGATCGAGTACATGCAACCCAAGCTGTCGTTCTTACAGAGTGAAATCCAGGACGGAGACGTTATTTGCTTCCAAGTTAATTTGCCAGACAAAGAGTATGTGCGATTTATATATCCTAACGCTTGAAACCAATGATTATCTATAGAATCCACGACCTCGAGAGCCAAGGGCTCTACTCTAACCCTGTCCAATTCTATGACTTCTTGCAGAACGGTGTCAGGATCATCTTCAAACCCAGATTTGAAGATCCAGAGCTCGAGACTGAGTTCAATCTCATCTTCAGTAAGAAGCAGAACTACGGCATCGTACGTGTTTCACGGGAGGCAATGTGTGTAGGTATCCTAAACCAATTTTTTGACCAGATGTCTGTGAAAGTTGGCGAGCACCTCGGACACGACCCCATCAAACTCCGCTTCACGACCACCAACCCTTCAACGGGAGGTCCCAAATCTATTCTCAAAAGAGCGCTCAATCAGAGTATTGCGGAGATCATTTCTCCTACTGGATACAATGCTGCTAGCACAGTCATTTTGTACGAGAAGCTTGATGTCAGTATCGTTGAGCTGGAAACCAAGCGCAGCTTGAAGGTGACATGGACCGGTATTCGCAACAAGGAGGAGGGAACACACCCCTTCCTTGTACCCAAGACCAGCACGGTTCACGACCTGGCAGAGCACATGCGGAAACTCGTCACGCTGACACCTGGAGGAACAGGCAGGATTCGCATCTTTGAAATCTCGAAGGATGGGAAGACACAGAGAGAGTTTACGGGGCCAGAAAGGATTGGAAATTTCCCAGAACCTGTCGAGCTATATGCTGAGGTATGTTACCTCTTTGAACAAAGGCTGCAGTGATACAATGTTCATTTCGCAACTGCAGGAAATCCCAAGAGAAGAGCTGGAAGCTGATGAGTCTGACAAAGTTATTGGGGTCTTCCATTTCTTCAAGGAACTCTCTAGGACGCATGGCATCCCCTTCAAGTTTGTTGTCAAGCGAGGGGAGAAGTTTGTGGACACGAAGAAGCGACTGCAGACCCGGCTAGGCGTCTCGGATAAGGACATCGTACAATACCTCTTTGCTCTGATCCGGGTTTCAACATCCGAACAGCCATCGTATATTGAAGATGGTAAGCGATTATATTCTAGGGAAATGCCGGCTGTCGTGCTAACACCTATTGCAGAGGATACCATCTACGAACATCAACTCGCGCCAGAGTATGTCCTTGGTTTAGACCATATCGACAAGTCTGGCAGAAACAGAGGAGGCGTTGGAGCAAAGGCCATCGTCATTCGAGGATGATTACTGGGATTCCAGCTTACTTTTTTAGCATTTCTTGATACATCTTATGCATACTATATTCACTTTATTGTGCTTTGCCAACTATACGCTTATATTTTTCTATCGCTACCTATGTAGTGCGAATGACATGTTTCTTATCGAATGGTATCTGGACTACTTTCTCTTCTTGGCCTTCTTGCTTTGAAGAATGGTCAGCAAAAATGCGGTATCGGAAAGTAGAGTAAATACGCACCGATCTCGACATTGTTGAACGCTTGTTATCACTTGAGTTGGCTCTCATTACTCCATTTGTTGGTGGTTGCAATAGGCCATAGGAAAGGGGAGGAAAGAGAGAGCGGATGCCAGATACCTTTTTATATAAGACTCTAGTGACGACCTACTGTTATGTGACTCGAGTCCATGTCATATATCGTCTGAGACTGTCCCAGTCTGGGGCCGACTACGCACTCCTGCGGGTGGGCGATTTTTGCAAGATTTAGCTTGAACAAACCTCTCCCTCACGATAAGCTACAAAATCGCAACTCCACATTACCATTTCCGTCTTCATGCACCATGCACAGCCGCGAATATCAATGGACTGTTCCTCTACGAAGGAGGAAACACAATACCGCTACCTAGTCGAGCATGGGCAATAAAAGGGCGGGCCCACCTCGTGCGCATCACCTAAGGGCATGCGGCGGGTCAGATGCGCGCACGAGACGCTGTGACTCGCCTCATCGTCGAGAAAGAATAGCGGTCGCGGGAATTGTTTTTGAGAGAAGTATTGCGGTAAGCGCCTGACTGCTCTTGAAGATGGTTCGAGATAATCAATAAAGGCCATGTGTTCTGGATACTTTTTGGGATCACCAACATCTGCTTGAGAAGACACGACATCAGTGCCACACCACACAGCATGGCGAAAAACGCACGGTCTTCTTTTCTTGTTGCTAAAGTGGACAGACATCTGTAATCGTGCTCACCATTAACAATTAAAATAAACATATATATCATTAGTCTCATCCCCAACACATCTCGATACTCAACAGTAAAAAAACATCAACGCAACACCTCGTTGACCTTCCTCACAAACATCTCTCCAAGTCCCTTCTTTGCATCAACCTGTAAGGCCTCCAATCCAAGCATTTGTCTCCCTTCTTCAGCGAGGATATCCTCAGGCGTGCCACGGCCTACGAACTTGGATTCGCCCTCGCCACCTGGGAAGTCACTATAAGATAGAAGATGAAGGGTTATTATCAATGTCATGCAAAAGAGGGGAACAAGGAAGTACTCACGGGGCAGGAAGTCCAGATAAGAAGTTGATCCTTTGGTCGCGGAGATAGCTCGCACTACGACGAAAAAATGAGGGGTCAAACGACTTTTGAGCAATGAGGACATGAGATACGCACTTTCCAATCGTCAGAGGTACAGTAGGGATATACAACACCGATGAATCACCCTTTCCACCGTGTTTGCCTTCGACAGCATGAATAACATCACAATGCCCTGTTCAAAAACGAGTCAACGTTCTGAGTGACAAATGGAAAGAAAAAATAATCTCACAATAAACCTGATCCCCCGGCTCCACTCTCGACAAACTCGTCATCGTCCTCCCTAATTGCAAATGTGGATGTGTCTTCTCATTCAGCTCCTGCGTCTTGCCAATACTGCTGCCAGGGAACGAGCTAGACTCTACATCCAGGACCCAATCGTCTGCTTTCAGAGAACTGGACTGGGCATTCCTTGGCTTGAAGAATGGTCGAAGGATGAGGTACGCCGATGCCAGTGATAAGTTTGGGAAAACTCGTAGTGTCCCTTCACCTGCACCGGTGCTAGAGAGTGATGTCCAACCTTGCCAGGCTCTGAAAATAGAGCATGCGTTACTATATATAAAAAACAGGCACATCGCTAATCAGCATTAAGAAACCAAGAAGAAAGAAATTCAAAACTCACGACGTATGGTACAAATCCTGCTTCGCCCCGATCCTCGGCGTCGCATCAAACGGGTTATGGTCCCTCCACGCACTCCCGCCTTTCAAAATCTTCCCAAACACACTCCTCAGCCCCACATCCTCCCACCTCTCCACAGAGCCACCATCGATATGGGGTCCCAGCGTAAACTTGGCGTCGCCCGGCTGCCTTATCCTCAGTCGGTCAAAGTACGATATGGGGGTTTGCAGGCTTATTTCGCTGCTGGGGTTGGAGGTGTTCCAGAGCGAGAGCAGGAAGCGTTGGGTTTCGACAATACTTGGATGGGTGCGAGCTTTGATTTGAGACGCGGAGTTGTAGATCTCGAAGACTTGGATATTGTCGGATGGAAAACCTGAGGATGTGTTAGGACGAGAATGGTGGTTAGATATAAAAATGAGAGTACCTTTGACAAGATCCTTGTTGGCAGCCGCATAATCTATGATGGCTTGCTTCCAAGCGAGTGCTTCCTGAGCGTAAAGGCGGTTGGGTTGGTTACTTCGCAGAAAGTTTATTTTAAAACATACCTCACGAGGAACACCTCCTTCAACGATTAGGGTTCCCACTTTCTTGACCTTCTCAATATCAGCGCTTGATAAACCCTTCTTGATATCGCTATACAAGACTCTAGGAATGATCTGAAACATTTTAGGAGAGTTTCAGATAAAGAAGATTAAAAAAAATGAGCTTACCTCTGCTCCCTTCTCAGCAATTTCCTCCACCTCCTTCTCAAGTTCTCCCAAGACCTCTTTCCAGCTCTGTACGAGCCCCTCGTTATAAAGTCCCCTTTTCAAGTCTGAAAACCTGTCTGGCAACTCGACATGGTTCTCATCCGTCAACGAAGTAAAGATCGCAGCAATAGACCCTTCTGCTTTCGCCTTGCGCGTAGAGACACCAAAAGCAGCTGTAGCCAGATTCCTCGTTCCTGAAGAGCGTAGTAATGTGCCGGAAATACGAGAAATAACCATCTTGCTGAGAAACGAGGAGAACCGCAAGAAAGAAAGCAAGAGCAAAAGCGGAACCCCACACTTCCCTTCTCCCTTTTTATATCAAGGAATTTGACAAAGATTAAGGTCCATTCTCATCGGCAGTGGGGTACACCGATGCTTCCAAGAATCCAAGGTCACATATTTCAAATTGGCAGGAAATGACTCGTTTATGTCAAGTATTCACACCTAGTCGTCGTCGTAGTTGAGGATTGAACACTGCTGACATCGTCGGGGAAGTGGTAGTGTGACCAAGCATTTATCCGAGGTTTACCCGGGAGTCTTCATCCAGAAAAGCCCCTATCTCTTCGATTTTCTTCAATCACTGCTTGAGAATCGGGGAAATTGAAAGGTTTCGGGCCTTCTGATAGGTAAATTTTGTATTATCACTACTCATGACTCGTTGGTGGAATTTTACATTTGATAATTGACTTCCGAGTCCATTATTGGCCATGTACTTTGCGCATTCCAATTTCCGCCAATGGTAGCCCCTGACCAGTTTATCTTTGTCTTTGACCGATATAGTCGCAGAAGTGCACAGGATTAGATCAGACAACACTCATCATAGGTTTGAACCTAAGATGGACTTCTCGCCATAAATACATGTAGTGGAAACAAACGCCCCCTGATGGAGTTGCAAATCCAGAGGTGACTTCAGAAATAATATTTGTCGTACCTAGATTTGTCGAGTCTCTTCCTTCTCCAATTATTGTGCGGGAATCTATTTTTGCGTCAGATGTTTACCAATTTGTCGACAGTGGGAATAACTCCCTCAGGCGCCTCCCCTACTACGTTGACTCAGTATCATGCAATAAACAAGGTATGATTCCGCATTTTCTGGTTGGATTTTGTAGGCCATTTCACCTAGAGCCAATACTCATATCCTTGGCATAAAAGGCAGGTATTTGGGCCATCGCGCAGTTGTCGGCGCAGCACGTGGAAAACGGGTTGATGGGCCAACGCTGCATCAAACAACAGGACGAATCCAACCTCTACTTAATGGAGCTGTAGTTGTATAGGCTGTGTTCATGGTCTAACCAACTAACTCTCCTTCTCCTTCCTCACAACCACCTCCTCACCTTTCTTGCTTGTTTTCTGCTTGGCTTTTGACCATAACAAGCAAAAAAATCTAGCGCCTGTTTAGATTATATTGGTCCTCTGACAATCTGAAGCTCCGTCCTCTTGGCACCTAAACTTCCCCCAGTTCAGGGAGGGACAGGATCCTTTCAAACTTTTGTTACAAAACCCCAGCTCGACGTACGTGCTTATTCTCAGTCATCCCCAACCCAAACCCCGCGGTACTAACATTCTCCAAACTATTCAGGTCTCGTCGTCGTTATACCCTTCGCCTGTACAAAATGGGCCGGATATCCATCTCACGAGGCGTACTGCGACTAGGGTGCTTCACCGTCGCATTCGTCCTCGTCTACATGTTCATTCTCGACCCCTTCCTACGACCCCCCATGCGCTCCATGTCCGCCTTCGACTTTGAAGCTGCCGAAGTCGGGCTGCCCCCATTCACCAACCCCCGCGAGAACGGCACGCGCGTGCTGCTCGTCTCCGCCATGTTTCCACTCGCAAAATCCAAACACACCAAGAAGGAGTATGCCGCCTGGCTAGGCCGCTTCCTCGGCGCTATGACTACCGACATCTACATGTACACGACCCCGGACCTCGCAGAGACGCTGCAGTCCATACGAGGCGACCTGCCTATTACGATTGACACGACGTATGCATCACCCTTCGAGGTCCCGCCGTTGAAGGGCCTGGAGGAGACATACATCAAAATGAACGACATGGACAAGGAGAAGTGGCACCATTCCCCTGGGCTGTACGCTGTCTGGAACGCGAAGCCATTCTTGCTTGAAAGCGCAGTCCATACGCTTGCCAAGCAAGGCAAGATTTATGACTATGCCTTTTGGAACGACGGGGGGAGCTTCAGGAGGAAGCATCGATACAGCCATTGGCCGGATCCTGATCGTGTGGAGCAGGTCTTTGAAGAGGCGAGTAGGCTGACTGAGGAGAAGAAGGAAGATCTCCTGTTTTTCCCCGTCTTTCAGCTGCCTGATGAGCAATTCAAAGATTGGAAAGAAAGTACTGGTCCTATTGCCAACTCGGTTCAATTCAGTGAAGGTATGCTTCTCATTTCGTCATGAGACTTAAAACATCATCAAATTTATTTTTGTCTTCATCACAGGCTCTTTCTTCGGCGGTTCTACTTCAACTATTGAATGGTTCGCTAAAATTTTCTACGCTTATCACGACCACTACATCAGCCGAGGTCTCTTCGTCGGGATCGACCAAGACCTGTTTAACTCCCTCTTCCTCCTCTTCCCAGAACGCATGTTCACAGTATGGATGAACGACCCCTTCGCACCGGCACACAAAGGGATCGTGCCCAGTCCCAGCCTCATCCCCAGCCTAGAGCGCGGCTATCTGGGTGAATGTGGCGCTGAATGGTTCTACTACCAATTCTGGCTTGCGGATCAGCAGACGCGGGACATGATGCGCGAGATATGGGTTAAGGAGGAGAGGTGGAGGAAGAGTGGGTGGTGGGTAGAGAGGAAACTGTGTCGTCTGACGAGAGCGATGTCGATGGATGATTTCTTGAAGCGGTCGTTTGGTGAGACTTGGAAACCACCGACACGACATGTTCATATACCCAACTTGTGATGGAACAATTGCAACTCGGTGCTGGATCTATACATATAATTAATCTCTATATACTTACGGGGTCATGATACCACTATTTCTCGTTGTGTACTTAATATCATATTTTAGATGAAAGTTATCGTTTGAGTTGGCATATTGAAATGTTAACGGCGGGTATTGACCGGCTGGGAATGAGTGCGTTTGTACTGGGGTTTTATTCAGGGAAAGTCTCCAACAAGAACTAGTCACATTGATTCTGCAGGAAGCGCCGCACCCTGAAGGCGCCTTAGGGTGCCCATCCCCGAGAAACCCATGCTTGCGAACATTACTCGAGAACTCCCGTATGATGTACTCAACGCGCTGCAGAAACACTGCCTTGGCTAGCTCAGCCTACCTTTATCTTGAACTTGCATCCCCTGCACATACTTAGATGCTGCGAGACGCGTCAAAGTCGTGTCAGAGTTGAATCAAGGAAGAATATTTTCGCGACCATTGGTGGCCCTGCTGTGACTTTCACAATGCCTATCAGTTTCTGGGTTGTCGCCTTGGAGCCCGATATCGGAGTGCACGACGTTCTGTGCAATAGTTTTGCACCTCAAATCCAGCCATCCCCTCTCTCAATCCGTCAAATTCTATGAACAGTGTTTAGACAAACATTGACAATTGATGTGTTGATGATTTGCGGTGCTGAGGCCAAGCGCAATCGATAAGGACCTTTTCATCAATTACAACTACAACCATGCTGCGCATTGATGAACAGCTCTCATCTGTTATGAGGTGATTCTTTTTCCTCAAATTTTTTTTTCTAATTCTATTGAAATATTCACCAGACATCTTTACAAGACTAACTTTGGGAAGAATACGGGTAAAAGTCTCCGCCTTTACATAAATACCAGAGATTCCATAACAAGGCTCCGTTCAGATCGAAAAACAGACCGTTGCTCTATTTTTGGTCGTTTAGTTTTGAGCCAAATGTCAGAATACTCACCGGCCCATCAACGCCTTCCCCTCGAGGCTATAAATCCGGAGGGCTCCACTTTTTTATATATATTGACGACTCATACCCTTCCCATTACCTTTTCTTCCCAAACCGCCATTATACCCTTCCTCAAAGCCATACCAAGGTGCTTCAAGCCCTGAATTATCGGGTTTCACTCTTGGTTTTCACCAAATGGCGCGAGTTCTCAGACTTACACCCCGCCAGCGCAACAGGCTACTACTCGTTGGCTGTTTAGGTTTCGGTGTTCTCTTCCTCATCTTCAACCACCTGGTCAATAGATATAACGCCCTTCACCTCGATGACGTTTATGACCCACCTTCTGCATATGAAGATATAGACACAACCGCAGCAAATGCGACCCGCATCCTAATTGTTACAGCCCTCTTCCCTCTAAAACGCGCCAAGAACGGCTACGATATCTATCCAACCTGGGTCAGACGCTTCCTCAGCGAGGTCACCACAGACGTCTACTTCTTCTGCAACGATGAAAACGCCGAGTCCATGCGCGAACTCCGACGACCCGGCCTCCCGCTCGTCATTGACACCACCTTCAAAACCCCCTTCGACACGCCTCCCCTAAAAGGTCTCGAAAAGATATACCAGCAAATGCACAAAATTGACAGAGAGAGGGCTTATCACTCCCCTGAACTTTACGCAGTTTGGAATGCCAAGCCATATTTGACGGACTACGCCACGAAGCTTCTCGCCTCGCAGGGCAAACACTACGACTACATCTTCTGGAGTGATGCTGGGAGCTTCAGAGAGGATCACGTATACAAGGAGTGGCCATATGGACCCCGTGTTGACCGGGTGTGGGAGGAGGGTGCTCAAATCTCTGGTGTGCCCAAGGAGGATTTGCTGTTCTACCCAACGTACAACGCACCACCCGCCCGGTTCGTCACCTGGAAACCCGACGACGGTCCGCTTGATGTCCAGTTTAGCGAAGGTATGTACGACAGCATCAATCATAAACTTAAAAATACCACCCTTCCATACCCTCCTTTTCATTTTAATTTTTCACTATTCAGTTTTCGTCGTTCTTTTCACCCACAATTCACAAACTCTATACCAAAAAAAAACTTCTTCGGGCATAATCTGATGACACTTCATGATTCTCACAGGTTCATTCTTCGGCGGGTCCGCAAAGGCGGTAGAGTGGTGGGCTAAGGTGTTCTACGGGTATCACGATTATTGTATTTCCAAGGGCATGATGTGCGGGAAAGACGAATCAGTGTTCAACGCCGTGTTCATGATGTTCCCTCAACGCATCATCACAGTCTGGGTATACGACCCCGACGCGCCTGCAGCGAAAGGGCTGATGCCACTCATCAATCGCGGATATCTGGGCGCATGCGGGCCGGAGTGGTACTACTACCAGTGGTGGTTGAGCGATCGCAAGACGAGGGACGATATGAGGGCGTTGTGGCTTGCGGGCGATCGTGAGCCTGAACAGGCGCGGTGGTGGAAAGTGCGCGTGCCGTGTCGCTTCACGAGGGTGCTGAATATGGAGGAGATGATTCGACGGTACTTTAGAGAGCCGAGTTGGCAGCCGCCGAAACCTGTTGGTATTGAGTTCCCAGAACGAAAATGGGCGATTCCGGCGGTGTAGATGATGGACCCTCTTTCTTTCCCTTCGACGCGACGCTTGATTGATTGCTTTGTTATGTATAGTTGATTTGTTCTCCTTGGGTTTTATATCGCTGTTGTATCTGTGACCGCTGCACATACTAGTAGTTAATGATGTTGATATGACTGGGATATGGTGTCCTAATGCCTGCTATAATTTACGAATAATAATTGACATTTTTTGGATTCAAGTTGCAGTGCACACGACATGGAATCGTTGCTTGTGTCCGCGCTTCCACCGCGATTCAGCCAGACCAGCCACGCCATTGTCGGGCAGAGGTGTGTTCGTGATGAAGAGCATGCAGCCTCGTTGGGGTTCTTTATTGATGGGATGATTCGCGTTACAGCCATTGAGCGGAGGACGGAGATCTGTAAGCGCTTGGCTTCGATGATCTAGTCAATCCGAAAGCTGGCCCCTATTAGTATTATTCCAGGTGAACGTTCATCTTGTTCAACCAAATTTATTACGTCTCACATCGTTGTTTACTCTTCAGCCCCGTTCGAGCATTCAAGAAATTCCAAAGATGGTGATACAAATTGAACTGCACAAAGCCATTTAAAACGAGGCAATGACATTGACATGTATATGATCACGAGCGATTGATTCTCAACACGGATGTGAATCGAGATGTCAGTCACTGCCCCACACATGCTTATGCTTACTTACTGGTGAACCACCTACACTGCAGTGTGCCTCGTTTCAATTATTCTATAACAAACGCCTGTGTAGAACTTGGACTTGACTCTTCTCTCACAAGCCCTGCTCATTCAAGTTGACATTGGTCCGCTTCGTGATACGCTTGTTCTAGAAATGCCAATGAGCCCAGATCCAACAGACGGGAGCAGAAGATCAACGAGGGATCATGACGAGAGCAAAGGACACTCGGTTGGAGTGGAAAACACCGAGTCCTCAACCAATTCACCAGATCGCGCACAGAAGTCAGAAATGGAGGAGATGAGACTCGAGCTCGAGTTGATGAAGGAGCAAATGAGGGTCTTCATGGATCAAACAAAGCTGAACAGTGAGGAGTGCTCTGACGCGTCAATGTTTGCTTTGGTTAATGCTACAACAGCCAAAAATCCTGTCGCAGAGACGTCTGGGCGAACACTCAGTGATAGCAAGGGAAGAGAACCCAAGAAACCAGCAGAAGCAGCAGTTGCAGGACATCTATCACAGGAGGCCACTAGTACTGAGCCAGTCATGACTGGCGGTTCACCAGGAGGCGGTTTTGGGTCAGGTATCGTCAGGTACTTGATCCACAGTTCCTCTCCACAGACGCCTCGCGACAGGGAGATGGAAAAGCTTAAAGTAGATTTGAAGAAGCGAACTGCAGATTTGGAAAACTACGAGAAGGAAGTCAAGCGTCTTCAACGCGACGTGAGGTCCCACGTCATCAGTATCAACATACTCCAAGCAGACAGGTCAAAGTTGACGGATGCCAATGGCAGCTTGCATCAGGAGCTACTCAGCGTCAAGAAGGAGGTAGAGGATATCAAGACAAGGGCGGATACGCAGACCCCTGGAGACAGCGAGACGGAGAAACTTAAAGCAGATTTGAAGACCCACATTGCCAGTATCAACATACTCCAAGCAGACAGGGCAAAGTTGACTGACGCCAACAACAGCATGCACTACGAGCTGATAAACGTGAAAAAGCAGTTGGAAGAGATCAAGGCGCTGGCAGATATTCGTGGCAAGGAGCTGCTTGGTACCCAGAAATTACTGACCAAAGCCGACTCCATTTCAATCGGCGATCTCAAAGAGAAGGTACTCGCGCTTAACGACGAGATTTTCCAAGCTGCTGCATCCCTCGGGGAGAGTATCACTCATCAGGCGCATGGAATGACCGAGGATGACACAAAAAGGATGTATGGGGAGGTTTTGCAGCTTATTGGAGAGCCCATTGGGAATTTACTCATGGAGGAGGGTCGAAAACCGAATGCCGACCCAAATCCGTTGCTGGTGCTGGTTGTGCTGCAGGTCTTCATGACCCAAGTGTGCGCGTCGAAGATCGAACTATGGGTGCCTAACGACCCCAAGATATCCGATTTTTTCGCGTCTGTGTACGCTAATATCCAAAACGCAGATAAAGGTCTACATTTGTCTTCGGATTATGCTTTCTTTCTGACTTTTTCGATCGCCCTTGTTGCACAGAGGAACCAGCTGTATCAGGGCGATGGCGTGCGTTGACCCAGACACACACCAGAGCATGTACACAAGGCTGGAAAGAGGGCTTTATCTCCAGTCTCATGAATATTATCAAGATTGCAGCATGGAAAATGCCCGACAAAGATCATCGCACGTCATTTGAAGCAAAGCTCGTGTCTATATTCAAAGCTGTCGAAGACCTTCGCATTGCCATTGGCGAGAAAATTACTTCGGCAGATATTCGGGTCTCCCTCGTGCCGCCTCAATCCCTGTTCAACGCTAGCTGGATGGATGATGCGTTTGCTGATGCGAGAGCCACAGTATCACGTACTGGGCCTATCCAGTGCGTAGTTGGCACAACCGGATTTGGATTGAAAAAGGTCATTTCTGCTGAGAAACGGGGCCCTTCTGGGGAGCTGCTGTACGAGAGCGTGTTGTCGCCAAAGGTCATATTGGAGTCTACGCTTAATGAAGCGTTGAATCCACCACCACCTCGTCGTAAGTCTAAACCTGGGTCCAAGCCTGCCCTAGATAGCATGACTTGCGGAAAAGACGTAACGACATCTCCTTACGAGCGTGACTTAATCTGACTTATCTGGAATGGAACGGGCTCAACACCTTTGGGATGATGGACTCAGTAGGTATCAATATTCCTCATCAACTCGTAACATTTGGAGAAAGAAGCTGTATTACACTAGTAGAATTTCTTGTAAATATCTGAAATATTCCAAATTTTTGTTCTTGGTAAAAATGCGGAGAATGTATGGAGTGTGCGACTATGGTCTCCAGAGACATGGCCGACGCAACACTCTTGGCTGATCGACTCACATTCAAATTTGCCTTAGCAGATTGATGACTCAGCACCTCTACCCTTCAACTTCAGCCACCATGGTCTTCTATGCTCTACCGCCAGAACTCATACTTCTAATACTTCATCACGTAGAAGAAGATGTCGACTTGTTTCATCTGGCAGCATCATGCAGATTATTCAACCACTTGGCTCTGGACACTTATTTCTTGCGGCATGAACTAGATATCCGACCACCTTTCAAAGCCATTTGTCTGAAGCTCGATTCTACCATGACAGGACCAACCAGCCATATGCAAGCTCTACTTTTATCCATTGACCTACCTAGGATGCAATTTGAACACCTGTCGTATCGTTCCCATCGCTTTCACGAGCTGGCGTTGTCGACTCAGGGAGTGGAAATGCTGACTAGGTTGATATTCACATGTTGAGAATCAATTGCTCGTGATCATATACATGTCAATGTCATTGCCTCGTTTTAAATAGCTTTGTGCAGTTCAAGTTGTATAACCATCTTTGGAATTTCTTCGATGCTCGAACGGGGGCTAAAGAGTAAACGACGATTTGAGACGTAATAAATTTGGTTGAACAAGATGAACGTTCACCTGGAATAATACTAATAGGATGATGTTGATATGACTGGGGTATGGTGTCCTAATGCCTGCTATAATTTACGAATAATAATTGACGTTTCTTGGATTGCAGTGCGCTTTACTTGTGTCCGCGCTTCCACCGCGATTCAGCCGCACCAGCCCCGCCATTGTCGGGGGAGATGGTTGTCATGATTCTAAATTTCCGAGTCTGATGAGGTCTTGATGAAGAGCTTTACGCTTTGTGCTGAAGCCCTTTATTGATGGGGTGATTCGTGTTACAGCCATTGAGCGCGTAGGGCGGAGATCAGTAGGCGCTCGGGTTTGATGATCTAAGTACTGGCCCCTATTAGTCTTATTCCAGGTAAACGCTCATCTTAACCAAATTCATCACGTCTCGAATCCTCAATTACTTTTCAGCTTCGTTCGAGCATCGGAGAAATTCCAAAGAATGGTTATCCAAATTGAATTGCACGAAGCTATTTAAAACGAGGAATTGACGTTGATATGTATATGATCACGAGCGATTGATTCTCAACACAAGATGTGAATTGAGATTCAGACGTCAGTCACTCCCCCTCCCACATGCTTATGCTTACTTATTACTGGTGAGCCACGTGTATTGTAGTGAGCCTCGTTTTAATCCTTCTCGTAACAAACGCCTGCGTCGAACTTGAACCCGACTCTTCTCTCGCAAGCCCTGCTCGTTCAAGTTGACATCGGTCCGCTTCGTGATACGCTTAGTCTAGAAATGCCAATGAGCCCAGATCCAACGGACACGAGCAGAAGATCAACGAGGGATCATGACGAGAGCAAAGGACACTCGGTTGGAGTAGAAAACAACGATTCCTCAACAAATCCACCAGATCGCGCACAGAAGTCAGAAATGGAGGAGATGAGACTCGAGCTCGAGTTGATGAAGGAGCAAATGAGGGTCTTCATGGATCAAACAAAGCTGAACAGTGAGGAGTGCTCTGTCGCGTCAATGTTTGCTTTGGTTAATGCTACAACAGCCAAGAATCCTGTCGCAGAGACATCCGGGCGAACACTCAGTGATAGTAAAGGAAGAGGACCCAGGAAACCAGCCGAAGCAGCAGTTGTAGGACATCTATCGCAGGAGGCCACTAGTACTGAGCCAGTCATGACTGGCGGTTCACCAGGAGGCGGTTTTGGGTCTGGTTTCGTGAGGTACTTGATCCCCAGTTCCTCTCCACAGACGCCTCGCAACAGGGAGATGGAGAAGCTTAAAGTAGATTTGAAGAAGCGAACAGCGGATTTGGAAAACTGCGAGAAGGAAGTCAAGCGTCTTCAACGCGAGATGAGGTCCCACGTCATCAGTATCAACACACTCCAAAAGTTGACGGGTGTAAATGACAGCTTGCATCAGGAGCTACTTAGCGCCAAGAAGGAGTTAGAGGATATCAAGACAAGGGCGGACACGCAGACCCCTGGAGACAGCGAGACGGAGAAGCTCAAAGCGGAATTGAGGACCCACGTTACCAGTATCAACACACTCGAAGCCGCCAACAACAGCATGAACTGCGAGCTGATAAACGTGAAAAAGGAGTTGGAGGAGATCAAGGCGCTGGCGGATAGTCGTGGCAAGGAGCTGCTCGATACCCAGAAATTCCTGACCAAAGCCGACTCGATTTCAATCAGCGAGCTTAAAGAGAAAGTGGTCGCGCTCAACGACGAGATCTTCCAGGCTGCTGTATCCCTCGGGGAGAGTATCACTCATGAGCCACATGGAATGACCGAGGTGGATGCAAGTAGGATGTACGGGGAGGTTTTACAGCTGATTGGAGAGCCCATTACGAGAATGCTTGTGGAGGAGGGTCGAAAACCGAATGCCGACCCAAACCCGCTGTTGGTGCAGGTTGTGCTCCAGATCTTCATGACGCAATTGTGCGCGTCGAAGATCGAACAGTGGGTGCCTAACGATCCCAAGATATCCAAATTTTTCGAGGCTGTGTATAATAATGTCCAATATGCAGGTGATGATCAACAATTGCCTTCAGATTATGCTTTCTTTCTGACTTTTTTCAATCGCCTTTGTTGCACAGAGGAACCAGCTGTATCAGGACGATGGCGCGCATTGACCCAGACGCACACCAGACCAATTACCCAGGGCTGGAAAGAGGGTCTCATCTCCAGTCTCATGAATATTATCAAGATCGCAGCATGGAAAATGCCCGACAAAGAACATCGCATGTCATTTGAAGCAAAGCTCGTGTCTATATTCAAAGCTGTCGAAGACCTTCGCATTGCCATTGGCGAGAAAATTACATCGGCAGATATTCGGGTCTCCCTCGTGCCGCCTCAATCCCTGTTCGAAGCTAGCTGGATGGATGATGAGCTTACTGATGCGAGAGCCAAAGTATCATCTACTGAGCCTATCCAGTGCGTAGTTGGCACAACTAGGTTCGGATTGAAAAAGCTCATTAATGGGCGATGGGGTCTATCTGGGGAGCCGCTGTATGAGAGCATTCTTTCGCCCAAGGTTGCATTGGAGTCCACCCTCAAGGAGGCTCTGCAATCCGTAGATACGTATATATGTGGAAAAGATTGACCACTAATGTTTTAATCACTTGTGCATGTATTAACCCTTTTAACTAATAATGATACACATATTCATCTCGGCCAACGTCGTTCCCTTGCTGGAAATGGTTGTCATGAATCGGCAGAGCTTTCTGCTTGGGCAATTGAGTCTCTTCATCGGTAGAGTGATTTTTCGGGACTCGAGCGCAGAGGACGGATTGAGCGCTTCGATTCGATGATCTACCTGCTCAATTCAAGTTTTGACCCCTATTCAAGTCAACATTCCTATCAGTCAACAGAAGTTCATCACACTCTTCAGTGACTTCGTTCGAATACCTACAAATGTGACCCCTAATACTGTCATTCGAATCGAACTTCAAAAACAAGGTCGCAAAGTCACGATCACAACGACGGACTAGCCTACTTACATGCTGAGCAAATGCTACTCGGTGATGGCGTGTTTAGCTTGGACTGGTGACGCAGCCCCTCACCCGAGGTAGTACTCTCCGTTCGAGTGAGGGGCCCGTCACAGGTCTATGTTTAGCTCTTCACGCCAACTCCATCCGTGAGCAGATGTGCAGATGTTTAGTAATTCTCCGAACTTAATAGTTTTGACTCACATCCCGTCTCGAATACATCGCAGTTTTCTCTGCATCAGCGAGTACAAGTCCACTCTGATTATTCCCTACTTTGTTTTTTGGGGAGATCGTCTCGATGGAATCACCAGGTCATGTCACACAGAAGTCAGAACTGGAGGAGATGAGATTAGAGCTTGACTTGATGAAGAAGCAAATGAGGTCACTAATGGGCCATATGAAGGAGGATGACACAGTAGGAGGTGACAAGAGCAAAGGAGGTGTTACAGGGACAGTGGCCAAATCTATCGCTAGGACGGTTGATCAAATTCAAGATCCAGGAGAAGTTGAGACGCCCAAAGCAGAGCTAACGAAGAAGTCATCAGAGTCGGAGACTTGCCAATTGCAACGGGATCTGGAGAGGCAAATAGCAGACTTGGAAGGTCAACAGCCGGGAGTTGAGCACCTTGAATGCGACGCAAGAAAGCAGGTTATGAGGTATCGTATACTCTCGGCACTGGCAGATAGGCAAAAGCTAACTGAGCCAACAACAGCTTGGGCCAGGAGCCGGTCACTGGCAACGGGGTGGAGGGCCTGTTGGAGGAGATCAAGGTTCTGGGGTATATTAGCGACAAGGACCAGCAAGGCGCCCGGAAATCTCCAATCCAGTCCGACTCGATGTCAGCTAGCCCCATTCATACAAACGGTCAAACATCAGTCAACATCCTGCAACAGGAAATGCAACGACTTATAGACGCTCACAACTTGGAGTTGGATCAAATGAAGCAGAAGTTGCAGGCTGCGGAGTCTCGCGAGAAGGAGGCTCGGGACTCACTGAAATTACTGGCCAGAACCGACTCCGTCTCAATCGCCGATCTCGAGCAGAAGGTGGTTGCGCTAAATGATAAAATTTTCGAAGCTGCTGCTTCATCCTGGGAGTCAATTGGCCACTACTCATACGACTTGACCCAGGAGGAACGGAAGAAGTGTCGTGAGGATGCTGTGGAGCTGATTGGGGAGCCTATCTTTCTAATGGCTGTGGAAGAGGGTCAACGATCAGCTGCTGGATTGAATACATTGAATCCGTTGTTGCTGCAGATTGTGTTTCAGGTGGCTTTGACTAAAGCTTGCGCATTGAAGATTGAGCGTTGGGTTCCTAACTGTCGACAGCTATGTGATTTCCTGGACAATGTACATAAGAATATCCTAACCGCTGGTAGGCAATAATATCTTCCTCGCTGCTAGCATTTGTCCTGACCTCTTTCACTCCCATCTGTTACACAGAGGAGCCAGCTGTCTCCAGACAATGGCGTGCAGTAACACGAGCACATACGCAGCCTATTACTTCACCTTGGAAAGAAGGCCTTATTTGGGATCTCATGCAAATCTTGAGAGCCGTGGCGTGGTCAATGCCCAATCGCGAACATCGGCTCTCCTTCGAGCACAAACTTGATTCCATACTCGAAGATGTCCAAGACCTCCGCATTGCCATGGGTGAGAAATTTACTTCAGCAGAGATTCGACCCTCCCTCGTGCCACCCAACTCCCAATTCAACCCCAACTGGATGGATGATGCGTTTGCTGATGCGGGAGCCAAAGTATCACCTACTGGGCCTATCCAGTGCGTAGTTGGCACAACCGGATTTGGATTAAAAAAGCTCATCAATGGACAACGGGGTCTATCTGGGGAGCTGCTGTACGAGAGTGTGATGTCGCCCAAGGTGATATTGGAGTCTACCCTTCTTGACGCTCTAAAACCCATAGATAGTGTTATGTGTGGGAAAACATGACAGTATTGTGTAGCCTTGTAGTGTTGTTTTGATTCGATTCATTCACTCTGGAGTATGTTCTTCGCTATGGCTGAAATAGATGTGCTTCTTTCAGGTTTTGTTTTCGTTCGAGCGTTGCGAGCAGCGAAAATGACTCTTGAGATGAATAAAATAATATTGGTCATGTGAGCGCGACAGGTGATGTGGCCGCGTTGAACGTTCATCTCAACTCTTCGTCATGTTCTATCACCTCACCGCAGAATCGCGGCTCGTTATTCTAATTTCTATTTCTTTATTCATCTCTGCATAATCTCTCCCCATATACGGATTCAGTCTTTCTGGCTCGGCGAGCTCTACTCTCCGTTTATTTCTCCTGACTCTGCATCTTTCCCAGTTTTGATATAATGTACCGATGACGGGTCTGCGCGGCTCAGCCTCAAACCGAAAGGTACATTAGATTCTCCTGCAGTTATGTATGTCATTTATTGCCTGTACACGCCTCATTATTAATGCCTTCATACACATCTACTTTGGTGCTCATACATTGAACAGATTAGGTGAGAAAAAAGTCACCCATAGCCTTCGTTCGTATCTAATCAGGAGCGACACAGCCTTAACTGAACCTTGCGGACGTCCCATTAGTCATATCTACTCTGCAGGCCATTCCTTCAATCAATATCGACAGCCAACACGCGGACCTTTCCCACATCCCCTGCGCCAGGCTCTGAACGTACTTGGGCGCTTGTTGCATTTCATCCCAACCATCATCTTGCCCTCCAATCGATATCGATAGAAATCAAGGTATATTCCCTCCACTGCGTCTATTTTTGTTGATCATACCCTCATCTGACATATCTCAACACCGTTCATACCATCGTCTCTAGACGTCGTGTCACATCCATCCACCATGCCAGCCAATGACCTCAACAGCTCAGAGTCCTCGACTTCTCCACCCGTCGTCCCAGCCAAGATTCTCACAAAGGCCAGACCAGGGGAGCAGTCAGGCGGCAGCAGCAGCTCCAGGTCAGGCGCTGTGAGCTCGGCTTCAAGGTCAGATCCAGAATCCCCTACGAGTGATTACATCGTGGTTGATAATAATGTGGATCATAATTCTTACGCCGAATCCTACAGACCTTCAGATACGCGTTCTGGGACACAAGGCGAGTCCAGTGGAAGCACCCCTGCCGTTCGCATGGTCGCCACACTTAGCGGTAGCCATACAGAAGGAGGTCCTACCCCCAAGAACCTTGCAGATAATACGATGTCGTCCTCTAGTAATGCGGCAAGGGGGCCTAGGCAACCTCCGCCAGCAGCGAGTGCGGGGGAGTACGCTGAGTCGGGCGTGACAGGGAACAAACACCAACACCAACATCATTCATCGGCCACTGTTGCTGTCAGCAACGTCAGCGTCAACATTCAAAGTGTTCACAACCCCCAAATGCCAGGCGGAAATCCCCACGTGGTCCAAGAACTTGGGGATCACGTCCACGCCGACGATGCACCAGGAACCGGTTTTGGCTCTAATATGATCAGGTACTTGATGCCAGGTCCTTCTACACAGACACCTCGCGACAGGGAGATGGAGAGGCTGAAAGGAGAGTTGAAGAAGCGTAATGCAGATTTGGACAACTACCAGAGGGAACTCAAGCGTCTTCGACACGACATGAAGTCCCACGTTACCAGCATCAACATACTCCAAGCAGACAGGTCAAAGTTGACTGACACCAACAATAGCATGCAATACGAGCTGATAAACGTGAAAAAGCAGTTGGAGGAGATTAAGACGAACGAGGATATGCAGACAGAGAAGCTTAAGGCAGATCTGGAGAGGCGGACAACAGACTTGGAAACCAGCCAGAGGGAACTCAAGCGTCTTCGACACGACATGAAGTCCCACGTTACCAGCATCAACATACTCCAAGCAGACAGGTCAAAGTTGACTGACACCAACAATAGCATGCAATACGAGCTGATAAACGTGAAAAAGCAGTTGGAGGAGATTAAGACGAACGAGGATATGCAGACAGAGAAGCTTAAGGCAGATCTGGAGAGGCGGACAACAGACTTGGAAACCAGCCAGAGGGAAGTCAAGCGTCTTCAACACGATATGAACTCCCACGTTACCAGTATCAACACACTTCAAGCAGACAGGTCAAAGTTGACGGATGCCAACAACAGCATGCACTACGAGCTGATAAACGTGAAAAAGCAGTTGGAGGAGATCAAGGCAAAGGCGGATACGCAGACACCTCGCGACAGGGAGATAGAGAAGCTTAAAGGAGATCTGAAGAAGCGTAACGCAGATTTGGAAAACTACCAGAGGGAACTCAAGCGTCTTCAACGCGACATGAAGTCCCACGTTACCAGCATCAACATACTCCAAGCAGACAGGTCAAAGTTGACTGACGCCAACAATAGCATGCACTATGAGCTGATAGATGTGAAAAAGCAGATGGAGGAGATCCAGACGCTGGCAGATAGTCGTGGCAAGGAGCTACTCGATGCTCGGATATCCCCGTCTAAAGCTGACTCGATTACAATCAACGACCTTAAAGACAAGGTAGTCGCACTCAACGATGAGATCTTCCAAGCAGCTGCATTCCTCGGGGAGACAATCACTCATCGGCGGTGGCATCACTAGCATGAAATGACCGATGAGGACACAAGCGGGATGTACAGGGATGCTCTGCAGCTTATTGGAGAGCCCATTGCGACAATGCTTGTGGAGGCGGCTCGACAACCAAATGATGACCCAAACCCGCTGCTGGTGCAAGTTGTGCTCCAGGTCTTCATGACCAGAGTGTGCGCATCAAAGATTGAACTTTGGATGCCTAACGACCAGAAGATATCCAATGTCTTCACGAATTTATATGCAAAGATCGTTGATACAGGTACGAATAACTATAGAACGTGGCCTTGTATCCTATCTAATAATTCTCAAATGACTGATTATCTAGAAGAGCAAGCTACGGCGGGACAATGGCGTGCCTTGACTCAAAAGCACCTCACGATCAGAGTGCCTAGTTCTACCATTGGCTGGAAAGAAGATCTCATCTCCAGCCTCATGAAAATATTCAAAATCGCAGCCTGGAGAATCCCCGACAAAGAAGAATGCCTGTCATTTGAAGGAAAGCTTGTGCCCATATTTGAAGCTGTCGAAGACCTCCGCATTGCCATTGGCGAGAAAATCACTTCAGCAGATATCCGACTCTCTCTTGTGCCACCCAACTCCCAATTCTTTGCCAGTCGTATGGACGACGTGTTTTGTGACGAGAGAGTCAAAGTAGCACCTATCAGGCCTATCCAGTCTGTAATTGGCACGACCGGATTCGGTTTGAAAATGCCCATACCTGGCCAACGGGACCCCAAGTCTGGGGAGCTGCTATATGGCAGCGTGTTCTCACCCAAGGTCATACTGGAGTCTACGCTCAAAGAAGCATTGGATCCACCTTCTCATAAGTCTAAACCTGTCCATAAGCCAACAATGCCGGTGGGAGGTCATAAGGCAGCTGATCCTAGTAGTTTGCAGCATCAGAAACAAAGTGATAGTAACTGGTCCGAGCCCGCCCTAGATAGCATGACTTGCGGAAAAGACATGGACATATAACTATAGTCTATGAAAGGACACCTTATTACGAGCGTAATGGTATTTACTTAGTGTGATTTAGGTGTCTTGGTGGTTTTCGACGTTTCGTTCGTATCAGACTAATTTACTTATAGTTCAAATTAATTATTAAACAAAGTACCACTCAATTTTACAAGTATGCGACAAGGGCAGACTCCATAGAAAAGTTGAATCTCACCTATTTGAGGCGTCAAGCAGCCGATGCACCAGTGGGTCCATATTGAGATCTTGAATCTCATGCGTCATATTCCGTTGAGTTCGCCTCAAATTCCTAAAAATAGCACTTGTCGTCTGAGTTGAAATGTCGGAGAGGGTCAACTGAATGAAGCCGAATGAACGTGCGTACCATAATAGTGTCAATATCGAGCTCAGCAGGTGCCAAATGCAGCGCCGCGAAGCTACATATGCCTCATCCCATATCCAGGCCGGAAGTTGAAAGTGCTGCGTCATCTCTGCAGGTCTTCAAGTCGAAGCTATTCCTTCACAAACTACAATTAGAACCTTCCCTCTTGCTACCCCATATCTCGACATGGACGGCATTATAAGACGACCTAGCGACACTTCTGACACGGTGGCCCTGGGCACTCAGAGTAATCAGCACCGATACACGCAGGGCATTGCACGGAGATCCGAGATAAATGCACTTCGATTAGAGGTGGATGAGATAAAGCAGCAAATGACAACTTTCGCCATTCACAAGGAAGCGCCCATAGACCCTAGGAAGAGTGGGCCGACAGAGGGTCACCAAGCACCAAGTCGGGGCATAGGCTTGGCAGGTGCCGCAGAATTCCCCGAGAGGGGAAAAGGGGGTCATGAATCGGAGGTGAGGAAAGAAACAAGGGACGCAGAGAGCTATGAGCTGGAAATCAAACGTCTTCAGAAGGAGGTGAAGGTCCATGTTCGCAGCGTCAACATCCTGAAGCAGGAAAAACAGCGATTAATTGATACCCACAATATGGATCTCGTCCAAATGCAGAAGAGATTGGAGGTTGCGGAGGCCAACGAGAAAAGGGCTTGTGATGCGCTGAAATTTGTGGCAAAAGCAGACTTGATGTCAATCACCGAACTCAAAAAGAAGGTTATCGCTCTCAACGACGAAATCTTTCGGGCTGCGGCATCATTCAGGGAGACCATTACCCATCAGGCGCACAATTTGACCGAAGAGGACAATGTTAGGTGGTATGGGGAGGTTGTAGAGCTAATAGGAGAACCCATCGCATTAATGGTTTCTGAAGAGGGGAAAAAACTTGATGCGAAGGTGGACCCATTGTTGGCGCAGGTCGTACTTCAGATCTTTCTGACCAAAGTTTGCGCATCAAAAATCGACCATTGGATTCCTGATGATGCAAATATGTCGACTTTCATTACCGCCGTTTATACAAAAATTCTACACACCGGTAAGAGTCAATTTCTTCTTTAAATCCTCGATGTTCTTTCTCAATTTTGCAATTATTTCCATAGAGGAGCCAGCTGTATCGGGACGATGGCGTGCTCTCACCCAAACGCACACCAGACCCCTTGTTGCAGGCTGGAAGGAAAACCTCATTGAAAACCTCATGAAAATCTTCAAGGTTGCAGGCTGGAGAACTCCCGACAAAGAATATCACCTGCAGTTTAAGCGTAAGCTAGAGTCCATATTCAAAGCCGTTCAAGATCTTCGTATTGCTATGGGCGAGAAAATCACCTCAACAGATATTCGACTCTCCCTTGTGCCGCCCAACTCACAGTTTATTGACAGTTGGATGGAGGACGCGTTGGCTGGCGCGTATGTTGAGGTTATTCCCCAAGTTGGTGGCCCTATCCAATGCGTGTTTGGAACAACAGAGATGGGATTGAGGAAGGTGATTGTTGGGCAACAAGACTCGTCTGGAGAGGTGATGTTTGAGAGCATGTTGTCGCCCAAAGTCGTAGTAGAATCTACTCTTCGAGACGCGCTGAGACCTAGAAACCCAAGTACTGGTCGACTGTATACTATTGATAGTATGATGTGTGGAAAGTGATATGTAACAAGAAAAAACAATTACCTTGCTGCATTTTTTAAAAACAAATCTGACTCGCTTGGTAGGCTCGTAACTTGATCAGGGTCTGTGTTTGATCGAAAAGGAATCCGCAATGATACAGGACGTGGTACATGGTTAACAAATGAAGGTCAGGTTCAAGTTCACACACACGTCCAAACCTTGAGACAAACTCAGCTCAATGGAACATGCCGGCATCATAATTGATGCACTCCACAGGCTGGTTTGTCCAGTTTGTCGAGACTCAAGCTCAAGACTCAGCGACGATGGCGCGGCTTTACTTGTCGATGTTGTAATTGTGTATCGCTGAAGTTAACAAACTTGACGACTATCCCAGAAATCTCTGTCACTATGGCTCTCCATCCACTTCCAACAGAACTCATCTATTCGATCTTAAATCATATCTCAAGCCTTGACGATCTCCTGAATGTGGCAATGTCATGCAGAGCGTTCAATGATATCTCCCTGGATATCATATTTAGGAGAAGTGGTTTAGATCCAATGTCACCAACACTCTTACTCAATATCGACACTGATAATGTTGCATGCCTTCCAGCACTCTGTATGTGGCTTCAGATGCACCGCAACCATAAACTGCAGCGCTTGGATTTCCGATATGGCCGATACCCAGATCTCAAAGGCATTGGGCCAATTTACAAGGATTTGAAGCTTTTGAGGAGCTACATAACAAAACTAGGATCCGTGGACGAGGTAAATTTGGCATTGGTGGCACCAACCGAAGCGACCACTCCAGATCTCGGAGAAGCCACAGTGGAACTGTTACGCGCAATCTTGGAAAGAGGATGTGTCTCTCTTCATGTCTTGACGACGCGCCTCGTTGACACACGTAGTCAGGTGGAAGGTGCAGTGGTAATCCATTCCGATGGGTTGTTTTTCGACAGCCCAACTAATTGGGTGTGGAGGAAAGTTCACGCTGGTCGAGTATCCCAGAACCAAAACGGCCAACTCAAGAAGTGTACCATTTATACCTACCCACCTTTCCTCAGGCAGTTCTATTATGACGCCTTACAGTCGAACTCGACCACTCTCACTGAGATATCCTTCCACCGAGTTTTTGACGGAGAGGAGGACTGGGAGAAAATGATGACAGCACTTCGTCTGCCACATCTAAAGTGCCTCCGGATTCATGTCTGCGTCATTCTTCAGGACCCCCTCATTAAATTCCTGTTTTATCATCGAAACCTCACCATCTTTCAATACCACCATATTAGGTACCATGTCGACCCTCCGCAAGGTGCGTCGCGTCTATCGCCAACCTCATTCCAATCACTCGAGGAAATCATCACAACACCACGACATCTTGTACACTTTCTCCCCCCTGCATCAAAGCTTCCTAGGCTACGAGCAATCACTATCAAGGTTGAAGTCCACCAACCGGATTTCTCTGCCCCGGAGGAAGCGCTGGCAACCCTCCGAGGCTGCACCGATCCCATTGACCTTACGCTGCACATCACAGCCGCGGGACTCGGTATCGAAGCTTGGATGCAAACCATTGAATCGCTACCTGGAGGAGTGATAGGCGACTCCGAACAACGTCCCGAGCGCTTCCTCTTCGCGATCAGGTCATTGACATTGTACAATGGGAGCTGGGGCTGGAACGTTGGGCTCTTGACAAGAGTGATGAGATGGGTTTCACTTTTCCCCACACTGGAGGGGGTCACATTCGATGCCCACCCCTCGTCGGCTAATGTCATTAGGTTGAACGCTGAGGGGGAGGATGCATTGTTACGGGACTTCAGGCGGGCTTGTAGCAAGAGGATCAGGGTTATGATCAGGACTCCGGCAAGGGAAATAAATCTCACATTGATGTAATCGTGGTATGCCCGCAATCACTAGTATCTTGGTTAGAAACTGTGGCCCGAAATAAGTATAAGAGGCCTTGTTCTTGCTCACTGTGACTGCAGATGCACTGCGTTCAAGTTGTATTATGTCGGTCATGGTGACCAAATTGAGTCTGCGAATTTCAGAGACGACCCTGGGGACATAACGTGGCTGTGAACAACCTCTCTTCCTTCATTCCATCCTTGACCTGCTTTCACAATCATGTCCAACCCTCGTGTTCCTCCTGAGCTCTTCCCTCTTATCTTTATGCATATCGAACAGGACACAGACAACTTCCGTGTGGCATCTGCCTCGAGGCTATTTAATCGACTCGCTCTCCGTTCATATTTTTTGCGACACCACGAAGACCCAAATCCATCCACTATAAGGATTTACAACACCTTCCTGCAACCAACGCACCTTCAAGCCCTGCTACTCTCTCTCGACCTCGTTGGGAAGAATGTAGAATCTCTGATATACGAATACGACTCACATGAAGACTGGAAGGTGCTGGTGCAGCAGGTGAGGATGCTGACTAGATTAATCAACTATCTAGGAACCATTAAGCATCTGAGGCTGAAGCTCATGGCAGCCCGTATCACCGCTCATGGACTAGGAGAAGCCAATCTTACACTTCTTCATACAGCTAAATTAAAGGGAATCCAGAATCTGGACATTGTCAGCCATTATTCCATCTACTACAAGTCCTTGATTCGGCGGAAGCGAGGCTGCCATGTCCTTACTTATGGCGAGGGGTTACCTGTCCTGTGGCCAGGAAGTAATAGACTGAAACCTGGCACTCGAAGACAGGATTTACACTGGACGGAAGGCACCCCATCCGAGCCCAAATTGAAGCACCTTGTTCTGCAATCTTTTCCATCGACATTTCGCTGGTTTTATATTGATGTACTTCATTTCAACCGACACACCCTCACACGCCTCGAGTTTAGGTGCATTCACCGTCGAAACAAAGTGGATTTTGCAACATTTCTTGCAAGTCTTGACCTCCCTGCCTTAGTGGACTTCTGCATCGAGGACTCGGAACACAGGCATCAAAAAGCTATCCTCAAATTTGTCGCCAGACACCCTGGAATCACTCGTCTGAGATGCATCCTGGAAGAGGATGGCTGGTCGAGCAAATATCCAGTTTACCCAATCTCGCTCCTGTCATTACAGCCGAAATACGAGAACGTGGAGGAACTTGCTATCAATATGCGTTATATTCTGCATTTCTTATCGCCACAATCCTCCATGCCGTCTCTCACGAAAATCACTCTACATACCTCTTTGAAGACCATTGTCAAGGGATTGACAGTACTTGACGAGGCTATGCTGGCCCTCCAATATTGTCAGACCCCAATCCAACTCATTCTCAGGAGCGACTGCTTCGCATGTGATCTGGAGGAATGGTTTGGGAGTTTGTTGCTGGATGATATCGACACCAGGCCCGAGCGTGCACTGACTTGTGTTCGTTCTGTGACACTGGTGCACGACTATCAGTCATTCAGTGCTGAGCTTCTCAGTCATCTTCCCACTTGGTTCGCACTATTTCCTGTGTTGGAGCAAGTTCAGATATGGGCTCATGCGGAAGGGCCTAGTCATTATTATACAGCTGACGAGGACAAAGTTTGGCCGTTTGATCAGCCAGAGAGGATGATTGGGGAGCTCAAGCGTCTATGTGGGTCCATTGAGAAGTTCACGATGGTTGTTGGGATGGACAAGGCTGGGGAGGTTTGGGATGTTAAAGGACTCCCGAAATGCGTGCAGCGTAGGTCAGCTTGTGATGTAACCTAGTAGAGGTCAAATTTGTGATAGGTCGCATCAAGTCCCTCTGGATTCTCTGATGTATAGCTTGTGCTGCCAATTGTCTTACTGCTTTATAATTTAATTATTTGAGATTACCAAGAAAAAGCGATGGACACTTCAGAATCGAGGTTGTCGAGGTGATAGACGGTTTAAGGAACTTCAAAGGTTCATGAGAAGTCAACGGGTGCGATGACTCAGCACCGTCGTCCTTGAAGTGGAACTACCATGATCTGTGTCCCCTACCCGCTGAAATATTGCTTCAAATTGTTGGCTACGTTGAGAATGATTTTGACTTATTTCCTTTGGCTTCATCGACCAGGTTATTTAACCAACTAGTTCTAGAGACCTTTTTTTCGGCGCAAAACCTTCATTCAATCCCTCAGCACTGTCTTCCCTGGTCTGCCATTGATGTGCCTCAAAGGCCTTGTTCTCTCTCTAGACCTATTGAGGATGCAGTTTCAGCTCCTACATTACTATTACAACCCTCATTTTAACCAGCAGACGCTGATTCAAGAGGTTGAAACGTTGACCAGGCTCATCGGTCGCGCCGGTCAGATTAACCATTGGAAGCTGCTTCTTTCGAGCTTTCCCTTCAATTTAGACGCCCTACATTGTGCCAATGGCCGATTTCTTCAAACTGTCTGCAGAAATTCTAGCCTATGAACTCTTGAAGTATCCGGCTCCTCCGAAACTTTTGACGGGTACCTCGGTAAAACAGGCGAAGTAATCACCACACTAATGTGAAGCAGTTTATCATGGCGGTCCCTTGGTTTCTTTGATTTAACATTGCGATTTCTCCCTTTCTGCTTTCGATTTTTTACTCCGATATATGAATTATCAACCAGACTTCCATTACACGCCTCCATATCTCCGATATGCCCCCAAGAAAAAGACAGCCCTTACAGCCCTCCTAAAGGATATCTATTTCCCTTCGCTTCGTGATCTTTTATTCTCTAACCGCAAGCATCATATCCAGACCCCAACCCTCGAATTTATCAATAAACACTCTGCTTTGACACATCACATATCAACTGGATACAAACCTTTATCCACAAGGTAGTTCATATTTTCCTTCCCTGCTTCGCATGACCGTGCCGCTTCACACAACAAGTTACAGCTACATTCTACGGGACATATGATGCTTACATGATGGGACGAAAGGTTTTTGACGAAGCACCATCGGCTCTGCGTCGTTGCCCTGCTGGCCTTCACCCCACGCTCAAGAGTATCCCTTATCAACACGATCTTGGAATGTGGTTCATCAGTCTCCCTGTAGACGACCCTTACCGACCAAAGTGCAATATGACTTGCATTCGCTCCATAAGCCTGGAGCTAAGGATGAAGTCTTTTGATGCCAGCCTCCTTAATTATCTTCGACGTCGGTTCGCACTATTCCTTGCTCTTGAGTACATTGAAATTTGGACGATGTCAGAGAGGTTAACCTCTCGCTCCTCCAAACCTGATTCGCATTGGCCAAGCTCCCAGCCTCGAAAAATAGCCGAAGACTTAAAGCAGACGTGTGGGATGGTTCGAAGGTTGAGTATGGTATCTGGCATTGAACGGGCTCAACATCTTTGGGATGAAGGACTCAGTAGGTATCAATATATCTCGTCGGTTCGTAATATTTAGGCGAAGAAGCCGGAGTGGAACTTCATGTAATTGCCCAAAATATTATTGAGATTGTCTGTCTACAGTTAAAAAAATATAAATCACAAATCTGTCCAGAATGTACCTTGCTATGTACCTTGCTATAAACCTTAACATTAATGTCGCTAACATTGTGGTATGTCGGGAATTGCTTGAGGGAATCCGAAACTGACTCCACCCTCAAGCGCCTCAAATTTACATACGTGCTTTCGCCGTCGAAGCATAGTCGACCATGGAAAATCATGATGTTACATTTTTCGCAAGTATTTACCTGCCACAATTTGCCTGAGGTGCATCTTGGAAGAGGACGGCTGGTGGGTGGCAGCACTTGACGATGCTAAACCCAATCCAACGCTCAAAGTTGTGGCTCGCAGTCTAAAGTGTAAAATTAGATTAATTGAGATTATCAAGGGACTGCCGTGGTTGATATTGCCTATCCATATTTTACTCACCTTGTTGGATTTTTGAAGTTTTTTGCTGTTGACGGACGGTTGAGGAAGAATGTTCGAAGGGTTTGAACCTTCGAGTTGCTGATGACTCAGCGCCCTCGTCCTTGAATTTGAACCATCATGATCCCCTCATACTCTTGTCCATTCGCCACCGAATTGTTACGCTTGGTTTTTGAAAACGTCGATGATGATTCGGATTTACTTATTCTGGCCTCATCGAACAGGCTATTCAACCATTTAGCCCTTGATACCTTGTTTTCGCGGCACAAGACGGATATTCGATATCCTTTCCAATCCCTCGACAACTTTTTTCGTCTGCCGTTGAAATGCTTCGAAGGCCTTCTTCTTTCCATAGAATTACACAGGATGCAGTGGAATTACCTCCACCACTACTATAACGATGGCAGTCAGCAGATGATGGTTCAAGATGTGACAACATTAACCAGGTTCATTGAACGTGTTGGCCAGATTGTCCACCTACAACTGATTTTACCCTTTTCCTGGAATTCCAGTGAATTAGATCGAGCCAATGGTCAACTTCTTGAAACTATCTGCAGGAACACAGGCATACGTGTACTTGACATATCTGGTCACACTCCAGCCCTCGATCAGTCTCTCGACACACCAAAACAACATAATCGGAATGCAAAACAGTTGAATGTAGCTACCCCTTTACCTTCAAGCGGGACTCTCGAAGATTTGAAATTGGCGTTTATTCCTTCCTGCTTTCGACGTTTTTACTCCGATATCTTTATCGTCAACCGAGTTTCCCTCACATGTCTCCATTTATCGCAAATGCCACGCAACAAAAAGAAGGCGCTCACCGCCCTCCTACAGAAGATCCACCTCCCATCGCTGCGCAATCTTACATTCTCTGACTGCCATCATCGTAACCAGATGCCTATCCTTGGATTCATTGAAAAACACCCCCACCTAATTCAGATTACGTATGATCTTAATACAAATCTTGGTAATGTGGAAGGTACTCCGGACTTCCCTTCCCTCCTTCGCATGATCGCACCACACCACACTCGTTGTATTCATCTCGGAAAACTCAAGGTCAACATACCCTACGTTCATTGTTTCATATCTTTGAAGTCCCCAATGCTGGCGCTTAAAAGTATCACCTTATGCTGCACCTACGATTCCTACATGATGGGACAAAAGGTGTTCGACGAAGCACTATCAGTTCTGCGCCACTGCCCTGATGGTCTTCACCTCACGCTCAACAGCGTTGCTTATGAGTTCGACCTTGGGGGGTGGTTGAATAATCTCCCTGTCGACGACCCTTACCGACCAGAACGCACTCTGACTTGCATTCGCTCTATAAGCTTGGAGCAAAGTGCGAAGCCTTTTGATGCGAGCCTCCTAGATTGCCTTCCAAAATGGTTCGCATTATTCCCTGCTCTCGAGGAGATTGAAATTTGGACGATGCCAGCGCAAATACCCTTACTCTCCTCCAATCCTGATACAATTTGGCCAAGCTCTCAGCCTCGAAAGATAGCCTTAGAAGTAAAGCAAGCATGTGCAATGGTTCGAAAGTTGAGTATGGTATCTGGAATGGAACGGGCTCAACACCTTTGGGATGACGGACTCAGTAGGTATCAATATTCCTCATCAACTCGTAACATTTGGAGAAAGAAGCCGTATTAGTAGAATTTCTTGTAAATATCTGAAATATTCCAGTTCTTGGTAAAAATGCGGAGAATGTATGGAGTGTGCGACTATGGTCTCCAGAGACATGGCCGACGCAACACTCTTGGCTGATCGACTCACATTCAAATTTGCCTTAGCAGATTGATGACTCAGCACCTCTACCCTTCAACTTCAGCCACCATGGTCTTCTATGCTCTACCGCCAGAACTCATACTTCTAATACTTCATCACGTAGAAGAAGATGTCGACTTGTTTCATCTGGCAGCATCATGCAGATTATTCAACCACTTGGCTCTGGACACTTATTTCTTGCGGCATGAACTAGATATCCGACCACCTTTCAAAGCCATTTGTCTGAAGCTCGATTCTACCATGGCAGGACCAACCAGCCATATGCAAGCTCTACTTTTATCCATTGACCTACCTAGGATGCAACTTGAACACCTGTCGTATCGTTCCCATATATTTCACGAGCTGGCGTTGTCGATTCAGGGAGTGGAAATGCTGACTAGGTTGATAAGTCTTGTCGGCCGGGTTGTGCATCTGAGCCTGCATCTTTTGGCAGTGCCGATCCGTGTCAGTTCCGTAGGTTGCGCCACTGCCAGGCTTCTTGAAGCCATTCGCAAAAATGCAGACATCCGCAGGCTTGAAATCTCCACTGGATTTGCAATTTATTGCAAGTCGGTTGACAACACAAGGCGAGACGATCGTACCCTAGCACAGGATATGGATACAACTCCGGAATCGTTTGCAGTGAGAACGCTTGAGCAGTTGACCATGGCTTCTTTTCCGTCCGCTTTTCGACGCTTCTATCGTGATACCTTGGTCATCAACCAACGCACACTTACGCGCCTTCGGATATTAGATATTCCGCGAAAATCAAAGAAGGCACTTACCTCTCTTTGAAAGATCTTCATCTTCCAAATCTACGCGATTTTCAGCTCATCGACTGCCACCACGTGCTCCAGGTTCCCGTTCTCATTTTTATTTCTCGGCATCCCTTATTGACCCATGTCATATTTCAACCCGATAAAAGGATGTCTGAACGGCATCCTTCACATTATCGTTCTCTCTCTGGGATAATTGCACCACATCAACCCTACTTTGAAAATCTTCAGCAGTTAAATGTCAAAATTCACTACATCCATCACTTTCTATCTTCGAACTCCCATTTACCAGCGCTCAAACGCATTACCTTGAACATCACCATCAATGCATACACGTTGGGAAGGAAGGTTTTCGATGACGCGCTATCAGCCCTGTGCCACGGTCCTGCTGGACTTCAACTCACTCTCAAGAGTATTCCTGACCATTATGATCATTCGAGGTGGCTCAAGGGTCTCCCTGCATATGATCCCTATCGGGCTGAGCGTAATCTAACTTGTATCCGCTCTCTAACTGTGGAAAACATCTTCACGCCTGCTGAAGCCACTCTTGATCACTACCCATCGTGGTTTGCTTTATTCCCCGCTCTCGAGGAGATCGAACTTTGGGCCTGCTCCACTGAATCAACGTGGACAGATATGAAGGATTGGCAGGGCGAACAAGCCAAGAAAGTGCTTGAAGATGTGAAGGAGATGTGTCCTTCAGTACAGAAATTGAGTATGGTATTAGGTATTGACCGAGAGCAGCACATGTGGGACGAAGGACTGACTAGGTACTCGTATCATCCTCCTAGCAATCCACCGTCAACTTTGTACCTATGCTGATTCTTGCTAGCCAATTTCCATATGAGGATGTATTGACGTTCTGTGAATGTGCCGATCGGTGCGCCAGTTACGAGAACTTGAATTCAAACTGTTTGCTGTTTGACCCTGACTAAATAACTCTTTCCCGAACACTCACCGCTGACCATTGTGGTATCCGCGGTTGAAATGTCTTGCCCATTCCCTCCAGAATTATTCCCCGTAATCTTCGATCTGGTTGAAGCTGACAAGGATCTCTTTTCCCTGGCCTCGTCTTCCTCTGCCTTCAATTACTTCGCTCTCAAATCGTACTTTTCGCGTCATCGGTTAGACCCAACCTCCCGGAAAATCCAGATACCAGCATCACCAAGCTGGACGTTCCAACAAGTCAACTTGTACATCCAGGCACTTTTACTGTCTCTCAATTCCAAAGGAAGAGATATAACGTTTCTCGGTTATCAGTATAATAACAAGGATGGCTGGGTAGTTGTCGTACAACAGGCGAAAATGGTCAAGCGGCTTATCGAATACTTCGGGAAGATTCACGAGTTGAAGGTCACGCTTTTTACTCCTTCTATTGGCTACAAGGGTGGACTAGCGCAAGCTACAAGCGATTTACTCGATGCAATTCGCCGAAAGAACTGCAGTCAACTGCAACTTCACGGCAGCTCCGTGATCTTCACTCAGCCACTCATCGGTAGCCGAGGCACGAAACATTTGGAATTCAAAAATGTCGGAGAGAGCGTCGTACCTTTGCTATGGATTCAGAAAAAGCTTACCTTTGGTGACAGTAAACGCAACAAGGATCTCAACCCGGAATCGTCGCTGACACATTTTAAAATGGATACCTTTCCCTTCTCTTTCCGGCGATTTTCCTTAGATCTTTTGCAAATAAGCTCGCTCAAACTCACCCACCTTCACTTTCTCAATATACGCGACTGTTCAGAAATAGACTTCACGACCTTTCTCAAGGGGGTCAACCTGCCCAACCTTATTTTTCTGATTATCCGCGCCTGCAACCGCATCTACCAAGAGGCGTTATTCGACTTCGTTGCCAGACACACCAGTATAACACATCTCTGCTACACACTGGATCCTTGGGCAGGATATACAAGTCCTGTGCCAGTGGCAAAATTAAAAACACCGCCTGTGCTACAGAAACTAGAGCACATCTACGTAACGCTGTGCTACATGCCCCATTTTTCACTTCGGCACCTTTACTCATATCTTTGAGGAAGGTTATTCTATCCAGTACAGTCAACAATCCTAAGGACGGAGAAAATATCATGATAGAGGCCCTCAAAGCCCTCCAGGGCTGTGTTGTGCCCCTTGAACTTGTTGTTTCAAGTTCAAGGAACGTTGAAGATTTCGCTCTATGGTTCAAAAGTGTAGACCTGAGCCAGCCTCGACCTGAATGCTCCCTGACTTGTGTTCGCTCGTTAAACCTATCTTATCTACACAGGGAATTCGTGCAAGAAGAGGTAGAATATCTCTCGACCTGTATGGGCTTGTTTCCTTCCCTCGAGGAAATCTGTTTGGAGATTTACAAGGATAAGGTGTCTGGCAAGGGTGTGCCTCCGTACTGGAACAAACCCCGATCCAGAGAAGTTGCGGAGAAATTAAAAGATGTTTGCCCGTCTATTCGGAAGTTTAGCATTATAAAAGGTTGTACAAGGGCCCTGGCTTGGACGTTTGATGAAGGAAGCAAAATCCCTGTTTTTGTTACCGCTTAATAGTTTCTAGTTGGTTACCGGACTCATTTTCGTACTTGCTTAGATTCGTTGACTAGGGAGCGAGCGCCCGTTTCTAACTGACTTGAATTGTATTACGGAGAGTATCAAAGATATTATTACCAATTTTTTGTTATTTTGTTAGAAATCAATCCGTGTGTTTATTTTAAGGCATGTTTTGTTAGCTTTGTTTGACACACGGTTACGATACCAGCTTATTACTGTACATCGATCCTTGGAATCCTCGTGTCTTAAGACGTGCATGGCTGTGTAGCCTCCTGCCTTACTGTATCATGAACAACCATCTCTAATACATGAACAAAACATAAAATGTCTTGTCCTCTACCTCTAGAAATATTCCCTATCGTCTTTGACCACGCAGAGGACGCCGATTTGTTCCAATTGGGCGCTGTGTCCCGGACGTTCAACAACTTAGCCTTCCAAGCTTACTTTTGGCGCTACGACCAAGATCCAAGACCATCACTGCAGGTTATAAACCTGCACTCGCCCTCTCTTCCTCCCTCTTACCTTCAAGCCCTCGTCTCTTGCTTACACATCCAGGGCAAGAACGTGGAACGACTAATCTACAAGTATGACCCACGGGACGATTGGAAGATTTCCCTGTGGCGGGTCAAGCTATTGACCAGGTTACTCAACAAATTAGGAGAAGTTCAGCGCATGGAGATGACACTTCTATTGCCTTCTTCTCGGACGAGTGGCCTAGGAAAGGCCAACGCTGAGCTTCTCAAGGCTGTCAATAAGAAGCAATGCGCTCATCTCGACGTATCTGGGCGCTTTACTATCTATTATCGGTCGCTATTCGCAAATTCTAGACGAAGGCACCATCCCGATTTTGGCGATATGTTACCCATTCTTTGGGCCAAAAAATGCCTCCATCTCCAGCCCAAGCAGCGCGATATCGAGGGCACCCCACCTCCAAAACTAAAACATCTGGTCCTCCGCCACTTCCCGTTGTCATTCCGACAATATTACTTTGACGCCGTCCGAGCAAGTAGACTTACTCTCACTGCACTCGACTTTATCAACATACCCAGCTATGCCACAAAGGATTTCTCCATCCTCCTATCAGATGTCACATTCCCCAATCTACAAACGTTCTGCCTCACATCGTGCAAACGCATCCACCAAGCTTCAGTCGTCAGCTTTCTGGCTAGACATCCTGACCTCACTTTCCTTCGATACCTCCTCATCGATTATGCGCCCGGATCAGAGATAGCAGCCCCCGTTCCACAAATCCTATCTTCCACTTTCCAGAAGGTCACGCGACTGGAAACCAGCCCGCGATATATCCATAATTTTCTTCCGCATCTTTCTTACTTCCCAGCACTTAATAAAATCACCATCTATACCTCCGTGGGCTCACTGATCCAATTAGCCTCCACTCTCGACGATGCACTTGGGTCGCTGCGAGCATGCAGAAACGACATCGAATTGACTATCCTCAGCCCCTGCTACGAGTCAGGACTGGAGCAATGGTTCACTAGAAGCATGGACGTTGATGATGATACCAGGCCAGAGCCCAGTCTCAGCTGTGTGCGCACCCTGACGCTTGAGCACCAGCGTGCAGGGTTCAGCGAAACCATGCTCGCCGTCATTCCCCATTGGTTTGCGCTGTTCCCTAATCTCGACAAAATTCTCTTGAAATCCTACACAAAGAAACCTAGCCATGCTCCACCGTTGCAGGAACAACGAACTTCGAGGTTCGTGGCGGAGTTGGCGGGTTTGTGTCCCACCATTCATAATGTCACTTTCGAGTCTGCTAACCTTGAATCCTTGGCTTATGATCATACACTGCGGAAAAGAACTTATATGCACAAAACGCATGACTAATATGTTCTTGCACCTAGTGATATCTGATGCGATCTAACATTTTTTCCCTCTCCTCTTCTTGCGTATCATTGCTCTGTTTTTATACTTGCTTTCGTTTGTAACATCATATAGATTATTAGCACGATCCGAATTTCATAACATTTTCATACCATGGCCCATGATCCACGACGACATACCGACACCACTGCGAAAGAGAGAACAGAGAGCATTGTATTTCCAATTTCTTCTGTATGACACAAAAAATATCTATATGTAGGTAAAGAAAACAGCACACAGACCCCAGAAGTATGATTTGAACAAGAGGCGGTAAGTTCAAGGATAGGAAAGTAATTAAGGGGTGGCACGACTGGGCCATCTAGAAGGTCATGCAACGTCAGGAAAATATAAACGCAACAAGAGTAAAAATCGAACCTGGGGTATAAGCAGCACTCACGGACAGTGTACCTGTCTGCGAGCCACGCCAGGAATCGCTGGGCCATATCAGCATCTATTTTTACCCGGAGAAAAAAAAACATACCTCAACACCGAGTCCATAGCCACCGTGCTCGCAGGTGCCATACTTCCTCTGGTCAGTGAACCAGTAGTAAGGCTCAGGGTCAATTCCTTCACGCTTGTAGGCAGCGATAAGCTCGTCCATATCCGCAATCCTCATCGATCCACCTTGAAATCAGACTTGAATCAGAACTCTTGCAATCCCACAAAATCTAATCACTTACCGACAATCTCCCCAACGTTGGGCATCAACAGATCGCAACTCTCAGTGAAGGTCATCCTCTTCTCACCCTCCTTGACTTCTCCCTCAGCAGGAACCTTCTTCATGTAGAAGGCCTTGAGCTCGGCGGGGAATCCATGAAGGAAGATAGGAGTGCCAATGATGTCGGTCATTTGACGCTCTGCAGCCTCGGCGATATCATCACCGACTTCGTGATCGACCATCACAATCTGGTCCTTGTCGTCCTTGATAGGGTTTCCGTCTTTGTCTTCTGCTGGGCGTTTGATGCCGTGCTCGTTGAGCCATTTGATGGCGTCGACGTAGGAGAGACGCATGAATGGACGTGCAGGTGCTTCAAACTTGGGGTTGAGCTGCTTGATAAGAGCAGCAGATGTGGGGTTGGCGAGGAGGATATCTACGGTCTTGCAGATCTAAAAAAATAATATAAGAGGCATTCTTTACAGGTATTGCAGATGAATCTTACAATTTCCTCGATGTGAGCCATGAGGTCGGCGAAGGTGATGAAAGCGAGCTCTCCCTCCAGATGAGTGTACTCGCTCAAATGACGTCTCGTGTGGCTAGCTTAAAGTGTCAAAAGCCATCGAAATCAAAATCAAAATTGTCTACGAACCTGTTCTCAGCACGGAAACTCTCCTGGACACAGAAGACATCTCCGAGTGCAGGCAAACAGGTTTCCAAGTAGAGCTGAGAGCTCTGGGTGAGGAAAGCGGGCTGGCCATAGTAGTCCAACTTGAAAAGCGTGGCTCCTCCTTCGACTTGTGTTTGCACGAGACAGGGAGGGGTGACTTCGATCAAGTCTTCTGAAGTCAGAGCTTCTCTGAAAGCTGCAAGGAGGGCTGAACGGAGACGGAGAACACTGGATGCGGTCTCCCCACGCATGACAAGGTGGCGAAGATCAGCTTGGATCGATGGATCCGATTTCTATGAATTTCACATTCAGAGTCAAATTCAAGTGCATTTTCAGGAACCAACCTCGTTGACTCTGTTGGTAAACGCGTCGTCTGCACCTGGTGCACTACCAAGGACACGCCAATAATCGACAACGAGTTCGTGACCACCTGGGGCAGTCTTTCCCTCAGGCACCTCTTGGAGAGTTCCAACCAACTCCACTGAAGATTCAAGGTTGAGCGTAAGAGCATCGTAGGTTTGGGCCTATATTTAGAACATTGTGGATGGTCATATCGGAAAACATGACAAATGGGCATACCACACGGCCGGATAAGATCGTCTGCAAGTAGCCAGTTCCGTCTCGGAGGACAATGAAGATGATATCCTTCTGGTTGCGGAGACGATGGACCCATCCGAAAACGCGAACGCGCTTTGATCTCAATCCCGTCAACGCAGAAATTTTGGACTGTGGGGAAATTGGAGATGTGTGAGACCAGACCCACAGAAAATTGGACAAGCGCGGTACCTTGATTGCTTTTGGCAAGCTTGCGTCTTCAGTCAACACGATCTTCTTGCTCTCTTCAAGCAGTCTCTCGCGACGCTCCTTCTCCTCAGCTTTCTCCTTGGTATCGCGTGCAGCCAATTCCTCCTGTTTTTTCTTCTTCTTTTCCAGACCTTCAGCGTTTTTTTTTGCTTTTTTTACTGAAGATTGAGTTGGCTCTTCGAAGGACGCAGTAGCATCCTTGCGGAAGAGAAGTTGGATATCAGGACCATGGGTAAAGATAGCAAAGCCAAGACTCTGATAGGGTTCGTTCTGTGCTCCGTTGCCAGTTGTGTCTGAGCCTGTTGCCTCGTCTACGTATATGGGAGCCATGGTTGCAGGAAGTAAAGGTATGAAGGCGAACAACTGACAACGACGTGGTTAAAAGTAAAAACGGGAGTGACTCGACGACGTTATCTATAATCTTCCGGTGATCTGATTGACAGGATGTCTTATCTACACCCTAATTTGGAGATTATTACCCTATATATCCATCTCGACCACCTTGACAGTGTTGTGAGGCAACTTGGACGACGATATTGGTGCCTCAAACTTAAAGCCATATTTTAGAAAGAATTTAGAGATTTTATTTCTTTTGAAGATTTGAAGCTATGAACATCTCGCTGCCTGGCGTGTACCGTTCCGATTGGTCCAAGTTTCTCTGACTTGCCCTCAAAACTCCGAGATATAAAACATTTAAGCTGTAAGAATCTCCGAGCTCGGAACTTGTATGCCCTCACATTTTATATTCAAGCTCTATCCTTTGGCAGAATGCTGGACTTCAATCTGAATTTAACGAGTCAGCAACCAGACCTTTCCAGCCACCGGACCGGGCGGCTGCTTTCAAAGCACTGTATACCCAAATTCGGTAGTAGCACTTGTATTGCCTCCACGCCTTGACTTTTGACTTCATCATCACTGTCGTCTACTTACCTCGTTGATTGACGAGATACTCACAAAATACAGCATCATTCAAAATGATATCACGGTTTACGAAGTCGTTGGTGTTCGTTATCTTTGCTATGGTAAGTTCATGCAGAAACGTGAACCATGGTATTCTGTCGATTGACCACTTCTCTCATAGTTTCTCCTGGCCATGGTAGCCATGATTCACCCGCCAACGAGATCGTATATCGACCCTTGGACGGGTCAATTCTTTGGTGAAGGAGGCGTAGAATCAACGCTCCAAAAACCCCACAGGACACCGCCAATTAAGGGCGTCGATGGCGGAGTAATTATGGGCAAGCTTGGCAATGCTACCGCAAAGTTCGTCCTCAACTTCTTTATTTTATATTCCTCAAACTTAAAACACAATCAGAGCCGCACTTGGTCGGGCAACGTGGAAGCTTCTGTACGCTCTTCATAGCCTAACAATGCCAGGTCTTCCTTGCTAACATACGTTGCAGTCACACGATGACGCTTAGATATCCAGAGGTTGGTGTTCCAGACCTGGTCTAAAAATTCTGCTCTTTGTCTAATATCATCTTCAGCATCCGACAGCAGATGAACGAGAAGCTTTATCATCATACTTTTACCTCAGCTCACGACTATATCCCTGCGGAGAATGTGCTGCAGAATTCCAACAACTACTGAAGCAATTCCCACCACAGGTCAGTCGAAGCCTCGCATGTCTTCTCTGAGTGTTTTCCTGACCTTCTCTTGTCATTGATATTCTATAGACATCATCACGCCGTGTCACCTCATTATGGTAGGTCTATTTCGGGATACACGAAATTATTCCCTGTGATCTCATGATTTGTCTGTAACAGGCTTTGTGGACTGCATAACAAGGTCAACGAAAGACTAAAAAAGCCAGAATTTGACTGCGCTCATTTAAGTGACGAATATGATTGTGGTTGCGGGGATGAGTCTACAACTGCGAAAGTACCTCAAGCAACAGATGCAACACCTCCCATACATGATGGCGACGATGATTTGGAGTTTGATCGTAGCTCGGAGGAAACAACCAAAGACAAACTCACAGGGGCGGATATGATTAGAGGAGGCAGGTAGTAATTATTATTATTATGATTTGGTGAGTTGCCCAATGATCCAAGGAGGTTCTTCCGTCAACTGACCTGGTACAGGTTTGTTCTGTAGACCTTTGTACATTGGAATACCACTGCGGATTTCACATATCCCACATTCACTTCCATCGGTTGCACCTTGAGAAACATTTATTGCAACTCAAGAACACCCATAATCGGTCTTTCACGAGAATTTTGATGGATGGGCCCATCAGTCCTTGGAAGTCCCAACAGTGATGATTTCTTCATCATTTATTACCGTCGGATCTATGAACAGCAGTTGCATCGCGGTATGGAAGTAGTTAAGACAGCAGTGCAATGGCTGTTGTTGCACACTGCGCGTCTGCACCTCATACCTCAGTGAGCTTCGACTGGTATGTCCGATATGGTGTAACGGCTAACATTACCGCCTTTCACCTTTGAGAACGCGGTAGCTCGGGGTTCGATTCCCCGTATCGGAATACATTTTTGCCTGATGGCCTCTACATATCAGCAGCTTTTGGCATTTATCCAACTTTAATCGAAACACGATTGTGGGATACACAACTTGGTCGCTTGTTTTATTTCAGCGAGTCTTACGTGATTCGCAGGTAATGCTATGCAACATATTTTCCTCCAACTAATCTCAATATTGATGTGATATTGATAATCTCAGTTGGAGTGCACTTGCGGTTGCAGGGTCTCGTTGTTTCATTATTGTGGGTGTGTACGTTGTGTGTAACCTCGTGTTTTATCTGACTACCACTTCAACAGACTCGCACAAAAAAGCCTCTTTGAACAATAACAGCGTAGCCAACCACGCTCGCCGCTATATTAAAAGTAGGAAGGTATGTCATTCATTTCGACTGCAAATCTGTGAATGCACAATAAAGTTGATCAGGTGTTCGGACAGCATGAGACACGCCACCGGAGGTGTAAGTCCGGAGGGGGATCTTTGCATACTCATTTCTTCCATCGTTTTATTTCGTCTTTTACGATAAATTGCATTGTGGTGCATCAATCATACAAGGATCACAATCAACGTCCCGGATGTAAGGAGGTCGACATACACGCCTCGAAGGCCCTGTTCAAGATTTTGAAGCCAGTATCTGAATCGCTCCAACATATGCTTTCCGACATCCGACGAAGAAATATAGGCTGTGAATACATGTCTATGTTTTTCGGACAATTACACTTGATTAGATATTTGTTTCCCTAGGTTTTTTTGTCTATTCAAACAATTCAATGAGTTGCTTCAATAGTGGTTTCCTAGTACGAAATTCTAGTGGTTTTCTCCATGACAAAAGCAATCGTCAAGTGAACATGGCTACGGTGTGCATCCCAACAGGTAGAGACCCTGCTCATCCTCGCCACACCGCAAAAGTCACAAAAGTCTCCTCAGTTTTCTTATAGAGCGGAGATAATTTATGTTGTCAGAGATATAGCAATACTGAATAGACGTGGGTAGCAAGTATGATACTCCAATTCTCGGGAAGAGTGGCGCTCAAGATGTTATGACATGGTTTACTGCGACATTTGACTAAATGGTATTTTCACAAATTTCTGTACTTCAGCTGTGGAAAGCGCTCTCAGTTATTGCGCAGTCCACCCATCATGCCTAACACTCAGCGGAGGGCCACGCAGCGCGGGTCTCCATGGTGATAACCCACTCTTCAAGGTACTTATGCACTCAAAATCGACATGGGAGGAAGGCGCTCAATTGAGGACCCTGCGTCGTTTTGGCTACCTCGGAGGCAAAGTATCTGAGGAATGGTAGTGTGGAGACGGTGCCAAGCGTCGATTGGAAGCCGACGAAGGTTTGGCGAATAAGCCTCTACAATCGCATGGGGGAAACGTGCAGGGTGAAGGGCTCATGGCGGACTCGATCAATTGTGCATAGCAGGGTTGAGTTGCAGGAGGTTATGCTAAATTTAGAGACAGGCTCCCGCGCACCCTCTTCTTCCAGCGATAACCTCTCTCGGGGGGATCATGCCTTGATTCGCAGAGTGTCTTTGAACGTGATGGAGACGTGTATACGTCTTTGTGGCCACACATGAAGGCCAATTGTCATGGATAGGCTGACACCGTCTATTGCGATTAGGCGGGCACATAAAATTTCCGGAAGGGGGTCATTGAGCTGAAACCAATCTATGACAATAAATTGTGTTTGCCTCCGGCGTTACCAAGTTATGCCTATGTACATACATATTTTGCAGGGTCAAAATCGCGAAAAGAGGCTGCATTGCGCTTTACGTTCTGTGGTATCGTCTGGGTAAAAAATTCAGGATTATTCATTCGCGCTGTGACACCAGGCGCGTCAAAGGCTAAATTGGTAAGGAGCGTGCGCCGCACGCCGCTTTAGCATTGTCAGGTAGCTTCGAATGATTCTCCAAACTTGAATCATTCTCGAAGGAAACATCAGACTAGGTGCAACTTGAGTTAGTTCCCGACAGCTTTACAGGATGGATTATCGTTTTTTTTTTTTGTCCTGCGCACACAAAACGGGATCTTGAAAGTGGCAACGTCATGATTTTTTCTGTTTCGGTTCATGATCAAGAGCGAGGCTTGGGCCAGACTTTCGGGACTGTGTGACAGTGATTCGAGGTTGAGTCACACCACTGTTCCGGCCATGAGAACTGAATTCGAACGGAATACAAGCCGGATGTCAAGGTTATTCGGAGACAATTGACTGGGGGTCTCAAACAAAAGGGACGCATGTTGGGCACGCATATCGTTCCTTAAAACGCGCAAATTCCAATGAGACGCTCATTCCCTTTCATTCCCCCTGACCCTTGGTCCCTATCTTGCCTGGTGCCACCTCCCTGCTCATCCCTTGCTTAGTTTATTTGCAATGTTGCAAGTGTCGAGAACCCAAGTTCCAGATCACTGGCTGGAGTGCTCTCTCAAAAATGCTGTCCCTCAAAGCGCAGATGTAACCAAAGTGCGATTTTATATCTTTCCTTTTGACATGTTTTTGACCACTTCCCGATCCTCAGCTCGACCACATTCGATACAGTTCGCAGACTATAAACAAGGAACTTTATTCAGAACTTCTTAACTGGTGCTCTCTCGACGTCGACACGACGTTGACTACACCCACAAATCAACCTGCATCACTTCAGAAAGACCGGACGTCAACCAAAACAATCAAGGCCCTGTCTCACCCGCCTCCATCCTATTCTGACTCTGAACTCGAAGCCTCGTCAAAGTCGCGGTCGACAGTCATGCAGAAAGACTTGGACTTTGAGGCCTTCCTTGATCCCACGACGCGCGCTGTCGGATTCGATTTGTCATGTCTGGAAGGATTGGATGACCTTGTCATCTACTCGCCAACAAAAGCGCTTTCGGAACTTTTTTGGGAAGCTGCTGTTCGTGCTCCCGTTTCCGCAGATCATTTAAACCCAACCATCTCCTACCATAACAGTCCATTCCCACTACCAACGCGCACACGTCCACGACAACCTTTGCTAGAGTCACCGTTCGTGGGATGGTCCTCTGACTCTGACACCGATTCCGATGAATGTCACACAGACCAGGACGAAGATCAATATGCTGAGCCTCGCATTGCGGGAAGCTTAGCCATTAGAGGGCTTGCACCTTATGTGAGTACTTCATCACATTATATTCAACCCTTGCAGATTAAAGCGTCTGACACTTCGCATTTAGAATCTTTCCGATGGGAGAGAACAGTGTTTTACGATGGAGGAGCGGCCGAGTCTCACGTCATTCGTGAGCTTTGAGTCGCACTTCCCATCATCAAATTACAAGAGCGCCGTTGGGGATTTTCCAAAACAAGCTGACAATCGAGGGAGAAGTATACCCAATAGATTCGCGACATTTTGTGCGAACATCCCCACCAAGGTATCATTCGGTCGGTCAGCTGTTTACTAGTGGAAAGCTTTGGTCGAATTCTTCTCTTTAGTGCCTGAGATAGGTGTGTTTATGTCCCGCGGTTTCGCAGAAACTCCGCTGATTCTTTTTTTAAATAACTAGCATATGGATACCCCTTTTTTGTTCTGCGGTATATCTGGTTGTTATCCCTCTTTCCCCGTTCCACTCGAGACATCTTTATACGTTCATTCGTCCATTTCACGTCAACATATCTACAAGGATTCTTCGTACTTTACTGTACCTGCATACCCACCTCATTCATTCCACCATGTATATCTATGAAGTATCCTCCATAGCCTGCTTTTTTGTATATTGGCCCTCTCATTCCTTACGACCGGTTTCATCTTACCTCAAAAGCTCATTTAGTTATGTATTACCTGTACTTATAGAGTTCCATATCGATAGATCCATAATATAAGTACATACATCTACCATTTACCAACATGAAAACACATTTGACCTTTCTTCAGAATTGAATGGTCGTTTGACAGGTCGTCCCTCGCAACCTGCAGTAAACATGCGATCACCGAACCTTGGAGTATCTGGATGGTTTTGTGGCAAAGTCGACCACTTTCTCCACTGGGCATGCAATAGAGTCAAGTTAGGTGATGGACACTGCTTCAATGTGTTGATTCAATTGAACGATGAGTACATGAAGACACCTTGCAGGGATATCATCTGTCAAACAGATCCCAATTTTTGGTTCTGACGACTGGGACGGGGAAGTCAAGCTCGACGATCATCAAGTACTCAGCTGCAGTTAGAGCGGATACGATGAGTCTTGACTACCCAAAAATAAAGCTTCAACCAAGTAATGCCTCACTAGTGACTAGTCCGCGCATTGTATCAATTTGAATTCCAGCGGAATGGTAGTAAGCGCCACAGTATCCACACTCTCAGAGCGATTCGACCCTCAAATTAACAGCTGTGGTAGTCCTTCAACATTCTCAGCGCAATTCCAAGCCTCCATAGGTTCGAATATACATAGCAGGCACTTTTATGTACGGGAACAATTCCCTGGAACCCTTTTATTGCATTTTATTCACCGGACGGATCAGGGTTCAAATTTTCAAAAGGTTAGTGATTCTCTCGTTCCGCAGGCTTGTAGTCATTCTCACGCAGCAGAGTTTGAATTTGATGGCGTATGTCCGAGAGAGGGTCTGACAAAAAGGGTCCGAGATAACTTCTACCTCATAAAGCAAGAGGTGCCAGATCTCTCGATCCTGGACATGAACGAGCTAAGGTGGGAAGCCATCAAAATGGCTGCATCTCAACGGCATCATCATCGGCAGGTGTTCAGCACTCATCTCAAGTCACTCACCAGTTATCATGATCGAGTATTGTACGAATCGTATGGTAATAATGAGTGCAATAAGCCTACCGCCCCGTTAAAATACATTGTCGCGAGTAGAGTAAAACATATGAGTACCATTATTATAAAAATGAGGCTCCTCAACCACTGGATCCAAGCCCAAACTCAAAGGATTGAAAGGGATGGGTGGTGCACGAGATAATGGGTGAGTCGAAAAATGATCGATTCGTCGTGGTGAGTCCTCCATGTCCATCTGTCATGGTTGCAGTTCTACCAAGACGACGTGCATCATGAGCAGCGCTAGATGACTCGAGAGAGTATCTCCCGATATGGCTCTCTGGAATTCCCAAGTCTTGCTCCTCCTTCTCCGAAATAGTGATTTTTTTATGGACATCCTCTAATGCACGAATCTGGGTTCCCAAGTTGGTCTCCCATGACGGATGACTTTCTTGAAGATGTCGTCGCATATTATACTTCCAATGTGTTTGGGAACAGAAATCACAGTGGACAGGGATGTTAGTACAAGGTTTGGACTTCGACACCTTAGATGTTCCGCATCGCGGGCAAGGAGTTTTGGAGGATTTCGAGGCCTGGGGTCCACTTGAAGACGGTGAAGAAGTATTGACAGGTGTAGAATATGTGACAGTTGAAAATGAAGAAAATGTGGGCTCAGCAGGCTAGGCGTATGGTACATTATGTACAGGATGATGGCGCCATGGTGTAGATGGAATTATCAAGGAGTGGACGCGCCAATAATGGCGACGCGATGCTCACCGGAGGGTGCTTAATGAGTGCGGGTGGTCAGGAAATGGCTGAAACAAACATTGAACAACATTCGTGTCCTGCTCTCACTGTCCAACACGCCGAACATGCCGAATTTCCTTTTTTGGGGGGGGCCTCCCCCCCCCCCTCCCATAATGTGTATGTCCGGGATCGAGAGATCTGTCACCTCTTGTCATAAAGCACAGGGCGGAGAGGGCTTCGAGTATCTTGACAGTGGTGAGTCCCCTGTTACATCTCGATCCTGATCGGACGTTCCTCGATTGGCAACTGGTCTGTGTGTCATTCCTAATTGGGTGTCAACACACGGCGCGTGCAAACAGAGAATAACGCGATGCGACTCTTTCGTTTGACCTCAAGGGACTCGAGAGAGGCGAACAGAGAAGTAAAATAATACAAATGTATGTATATACTTATGTACATATTTTAATCAGCAAACGCGATGATTATACAATACAAAATCAATGTACAAGAAATGAATAAGACTAAAATAGGCGGTGATGTGCGCGTGGGGGTGAGTGAAAGAAGCTGCGACTGGGACATAAGCTGGTGGGATGGAATTAAATGGGAAGGTAGTGATGTGCAGTACAATTTCTTGGGGTAGATATGTGAGAGAGACGAGGAGATGGGAAGGTGAGCCGATATGAGCTGAGACAAGAACGAGGGATGATGAAGAAGACGAAATAACGAATACAAGCGCTGAGGAAGACAGACGAAGGTGCGCACGGGCACCAGACGACGAAGAACACCAAATAAAAGCACAAAATACAAAATTTGAAGGCCCAAAAAAGCTTGCATTTGTTCTCAACTATGTACATAATATAGATAAATCGATAGAAAACCATGGAAAGTGAAATGAAAAGGCTCGAAACTACGGAAAACCGAGACCGCGAAACGCGTGAACGCGGCACCAGTGCTGGCAGAAAAAAACGGAAAATGAAAGAAGAATTGAAAATCATGGGATTATTGATGCCGGGATCATTAGGGGAACAGGGCGCGCCGCATTGCAACGCCTGAACGAGGAGAAAGAAAAGAGAAAACTACCGAAAAGCATATACATGACTTGTGCAGGCGACATAACCCATTACCGTTCTGGGGCTGAGCTTACAACTGAGCGACAAATTGCAATCAGGTTAGTGATTAAATTGTCAGGGATAGAATATTTACATTTTACTTACCTATTTACCAGTTCCTCGGGCATCAGTGGGGCCGTTCGTGCAGACGATTTTAGCGCCCATGTCTTAGCGGTTCTGGAATTTGATCCCCCATAGTGCTCTCAGCACAACAATACTGCTCATAGTATGAGAAAATTCCGACCCCACACCAATACTCCTCCGAGCTCCCAATGAGGCCATTCCTTCCTGTCAAATCTACCCCAAGTTCATCCAGGATGTGCCGAAATGTATGATCATTGAAAATAATGACCCGGGACTTGAAGCGTGTACCTGTGTAAGATATGGAATTTGAGAGACAAGCTGAACTTGAGTTGAACAGCAGGTACAGTACACTAGCTCATAATGCATAAGGTCGTCATGCATAAATCTCTTCATGCATACGATTTTGGCCTGCACCGACTTCGTACATAGGAAAATCGCCCGATAATGCATATGGTTCAAACCCCATTTATGCATTATGACATCAGGAGTTGCCAGGGACCGAATAAATATTTGATATATTTCATTGATATTTCCGATGATTTTAGGGGCTTTTGATTGTGGATTCAGGTGGAACAATCTTGAAAATGACAGAAACTGATTCAAAATTATAAAATAAAATTTAATACATGAATTTCTGACCCATATTCACTATACCTGCTGACGAGCCAACCCGGAAACCCTGCAACAAACCAAAACCATATGATCGAAAGCCGAAAGATGCACTGAAAAAACCATCAACAAACCATCGAACATCTGCCTCAGACACAAAGGAAAATCTTACCCTTGGTGACTGGTTGGTTGTGTTTGCATGGTATGATAGTTAGACGAAGAAACTGGGTAGAGTACCATACCAAAGAGAGGCCGTTGATTATTTCAAGAATAGGCCAGAAGGTGCGCTAATCTTTGATCAATCAACCCCTTCCCGAAACTTGAAGAACCGAGCCGCACTTGAGCGAAGGGGGTCTTAGGTCATTCCGTCGTGATTTAGCCATTGAGCAGGCCAAAAATCTCACTCAGCCACACATAGATAGTTTTTTCAAACCTCAAGTATCCTCCAAGTAGTATATTCAGTCATGGGTAGTTACCAGAGTAATCTCTCGATGTCGTTGGTGTTCGAAGTTATAGGGAATTACTAAATGTGGTATGTTTGTCCCACCCGCTACCAAGTATCAACACGCATAAATGTGATAGCGCATACGGATATCCTTGCACCGACCGTATGCATCATGAGCTAGTGTACTGTAAGTTGAACTCGGGATGGCGTCGGGCCGTCCCAGATTGGTCAGTTGTCCATCGTGAGATCAGGATCGAGATGTAACAGGGGACTACTGACTCGTATCTTGACGGCCTAAATGTGCCAGGAGGGGGTCTTTATGCATCATTATGGCGACTTACTGGTGTGATACGAATCGTAAATATAAGGTCAGAGGAATATATTCCCTTTTTTTGGATTTGCATTACTCGGAGGTGAGTGGCGGACAAAGCACACGAAATAAAAGGTTAGCATAACTCAGGATAAGAGGACCTTGAGCTGGAGCACGAACCGGTATCCGTATTCAAGCAGTGAGACAGGCTTGCTATTAGCACACTATAGCCTTGAGACAATACTGTGAGGTTCATAGAAATCTTTGTTCTGATGAGACTGAATAACGGCCCCTGCAAATAACAGTGGATACTTTAGGGGGCCCAAGTCCCCACGAAAAGGAATGACGGAGAGGTGCACATCACACCAGATTTCTTTTCTTCGAAACGATGACCATGAAATCAGAGAACCCCTCATCCTTTAGCTAAAAACTCTAGTGAAACAAGAACGACGAGAGTCAATGAAAGTGCCCAAACGCCGTGCGCGCTTCTGTGCTTTGCCACTACTGATGCAGTGATTGCAGTTACAGCGAGTGAGGTTCCTGAAAAACGTTAGGTCTCAGGCGCGTGCAATCCTGGTTGTTGGGTGCAAGTTAATATTTACTCTGTATGACACTCCATGAATCAAACCTATATAAAATGTAACTATCTACTGGTAATCCTATCAACGACACCACGGCGAATCGCGTCGTACACAAAGGCATCTACCAGCACACTGTTCAGGGTAGTACTCTGATGACGCGCTCGAACAGATGACTCCAGCATGACATTCGGTCGTAAAATAGTCTCGTACACAATCTCTCCCGAGGTTCCAAATTTACCATCCACAACCCTTTTCAGGCCCATGCCTGTTGTCCCAAGAACGTTTTGGTTCGCAACACCATTACGGCGGCCAGGACTGACACCCCCATCATCAAATGCGTCTTCCATGCGGTCAGCAGCAAATAGAGTCTCGGGTGGAACAAGGGATAGTTCGATGTCTGTGGAGATGATCATCTGTCCGATGGCCATGCGAAGGTCCGCGACAGCTCTCAAAATCGGTGCCAGTTTATCCTCGAAGGCGCGCTCGTTCCTTTCCGGAGCTCTCCAAGACGCAATCTGGATTATCTTCATCACACCAGACATTATATCCTCCTTCCACCCAGATCCAGTGATTGTAACGTGCTTCTGGGTTAATGCACGCCATCTCCCTGCCACAGATGGAGCCTCTGCACAAGCCAAGAAGGTCAGAGAACAATAGAGGAGATTCATTCATTCTTACCACTTCGCTGAATTTTCGTATACACTGTCGTCAAAAAGCTGGATATCTTTTTATTATGAGGTACCCAAAGGTCAATCTTCGAAGCGCAAAAATTCGTCAGAATGACCTGAAGGGCTCCCTGTATCAATGCCGAGTTGGCAAACTGATTAAAGGGATTTTTCGTGTCGCCCACAAGCATACGCGCAATCTGCTCGCCAACTAGCTCCACGATCTCGTTGTACAGCACACTCGCATCTTGCTGTGTCAAACCGTGGGGTTGACGGATTATCGACGCAGCGAGAGCAGCAGCTGCTCGGGAAATCTCGTTGTTGAGGGAAGTCACCCTACTCTTGACGGAATTGACCGAAACCAAGTCCGCAGGCGAAGAATCCTCTCGTTGGGAGACTGGATAAACGCCTGCAGGAACCTCGATGGTCGGCGAACGAGCCTTCATATTTAGCACACGTAGCTCCTGATTATGGGTATCAATCAACCTCTGCTGTTCTTTCTTGAGTTCGACGATGTCGTTAAACTGAGTCCTGGTTTCTTGTCGAAGTCGCTCGATTTCCCTCTGGTGGAGAGTCAGGTTTTGTCTCGTGGCTGGTTGTTGACCTATCACCTCTTCCTGCGTTGTGCCTCTGCCCTCTTTCTTCGTCCCTGCTATGAGCTTCTTTACCAGCCGACTAAAACCTCCTTTTTTGTCGCGTTTTCTCGCTCTGGCGGGACTGATGTCGATGGTGTCCATCGTGGGGGTATATCTCGACTCGGATGACGGTCAAATGGGTCTAGGATGATGAGTTGCGAGGCTTAAATGTGATACGTGGGTGGTTTTGCGGCACCTGTGAATTTAAATAAGCGTACTCGCTTTGCGAATCCGGTGCAAAAGGCCTCCTGACCTCTTTTCTCATTGACTGTTCATGACACCGACCTACATGGACTTGAAATAGGTCGATACATATGGAAACGTATGACGCTGACTTGTGGTTTATTGAATTCATGAGATTTTAAGTATATTTGTGATCAAGCAGATCGCCGATGAATTTCCGCTTCAAAGTAGTCTGTTTCTTGGCTGCTTAGATACCCTTTCGATGGTTTCGGAGGTTCTGTCTCCCAACTTCAGGTTGGCATAATTAAATCCTAATGTTCTATGACACGGTACATCTGTCAAGTACGGGCGAATCATAAATATCGCATAGATTGAAATTTGAGAATTCAGTGTTGAAAACGTACTTGAAAGTATAACAATCTGAGAAGAAAACCCTGGAAGTTTCTATGATCATATAAGTCTTGAGACGAGGTGTCGGCGCCAGCACGAGCTGATTTGTATATTTAGGTGATAAACAAAACCATCAGGACAGAGTTGTTGTCAATATGTGAAGACCATCGCTGAACATTGACGGACGCGTTGCTTGAGGTCTGAAACGTCTCCAGCAGCAACAGTTTCGCTCCTCTTGATTGAATGAGGTGGTTTCAAGACGAATCAGCCATTAATCGAGGAAACCCATATCTGTCGATACAAAATTAATCCGTGAATTCCTGCCGGAATCTAATTCCTGAAAATCTTACAAACCTGCGTGTAATGGTGACCAATGGCGAGGTGGGCGTACCATGAGGTGCTTAGTATGTGACACACAACACGAAACCGGGTTGTGTGGACCTGAAAAGCGGCTACATGTGAGAAACGCAACTCATAAATCAGCACAGTGGTCCTGTTAGGAGATAAAGCCTCAGCGAAGATATGATGCATCATTCCTCAAGCCATCAACATCGACTTGGGAACACATCCAGCTTGTGTGACCTCCACACTGCACTGCGGCCACCGTCATGGTGAGCCGACTTCCAGCAGACTTTCCCTGTCATGATCTCCGTATCCCCCGCCGCCGACAACCCAAGAACCTTGCCGCCGGAGAAATGGCAAGACACTCTCGATCAATACTCTAGTGTCCTCAGCAAAAGGACCCGAGTCACACAAATCACTAAGCAATACACATCTTTTATCCAGCTGCTACACTCCGGCAGGCGTTAGGCAAGGAGTGTGGCGTTGGAAGGAAATAATTCACCTCCAGCCAGCAGGAAGAGGTAAGTGTTTTGTCTGTGTCAACATAACCCGTGCGCCGACTACTTTTCTTTTGAGCCTGGGGTCGGAGTGGTTAACCATACCATTTCCCCTTTGACCCACCACAACCCTCTCACGTACGCAGGTAAATGGGCATCCCACCTCCCTCTGGAACATCCTCCCCCGTCACATCCGTAACCACCACTCTGCGGACAATGCCCACTCTAAGACAGCAGAGGCGCATCAAGTAATGGTAGGTTTTCTCTGGTTTCTATCAGCATTATCAGCCCGTTTCGACAAGCTTGAGGTTCCTTTTAGTCGCCAGTTATTTATTTCAAGCCAGATGAGAAGATGGGAGATGGAAGTTGAAGAGAAAGCAGGACGTGATTGGACTTCTTGCCGATGAACACGCATTATCTAATCTATCCGCCTTTAAATTATCTCTACCATCGTCGTGTAATTCATGAATTCCTTGTAAACCTCCTCGATCATTGTGAAGGCATCCAAAGTTGCTTTCCATCTTAGTTTTTTCTGTGAAGTGGACGAAATTTTTGAATTTTTGAAGCCATCAATCAGGGTCGGCTCACTGTGTCGAAAGTTATTCCTGTTCAAGTGTTGTGCAGTCGCCAGCGCCCACAATGGCAACTCTCGGCTTGTTTCTGTTCTTCATCTTTGGCCTTGAGCCCTAGAGTCGGTCAAACTACGGAAAGCCATGTCTAATTTTGTAAGCATTTCTGTAGCCGTTTTACTGGTTCCCTGACGACAAATAATAATGTGGAATGTCTACAGGTCGATAATGAATGACATTCGACACTTTTAGCACAAAGGCATAGTCCCTGACATATGTTCTGTATTCAATACCGCGCATGCTCTCGGATGTACCCGTCAGATGACATTGACAAGGATACTATCTCACGCTGAATACTCTGCAATTTCTGGTGGCCTGTTCGCCACCTTATCTTAGGGCAAACACCTTCGTGTTTCCAACTGCAAAAGCCAGCTCGACTCCAGACTTTGGTCGAAGTCTTTCTGACTCCTGCATTGCGCGAACGTTTATCCAGTCATATTAAAGAGGTGGTCATCTCTTTCGTTGAACAGGTTAGGTTGAAAAAAATCGTCACTAGTATTCTTCCTTCGTATCTAATCAGGAGCAACACAGCCTTAACTGCACCTCGAGGACGTCCCGTTAGTCATACATACTCCGCAGGCCATTCCTTTGAAATATTAACAGTCAACACGGGGACCTTCTCCGCATCCCATTGCACCAGGTTCTGAACGTACTTGGGCGCTTGTTGCATTTCATCCCAACCACCACCTTGCCCCTCAATCGATATCGATAGGGATCAGGATATATTCCCTTCACTCCATCTATTCCTGTTGATCATACCCTCATCTGGCGTATCTCAACCTTGTTCATCTCCCATCGTCGTCTCTAGGCATCGTGCCACATCTACCCACCATGCCAGCTGCTCACTGTGGTGGCTCAAACGATGACCACATCGTGTCAGGAAATCATAACCCAAACCTGCCACACAATCGCCCACCTAGCACAGACCCAAACAGACATCACGGTTCTCATGACCCGAACAGCTCACAGTCCTCAACTTCGCCACCCGTCGTCCCAGCCAAGGTTCTCACAAAGGCCAGGCCAGGCGAGCAGTCAGGCGGCGGCAGCAGCAGCTCCAGGTCAAGCGCTGCGGGCTCGACTCCAAGGTCAGATCCAGAATCCCCTAAGAGTGATTACGTCGTGGTTGACGGTGATGTGAATGATGATTCTTGCGCCGACTCCGAAAGGCCTTCAGGAACACGTTCTAGGGCACAAAGCATATCCAGTGGAAGCACCCCCACCGTTCGCATGGTCGCCACGTCTAGCGGTACCCATCCAGAAGGAGGTCCTACCCCCAAGAACCTTGCAGATAATACGATGTCGTCCTATAGTGATGCGGCAAGAGGGCCTAGGAAACCGCCGCCGGCAGCGAGTGCGGGGGAGTACGCTGAGTCGGGCGTGACAGGAAACAAGCATCAGCATCAGCATCAGCACCAACATCATTCATCGGCCACCGTCGCTGTCAGCAATGTTAACGTCAACGTTCAAGGAGGTGTTCATGACCCCCAAATGCCAGGCGGAAATCCCCACATGGTCCAAGAACCTGGAGATCACGTCCACCCCGACGGTGCACCAGGAAACAGTTTTGGCACTACTATAGTCAGGTACTTGATGCCAGGTCCTTCTACACAAACCCCTCGCGACAGGGAGATGGAGAGACTGAAAGGAGAGTTGAAGAAGCGTAATGCAGATTTGGACAACTACCAGAGGGAACTCAAACGTCTTCAACGCGACATGAAGTCCCACGTTACCAGCATCAACATACTCCAAGCAGACAGGTCAAAATTGACTGATGCCAACAACAGCATGCACTACGAGCTTGTAAACGTAAAAAAACAGTTGGAGGAGATCAAGGCGCTGGCGGATATTCGTGGCAAGGAGCTACTTGGCGCCCAGAAATTCCTGACCAAAGCTGACTCGATTTCAATCAGCGATCTCAAGGAGAAGGTGGTCGCGCTCAACGACGAGATCTTCCAGGCTGCTGCATCCCTCGGGGAGACTATCACTCACCACCCACATGAAATGACCGAGGAAGACGCAAACAGGATGTACGGGGAGGTTTTACAGCTTATTGGAGAGCCCATTGGGAATTTACTCGTGGAGGAGGGTCGAAAACCGAATGCTGACCCAAACCCACTATTGGTGCAGGTTGTGCTGCAGGTCTTCATGACGCAAGTGTGCGCGTCGAAGATCCAACTGTGGGTGCCTAACGACCCCAAGATATCCGATTTTTTTGCGACTGTGTATACTAATATCCAAAGCGCAGGTAAGGATCGACAGTTGCCCTCAGATTACGCTTTCTTTCTGACTTTTTTCGATCGCCTTTGTTGCACAGAGGAACCAGCTGTATCAGGACGATGGCGCGCATTGACCCAGACGCACACCAGGCCAATTACCCAGGGCTGGAAAGAGGGCCTCATCTCCAGTCTCATGAATATTATCAAGATTGCAGCATGGAAAATGCCCGACAAAGAACAGCGCTTGTCATTTGAAGGAAAGCTCGTGCCCATATTCAAAGCTGTCGAGGACCTTCGCATTGCCATTGGCGAGAAAATTACTTCGGCAGATATTCGGGTCTCCCTCGTGCCGCCTCAATCCCGGTTCGACGCTAGCTGGATGGATGATGCGTTCGCTGATGCGAGAGTCAAAGTCGCGGCTACTGGGCCTATCCAGTGCGTTGTTGGCACAACCGGGTTCGGGTTGAAAAAGGTCATTGCTGCTGAGAAACGGGGCCCTTCTGGGGAGCTGCTGTACGAGAGCGTGTTGTCGCCAAAGGTCATATTGGAGTCTACGCTTAACGAAGCGTTGAATCCACCACCTCGTCAGCCTAAACCTGCACGTAAGGCAACAGCACCTACAGGAGGTCGTAATGCCGCTGGCCCCAACCAACGTCGGAAGGAGAATGACCCACAGGCTGGAAATGAGGTCGATCTCAAGTAAGGATAGCGTATGTCCTAGGAATGCCCGTCGTGTAACAATTTCTGTATTTCGGATCTCTTCGCCGTTGTAACTTCCATCTCTTTCATTGTACAATATATTTGGTTGAACTACGACAAAGGGTGCCTCGGGCATGACATTGCGTGCAATTAGCTATAACAGAGCCCGATTACAGAATTTAGTAATTCAATACAGATAAGCTGACAAGTTGAATTATATTCTGCAATCGTGTTGTGTGCGGGGGGTCAGCCGAAAGTGTGTGTGTGTATTCGTCTGAATACCAGGGCTGTTGGTACTGTCCCCAGAGCCAATTTCTACCACCACCACCACCTTTTCCTAAATTCAAGAGGGGCTCTAATATAGTTATGCATGCAAGGCATTCGAACGAACGCAAGTTCACAGGTATGTATATACATAAAATGCAACCGACACTTGGGTGTCATGTTGATTTGCCTTCACTCTTCAGGTTCAGTTGAGTCACCAACTCGACAACTAGCGGAGCAGTCTGAGGTAGACAATATCAAAGCAGAGCTCCAATACGTCAAGCAGCAAATGGAGATTCTGATCGAGGGCTCTGGAGCACCAAAAGAGAGCCGAAGAAGTCTAAATCCGCAATCATGGTCCATCAGCAAAAAAATTGATAGTAGATCTACGAACTGTCGTAGAAATGTAAATATCAGCTTGATATGGTATATATCATTCTCTGATACAACACTACAGTACAAAGTTGTGCATAGCTGTGTCACGTCATGATAGAGTCTTTGTTTATGAGGGATCTCAGTTTGCCCATGCCCTCTCAGTCAAATGTCAGAACACTATAACCTGTTATGTCACTCGTCAGTCTGATAACCCATAAATCATCTAAAACCTGAAGAGACTCCACATATCTATGCAAATTTAAGATAAATAATGTATACTAGCTGAATATCAGGCATAGACCGGCATATCAGTTTGGCATCACATTGAAATTTCACAGACTATCGATTGTCTAGTTGTCAGTTGTGTATTATGTTAATTTCAGATTGAAGTCTGTATATCACACACATCTCAGTCTTGTGCCATCTTGTCTGCTTAATTTCTACTTGTAATCATACACTGACCGTGAACTCAGCTTGAGGTATACACATCAGCCGAATATCTGATTGATATTGAGCATGTCAGGTTGAGATCACATAGACCCATTGAAGGCCAGCTTGTTTTCGACATAATTATTATCTATACTTCATAAATGATAAGTGGATTAAATTATGGAAATGAGTGTCTATCTAGTCAAAAATACGGGCGGTAATAAATATTATCACATCCGATTTCTTGGAGGAGGCTAGTCCCACGCCTTCGAAGTTTGAAGATTAAGGGATGAGCGAGGCGGTTGTGCATATATTTCCTTTGCTGTTGCAAAGTAACAAAGGCTTCTTGGACTAGTGGGTTCATTGCTATAGAATCTGTGGTGTTAGTCAACGCTTGGGTTCGATTCCTTGCATTGGCAAATTTCGTAGATTTACATTGCTGGTGTTATTCAACGCAAATGTGGAATGAGCAGCTGGGTGAACCCTTCCAAAAAAGAAAAATCTTTTTATTTCTCTCTCGTTGCACTTATTCGATAGGTATGTTTAGTATAATCAGACGTCACTAGTTCAGCAGATGTCAGATTGGGACTTAATATCGGGTTGATGTTTGATCTCAGATTGAAGCCCACAGCTGGGTGTGCAGACTCAGACTTCTGTCGCCACCACATCACAGCCTGATATTGACTAGACATTGGCTGATATCACAGATCTACAGCCCGGGTTTTTGCTGATGTCTCGGAAAGAGCCTGATACAAATCTCGACCTACACAACCCTGCAGCAGCTGGACCACTGGAGCTTGCCACTCTTGGAACCGTCGCTCAGCACTACGCTTCGAGTGCACACGACTGGAAAGGAGAATCGAAGAAGGTCAAGGAGCTTGAAGAGCAACTAGCGAGGGTACAATTGGCGTTAAAGCACCAAGCCATCGAGAACCAACGCTTGCAGCGAGCTATGCAATCACTACAGCACAAAAATGCAGAGCTCAGTCAGTCCAAAGAGGACCTCAAAAAGCAATTGACGACAGCCCGCAATTGCTTTCAATATCACTTGGGTAGCGGATGCATGGCGGCGCAAATCCCAGCGATGCCCGACAGCATCTCAATTGACGATCTCAAGGACAAGGTGGAGGTGCTCAATGCTCAAATTCTTCATGCAGTGGCACCACTCGTCGAGACGCTAACTCGTCGACGACATCGAGATTCATTGGAAATGAACGGAGACGCTTTCAACTATATTGATCAATCGCTCGGAAAAGTTATCACGGCCTTGCTCACAAAAGAAAGACGTCTTGGCTCCAACATCGAACCGAATCGTTTCCTCGCTCAGATCTCTTGTCAGGTTCTCCTGGCCAAGTTTTGTTGTGCCTGTATCGAGCAATGGTGCTGGAAGACTCCGACTCTTTCGGGTTTCCTCGAAGAAATATATCTGCAAATTCAACGGGACAATCTGAGTGAGCGATAGCTCTTGTGAATTCAAATGATGTACATTAACTAAATGTTCTTTTCGAAATTTCACAGAAGATCTCGGAGCAGCAAGACGTTGGCGAGCGTCTGCTCGAAAGTCCACTAAACCCGACTTCCAAGAAAAGTGGTACAGCGAAGCGGTGATAATCGGTTTGATGAACATTTTCAAAGTTGCTTCTTGGGCGCTTCCAAGCGAGCAACAGCGCCGAGTTTTCGATGAACGGCTTAAGGATGTATTCGAGACTCTGAAAGATCTGCGTAGTGCGACGATGGAACAGATAGTGTCCGTTGACATTTACCCATCTGATATTCCTTCAGATACCCTATTTACGATGGATGGAATGGATAATGCCTTTGAGGACTCGTCTGCGGTTATCGACTCGGACTCCAGACACTCTTCTGAGCGTGTGGCTGGTACGATTGGACTTGGACTAAAGAAGGTTATCTATGGAGTTTGCGATGAGCAAGGCAATGTCACATATGAAAATATCTTGCCTCCCAAGGTTATCTTAAATCGGACGCTGCTCGAAGCGACGTCAATACGGAGAGGGAGCCAGATGCAGTGTGGAAAGATTTAAACTGTTCGCTAAACCCTAGTTTTAATATTATCGATATGAAGCCTAATCTACGCATCCGTCTCAAAATATAAACTTACGTTTTTTATAATATTTTCTGTACTATGTGCGTTTAATTCTGGGAATGAAGTGCTGACTCGGCGACCAAATCATGTGGATGAAGGCGTGTTCACTGCATGTCAGTGAATGTCAGGGTCGCTAAGAGACAGATCCCCCTTGTCTTCACTACCGTTCCACTTTCTCCACACCTTGGGCATTGGACCATAGATCCACAATCATGTTTGCGAGAAACATCGGACGCAAAGCCTCAGGTATGTACTAAATGCCTTTTTAAGTCCGCGTATGAAATTGTATATCAGCGATCACGAATATTAACCAATAGATCCCCAATTTTACTAGCCACTTCTGAGCTACCAATACGAGCACTGGCAGAGCAGTCTGAAGTAGATGAACTCAGAGACATCAGCAAAAAAATCAAAATGTGATTTGATGTTACTGGTCAGATGATTAAGTACCATTCTTCCATTTCCTTAGATACCTATACAAGTGCATAGAGTTACATGGAAAAGGTGACGTGAGGTTACACGCAAGACCTTAGTTTCCAATAGTATCATAACGTGTATGTATGTATGGTTTCAACAGTACTGACGAGACATAAAGGTTGTGACACTGCATATCTTCATGTCATAAACTGCCGTCCTGACAGAGTCGTCATACCCATCCCCACAGCGCGACATCACCAGCGTACTGAACTAAAACAATGACTTGGACTTTGTATTACAAATATCATAATTTCATGTGAATTACACGTCCTGATATTGAGGTTATACATCCCTAAATTTCTGACGATGTTGTGATAGCTACAAAAAAAGGGTGATGTGAGTTTGCGCGCAATTCACAAGTTTTCTGCACCTTATAGTATGTTTGTATGTATGGTTCAAACAATATCAACGATATGTAAAGGTTGCGACACTGTGTATCTTCGGATCGTAAACTACCATCCCGACAGAGTCATCATACCCGTCCCCACAGCGCGACATCACCAGCGTACTGAACTAAAACAATGACTTGGACTTTGTATTACAAATATCATAATTTCATGTGAATTACACGTCCCGACATTGAGGTTATACATCCCTAAATTTCCGACGATGTTGTGATAGCTACATGAGTTTGTGCACAATGCATATGACTGAGCAGCATTGAACAGATCTATCAACATGCCAGGGCAAGACGGAGGCGCATTATGATTCTACTTGAATGTGTTTACATGTGCTAGAGATCATCATATGGTACATCTGAGTCCTCGTCCTCATCAACATCACCAGCATCCATGTCTGCGTCTTCCGCGTAATTTGTCAAAGTAGTATCAGGGACATCCACCTCCATGTAATCATCGGGGACGGCATGTGATGTTGACCCATTTCCATCTGACTCTTGTTCTGTGATTGGAACATCCATTGGATGCGGCGCTGAAGATGCCTCATGCTGGACCGGTTCCCCGGTACTGGCACTGGTTTCTGGATTGCCTGTCAACCGACTATGATGCAGCCCTAGACTGGAGTGCCTCATGAACATATCTCGGTCAACAAAGCTGTCGTAGGTCTATCAGTTGAAAATGGAGCTGCCAATGGTTGTAAACTTACATTCCGACACAGTAGTGCTTCCATTGTTGCAGAACTGCTGCACTCATGACCGGACGTCCTCGGTAAGAAATGGTCTGATCAGGTGGAGCGGATGCCAGACCATCGCAGAATGCAGGAATGAGGTGACAACCTCGCAATACCAATGCTGGATCAAGGAATCCATAGGCAAATTCGTCTTCTTCTGGTAGAAATCGGAGTTTGGGAAGCCTGGAATGTTGTCTTCCCGATAGGTAGCCTGGGACTGGCGCGAGCCAACGAACCCACAAGAAATGAACAGTTCGATAGCGAAGATCTCCAGAATTTGTTCCAAGCATCAGCAATTCTTGGTTTTCGGAGCCGAACTACAGGGTGCTACGTAGTGCTCTGTAGCACCTGTAGCAAGGGTCCCCCTATAGGTAGCGGCCCGTAGTCCCTGTAGTCGGATCAGGAATTGCTGATGAATGTGTTGAACATCGGCGTGGAATATTCCTAAAACAGCTGCGTACCAAAATGTTGAAGCATCAGCACGAGGAAGGCTTGAAGCGATGGAAAGGGTCGCATTGCACCCTGCGGCTTCTGGGGAAACAGCCATGATAAATGGATGTGAGCGTGGATTGATGGTGTCGAAATCGCGCCGCATATCATATGTCGTGTAATTGATTCGGGCAGTTGAATGCCCATAAATAATGTTGTTCCGAATCCTGAGCGAGTTCAACTCTGTCTCGGTGAAGTTTTGTACGGCTGTGGTATTTGAGAAATGTGATAGTAGGTGGTTCTGCAGCTTTGGGATGAAGTTCTATGGCGCATTGACCTGAGCTTTTCTGACACGATTTGGACCAAGACAGCATGGATTGTACCTTCGACGAGAGCGTCACACCATTTCCCCCTACAAACTCCAGAAGAGAAATAGGGAAGCTTCGCGATTCAGAAACCACATAGCGATCTTCTAATTTCCCTTTAATTTGCATTTCGAGTTCTTCCTGCTGCTCCTCTGGTCGCAACGCCTCTTTTCGAACATATTTGTTCGCTATTTGTGGCATGGGTTCGTTTTTGTTGGTAAGGTCATACATCTGTTTGATAATACGATGCTGGAGTTCTCCCTATTAGATAAGTTGTCAGAAAGCACGAGAGCACAAGAGATATGCGATGGGACATTACTGACCAGTTGGGTTGAATATGAGTCTGACGTACCAAACAATTGGATATGGGTAACATAATCGCCAAGGAAATGCATCTTCACTGTTTTGAGGTTTAACGTTCTCGCTTTTCTAGAACTTGGGTTGCTTGTCCTGGAGCCTTCACCTGTACATTAATTCACAAATCAGCGTGGTTGCTAAATATTGACTGGGTCCACATCACTACCAGTGTTGGACGACGCAGCCAATTCACGCTGTGCACGCGCAGCAGCTTCTTTTGGCAACTCGACGGTTGTAAATTCGTTGCAGGTCGTATCTCTGAAGTTACGAATGGCAGCTCCAAATGTTGTTGTGACAGCTTTAAGCTGCGTCAAAGTCGTCTCCGTGTGCATGCAAAGCTTGGCGAGTGCGTGCCATTCAGCTGTGACATAGAGTAGCTCGGTTAACCGCTGATTGTGAGGCTCGCTTAAAAGCCCATCAAAAACCGGAATACAGCACTTGATTGAATGAGATTTATGCCTTAGAGAAAATAAAGATTACTGACTTGTAGAAGATCTTCAAAATCGCGCGCGGCCATTTTCTTCATTTCGGATGAGTTTGCTGAGAATTTTCGGATTGTGCCATGTCCGAACGTGGATATCGCCGAGAATCTACCAATGGAAAGTAGTAAATAATGAAATGTGTTGAAAATAATAATGCACGCACCACCGATCTAACTCGATAATGAGCCGATCAGACCCTTCCGCAGCGTATAAAATCCTCACTAAGTGGGAGTAGAGGGACTTCCATACACCCAATTCGAATTCATGGAGGAGATCGACAACTAGCATTTTAGAGGGGTCAAAGTCGACACCCAATCACTCAACAAAAGCGTTCTAAAGTGTGAAGGCGTGTTAGGAGGCTGAAGTGGTCGAGATACCAAGGACACTTACAATAGTAGGGACACCAGAGAAGTCCTTCAGCAATGCCTCGACATTAGTCCCATTGATAGGCTTTGCTTGGTTATAAATAAATGCCCGCGCCTTCTTGACCTTGGACATATGATAAATACGAGGCGAGTCAGACCGTGCTTTCTGGTCATCACTCGTGCCTAGTTGGTCCAGACTTTGCATTGGAACAAGGCATCGTGGACAAGGACACAGTCCCTTGTCACGTATTGTTGTGAGGAGAACTCTGAAAATCAAAGTTGAATAACGGAAAAAGTATTGCCACAAGCAAATTTAATAACGACCTACTTTTCGGGATAATCGGCGGAATATGTGAAAATTTGAGGGAATATACGGCATTCAATGCCGTCTACACACATCACCACGATACCATACTTGTAGGCGTGAACAAAGTCGTCATCTAGTAGTACTCTCCAGACTTCTTGGAGCAACTCGCGTTTGCAATGCGTTAAAATTTGGGACTTTTGGCTTCTCCATTTCGGGTGAAGATTCTCCGCAAAGGCCTTGAAGGACTCTGGTAGCTAAATATCATAAGATATATGTACATATTCACGAACAAACGAAAGACTGCTTACTGATGGGATATACGCCAGGTGATGCATTGCACTGCAGCTGACTTGAGAACGGATGTACTTAGAGAGGTTTCCGAGCATGAGGTAAATTGGCCAAGCTTTAGCGTTTCCAAAATCAGCTAGATGTGTTGCGTCCGATGAAAACATAAGTGCAGCCACCACCCGCTCTCTTTTGCAATCTGGATCGTTTGGATCGGGGGGGGACTTGTAGCGAACCTGGTCTGATTCAGAGAGAAAGGCATCCGAAGAATAAATTTCGCCGTACACTCGTTCATCATCGCCGGTGATGGGGTTACGATAGAAGGCCTTGAATGGAGAAAAATGAAGAAAGTGAGACAGTGAACCAGTGAATGCTTCCTTGAGGACGTCAAGAATGCTCCTGAAGAGAAATCCCAGAACGTTGAAGGGGACAGGTGCCACATTCCGTTTTCCAGAAGGAACCTGGATCTGTAGACTTCTCGTAGAGAAATGATTATGGGGCTGAGATTGGGAGAGCTGACGATCAAGGAGCTGGTTCTGCTGATGTGCATCGAAACCAAGTAAATGGTGGGTCTGGAAGGTGGGGGAGAGTATCACGTCATGGACAAATTTTGTTGTTTCTGCTTCTGACTTCGCAACTTGGCCGTTGTTGAGCCACCTCATAACGGAATGGATGGTGGGATTGCTAAAGGGCCAGTACTCAGGACACAGCTGGCTCGGTGAAGTGTCAGACGAAGCGCGAGTCACGGTTGTCTGCAACAACTGGGTGGTACTTTGTGGACTTCTTATATCGTTGACACGATGGATGGCCAATTCCTCCAAAGTTAAGAGGGAGTCTGGATCGGTGCTGGGTCGGTTAGGGTAGTCTCTCCAGATACCAAAACTATTGAGAGAAGTGATCAGACGGTCCCGAACGATGAGCAGGACTCGTCTCGTGGTTGGAGGTACTTCATCAATGAAGGACGTCAACGACTCTGGGACATAATCACGAAATCGCTGAGGTAATTTGTATTCACGTCGAGGTCGACCAGTACGTGTAAGCTGTGGTGACTGCGGCAGCTGGGGAGAATTCGGTGCGTTATCATTGCTTTCTGACCCGGCATTGCCCTGGACTTCATGTGCTGGCGATGTCCTCGGATCCATGTTCAACGAACCAGGTGTGGATGAGGAGGTCTAGCAAACAGGACAAAAATAGTAAGATTGACATTCCACTCTGGGAGGGAATCCGAGGGTATTACCTGGAGGCCCTTCAGACGATCCTTCCTAGACATCTGTGCTGTTGCGGTTGTCTGTTTGGGAAGCAAAGATCTCAAACCCCTTGCTTGGCACTCTTCGTCGACTTTGCGTTTGAAATTCTGCGATAGGTCGCAGGTTGCTTTATGCTTTGAGAGATGGGAAAGCTCCGCAAAAACTCGATTGCATCCTGCAACACAACGAAGAGATGATTTGGCTGATTTGGACATGTCCTTAGCCTGAGTGGGCATGACTTGGAAAAGGAGTACAATGAAGAATAGAGCAGCGATGATAAGGCGAGTGTTGAAACCGAAGAACCTCAGCTGTTCACGTCCAGGTTGTCGAGAGTGGCAGCTTCGAGTTGTAGCTGGTGACTCGAAGTTCAATCGCATAGCTGCCGCCGCCTGAGATACCAATTATTCCGACGAGGCAAGCCTGAGGAGCCTGTTACTGGTATTTTAAGTTGAAGTTGAAGAAAGGTTGAAGGTGGATACCATCTGGCCATTCTGTGTCAGGGACCAGGTTGATGACAGCGTGCCAGTGGCTGGGGGTATGCAGGCGGCGTGCTGCAGTCTGCAGACCGTGGCCATGATGATAATGATCCTGAACAAGCATGCTGTCAGTGTCAGTGTTTAGTTATTGTCCTTCGGGTTTAAGTGCCGTTTCGGGTCGAACTTTAGTACATAACTTGGTGGCCCCAATCTGCGCCAGGTTCGTTTTCCTGGTTTTACAACATTTAATAGAATTCCAAAGACTCGGAATCGCCTTCCTATCATGGGGCTTTTTCAGCGGAGTTTCTGCACCTGCGTTGAAGCCGCTTGAATATATATGAATGCATCTGAGTGAATGGCCAGGTTAAGGTGGTCGTGGTAAAACGAGAAATAACAAGGACCCATCGTGACCAATGACATGCGGTCACTGGCAGATGCAGTCAGTCGCTTGTTTTGGTCAACAGTTCTCTCTGACTCGTACACCATCTAGCAGACTTGTTGGTGACTCAGACACCGGTGACTTTAATCGCTGAGCTGGCTTTCAAGTTAAAGTTGAAACTGACCTAAGGTCAATCATCCAATCCCAGGCCACCAAACCATTTTGTTAAACAACTCGAATGTGGATACCCTGTGCGAAACGCATGATCCAATCTGTGACCGACCTCATGTGGAACTTGAACTTTAAATCTCTATACCTTCAATCCACAATGGCCAGCACTGTCGGTAACAGTACTCAAGCCCGCATCATGCCAACCGCGACGATTGCAGCAACCAAGTCTGGTGACTTTACCCGGACATCAAGTTGGAGCGACACTGGTGACTCCTGCTCCCACTTGACATCTTCTGTAAACTCAGAGGAAAGTGATCTTTCTGGTAGTCAATCGTGGAAGTCAAATTGGCGATATGGTTTTGGGATCTTTAAATTTTGCCGCCTTATTCTCGAACCTTTGCAACAACAATTTGGAACGACATTACGCACCTTTCATGCGGGTCGAGCTTTAGGCTCTACATTGCTATCTGGCAAAAGAAAGCACGAATCTCCGTCTGACCTCGAACATGTATGGTTTTTTTTTTACACTCTTCAAACCACTATCTCTGACCTATCCTCAGCCCTTCAATGGGCCTCTGGCTGGAAAATCCATGAACTGGCCAAGACACATACATGCCGAATCACTCACTCTGTCCCTGTTACGATAGCTCGACGGGCGCTTGCGGTTAAGGCCTTTGAGCTCGTCGGAGTCGAGTTCGGAAGAAGGTTCGTTCGTTCGTTGCGTGATAAGTTCGATATCGTTCTAAGAATGCCACTGTGTACACGCGCTACGCTGGTATTGTCTTAGAAGAGAGCGAGAAGAGTAAGATCGTCGTAGAAGTGTTGTTCTATTCGAAGTTAAAGAACTAGCTAAAGAACAATGGTATAAACTACGGTGTTTATATAGATATCTAACGAGGCTGTGCGTGTAAACACCAAGTAGATAAAGTGAGTCAGAAGTGTGGTCCGCAGTGAGAATAAGTCATAAATGTGAGAAGGATGAGTAAGGAGACGAGTCATAGATAGGAGAATGAAGTGGAGCGACAGCGGGAATGAAGGTGGAGTGGGAGTCGGAGTTAGGAGGAATGTATGAAGCTCCGGAGATAGGAAGTAGACAAGATATAAGTACAAAGAGAGATGATAGTACACGAAGATAAGATGAAGAGAGAAAACAGTCTTGATAAGATAAAGAAAAGACGTAGAAAAAGAGTCGACGTAACATTACCCCCGTACTAAGACTGATTGACCTCAATCAGGTGTTGATGTTGTGGATGGCCTCGTCGCACATGTCGTCGTCGTAGTCATAGAAGTCGTCGCGCCAAGAACCATCGTTGTTGGTGGATGATCTGGGTTGCCATTCTCCTCGCTCTCTTGATTCTCGGTCGATTCGATCCCAAGGACTGAGCTTGGTCCATGGGTTTGAAGAGGAGCGTCGACCAGAGGAGGCTTTCCTTTTGCCTTTCTTGTTCTTGACGACAGGACCAGGGCAGGAGTTGAGACGATGGCCAGGTGCTTCCTTCTTGCAGTTCCAACAGATGAAGTTGGGGCAATCTGTAATGAAGTGGTCGGGAACGGTGCAGTTTAGGCATAGTTGGGTGCCTTGTTTGAGGAGGGTGACGAGGTTACTGGTGGTGACGGGATCGAGGTTCTTGAACAGATTTTTAGGGTCACGGGACGCGAGTTCTGGTAGAGTCGGTAGTTGAGGAATGGAATAGGAGTAGTCATAGGAGGGGTTTTTGTTATGTTTGAAGGTGTAGTTGTCGTTAGGTTCGTGACCGGCATATTTCTTCCTTTGCTCGACGATGAGCTCCATGAGGCGATTCCTACAGTCGGGGTTGTTGAAATGTTCTTGGCAGAAAGCCTCGAACTGGCTGCATCCAACGTCCCAGTTGTCAGTGGCTTTTCTGCGAAGGTTGTCGCAGATTGCCATTAACTTGAGGGTTTGCTTTTTGATTTCGTTGACGTTGTTGTCCATGAAACGAAAATGAGGCAGATGATGGTCTGAGAAGGGGAGTTTCCAGGCGAGGAGGTCGTAGTCTTCTTGTGTGCGGAAGATGTCTACAAATTCCTCGAAGCTGATGGTGGTGCGGTCGTGTGCGGAACCTGTGGTAGTAGGGCTTGAATTCCATCCTTTTGCTTGGTAAAGGAGGTTGGTGAGCTCGGGGTCGTCGCCGTTGACGATGGTGTTTTCGTGGACGTGAACAAGGGTGTTGAGGACGTCATCGAGGCTTCGGATCTCGGGAGTTTTAGATGAAGAGGCTTCTTGTCGGTTAGCTTCTTCTTCTAGGAGGAGTCCTCGTTGTTTGGCTTCGGCAATGAGGGTTTTGGTGCGAGCAATGAATTCTTCGTCTGACATGGATTGAGGGGGGACAGGGGAAGCAACAGTGGGAGGATCTGAGAAAGATCCTTGAGCAGGAGAGAGAATTCGGACGGATTTGGGAGTGGTGGAGCGTGAAGAGGAGGATGAAGATTTGAGAGCTGAGGTGGTAGTCATGTTTGTTGGTAGGTTGTAGTAGTCGTTTCGAACTGGGGGCTCTAGGTGAGCTTGTGACGCTTCTTATAAGGTCGGAGAATGTCAGGGGCGTTCTCAAGGTGAGATTCTGGTTCCCATGAGTTGTGGAACGGAGTGAAGCCTTTCCACGACACAAAGTATTCTCTTTCGCCTTTCTTTCCACGGTGTTTGTGAATTCGGTCAAGTTCGTATTCTTCTTCTCCGCCGATGATGTCTGGTGGCGGCTGTGGGAAGTTCGGTCCGTGTTCGTGTGTTTCAGAATATTCGGAGAGAAGGGTGGCGTGGAATACGTCGTGGATCTTCCAATAGTTCGGGAGCTTGAGGCGGTACGTGACGGGACCCAAAACTTCGGTAATTGGGAATGGTCCTTCTCTTTTGGGCGCGATCTTCTTGTTATGTCCGAGCTTCAAGTTTCGGGAGTCCAGCCAAACTAAGTCTCCTTTCTTGAAGGGAATGAATGGGTTTTTGCTGAAGTTGATCATCCTATTCCTGGCTAGCGTGTGAGCGGCGATAGCTTCTTGTCGGATTTTAAGGAGGGAGGCGAGCTTCTTGTCGACAGAGGGGTAGACCGTGTGTTCAAAGGCTACTGGGATTTGTGTGGGGTTTGTTCCTAGCATGAGTTTGAAAGGGGAATGGATGCGGTCTGAGTGTCGTCGGGAATTATGAGTGAATTCGAGAGTGGGGAGAGCGTCGGGCCAAGATTCAGGATTTGTGATGCAGTAAATGGAAAGGTATACTTCGATTTCTTGGTTAAAGCGTTCGGTGGTACCGTCTGTCTGTGGGTGGTACGCTGTAGAAAGCTTGGATTCGATGTTGAGGAGTCTGAGAAGTTCTTTGAAGGCATGGGCTGCGAATCTGGGGTCACGATCTGAGGTGATGGAGTCTGGAAGTCTGAATCTTTTGTAAAGATTGTCGAGTAAAAGTTTGGCAGTTCCTTCGGCGGTGATCGTTTTGGAGCAAGGAATAAGAATTACCCCCTTCGTAAGGCCGTGGTCCACCACGGATAGAATAGAGTCATATCCGAGGGAAGGTGGTAAATCGGTGATAAGATCCATGGAAGTCTGGGCGAAGGGTTTTAACGATTCTGGGGCGGAAATCGGCATGAGAGTGGGTCGTGCAGGGTTCCGGTTAATCTTGAATTGTTGACAGGTGGAGCATCCTTTGACATAGGCGGAGATAAATCGACGCATACCAGGCCACCAATATGACATGGCAACGGCGTTGTAAGTTTCGATTTGGCCGGGGTGTCCAGCAGTGACGGGATCGTGGAAGTGCATGACGATGGATTTCCTAAGATTGAGGTCGTTCGGAACATAGATCTTGTCTTTGTAGAAGAGTAATTTCCCATGATCTCCTTCTTCGAAAGACCAGTCGTTGATTGATGTGCCAGAGGTGACGTTGGCGTTTTTGAGTAGTGTTTCCAAGGCTTCCAATGTGTTTTTGTCAAGAGGTTTGGCGTTGGCGATTTTCTTCTGCAGTTCGGTGTCGATAAGGTTGATAAACAGGGTTTCTGGTAACATGGTGACATCAGTGTTTTCTTCGTTTTCTCCTTCCGGGATAAGGTCGGGTCGTCGTGAGAGCGCATCGGATTGGATCATCTTATGACCGGGCATGTGTTCGAGTCTGATGTCGTATTCGGAGAGGATAAGAAACCATCGTGCCTGTCGTCGATTAAGATTCTGGGGGGAGCGCCAGTACGTGAGGTTTTTGTGGTCGGAATGTACGACGGTCGTGTGAGGAGATCCCAGGATGTAGTGTTTCCATTCTTCGAGGGCTCTGATAACCCCGAGGAGTTCTCGATCGAAGACTTGGTAGTTCTGTTCGGCAGGGGAGAAAGAACGCGAGAGGAAACATACTGGGTGTCGTTTTCCGTTGCTATCGGTCTGGGTGAAAACAGCTCCGTACGCGTACTGGGATGCGTCAGCTTCGATTTGAAACGGTCGGTTTTGGTCGGGCATCGTGAGAACTGGTTCTTTGCTGAATCGGTCTTTGAGGTTGTCGAATGCGGTCTGATGAATTTCGGTCCATATGAAGGGTCTATCTTTTCGGAGTAAGTCGTTCAGGGGTCTGGCAAGGTCTGAATAGTGTCGGATGAACTTTCGGTAGAAGTTGCCAAAGCCTAGGAATGATCAGACTTGTTTGAGGGTCTTCGGTGTCGGCCAGTCATTGATTCCGGAAATCTTGGCAGGGTCCATAGAGATTTTGTTGTGTTCGATGATAAATCCTAAGTAGGCGATCTTGGTCTTGTTGAATTCGCATTTCTCGGGTTTCAGGTAAAGGTCGTTTTCTTTCATAATCTGTAGTACTTCTTTGGTGTATTTTTCGAGATCTTCTTCGTTCGTGGCATAGATCAAGATGTCGTCCATATAGATGATGATATAACCGTTTTCGACTTGTTGGATGAAGAGGTTGTCCATCATTGATTGAAAGGTCGCGGGAGAGTTGCAAAGGCCGAAGAACATAACTAACGGTTCGAAGAGGCCATACTTGGTCTTGAAGGCTGCCTTCCACTCGTCATCTTCTTTGATGCGGACGTTGTTGTAACCCCATCGGACGTCAAGCTTAGTGAAGTACTTGGCGCCTCGAAGTTTGTCCATGAGATCGGTGACGAGAGGGAGAGGGTAAGCGTTCTTGATAGTTCCTTCGTTCAGGTGTCGGTAGTCTTGGCATGGCCTGAGTTTGCTGTCTTTCTTGGCTACGTAGAAGAATCCTGCTGCTTGGGGAGAGCTGCTGTGACGAATAGTTCCTTTACTGAGATGTTCTTCGAGGAAACTCTTGGTGGCGTCGTCTTGTTCTCGTGAAAGCGAGTAAACCTTGGCGGACTTTGGAACGAAGTCGGGTTTGAGCTTGATTTCGTGGTCCCAAGGTTTTCGAGCAGGCAGGGTTGAAGAGGCTTCTTCGCTAAAGACGGATATCCAGGGATGGAATTCGGGAGGAATGGTCTTGGTCGGGTCGGTTTCGTCGGTCTTCTTGTCGAATTTCTGGGCAAAGGCTTGGGAGTGCGTCAGAGTCGTGTCGATCCAGATTTCCTTAGTTTCTTCGGTCAGTTCTCCTTCCATGAAAGAGATGATTAAGTCGTCAGTCGTTAGTCGGTCGGGTCGGGTCAGGGTCGTGTTCTTTCCAAGCATCTTCTTAACATGGAGTTCCAGTTGAGAGATGGTTCGTTCTTCGATAATAATTGAGTCGGTCGGGTACCAGTCTGGTATCGGGTTCGTCGTGCCTTTCAGGTGTTCTTCTCTGTCGGGTTCGTCCTCAATGGGTGTCCGCCAGTTTAAGGAAGCATTCTTCCAGTCGATCTCGGGGTTCGTGTCCTGCAGCCAGGGTAGCCCCAAGATAATCTTCTGATTTCCTAACCCAGTAACTAGGAAATCGGTCTTCTTGATCTTGTCGTAGATCTTTAGGTTCAGTGTCGTTCGGTGGGTGATAGTACCCTTCTTGTTCGCGGTGCCGTCTACGTTTCGGACTAGGATCGGGGTTCGGAGAGGTGTCAAGGGAAATCCGTGGGTTTTGACAAACGATTGATCGATGAAAATGCCTGCTGCTCCGGAGTCGAGGAGAGCTTGGGTATGCAAGGGTTCGGCGGTTCTCAGTTGTTCACACTTGATAGTCACGGGGACAGAAAATGATTCATTGTGAGCTATCAAAGCGGAGCAAACTGATACGTAAGGTTTAGACGTCGAGGCAAAACCTTTTAGGAAAAATCCTGTTCTTGCATTTTGGAGGCGAATTCGGAGCGTTCTTCTTCGTTGAGATCTTGGTAAAAGGCACGGATGTGCTTGGCAAAGTCTTTCGGGTTTCTAGTCGGGCCGTTGTAGCGGTTCGGTGCGTTCTGGTTCTGGTTCGGTTTCCCGGTATCACGATTGGGACAAAACTTGGAGATGTGGCCGGTTTGGTGGCAGCGGAAGCAAGCGCCACTCTTCATATGGTCGGTGCGCTCGATTTCGGTGAGGTTGATCTGTTTGGCGAATCTGAACCCCATTTGGTTAGAGGAGAAGCGTTTGGCGGGTTTCTTGTCGAGGAAAGGGAAGGTTTCTCTCCATAGGGCATCGGCTTCGGCTGCTCGGTCCATCCATTCGGCCAGGGTCTTCGGTGCGTCTTTCTCGGTCGTAAGTTTGTTGACAATCGGTTTCTTTAGGGACTCGGTGTAGAGTCCAATCAGCAGATCTTCGGCTTCTCCTACTTCTTGTCCTGGTCTGGTCCTAGGGAAGGTGTATCCTGCGGTAAACATGGCGTTTTTGAAGGTTGTGTTGTGGGCTTCAACCGTTCCTTCTTGTTTAACGTCTTTGAGTGCCTTCCTCGCGTGTTTCTTCTCGAGTCGTGGAGCGAATTCCTGTTTGAAGTATTCGAGGAAGTCCTTGTACGTTCCGTAGGAGACGGAACGGTTGTTGTCGACAGACTCCTTGAATTTCTGGTTGAGGAAACATCTCTTCCATTCCAATGCTTCGCGATCTCCTTTTTCTCCTTCGGCGAAGTGAGAGAGAACAAAGGCGATCTTTTTGTTGTCAGTATCATAGATGTGGTCGTTGATGACAAGATAGGACATGCAATCGGTGAGGAAATGTTGGGCGCGAGTACGGTTTCCGGTGAATTTCTCTGGTGCTCCGAGATTGAGTTCCTTCGAGCTTCGGCCATAGCCTGAGGAGGAAGGAGAATAGTTTCGGCGAGGAGGTGGGGTCGGGGACCTCGGTGGACCTGGACCACGTCTTGGGGAGTCTGGTGGAGTTCTTCCTGATCGACCTCCAGAACCTGGTTCTCTGAATGGGGATCGTCCTCGAGGAAGGTCAGGGTTAGGGCCTTCTGCAAATCTCTCTCTTTGTATTCCGATTCCAGCAAAGGGTGCTGGTCTGATGATTCGAGTTCCTTGGTCTGAATCGCGCGGTTCTCCTTCGAAAGGTCCTCTGTTCTGGAAGAGGCTGGTGTTTCCTTCGACGGAGGAATATCGGACAGCGGATTCGATGGTAGGAAGCTGAGAAGCAGAGAGGGACGGGGCTTCGGTGAGGTAACGAGGTTCTCCAGCGAATGGAGCTTGGACAGGAGTGTCCCAAGATTGGACGCGTGGTTCGGTTTGGACGACGGTTTCGGTAGTAGTTTCGGTAGCCATTTGGGCGGCGATTTCGGTGCTGAATTTCGGGGTTCGGGTTATTTCGGTTTCTTGTTCGCGAGGAGTATCAGGGCCGTCAAGACTTTGATAAAATTCGGGTTCCTCTTCTTTGGGCGAATCGGGTTCTAAATCTTCTGGGATTTGTTCAGGTCGTTCGGTTTCTGTGGCCTTTGCTTTGCCTTTCTTGCTTGACGGTTCAGGTCCTTTAGGGACGGTTCTGGGTGCGAGTTGTCCAATGGTGTTTCTTGGGGAAATAGCCGAGGATCCGGATCGCAGTCGGAAAGTCTTCTTCGGTGGAAAAGCCGTCTTGAGTAGGGGTGGAGACTATCGCGTCAACGACGGATAGTGTACTGGAGATAGCTAGTTCTTTTGTTACGATAGCTCGACGGGCGCTTGCGGTTAAGGCCTTTGAGCTCGTCGGAGTCGAGTTCGGAAGAAGGTTCGTTCGTTCGTTGCGTGATAAGTTCGATATCGTTCTAAGAATGCCACTGTGTACACGCGCTACGCTGGTATTGTCTTAGAAGAGAGCGAGAAGAGTAAGATCGTCGTAGAAGTGTTGTTCTATTCGAAGTTAAAGAACTAGCTAAAGAACAATGGTATAAACTACGGTGTTTATATAGATATCTAACGAGGCTGTGCGTGTAAACACCAAGTAGATAAAGTGAGTCAGAAGTGTGGTCCGCAGTGAGAATAAGTCATAAATGTGAGAAGGATGAGTAAGGAGACGAGTCATAGATAGGAGAATGAAGTGGAGCGACAGCGGGAATGAAGGTGGAGTGGGAGTCGGAGTTAGGAGGAATGTATGAAGCTCCGGAGATAGGAAGTAGACAAGATATAAGTACAAAGAGAGATGATAGTACACGAAGATAAGATGAAGAGAGAAAACAGTCTTGATAAGATAAAGAAAAGACGTAGAAAAAGAGTCGACGTAACAGTCCCCTAGTGATGCCCATCATGTGAATTGGTTGCCGCCTCAGATGCAGTGGCAGCATGATTCAGACCCTGCGCATGTCGGGCATCCTCTGCGACCTCAACATGACTGTTATTGTCCCGTGACCCCAGGACATCATTACCTCCACGTCGCTGACGACGCCATCGTGACTGACATCCAACGAGGCACTGTCAGCGGCGGGTTAGAATCATTTTTCAATACCCACCCTAAGCCGAATACAAGATGGAGTGTTGCCACTTCCTGGAGGCTTCAAGACCCTTCCAGATATCCCATTCCCCGTGTAAGCCTGTGGAACAGTTTGTAACTCATTGCTATCGTGAGCTGATAAATCCATTGTCTCTAGGCTTTTCTGGCATACCCAAAAGAGCGCCATGACCTCCTCTCAGTACAACAGTACAAGTCGTTGCAGAAGGAAAAATTACTGTCTCTCAAGCAGCAAATTCCAGAAGCCGAACGTCTCTGCAACACTTGCGAGAAGGAAGAAACGGAGTTATTGCTCGCTATCGATGCCAATGGTCATGATTGGGGAGATCTCGATTCTGACCTGGCATTAGCTGTTGCTCGGGCTGCTAGAAAAACATCTGTAGCGAAAAAACACCTTGCAGACATCAAGGTCGCTCACGCACAGGCCCTTCTTCAGCAACTGATCGATGAAGCCGATGAAGCATTGTCAATCACAGAAGAGTCTGACCACCAGATTATGCCTATCATTAACACATTCAAGGAATGTGGCTGGACCATCGACGACCTTATGACCCATTGTTTTCACATTGTGCACCGTTATCTTAACACCACCCCGCCTCTCAACTTCGCCCAAATCAAACAATCGGTGTCAAAATATTATTCTGACCCCTCTGATTTTCCAGATCATTCTCCGGCCTCAGAAGAGCACAGTTATTCCAGTGAACCAGATTCAGGCTAATGTTGGCTTCTCGTTCCATTTTCACGCTGTATCACATGTACGCTGTATTTTTGTCCTGTTTTTCTACTCATTTTTGCTATCAACATTTTTTTACATCCATCGGGTCGCATACCGGTGATTCTCCACAGTGATCACTGAGCCACTTGCGCACCTATTCATTTGGCATGGTAGATCCCACTCTTTGTTTTGTTGTCCTCTAAAATTAAATTGTTTTCCCTTCAGTTTTATGATGTCTTGATCAGGGATACTAAAAGAAGCATCGGGCCAGGTTACGAGGCTTACGAAGTAAATGAGTTCTTTTGATCCGGCTGTAGATTCCTGGAGGGAGGTGATGGTTGGGCCTCTACCGATCCCCCATTTAACAATTTCTGATTCGTGTATGCATTTTATTCAAGTTGTTATTCAGAGTTGCTCGTGTTGGTTCGAATCAATGTTGAAGCCATCAATTACATTTTATCTAAGTATACACCTATTGGAAAATAGATAAGCCTCGTCTGCTGTGCCGCAAGCAGCGGCCTTCTAACACAATGTTCAGCATGGGGTTCTGAGACAATTTTAAATCCCGGGCCGCTGCCTCCGTTGGCAGCCGTTAGCCAAACAAGTGAACACGCCAAATGCGTGAACCATGTCGGGTTCACGACACTTCTTTCCATCTGTCAGTTCGGTTCCTCAGGCTTATCCTCCAGAAACCTCACTAGTTACTGTTCTCCAAGTCATGGACGACGAATATCTTATCCAGTCTGCAACAATGGAACCTTTCACGGTGTTGACCTAAACCTTGCCACGACGTCTTAATCACTGCCAGGTGATAGATCATTCATTGCGCCAGGCTCACTGAGATTTTGACACAATTTTAACCATAAGTCTGCAAGGTTGGAACCTTTCATGGTGCTGACCTTGCCACGACATTATGGATTTTTTCGGCGGGTTTTTTTTGCTATCAGCCAATCAAATCTACCCTTTTGTTGACTTCGATTCTACTTTTTGGGATTTCACGACAGTATTTATTGACAAGTTACGCTGCTGTTCCATCCGAGTCTTCAAGTTGAGTCCCAACTCCTAAGCCTATCATGCCCAAGGACGAAACCCCCCACCGTCTTTAATTACCACTACCAGTGGATCCCGAACCTCATCTCGGAGTCGCTTTGACCCTACCAAAACTGTTTCAACGAACTCTTATAAAGCTGCCAATCGTTTACTTACCCCCAAGGAGTCGGCTTTGAAGGAACCCGTCATCGCGCTTGTGTGCCTATCAAATATCGACGGAGTTCAACCCATTCCGACCATGGAACACTTCAAGGAATTAGTCTGCGCTGCGACGGCTTTCGTGGCTGGCAGACTAAAGATAGCAGTCCCAACTACGGCTACTGGCGCAAGTTCAGGTTGGAACTTTCTCGCTCCTAGTCAATTCGACATCCCGGCCAGATACATGAAAATAGTAAGTGTTACTATATTTACTTACTTCGATCCATGGTCCTGATTCCAAGTTAACATGCAGATCTTAGGGCAGTATAATAAATTTCAGCAGGAGTGTCGCCGACATGCGTTCGAGGCCTTGGAAACACACTTGTTGAGTCATGGACAGGATAGCGGTTTACATGAAAGGATTTTAGATTTTTACAACACGCCCTATGTCATGTATTACAGGGGACATCCTAAAGGCTTCTTTTCTCTCAAGCTCGTTGATCATGACCTCCGAGGCGCCATACCGGGGCGAAAGATTGTATGCCGATTTTTTACTCATTTAATTCCATGTTCCTCTACGCCAAACCTTCATGATGCTGATCATTTTCTGGTAGGATTCTGATGACCAGGACTATCAATGGTTCTCATCTGTCATGATTCCAGACATCAGGAAAAGCACCTTGGGAGACATCATCCTCCAGAGCCCTCCAGAGCCCTCCAAAGTATCAAAAGATCCAAAAGATGTCAGAGCTCTGCAAAGTGACTTCACCGCCAAGTGCCCCTTTTCATTGTCTTTGGGCATCTTTGAGAAGTCTCTGGGAGTCTCAGAAACACCTATGAGATGTCTCTGGTAGTCTTCAAAGTACCTTAAAAAATTCTAAATCTTTCTCAATTCATGTCCAAGTCAAAAGTCAAAATCATCAAAATCATATATTGCAGCTATATGTACCAAATATACTACCAAGCACAAATTTAAGAATGGAGACAAGAATAGACACAGCAACACCAAGAGCTGGAAGCTACAGATATATAAGAGAAGCCAGAAAAAGCAGAATACTAGGAATAAAAGGGGAGAAAAAGCGGACTAATAGTAGTGAGAATACAGCCAGTATACTGTAGGAGAAGGGGCACAGATGAAAGAGAAGATCATGACATGGCACCAGCAATAAATAGTGAGGAGAGAATAAAGAACTAATGAAAAAGGAGGATAGAACTGGAAAACACTGTCCTGGATGGGAGAAAAGAGACAGAAAAAAGAGACAGAATATAGAGTAAGAAGTGGGAAGAGCACAGGTGGAGGTGATGACATGGCACATCATAAGCACACTACTGGGGAAAAAAGGCAAAAAAAGCGGACTAATGAAGGAGAAGGGAAAGAAAAGGAGAAGGAGACATAGAAAGCAGGAGGGAGTGGAGAGTATGAAGGTGCAAGTGATGACATGGCAGCTACAGAGAGTGTTCAGCAGAGACAGCACAAATATAATACACACCAATACCAGCCCATAAATGCCCTATATGCTCAGCAACTCCTACATGAACCTTCAGACAAGAGAAAGAGAGAGATAATGATGAGGAGGGGAATGGGGGAGAGAATGGGTGGGGGGATGGTGGTGGAAGGGAAGAAAGAAGTGATGATGTGGCAGTCAATGGCATGCTCCGATGTTTCAGCCGGAGCGTGGGAAATGGGACTTAGACACTTTCAGAAATCTGCTCTCAAGCTCATTTATTTAATTGTGACGCTTGCACTGCACCTAAAATTATGATTTATATATCAAAATAAAGCCAAAAATGAGTAGAATTCGATTCAATTTAGAGCGCTTATGTGCGGTCATTTTATCGGCCCAGATATTGCAAAATGTGGCTTCACAAAACACTATGGCTGCTATTTTGGGAGGATAAAAGCGCGCACAGGAGCGCTGTAAATATATCTAGAATCTACTCATTTTTAGCTTTATTTTGATATATAACTCATAATTTTACGTCCAGTGTAAGAGGTGCAACTGAAAATGCTGTTCTGCAGAATAAATTTATTACTACCCTTTACACTAAACGCTTAGACATGATTTATATATCAAAATGACGCTGAAAATGAGGGCTTTCCATTAGTATTTAAATTGGTAATTTATTCTGAGTATCTGCGGTCAGAAACGCATATGTACTGTCCATCCAGAAGAAAAACATGGAAATACATAATTATATAATCACTATTATTTTCTTTAAAAATATCCATTGAATAGCCCTTATTTTTACGGTCATTTTGATATATATATCATGGTCTGATATGCAGTGCAAGCTCCATTTTTGAATATATGACTATAATTGATTTCCTTGAAATGCATAAGTCCATTTTCCCACATTCCGACCTTTTGGCTTTTGGCCATTGTCCACTTACACCACAGTGGTTATAGAAAGATATGATTTTTAGAATAATGTGAATGGAGTGATATAAAATAAAATAATTCTGTGAATTCAAAGCCACCCAGAATGTTCTCAAAGCTACCCAGAGTATGTCCAGAGACATTGAGAGTCCTATGATAACTTTGACATCTTTCTGAAGTTCCATTGTCCTCCAGAGACTTTCCAAAGTCCCATTGTCCTCCAAAGACTTTCCAAAGACACACTCTCTGGAAGGTCGTTTTCCTGATGGACCTTATTGGGAGAATGCGAACGTCGATGAAAATATGGGACGCAACCCTAAGGAAAAACGGTATTTCTAATCAAGACATCCTCGACTTCTGCACCATGCACCAAAATCTCTTCCAGCAACCAAACCCAAATCATGACTCGGATCAAGCCGATCCGTCTGCGCCTCCATTTCCGATTGACGGGCCATTGCCATACCACCTTTGGAGGAGCCGCTACCCACGCAGCATAATGACTCTAGCACTTGTGTTGGTGAGTCTCATGGGCTTCGAGATATTCAGACGTGATCCAACGCTCCAAATCTAGATTCGAGAGTGTATATCTTATCAGATCGCAAAATTTACAGCTGACGTTGAGGATTATGTGAAAGGCCTCGATAATAGTTCAGATGCAGTTAAAACGCATGCCGAGCTATTTGATGAAATATATAGCGATATCGGCGCTCTCCTGTTGGCAGACGCTGCGGGTCATATGGCCCGCGCATCATTCTTTTTGTGAGTCCAGCAGTCGCTTTGATTACCCTTGTCGTCATTACTCACTAGGATTTGGATGGGACGGTAGTCAGGGCCAACCTATCATCCCAGACGTACCTGACACTTCCGAGTCCGAGTCCGGACCACTGAGTCGAACCACAGCAGTGTGCACAGGCCCCGTCTTACCCGAAATCCATGCCCGTCTGATGAATTTAATTGGTCCTCTCAGTGGCATTTCTATGCCCCCGTCCAAGTCAAACCTCCAGCCTACCTATGTTCATCCTCAGCTTGTGGCACCATCGAAAGCGCCGCGGCCTGCCCACATCCCATTGAAAACCGTTCGCAGGCAGGAAGCTCAGAATGATATCAACCGTAATTACTTAATACAATTTCTCACTTTGAGTGATTACTCACTTTCACAACTATCACTTGTACAGGCCTCGCTGGACTTGCTCCAAATACTTATCTTTTGTCGGAACAGGTACCCACCTCGTCGGTTCAGCGTGACCGTCACGATCCTACCTCACAGCAAACCGAGGCTTTGCCGATGACCCAAACCACTACTACTATGGCCCAAACCCAGCTTGCTGCAAGCTACCTCACCCAGATGACTTATCAAGCTAGCACTTCAAGTTATGGAACCCATCCGATCCCCTTGACCGCGATTCCCCGTGCTGGTGGTGAGTTTACATATCTATTGAACTCTCCGAGTCTGATTCAATATCTTTAAGTCACACACCACCACATGGCTCCTCCTAGTGACCTGAGTGTTGCAAGCACTCACTCCAGAGTATTCGACGCCTTGGACCATGCTCGTGATGTGATAATGCTGTACCCTCCGAGTCAGCTCGATCACAACACGACTCAGGCGTTTTTATCTAGCTTAAATATTCGGCCTGACTCAGAGCCACGACTTGCAGGTGACTGGTATCGTTATGATGCCGCTCCTATACAGCATGGCATGCCGACGGCCCCAATGACCACGACCATGCCTCCCTTGGAACCATTCCAAAGATCTGCTGCCAGTTATGGTCAACCCATCCCGGACGCGATGGGCCAAGGTTCAAGTCTTTACAATAATCCTTCCATCATCGCTACAACATCAAGTCAGGAGCATGAGCGCCAATTTGGAAATGCTAGCTCCTGGCCGCAGGTCTCAGAGTCCGACTTGGAGGCCTTCCTCAGGGGTGATCACCACCTCCCCAATTCGCGACCTCTCAGCGACAACAACTGGAATCGCAGCAACTATGACCCAGGTGCAGGGATGTAAACATGATTTCTTAGGCGTTTCGAGGAGCTCAGAGGTCAAGTTCGAGTCTCAACCGATGATTAGACATCAGAGGCCCGGGGGTGTGGTAACCTGCAACACAATGGTTGGAGTATTTTAAACGGATATTACATCTTACTACCTTTTTTTCTTTCTTTTTAATTGGAATGTTAAACGGTTTGCGGCTTCTACCTGTCGACGGCGTGAAAATCTCGATGTGACCGCCTGAGTTTCATCCTGTCGACCCTGATCCAGAGTCATACTAATGTGCAAACTAGCCGAATGTGTCGTTCACTGTCAGGGACAGCAGGACCTCCTGGATTCAACTATTCAAGTTGCCCATATGGGGTCTGAACTTATCATTCACTGTCAGGGAAGGTAGGGCCTCTCGGATTGCATATTTAGTAGAACCTTTACCGCAGTCCAAGTCGTCAAAGCCCTCTCTTCTGTTCTTAATTTTGTCCATTAATTTTGCCTATGATCCTACGACCACGCCCAATCCTCAGCTCTGGTGCTGTTCCCATTCATGGTTCAGCGCCTGTTCATAATCCCACTTGCAAGTCTCGCTCTGCCTCTGCTCGCCGCACTGTCTCTGCACGCACTGTCTCTGCCCGCCGCTCTGCTTCTGTGCGTCAAGTTCAACGGAACCCGAATTTTCGACAAGGTTGATATCGTCATATTCTCGAATTCTGATCTTGATCTGATCAACCTCCTTCTTTATTTCTAGAGGTTTGCGTCCGCATCCCCCTCGACTTGGACAACGGTCATAAGGACATTTATGTGCCTACTGATATCAAGCTGGGCGAATTTGTGGGCATGCTGTGTGCCGAGATGAAAATTCATCCCGTTGTGACTGAGTTTGGTTGGAAGACTGTCGACGACAATCAAATACTCCCCCCTTGAGCGCTTCGAACACAAGCGCAACTCGAAAATGCCATCCAAGAAGTTCTGAGGCTTCAGATGAGAGGTCAACAATCCAGGGTCAATCCACTAGTCATGGTGCATCTAGTAAGTCTTGTATCTTTGGATCGCTGTGTGGTTGGTCCTGACCATGACCTGTGGTATTAAACTTAGAATTATCACGGTCTTGCTTATCGACCACAGATGTTACTCCTCGAACAACGGCTTCGGTGTGCCAACCATCCTCATCGTTGGTGTTACATTAAACCGGGGACGGAGACCAGAGAGGACCACCAGGGTTTGGGAGTGCATGAGCTCCATATGTGGGGAAAGAGAATGGTGCTTTATTTTTATATATAAATTTCTCTTTGTTGTTGATTTCTAACATTCTCTCAAAAGTATGATGGTCTCGCCGACCCTACTGGCACAGTCCCACCCGACTGCTTCAATTGGTCGAACCCTTATTCTACTCGGATGATATACGGCGGCATAGTTGGACAGGAATTGACCTACAATTCCGGTTACGAGACCGAAGCCCTTCTCCTCGAAACAGTTCTCGATGCGCTCGACACCAAGTACCCTCGATCAAATTTTTTTCAATATCAGGACCGTCTTCATGAACGAGGTATTATATACGCCGTAAATGCTCTTCATTTTCCGCACCAGTACTTCATGTCTCTTGGCATGAGCGAGGGTGCTGTTGGCACATTTTTGGAGGAGCTGAATAGGGCGATGAGGAGGGACTCCGAATCGGAGGACGAGAATATGACGGTTGAAAGAGAGCTTAGTGTTGTTGCAATTCCTGACTCGGATATTAGTATGGATTTGTGAGCTCCGAGTCTGCTCGAAGCAGCAGATTCTCTCTAATTATAGATGTTTAAATTTACTCAATAAACGCATACCAATCAGGGTCCTCATCGTAAAAAAAAATTCCCGAAAAGCCAAAGCGAGAATTGCTTATGTAACTTATACTTTCCATTGGAATGCACAAGTGACACGTCTTTACCCTTCAACTTGAACAGACTCGAAAAAATCGACTCGGACCTGTTGGCTTCAAGCTGAGGTCCTGTGACAATGTTGCTTCTTCACCTCTACAAGTTTTTCACGCTCAATTGGAGATGGTGTTAAAAGTCATTATTCTGTAGGTAGCCTCTCCAAGTGAGAGCAAAACCTCAAATTTATGTTGAGAATCCTCATAGTGCCAGCAATACAACATTCATCGCCATAACACTTATCATTGCCCAAGGTCACTCCATTATATATATATATGTTTCTATGGTGTTAAGCAGCTTACCAGACGCCCTTTTTACTCCGCTTTAAACAGTTGTCATTTCTATAAACTCTAAATCATGCCTGAAGACGCTCGAGCTTGAAACGAATCACCTTTGCACCGTTACTCTCCACTAGCAACCCAAAGGCGCTTCCCTGATCGGTATTGTACTGACATCAACGCCGGTGTTGAGCTCGCGCCAGAACTCGATGGGCTGACAAGCAAGATATCCTCTGATCCCAACGAAACCGATAAATTCACTTCGCCCTCGTTCATCACACCCAGCTTCACAATTAAAAATATTTAGTCCACGTTCTTTAAATTTCAAGTTGGAGGTCGCCTGCATCATGCATCGTTTAGATTCGGGTCATAGGCTATTGGAGGTGGGAGGTACTCAGGGTTGCAAGGATCATATCCATATCGGGACAACTCTATTTGGTCGGTCCATCCCCGAACCGACTTTCTATCAACGATCTCCCTCCTGGTGTGTATCCTCTAAATGAGTATCGTATTACTTCTGATTTTTGTAATGCTTGGTGAGCATTATTATCTTGCCCATATAGAGCTCGTCTGATCCATTTTTCAGCAGTGCAGCTACCCAAAACTCGTGTTCAAACGCCGAGTGTCAATCCAGGATGCTCGCCAGTGCCTCGGACGACTCACGGCACGGTACAAAATTCAAGTTGTACAGGTGCAGCAGCATCAGATGTCGGCTCAGGGCGGCGTTGTCCAGAGCAGGGAGAGGAGCGAAGAACTGGAGGACGTGGGGGGCAGGAGCGAGGACGTGGGGGGCAGGAGCGAAACGCCTCGGGAGAAACGAGACGGCCATCCTCGCCCATTCAACAGGAGTCTACAGGTGCGTCAAGTCCATATGTCTTTTATTCTTTCTCAATTTCTTACTCTGTTCTCAGTATTCAAAATTATGATCTTCAATTCGACGGTGACAATTATACAATCCCCAACCAATACTAGTCAAGGACCCCAAGCTCCCAGCTCTGAAGCCCAGTCGTAGTCGTAATGTATATGTAAAGTTCGCTCGTTTATCAATGGCGTTGCAGTACTCGTTTCGTGTGTAGAATGTTTGGCCAATGGTATAGAAGTGCATTCCTGCTGCAAGGACTCAGAATTCGAGTGCACCTGTCCTCGGCCAACGCTAAAGCCTGCTCGTCTGACAACAACTTCAATCCCTGATATGTGCTTCTCTGATCCCAAAATCCATTTATCAAAGGTACCCAGCCTCCCTCGACGTTTCACCAACCAATCATCGCTAATGACTAATTGAAAACGGTACGTACTCCGTCTACCCAACCCACTATCCCTGAATAAAACTGACATAGTCTCTTTTGCGTACGTGAGCCATCCTAGCCTCCCTGACTGTTCTGGCATTGATCTCAGACGACTTTGTATTAGCACAACACCCCCACAACCCACCCAACCCGCCATCCCTGAAAAAGTGTCTCGTCATCGTAGGAGGGGGTCTTTGCATACTCGGAGGTCGACGTTCCGGGCTCATCCAAAAACCTGATAAATACCAGGACAAACCTCACCAACAGCTCAAGGCAAGGTCTGCTTTCTCTGCCATGTCCTCTCCACGTTGTTCCCCATCTCCTCCCCCTCCCAACCAGGAAGCGGTTTCCCGATTGAAGCGTCGTATTGCGGCTTTGGAGGAAGAGGTTCAGACCGCTAAAGGCCAGTGTCTCAAGAAGAAATCGTGCGTTGAACGAGCTCCTCCGTTTATGGGCCTAAGGCATACTGACTAGGAATTTTTTAGAACCGTCATATCAATGGGGCGGGGCATCCGTCGGTTGGTCGCCCTATTCGAACCTTTGGAGGACCTCATCGTGGAAGCGGACAGACGATGTGACCTTGAACCTTCAGACACCGCTGCGACGAGCGAAGAAGAACTAGAAGAGGAGTTAAAGTGCGTCTTTCTCTTGTTATCAAGTGGCTGACATTTACACATCGCTCGATAGCGCCGATCGTTTATACTGGGGGTACAACTTAATTTTAGAAGTTGTTCCCAGCCTTCGCTCTTTTTTGGACGACGACCAGGCCGATGTCGAGGACCTCGACAAGCTACTCACCCAGGTATCTCCCCCTTCCTCTTCCGAGTATACCAAGATGGTAATTCTTGCCTCAATAGCTTCAGAAAGGAGCCAACGACGCAAGGAGCGATGATTTGCGCCGCATTAAGGAAGAACTCGCAAGCTGGCTTAATGAAGATTTTACAACCACGGTTCCTTTCTCCATGAAGTCCCGGGCAAATCGTGGTTTACACAACAACATCACCAGTCAACTTTTGTGTCCCATTGAGTACAATTGGCAAGATGAGGCGTATGTCGGCCTTTTTCCTCACATTTTGTCTTGTATTGACTTTAGCAGAACGCGAGCTGGCATCAGAGACGGAACTCTCAGTATTTCCGATGACCTCTTTCTCTCGTGCCTTTATCCGTTTGGTAGAGGGGATGCCAGCCAACTGGAGAAGGGATTTTTACGCAGCCGTCTACTTGTCAAGGTAAGTAAGAGTTGGTGATTGTCTACCTACCTCGGCTTAACCAAATTTCCAGACCTATTGCGCCATTTTCACGTCCCCTACGTCTTCGGAGGAGTTTGAACAAGAAGATTCTGAAGATGGGCCCTCTCGAAAGAAAGTTAAAACCTCCTCATCCAAGAAGGCCACCAAGTCGGATGTTTCCACTATCCTTCACATGGGCGGCCGCGTCACTCCGCGTTCTATTGCTTATGCGGCTGTCATGGTATGTGATTTTCTCTAGTCCCATTGTTATACTGGTGTTTAGACGGTTATCTTCTTTTAGCTCGTTTTCAATCTCACTGATGCTGTGCAATGGACCGAGACGTACAATGGCTTCAATTTTCGAGTCTTATGGAACTTCATCGTCGATTACTTTGAAGATGCTCCTAGTGAACAGGCCACCCAGAAGGCTTCGTCGCTCTTGAGGTGGTGGAATAAGTATGTACTTTCTCACACCATCCTTACTTTTTCTGACTTGGAATTGGATCACAGGAAGGTGTTCCCCGGACATATCATTGCAAGTACTGACTCTCGAAAGGCCCGGAAAAGGTTGGCTGCTCAGAGGGCCCTTTGTCGCATTTAACATCACCCAAGGTTCATTCAAGTTCGAGTAGTATTTTAACCGTAGATTATGTGTTGGACCCTTGAATATATCTCATTTTTTGATCTTGAATATTGCTCCCGGTTTGAACATTGAGGATCAACCATCAATGCATCAATTATGTATACCTGTTGTATTTCGGAACACTTTGATGATAACATCAGCGTCCTGTGAGCGGTGAGCCCTGAAAGTCTGTATACTAATAGGTAATTGTGATGTTAACAGGGAAGCAGATAGCATGCTGATGCGGGTTTTCCGAGTTGAAATGATTGTTACATCGTATGCCTGGAGAAATTCCTCTTGAGGTATTGTCGGCGTGCAAAGGGCTGTCACCAACCGACAGGAATAAACAATTACGACGGTTGCGCACAGACGGGGTGCATGCTGGTATGACCCCACCGTACGCAGTAGCTATGCTGTCTACGTAGCAGGTCGCGACAGTATGGTGTTGACAGAAACGTAACTAAAAGGCCGGTGCGGGGTTTTACGAGTCAAAACGACTGCTATGTCGTATGCCAGGAGAAACTTCTCTTGAGGTATTGCCGACACCTAAAGGTATATCATCAACTGACAGGGACACATCATGCCTTTGCGGCTAGTAGACCTCAATACAGACTCTATGCGGGTGAGAAGGTTGGAAAATCCTGCAGCTTAAATGATACGAGTTAAGTTATCCAATACCGACGACACGAGTAGTCGAGCATTATGGGAACGTAACAGAGGTCAACATTCTGACCTGACACGACAAGACCTGAGCAATCTGACATCGACCTGATGACACTGATATTCCAGAGGGTGCTCTTATAATGTCCATGTAAGGGGTGCTGTAATATTATGCTGGGTTGTATCGCTGGCGACGAATGATACCGATTATGGTATCTTTATGAGGCATTATCTGAACTCTTTAAATTTACTGATGGAAGAGCTACAACACATCAGGCAAAAGATGGAGGCTTTGATGATCGTGGGCTCCGATGTGCAGAGTACTCCGGTCAAGGAGAGCCCTAGAACTCAGAACTCGTCAAGACCTGAAACAAGTACCCACTTGAATAGACCTACGGCGACGGATAGGCAATCGAAACTTGGTCTACTTAGAACCTCTCAACAGCATGCCTCCAGTTCTTCAGACATGGAGTCTTCACGCGTCAAGGAGCTGGAGGAACAACTGGCACAAGCTCAGACGACATTACAGCATCAAATCAACGAGAACCAACGCTTGGAACACGAAAATGCAAAACTCATCAAGTCCAACGAGAAGCTAACTAACCAACTGGTTACGGCGTGCAGTGCTTTTCAACACTACTTAGGTAACAAGTGTATGGCGGTGTCAATGCCATTGATACCCGACGGCATTTCGCTTGACGATCTTGTGGCAAAAATGCAAGCGTTTAATGAGCAGATCCTTCATTCAGTGGAGCCACTATTCGAGACGTCAATTCGTCATCAAGAGTCACCTAGAATCAACCAAGTAGCTGTCGATTATATTGACCAATGGCTCGGAGATCCCATTACGAGCATGCTCACGAAAGAAAGACGCTTTGGCTCCAACATTGAGCCCAATAGCTTCGTCGTTCGGGTGGCTTGTCAGATGCTCATGGCCAACTTTTGTTCCGAGTGTATCGATTACTGGGACCGGAAGGTATTGGCTCATACCCAGACCGATTTTCTCCAAGACCTATACAATCGAGTTCAGGAAGATAATACCAGTATGTGATAATTTTTCCCTCAGTAGCCTAGAGTTGCCTTATCGACTGTTTTCATTTTTGGAACATAGAAAACCCTGAAGCAGCAAGACGCTGGCGAGCTTCTGCCAGAAGGCTTACTAGACCCAACTTTCAAGACAAATGGTACAAAGATGCAGCAATAACCGTACTGACGTGTGTTTTTGAAGCCGCTTCTTTGGTACTTCCCAGCAAGCAACAGCGTCGAGCGGTCAGAGGTCGCCTGGAACACCTATTAAAAGCACTAGAGGACCTGCGCATTGCCATGAAGGAGCAGGTGGTGTCGGTTGATGTTCAGACAGATGGTGCCCCTGTGGGTACCGTGTTCTCTGGGGATGTTATGGATATGGCCTATCAAGAGTTGCATCCAGGCGGCATTGATTCTTTAAATTCCAACGTTGAGCGTGTGGCTGGTACCATTGGACTTGGCTTGAGGCATGTTGTCGATGGAGCTTCTGGTGGCAAAGGAAATTTCACATTTCGTAGTTTTCTGTTGCCCAAGGTTGTTTTGAGTCGGACGTTGCTCGAAGCACCCGTCCATTACGACTCCAGCCAAATGTGTGGGAAGGCTTAAATCCTACTCGCTGACTTATTACGAGTCCTATTTATAGGACGAGTTTTATTGTACGTTTTTGTAACGATTCAGCGAGCATTACGCAAGCATTCTTCGGCACATCCTGTTCCCCTCTAGAGGAGTAACGATTCAGCAAGCATTATGTAACGCCGCCTAGCGGCACATCCCGTCATCGACTTCGAAGGGGAAGGTACGTCATCAAGTATTTTGGGTGATCTAGTCTCTCTAAGCGACCTCCTCTTGTAGTCCCCATCTACAATGCCACTGAATGTGAATTTGCTTTCGATGATCAGGCCTTTGCATCCCTTACCACTCTTCCTCGCTCTTATGAGGATATTGCGGAAAATTCCATTGTTGCTGTCGGGTTCACCACTAATTTGTGGGGCCTGAACGGATCTGCCCCCCCCTGTGTTTCGTTGAACGTCCAATTTGTCATTATTCTCGCCCCTCCTCCTATCCATTCTGACTCTGATTAGTAGTACACTGTGCATATTCTGTCAGAATCACAGGTTTGTTCAATGTGGTATCTCCTTAAACGGCAATCGATCTTCTTGATATCTTTGCAGTTGTTCAACACGACTGCCTTTTTTTTTCGTGGTTTCCTGAAAAATTTTGACGTTCAACATGGCTGCTTGCCCCCCCTACCACCATTCCCAACCGTATTCTGGCTTTTCTCCCTACCCCCCCAACTATATTCAGCCTTTTCTGACCATCCTCTAACTGTATTCCGTCGTCTCCATGGGGTGTAAATCGTACTTGATACTTTCGGTTTTTGTCCCTCGAAAGTTACTCGATCATGGCGGCCTTGGTTCAAAATTTTTTTGTAATTGTCGAGCCATTTTAACTCTAGTCTTTGTAGTTATACGCTTAGGAACGACATTTATGGATTTGTGTTTTGCCATATTTGACGCATGCGTTTTCACAAGACGCCACCTTTAGGACTCGTACCGCCGTGCGAAGCAACGGCCTTCACCAACAAGTGTAATGTTAAATGTACGGACTTGTAGCTTTTCGTAATAAAATATATGCTACAATCTGCTACTGTCGATTCGGATCAATTAGACACTCAGTATGTCAGCAACCCCCCAGTTGAATTGATCCGAATGGTACAGTAGTATGCTTGTGTTACATGACGATGAGCCCTAAGTATTTCCCCATAGATATTTTGATCACGTCGCGAGCTCTTAGTTCTCCGACCGATTAGTATTAGGGTTAACCTACGTCTCTCACCCTTTTCATTGTGTGCACCTCCGCCTTCGCCTTCGCTCATCTCTCACTAATCTCACCTTCGCTCATCCTCACCTCTCCCAGCCTACGAACTCATACTCCATTACCACCACTCGCATTTCACTTCGGTCACCCCACATGCGCATCACCAGAATCGACAACTGCAGTCAAGAGGTTGCAATTAATGAAGCTATACACCCCTGACTTACATACCAAATCATGTGCACGACAGTTTCTTGACGTTCCGATTGCGGCGAGCAAGGGCAATGTCGTATTCATCATGCATTGAGCGGTCATCCTTTTCTCTTGCTACTATTCTGTAATAAACTGCAGCCAGCCCAAGCTCGAACTCCGCCAATTGGATGAACTTCAGTGAAGGCAACACCGCGAACAAAGCAATCAGAGTCTCGGACCCCGTCAATGAACCTCGTTCTGGCGTATCCTCAGACGAGGTCCAAATCTCTCCAAACGCAGAAGTAGATGCCCTCAGGTCAGAAATAGTGCAGACCGAAGGCTGGTGTGCTAATATGTACATAAGCAGAAGCACTCCTACAAAGAACGAGGAAGCACCAGCATTGGCAGTGTCTATTGACCCAGACGACACTATCGGCCCAACGAACGCTTACCCTGGCAATCGAGGACCCAACTTCCTTTATCAGAGGATCATTCCTCTCCTACATCCATCATCCAGTCGCAAGATGTCCGCAGCAGAGGAGGTTGTGAGACTGCAAGCGGATCTGAAGCGCCGTACAGAACAATTGGACATTCACTGGCTAGAGATACTCCGCCTGCGTGAACAGAACCATCAATTAAAAAAACACACAAAGAAACTGATGTACGCCAACGACGCGCTCAGACAAGATTTGAAGGACTTGAAAGTAAAACAAGAGCTTCTGGATCACAGCCCTCCACAGCCGGCCGTCAATACGTCTGGGGTAGTAAAGGAACCCTCGACTTCAGTACGACTGCGGGACCTCGAACGAAAAGTGAAAGAGCTCAACGAACGGATATTCCAGGTCGCTGAATCGGTTAGCCTAACAGTTCTACATGAATCGCCTCATGAACTGTCGAAAGAAGATCTGGATAAATTCTTTGATTTCGCCGAACGAACGGTTGGATTACCACTTGCCAAGATGCTCGCTAAGGAGGGTAGGAAGGCAACGTCGAAAGGCCTGGAGGAGCCAAAGGCCTTTCTTGTACGTGCTGTTTTGCAGGTCCACTTAACTGGTCTTTGTTACAACATCATCGATGAATGGGTTCCCAATCCTGATGTTTCAACCTTCTTGGATGGGTTATTTGCTACTATCCACATGCAGCATACCAGTGGTACGTGCTTTCTCCAAGAAAGGTTCACAAAATCACATTTGACGATCATATTATTTAGAAAACTGTGATGATCTGCATCTATGGCGAACCACGACCCGAGCAAACATCACAGCTGCGTTGGCCACATGGTCAGATAACTGGGATGGCGACAGTGTGCTTGCTAATTGGAGGAAAATCTTCCGAGTTGGCAATTGGCGGTGGTTCAAGGGAGGGGTCTCGAGCACCATCGAGAAAAAGCTCGACCATATTGTGAAGCTTGCACAAGACATACGGCTGTCTATCGATCAAGTACCTTCAACCTTCCTGCGCATCTTTACCATTCCGGCCGGCTCACTATTCGATCCTGGACATATGAACGATGCCTTCTTCGATTCGGAGGAAACCGAAGAGCTACGATACCCAAAGTTACCATTGGCGCAATGCGTCGTCGCTACAGTTGCCCTTGGGCTGATGAAGCTCAATCAAAAGGAACGAACTAAACTTTTGTTTGAGACAGTGATGCTCCCTACTGTTCTTTTGGAATCGGACTTGCATCAATCTGTGTTTCCAGTCGAAAGCTGGATGTGTGGCAAAAGTGATTCAGAATCGAGCCAGTAGCACGTACCGAATTAATTCGTCTTAAATGCCTTTACTGGGGATCGTCCTTTGTTTAAGCATGTCTACAGGTGATAACACACAATGTATACCCAGTCAACTTCAGGCGGCACTTCGATTCCCCTTCATCTTGAATAAGTAAACTTTCGAACGTAATGCAGTCTATTGTGGAGGGGAACCGACTTCTTCCTAGCCGCAGTCAAGATGCGTCGACGATTGCTGACCAGAGACCTGCATGTTGAAAGGTTTGCATCCCTGAGAGTAAGTTTTGACGCCAAGACTTACTATCACCTTCACCACTCGGCCGGGTATAGCATCCATTTTGCGATTTCCTCTCCCTTTCAAAATCTCGGCTTGGTTTTTTTTTGTAGCTAGAAATATACGTCTTATATAGGTTTTGATAGTTTTTTCATGAAATGAGGTACACAGGGAGTATACAGTGTGAGAATTCCAGCCATCAAACCCATCAAATCCAACCAGATGCACCTTGCATTCCAGATCCTGGACGTCGTTCACCTCCAATTAATTTGAAAGTGCACAGAGAGTTATTACCTATGTATTAAAGTATGTATTCCAAATTTTGGAACAAACGGAACTGATCTCGCCTCAAAAATGCAAACGCACTGTCCGCACCGACATCATTACCGATGAAGGGTGATAGTGGATGACTTTCCGTAGGGTTTAGAATCCTAGATTTCAATTCTAAATGTTCAAAATGTGTGAAAGCCGAGATGCCGCAACCAAAAGGAGACGAGTGGAGCTTTCCCATCAAAAACCGACCTCTTTCTAAATTTTGAACTAGGTGAGGGCTCCCGACCCCTCATCTAGTTGGTTGCTCCACCTTTCGTTGCTTCCAGATTCCTTAAACGGTACAGAACATGCCTCTCTTGGTGATCCCCGACATTAGTTGAACCCTGTCCAGCGGGAGCCCTGAGTTGACCCTGTTGGACAGGGATTTTTATCTATATCAATGTCCCATCCAAATCATCAATTCTTCGACTATTTTCATACGGAAAAAACAGTATCAGAGATACAGCTCTGGACCAAGGACCTAGCGAAGCGGACGTACCAGCTGAGTGTACTCTTTTTTTTCAACATTTTTTGACCTCCATTTTGCTGCAGGTGCTGCTCCTCAACTGGGACGCTAGCAGCATTTTATTGGTGCATTGGCCACTCAAAATATCATCTATGACGAGGTTCGGTGAGCAAAAAAGTCAGCGGAAGGTGTTCTGGGGACGATATAAGGTGAGCTTTCAAGTTCAAACAGTCACCGTCCACATCCGCTCGTTTTTTCTCTGTGTCTTCTTGTTCTCAACCTCAACCACTCATTTATCTCTGTTTCTAACTGCTCACTCTCGTTGTCCACCTCATATGCAGCTTCAACATACGCACGCTGGTCCTCCGGCATCCTCTGAACAAAGAGAAAGCACTCCTGTTCTTCCTCATCAGCCAGGATGTCGTCTGGGTTGTTGTTCATGGTGATGATAATTGATTATCAGGTGGAATACATATGGGGTAATACATCTAGGTTTTTCGTTGGTGCAAATGTCCTGCGGTTAGAATCCTAGATTCTAGATTTAAAACTCCGCTCGCTTAACTCTTTTAGAATTTAATCTGGAATCCTAAATGCGACGGAAAGTCATCCAGTATGAACACCAAACATATCAAAAAGTAGACTAAGCCTTATTTATCCAAAAGCTCAGGCACACCTTCAGGTCGAACTTTTACCTAAAAATGACCGCAAAAGAATCCCAGTGAAGTCATCGGTAATAAAAAATATGTCAGGGGTATGTATGACGTCTTTCATTCGATGACGAAGTTCGCATGTTGGACAGTTTCTGGGTTTGGACGGCGAGCTGTCGTTGACCTTGAAGCTTTGAAGCTTGCTCGGGCCAGTTTGGTCATCAGTATTCGTAACTCCGGGAGTAAACAGGAAAACAATGTCGAACATGAGAACATGAAATAAAGACGAGGGGAAATTTGAAACGGCAGAGGTATTGTTGCTGATACACTTGACGACGACGACTCTGGACAAGGGAGGGGGATGGCAAAACGTTATTGAATACAAGAGTGGGAAACAATGTGTGCATTCACTGTGCCCTCAGTGAATGAAAGCATGGTCCTGTGAACCCGCGAGGACACTTGACAGGGACTTGACAGTTGAAAAAATTTCGTCTGCACCCAGGAAAAACAATCGAATATACCAGTTAAGGCAACTCGTCTCAAAAGTTCAAACCGGCGAGATGATTTGTGCTAATAAAACACGAACTCACAAACTGTCCAAGATGCGCGTGAACGTTGGAAAGCGCACACCATCGGCCGGACAATCAGTGGAGTCGGAGCACTGAAGCGGTCTAGGCGAAGTTCAAGAACCGGTGGAGTCGTAAAAATGACCGATCGCAAGAAGCGCCTTGTGCAGAGGCAAAGATCGAGGCTAAGGTAAGGCCGACATGCGTTTGTGTGTCACACAGTAAGTAAATGTGGAGAAAGACAAGTAATCTCCGTGTCGCCTTAAGAATTGCCGACTTTGGGTGATCAGCACTACCTCTTTTTTATATATCCACTTGTAGACCAGTTATAAGGATTTGCCAGTCATATTGACCAAGATGCCGCTCCGACTTTCCGAGACCGACAAGATATTTCATGGTGCACGCTACAGCCTCGTTGCAGGAAAGCAGTGCGGCTATTGGCCAGCAGAATTACCGAAATTTTTACGGAGTGAAACTAGAAATGAGTCAAGAGATTACTGAAGAATACTATGAAACTCGTCGGTCAGATATGTTTGCGATTTTAGGGAAGATATTTGAAGCCAAGATATGAAGAGAAAAAGGTCAAAAGGCGAAGAGTGCTCGTTTGCAGTAAAGTGCAGTCAACTGCAATAACCGAGTCACTCAGTCAGTCCAAACACGGATTCACACCACAAACAAGCACCACCACACCTTGGTCATTCTCCGTCACCATCGTCTCGCTCATTTGGCTCCACTTATTATATCCTTTCAAATTCTTCTGTCTTTCTTTTTTCACGATATCAATAAAACAGAAAACTGTCTTAAACTTGCATTTGAACTCGACTTATTTACGACAAACGACCCTTGGGTGGTCAGCACCATCTCAATTTACCACAACTTCCGACGTCTGTACCGCACAACTTAGAGGAGCGATTACAGGCGAGAGGAAGGGATGGGGTTAGGAAATCTACCTTACGACCTGTTGCTCAACATAGCAACCTATCTGGACCTGCGAGATGTTCAAACTTTGCATTTGGTGAGTCCTTTGCGCCTCGTTTCCCACTAAAAAGTTTGGGGGGAGACGGGTTTCTGAATGACGTGTACGATCCATTCATCGCTTCATTAGACTTGTCGATCGCTTTATGAGGCATCAACAACGAGGACTGTATATCGCAAGCTGGCCCATGACCTCCTTCGTAGATGCAGACCTTTACCTCTCAAAGGGTTTCAACGTCTCGCAGATCTCACGACAGAACAACTCATTAAATCAGTCAACAAAGCCGCCCACTACGAGAGATCATGGCGCAATCGTGCTCCACGTCCAATCACCGATCTATCACACTCTGAAAGCGGTGTCAACTCGCGATCCAGTTACATGGATATTGCACCAAAGAGCGAGCTAGCCACTCAGTTGGACGCTCAAGACCTTAAGTGGTACAAGATTGTTCGTGCGCCTCCAGGTGAAGAGGTCGATTGGTTATCTCCCATCACTTCTAGCTATACACTCTGTGCTACCAAAAGCGGGAAGGTCGTATGCTGGGATGTGCAATCTGACACTTGTCTGGCGGAATGGAATCCTGAGGAGAAGTGGGAGCTGTGGAAGTGCCGAGTAGAATTTGAGGAGCGGGCGGTCTTCTTCACGATGGCTAAGACGATTAACGACTCGTGAGTAGGGCAGCTATTTTTAACCGTGCAGTCTGTCTGATATCTGCATGCAGTTATGACGATGACAGGGTGATGGAATTTGTGCTTATGCGACTAACTTTCTCGGATGCTCCTTCTGGGGAGAGTTCTCTCACTCCTCCGGTTTTTTCCAAGGTCTCAGACTTTAGGACAGCAGGAGTTGTCATGAATGTCTTCTTACTGGACCCGTCCGAGAGGCTACTGTCAGCGTTCGTTTGGGTATCTAGCACCAACACTATTGGACTCTTTGCCCTCCTGGACTGGGACCGCAATGAATACGTCTTTGTGGATACTGGTATTGAATGCGTAAGTCATATGAAATTATCATTCTTGAGCACCCACTTATCTTCCAATAGGTCTTATCGTCCAATTGGTCATGCATTCTCTACCAAGACCATATTGTGATCCATTCAGAGGAGAGCGATGCCGCATACCAGCATTTTTACCCAATCTCCCTTTTGCGTAATTTTGTCGCCACGTTCCCGTCCAAGACTGCTGCCCCCGTTCTTTCTGCACACCTCCCTCCCCCACGCACCCTTAAGAAGAAATTCATATTCCCCGCTCTGAACTCGACGGAACCAGAGACAGAACCGGATCTCGACGTCGATTTAGAGCACAACTCCTATATCCATGACGAGTACATCCAGGAGGCCTTACGACATGCAGGTCTGGGTATCCCCATTCTAGATGGCAATTCGTCATACCCTGATTCGTACGACGACGATCTCAGTCTCAGCGAAGACAGCACCCCAACCTCATCTCCTTCATCGTCATCCTCTGCAACCCTTTCATCGGAGTTGTCGTCGTCGAGCTCAGCTTCATCATATACGTCATCGACATCTGTGCCAATAGAACAAGAACCCACGCCCACTGAAAGCCCCAATCCATATCCTTTCCCTCCTTGGTATCCCGAAAGCGCCCACTTTGTGCGTCAATGGTGGCCTAGCTTACCCTCGATTCCCCGGGTCAGCTGTACCGTCGTCCTGCTCGCTGCTCATGACCAGCTCACCCACCGCACGCGGTTCGTCATCGCACAGCACTACTTCCGGGTTCCGATAGACCACCGGGAATGGGAAAGGCTCTCAGCAAATGATATAATCAGCAAAGGATACTATAACGTCAAATCGAGCGAATGCTCCAATTATAACCGACACAAGAGTTCCACTCTTGTCTCGTATGAAACGTCCTTGTCCTCATCCTCTTCCTCTGAGGTGTCTGATGGTAAAGCCAACGGAACACCTTTGAGTGAGAGTATGGGACAGAAGAGTCTTAAGGAGGTACAGCCTACTTCGCAGTCGCTGCAGGATGATGCGTTGATGCATTTGTGGTATGTGAGCACGCCGTTTGAGGTTGTGCGGGTGTTTGATGGGACAGAGGATGAAGATGGTGCAGGCGAGCGCCCGCGTCCGCTTGTGGCTGTTGATTTTGGACATGCTGTGTGGATTGAATACGAGGATGACGAAGATGAGGAGGACGAAGACGAGGTGGGGTTGGTTGAGCCGAAGAAGTGTCTAAGATTTGTGACGTTCCCGCCGTTTAATGATGAATTGGCGTATGTGGAGGGCGAGGAGACGTCGAAGGCGGATGTGACGAGGGCGGCGGCGGCGAGGCAGGCCCATGCGGAGGTGAGGACGCTGGAGACGCCCCCGGAGTTGGATTTGGGCAAGGTGGAGACGATTAATATTGATCAGAGTCAGGGGGCTGTGATATTGTCGGATAGCCTGGGCAGGATTTTTATTTTGTGTTATGAGTAGAGGTGAGGGTGAAGATGGATGACCCCCTTTTTTATGATTGATGTATGGTGACGATTATGACCATCCGACATACACTGAAGCGCTCCTCTGCGAGTGCTTTTTACGACACTCACCCAACCCCTATTAGTATTATTGTTACATGGACACGCACATTTCTCTGTATGGCTTGCTATTTTTTCCTAGTTCCTAGTTTTGTGATTCTATTCCTATTCCTACACTTGGGATATGTACATACTTTTTTCCTTCTTGTCTACGCCAATTTTTTTTCCTGTTTCTTTTATTTATTATGTAGGGCGTTATCGTCTTACATGTCAACTCTCGTTTTTTGCACCTCTGTTTCTTTCCTCGTCATTTATGTCTATAGATCAGAAAATGTAGTCGATGAGCTTTACATGTTGCGCAATATATGCCGTTGAATTCGAGATTTAGTGCTGGAGTTTGGATGTGCTTGAGGATCGGTTTCTAAAAAACGCTATCGCTGTTCTGAGCAATTTGGATCTCTGACTCTGATTGATTATTTTTGTAAATTAATTATCGAGCTGCTGTGGCACTATTGCTGCGTCGCTTAGATGCCAAGGATTCGTAGATGTAGGTAGGGCTGCACGCCATCGATGACCTCGACACAATCAGGGAGGACACAACTCAAACTTTTCTAACGTGCAGGGATGTCGAATAAGCTCAAGGTTCCTTCGAAACAACATTAAGATTCTTTACAAAAACGTGAACAAATAAACCTTTGAAGTATATAAAGGCTATGAAAAGATTCTGACTCGTCGTTATACCAAAACCACCCTTCGAACTGCAATTGACGCTAGTGGACAACGTCTGACTCGAAGTTCATCGTCGGTACCGATGGCAAGCCTTATCCACTCAGGTTTGAGACATTTTCCCTATGTCTCTCACCGTCATCAACAACATGTCAGAGCGTTCCTGACACCAATTCTGACTCGTGCACAGCATCCATCAGCTGCACTGGTATGTATAAGTACTACCCCTCATCACTGATGAACATCATCTCAACTTGCCTACTACAATTGGCATATTCAGATACCTATTCAGACTCTATCGAAGCTGAAATTCAGAATGTCGTCTACCACCGCTGCTGCTACTTCAGTCCCAGTCGTTCGAGGCTTCTCATCTCGTCAAGTTGATCTTCCTGATCTTCCTGAACTCTTCAATCCCAAGTTCTTGGACGTTTTATTGCCCTCTAACGATGACATCGTGATGGTCGAACACGACGAATCCACATCCGAAGGACCTTCCAATCCTCTCATGGACGCCTTACGGGGCACCTCCAACCGGACTTTCACCGCGAACGACGCTCCAGCTTACAGATCTACCCTCTCTCCCCTCCTCGACGCGTTCAACGGGCTCAGACGCGACGTGTTCTCTCCCGAGATGTACCCGCTCCTCGACGCGGCCTGGAAGGAGGACCCTCAGCTCACTCTTCGTCTCATCTGGAACCTCCGCAGCATCCACGACGGAAAATCTGAGAGAGAGGCGTTTTATTGCGCTTATGGGTGGCTTTACAAAAATCACCCGCGTACTGCCATTCAGAACCTTCGTATGCTCGTTGATCCGGTCTGCGTCAACAAGAAGAAGGGGAGAGAGATCGTTTCGTCTCATGGGTACTGGAAGGATTTGCTGAACATCGTGGCACTGGCTGCTGTGGATGAGCTGGTCGATGCGACGGAGACATCGAAATTCCTGCATGCTCCTCGAATGCCTTTCACTTACCGCCGATGCAATCGTTCCAAGGAGGGCACAATTGAGGACAGGATCGCTGCTCACCTCGAACGAAACAGGGTGCACCACCTGGAGAAGAAAGAGGAGCGTCACACCAAAGCCCAAACAGTCCGCCAGCAGCTCATCACCAAGCTCAACTCCGACACCAACTTCCGTGCTCTCTACATCGCCGTCGCCAGGCTCTTCTCCGAGCAGCTGCTCAAAGATATCTCAGTTCTCCGCCAGCTTGAATCGTACAATGGTGATATCATTGCTCTGAAGAAGACCATCTCCCTCGCTGGTAAATGGGCTCCTACCCCCGATGGCTCTCATGACCGCGTCACCCTCATCTCGACTGCCGTCTCCGAGCTCATTTATCGATCTGGGCAGATCTCCCCTTATCCATCCACCCTCCGCTCCAAAGACACCACCCCTAATGACCGCGCCCGCGTCCTCCGTTCATTCTACCAACGCTGGTTCCTCACTGAACTCCGTCGCGTCTCTGCAGTCCCTGAACCCCTCATGGCAGCAAACAAATGGAAAGACATCATCTACAGCCGTGTCCCTTCCATCTGCATGAAAAACAACGCCGAGAGGTTCTCAAAGCACGATCCGGTAGGGTTTGAGAAGTACCTTCTGTCAGTCGAGAGCGGGAAGCGGGGGATCAGCGGTGCGACGCGGATGCCGCATGAGCTCGTCGCAGAGGTCCTTGGCGGAAGCAAAGGGAAGAAGGGTGGTAACCCAATCCAGGTGCGGGTTGCTGAGGCGCAATGGAAGACGCTGGTCAGCAGCCTCAAGGAGACGGGGACATTGGACAACTGTCTCGCTGTATGCGACGTCTCAGGCTCGATGGGTACCCTCGATTACTACGACCGTAAATCCAAAGTCGTGTCCCCCATCTTCCCCTCAGTCGCTCTCTCCCTCATCGTCGCCACCATTGCCAAAGCACCCTTCAACGGCGGCTTCATCACCTTCTCTGAGCACCCGCAATTCGTGCAGCTTGATCTCACCAAGTCTCTCGCAGAGCAGATCCGGGCGATGGAGAGCAGTGCGTGGGGTATGAACACGGATTTCCAAGCTGTGTTCTTGAACCTCCTCCTCCCGCTCGCGAAGAAGCACAAGCTCAAGCAGGAGGATATGATCAAGCGGATTTTCGTGTTCACCGACATGCAGTTTGACGTGGCGAGGCAGAGCCAGGCGAGCGATGATTGGGCGACCAACTATGATTGTATCGAGCAGGCGTATAAGGAGGCGGGGTATGAGGTGCCGCAGCTTGTGTTTTGGGATTTGCAGGCGGCGGGGATGAAGACGACGGTGGAGGTGGAGAGTGATAGGAAGGGAGTGGCGATGATGAATGGATTTTCGCCTGCGATGTTGAAGGTGTTTATGGGCGAGGAGGTGCAGGAGAGTGAGTGGGAGCAAGTCGAGGATGATGATTCAAGTGTTACGGTGGTTGAGAAGGAGAGGGAGGAGTTTACGCCAGAGAAGGTGATGCAGAAGGCGTTGATGAGGAAGAGCTTTGATGGGCTTGTGGTTGTGGATTGAGTACGCCGAACGACGAGCGCTAGTGTGTAGTTTACTAAAAACCTCTTTGAGGACATTTTAAATTATTGAAACCCCATTATATCTGTATATTAGCATCCCAGACCCCACCCATTGCATTATTACACATTACTACTCAATACATTGCATTTTCTTGTTTATTTCGCGTTCACCTAATTCTTGAGTGAAAGCCGGCTCTGGATTCAAATTGTTAAACCAGACTCACGAATTCTCAATCCTCGCTCTCGTCTTCATTCATGTCTTCGATCTTACAAGTTCTTGATGGCTTCCAACCACGCAATAAGAGTCATCAAATCATTTGTATTCGTCACTGAAAAAGCCCATGAGTCGTAAACGTGTAGCATCTACAAGGTAGTATGTAAAAAGGGTATGCATAGTATCCAGCCTGAAGCGCAGCCCGCTGTAACCGAAGAGAAAATCAAGAAAAAAGCAACAGAAGATCATGTGTTAGGGAAAGGGAAAGATGAGGATGTGGTATGTACAGACGAGGGGTAAAGGGATATGATGTATGAAAAAGAGAAACAAGAACAGAAGAATAGAAGGGGTCCGTGCTTTTATCCAACCAAGGGTGACAGAGTGCGAAGATGCGAGGTCATATGTAGGTACAATGCAGGTGATGAGGGTGGAAGACATGATGAGGATGAGGATAATGATGAGTAGGGATGTGAGAAGACGATAAGGACGAAAACACTACGACGAAACAACAAGAGATGTTACAAGCTAAAAGATCAAGAGCGATTCAGGACACATGGTACAAGTCGAATCCTTTAGTTCCCTATCCAGCTCTCGAGCTGTCCCAGCCAGTTTGAGCCGTTTTCTTTGGTCGCTGAAAGGGCGCTGGTCAACTTCCTCTTATCGATAATATCAAGAGGGCTCTTCTTCGCCCGGCTTGGGCCATTTGAATTGACGGGGCTCGAGGTGTTGACAACAGGGGTTGGCTTCGTCTGGATTGGGGTCTCAGGGATCAGAGGGTCTTCAATGGTGTCCATAATGTTCATTGGAGGGTTCGCAACATGTTCCGATGGAATATCAGGGAGCGGGGTTGTGGAGTCATCAGGAATAAGGGTAGTAGTCTCAGATGTCGAAGCTTCCGCGGCAGCAGGGTCCACAGGAAGAGGCTTCCCCTGCTTCTCCTCAACGTTGGGCTGCTCCTCCGTCCGCTCGACCTTGACTCCCTGCTGACCCTCCTTAAGCCGCTCCTGGGGAGGCTGGGGAGGCCGAGTCGCCTGAACCGGTGGTTCCATACTTGCACTAGGTGGAACAACATCGATAAGGGGCGCCTCCTCCTCAGGCTTAGTCGCATCCTTTGCCGGAACTTCTGGCTGAGTGGGCTCAACAACCACCTTCACCTCAGCGGACTCGCCATTCGTCTTCTCCTTTACCTTCACCGGTGCCTTCTCCTTCACCTCCACCTTCGCCGGCTCCTCTTTCGCCTGCACTTTTACCACCTCCACCTCAGGCTCCGCCTCCACCTCCTGGGTCGCCATAGCACCCTTCGCATTCTTCTTATTCTTATTTTCTGCCTTTTTTGTTGTTCCCTTTTTTGCCTGCGGGGCTGTTGGCCCATTCGTTGTCGGAGGCTCCTGAGCCGAGACCTGTGGACCTGGTGTCGAGTTGGAGGAGGTCTTTGTGTTTACCGGTGTATCCGCCTGCTGCTGCTGCTTGAGCTTCTGCTGCTCCTTTTTCGTCAGGTTCTGAGGGAGGGGTGATGGGGTTGACTCCTGTGGTGTCGGTGTTGGCTTCTTCACGACTGGAGCTTTGACCTCCGGAACTGGCACCGCGGGTACTGGCTTGGCCAAAACTGGTGGTGGGTTCAACGGTTTCTATATCACAAGAAAAACAATGAAGAGACAGAGTCAGTAAATCGTGAATATGAATCAGAGAAGGTAGCGATACCAATCCACCTGCTGGAACTGTCGTGATTGCTGAAGGAACATAGCCAGAAGTACCTGCTGTCTCATCGATCTTGAAAACATCGCGGATGACCTCGAAGAGATCAGCGCCGCGGGCGGTAGGCGTGGATGGGCTCAGGGAGCCGTTAGCAAGGCGGACACCGCGGGCTTTCTCGCGGGCGGCGGCGATCTTGAGGACGGTCTCCAAACCGATGGCGATACCTTCCTCAAGATTGATGGGCTCGTCGCGTTCGGTGAGAGCGGCGTAGCGGCAGACGAGGAGGTTACGGTCGACTTGATTATCTTGATAGAGTTTGATACGCATGACGTCGGCCATGTGTTTCTTCTCGATCTCGCGGACTGCGAGACTCTTAACTTCCGGGAAAATCCAGCGGTGAGCGAGGACGAGGATGTCCTGCCATACTGGTAAGTCAGCCTCGTAGAGGGAGAATTTACTATGGAAGCGCGATACAAGTTAGTTTTGGGAATGGTGACATGTCAAGAATACTTACGGGTTGTAAAACACCCAGAGGAAGTTGGAGAACTGCGACGGGGTAACATTATCTAAGATAATAGCGCTATGGTCGGCAGATCCAGGAAGAGCCCCGCCAGCAGAGGTAGGCACAGCCAACTTCCTGGCGAAGTATTCAGACTCTCGCTCAAAGAAATAGCGATGGATTTTGAAGATAAATTGTTCGACCTATTGGGTTGGGGTATTGATTAGCTTCAGCACAAGCATAAACACCACGAACTATGACTCACAATCAAGCATAAGTCAGCGTTGGGGATATAATACTGTCCATGTCGGATAGTATTCAGAGCCTGGGTATCGGTAGACATGATTTAAAATCGTTAGAATACAAAACGTTAAGAAAGACGCTGGGCACAGCGACGAGTACAGCGATGGCGACTCGGTGAAGGGAGAAGTAGGAAAAGGGTGATGATGAGGAAAAATTTGACCTGCAGGGACTTTCAGAATTTATATCCTATATCCTACACGTGTAGATGAGCAACACGTTGTATCGGATGTTCTGGGGACCGTTCTGACCAATAGCGATGCATGTCTGATTTCCGATATGCTTTCACTCACACTTTGGACGGCCACGAGGCAGGGAACGGCGGGCTGGACTTTGGCTTTGCATTGTTAACTTTACTACCTCGTAGCAGGGTTGATCGAGAACAATGGTTAGTCAGAGAGACTCGTTGTGATTTGTAGGTAAAACCCGCTTTTAATACGTGGAATTTGAACAGTATATTCAAACGACGTTCGTAAGTCGGTGTGTTGTACAAAGTCAAAGGGAACAATCAGAACGGGGTACAAATTGTTCGATGCCAAGCCCGGAGTTGGTCGGCCCGCCTCGAAGCCCCTATCCCCTCCCCAGGCAAATTCGACTGACGATCATATATTTATTTCACTCGTGTTCCAGCAGTATTTCCGACAAAAAAAACATATAGGATACTTGGATTTATCCATGAGCGTCGGAAATCTTATAGACTTGGATTCCAGTCAAACTCGAACCGAATCATGTACGCTCGAATAACAACATGAATCCTGCATCACGTCCAGCTTTCAGGACCGAACCAGCAAACGTCGCAGATCCATTTACAAAGATAATATCTACCTACCGATATCTCCCAGAATTTCAGTCGCAGGCCGAGTAGCCTAGAGCCTGCATACCAGACGCAGCTCCAAATATATGAAAGGGTCATTGCGACGGAAAGCATGCAGGGGACTGGGGAACACACCAATTGGTATCGGGGAGCTCCGCCTATTACCATTTCTCGAATATGCAAGATGGATGTCGACGGTCTAGGCAAAAGGGCGCTATAGTCACTCCTGCTTACAGAGCCCGCAGGACGTCGGGAACGGCGGACGTTCTTATTCATCCCACTAGTGCGAGTAAAACGATGGACGACTTGAATGATTCCATGATTTTGAATTCTAAATCCAAAATCGCGCGCGTCAAGCTGCGCAAATGAAGACACGTAATTAATCTGGATGACGCGTTGCGAGAAACACCAGTGAAGAGTGAGAAACTAATTAACCAAGCCCCGAGAAAGGACTGAGAACCTCATGGGTGACAGAAACGTAGAGCAAGAGCCGAGCTATAATAGGTTCCATATCGTTGCCAAACACCAAAACCAACAGCTAATACCGAGAATATGTCCAGCAGGGGTGGAGTAGCAGCAGCATACCAGCCGTTTGCCAACTGGTGCGTGTTGAAATAAGGCGGGACAGAATCTATTGACGAGGAGATGATACAACTATTACAGATAATACGGTAGTACGATGGGGGTAAGTATGCAGGAAACCAAAAAATATCCAAGAGAAGACCGGAACTCGGGAGTGTATCATGAGGATCAAGATAAATCATAAAAGTGGTGAGAGATGCGCAATCTGTAAGTATCGGGGGTTCAGAGTCAGAAAATGGATGGACTTCGTTTGGTTGAGAATGAAGGGACGTACCGATAGCAAGAGAAGTAAACAGGTCTACTTTACTTGACCTTGGTCCCGTTGGCCCCATTGGCCTTCATTTTGCTGAGGGGAATCCGAGGACCCTTGGACCCGTTTGCCGAGGGGTGTCCATGTGCTTTATCAGATAAAGCCAGATCAACATAAAATACAACGGAAAAGTCATCAAGTTGCAACTCACCAAGAGAATGCGAAGATGACGACGCGGTCAGAGGGGTAACACTCGTTGAGCCCACCTCGACGTCCAAACCCTCTTCGACGGCTCTGAACACGTCTTGCAGCTCCAGTCCCTCAGGTAAAGGACTCTTGCCGCCGCTGGAAGGGAGAGACCTCAGTTTCTCCCTTGTGATTGCGACAAGGTGGGATGCCTTCAGCCCTATAATGTTGGCCTCTTCAAATGTGAGCGGGGTCTCGCGTTGGCATAGCTGAGCGTACAGAGGAACAAGGTGCTTGGGGTCAACCTTGTATTTCTCATACAAAGCCATCTTTGAGACTAGATCGAGATCTGTTTTGTGCAGTTCCCGGACGGCCAACTCTTTCACCTCGGGGAAAGACCATTTGTCCGCGAGGTTCAAAATAACCCGCCAATCGTCGACAGTAGCACCCTCGTACAGAGAGTAGCGACTAGAAATGAATATGGTCCGTAAGACAGAAGGAATTATGACGACAACATAACGATAGAACTGAGAAATGACTTACGGATTATAGAATACCCAAAGCAGCTTTTCGAAATCCCGTGGCTTTATATCTTCCTCCAACATAATAGGATTGGACTCTGTGGTGCCTTCGCGTTCAGATCCAGGCGAGGCTGGGTAGAGTCGCCTGTTGAATATAGGGGACTCTCTGGAGAAGAAATAGCTGTGTATACGGAACATCGTATGTCCAGCCTAGTATAAGACGATGGTGCCAATGATGATTAGAGACGACTAAAGCAGGTAATGTCGACACGACTCACTAGGACATGAAGGTCGCCAGCAGGGAAATAATACTTTTCATGAGGACGAAAGTCACGTATTCTGTTGCGTGAAGGGGACATGGTCATAATTTGTAAGACCTAATAGAGCGTAAGTGAGAATGTCGTTGAAGCGTTAAAGAGTGAGGAGACAAGCAAGTGATGTGGTGGGAGGAGGAAAACAAGAGTGAAGTGACGCCCACACAAACTAGCAACGGCACTTTATCATATACTCACCCTAATCCCTATCTCGCAATTCCTAATCTATACAGCCTCCACCTCGTTTTCCCTTTTCCATAAACGAATACCAGGGTACGATTCTCATTCCTGAGTACACGTGTGGAACCTGCACTACCACGATGCACTGCACTTAATAATCAACGCGTCAGACCCGTTGGTTCGTGACATTGGGCGCCTGTTCAAGACTTCCAAAAGGCCCGACACAATCCAAGAATACGGTGCATGTGGGTCGATTTCATTATTCCAGGTCAGAGGGGGGAGAACGGCCTTGACAGAGAGTTCAGCAGATGGACGCAACGGGACAACGCGTGTTTGGGCACATGCATGGTTTCTCTCCCAGGCTGCTGCCTCTTTCGCTCATCTCATCGTCTCCAATTGGCTACACAGAGCAAAGCTCGTGTTACGGAACTATAACTGAAAGAACATTTCGGTTTCTTATAGTGTATCTGACAGGATGTAAACTCCGTGCGGGTTGGAATGAGAACTTGGAAGCGGCCGGTGACCAAGGCCAGAACACGGAAGTGAAATTGAGTATTCAATTTTTTACAATTTCGAGTCGGATGGCCGATTCTCAGAATTATTATCGCCCCCCTCCTTCTCCTTGTCCTCATCTACACTCTCTTCCTCACCTTTCTCCTCAGCCCGCTCTTCATCTCCAGAGTCATCCTGTACCTCCTCTGCTTCCTCCACCCCACCCTCAAATCCTTCAAACACCTGCTTGCAAACCTCATACGTCTTATTATCAATAATCGCAATATCCACTCGATCAAACGAGCTCCTAAATCTCGCCTTGTCACCCACAAGCAACTCCTTCCACACCCTCGCAACCATACCAACTTTATTCTTGAATACCCCTGTCCCAAAGCTGCCCAAAACGAGATTACGCACACCATGCCTCTCAAAGAGATACAACACGCGCGCCATCCGTTCGTGCATAGCTTCATCTATCCCAGTCTCATCCTCCGAGCTCTCCTCTCTGAGGTACCGTCTCACAACCCCAGCATTGACCGCACAACTCGTCACAACTTCTGCTGCGATGGGTGGTTTCCAGTCCCCGTTGTCTGCTCGGAAGAACAGCACCTTGGGTGAATAGATCATGGCATGGCTGTAGTATCCTTTCTTTGGGTCGTGACGATGGGTTTTATAGAACGTCTGCGCGGGGTCTGTCATCAGGCTGGAATAGATCGTAGACGAGCGAGCCAGAGATTCTTCCTATGAAATCCAATTGTCATTTTAAAAACATGTAACCAAACTAGAAAAATAAAGCGTACCTGTGCACTAGCACCTTTAATGAAACCCCCGCCAGGATTCTTCGCAGACGCAAAATTAAGCACACCGATCATCTTATTCTCTTTCGACGAACTCTGCAACAACCCCGTCATATTCTGAATCCCAACCAACGTTGAGCACTCCGAAACCGTCACCATCACTCCATCCATATCCTCTGCAACAGTGACATCTTTAACTGATCGAGCTGTCTCCCAATCCACCAAATTCGACTTTTCCGCATAATACTTCGTCTTAGAGTTCGTATACTCCACGCTCTCCTTGAGATCATACGTCGTCCCATCCAACTCGTAGTTCCCCCGTTCCACTGCTTGAAGTGTAGTGGCTGCGATCTCGACGAGCTGGGCTTTCCGTGGCCCAGGCCGAGCACCTTCTTTTCTCCCTTTGCCTCTAATCAGCCGTTTACTTCTGCCTCCCCTGTTAGAATTTGAGCCGCTGCCGTCCCGTTGATTGCGTTGATCTATTGAGAAACAGTATGAGCACAATAGCTGCAGTGAAAAATGGCGGTATAACAGAGGAACAAGTCGCGTACTAGGCATTTGAAAGGCGGATCCAAAATCTGGTAATCTTGCAAAGTAAAGACTCGCGATCGTCAACACAACTTCTTTAAGCAGATCCAAATTCGCCAGAGGTTAACGAGATGAGTATAGATGACTAGGATTGACTGATGGGAGAGTGAAAGAAACGAGTGGTCGACGGAATGACTCCAGCACCCAGAGGCTGTGCTTGATTTAATTAAATCTGGTGATGAGAGGAGAATGTCGAGAAGCCGAAAAAAGAGGGTTGTTGAACCCTTGAGACCTGAGCACGTCTGGATAAAAATCAAGCCATTCTCCCCACTTTCAAGAGTGCAGACTAATGGGAGATGCACGGTTTGCGAGGAATGTCTATATATATATATATACAATGTGGTGCGTATCATCATTGTGAAGCACCAACAAACTGCACATCATCCCGAAAACTTTGAAAAAAGGGAGAAAGATATGGGTAGATCGTGCCCGACCTTGTCTGGATATAAAACATGTCGGCAAGAATGCAACTGCTGGCAGTCGGGCCCTGCTATGAAGCTGCCAACAAAAGGTTAGAGCTAGTTACCTACTTTCGTGGCCAAATTCAGGCGGAAAGTGCGAGCAGAACTAGCGATATCATCCATTCGCTTCGTCACGGGAAGTCAGCCCCCTGCCCCCATCCATACTCAGCTGCCGTCTGCCAAAAGCACGAAAAGAGAGGAAACACACAAGACGAGTCCCTCGCCCAGCACCTATACATAAACCCATCACGATTTTCAAAACAAGATTGCTAGACCAAACCTATGCTCTCGTTAGTCTCCCGTAGTCAGACTGACGATATGTGACATGTACCCGAGTCACATAACAGTAGTCTGATTCAACGCGCGACCTCCATACCGTAGTTGAGCGAAATTACCTTATAAGGTGTAAATTATATAAGACAAAATGCGATCCCGTGACTTTGTTTGGTCTGACAGTGTGAGATTAATGACGTGCATTCAATGGTCTGCTCTCACCGCCATGTTGGGGAGATTCCGTGTTGACAGCTCACCTAAACCCACACCTTCCTCACCGTATACATCCTTCATATCACCATCCTCGCCATTTCTGCCCCCTCCAACTCCATTAGCCTCGAAAAAGCGGACCAAAAGCAACGCTGAAAACATCCCCCCTCCAGACCATCCATGAGACAATAAGGTGTGCTTCATCAATTCCTATTCGATACACCCTTGCTCCGAATTCTTTGGATGAAACGAGCTCTCGAAAGCCAGATGTGAGGAGCTCCTCAGGCGAAAGAAGAATTATGGAATGATGCTTTTGGCATTCAGCCCATAAATCTTTTCGTGCAAGGGATGCTTCAGATAAAGTGTCTCCATTAATCACAAAGCTATCAAGACCAAGTTTGACCATGGATTTATGCTACATGAGATCAATAGATGTCATGATATTTATTTAATAAGTTTAAACTACTTACCATGTCATCCTGTAGCGCTTTGGTTGGCAGTACTAATAGCATTGCTGGATTTGGTGGTACTTTAGGGGCTCCTTCTAATGCGAGTGTAGGCTGGGAGGAGATTGCTTTCATCACAATCATGGTGAAGCTGTAGTAGGCGGTCTTTCCAGCACCGGTGGGCAGAGTTGCCAGTAGTGATTCCCCATCCAGTATAGCACATATGCCTTCAGTTTGGTAGATATGAGGCACAATGGAAGGAGAGTTTTCCGACAGGATCTTCTCCACCAAAGCTCTACCCTCTGATGTGCTGTATACAGCCTTCCGAGTGGACATAATGGTATGAAAGTGATGAAAAAATAATTATTCACTATTTTATTGCTTTAATGACTGAGTACAACAAATTTTGCATGTACTTTAAGCCGTCTAGCTACCCGCGCGGATAATGTAATGATGCGCATTAATAAATTGGCGCGACGCGTTTGTTTGGTTGCGATCGCTCAATCACGTGGTCCAAAAAATCAACTACGGTTTCCGCATCGGACGTTGAAACAGACTATGCTCTCGTCGATATGAACCTGAATCATGACCATAATCACACACCTCGGTGCAAGTATACTGAGCCTGAATGGTCCGAACATTTTAATTGGCCTTCAAATAGCCCGCAGAAATGTGGATGTCAGCACTCTAACCATGATACCAGAATGAGAGAAGCAGTGTTATAGGCCTGATGATGGGAAGGAAGAGAAAGCAGGTTCACCCGAAAGCGAACTTGTGCAGGCGATTTGATAATGGCGACTTTTATCTAATCGTAGACCTCAAACCAGGCCTCAAAATCCTCTCCTCATCTACTCAGCAAGACTCAGCAATTGGCGCAAATAGAAGAATAACAGCGAGTATTTTGGTAAAGTTGATAGGAGATATGTATGGCGCGTATTTTTTTTCTACTCTATCCTTTTTTTTTTTCAATGTCTACACTTGCACATCTTTATTTCATACATGGTTCATGTTAGTCGCAAAATTATCAGGGACTTAGTAAATCATGGATAAATTATACGCTAAAAATCTGGAGATGCTTGAAGCAGCGTCTTTTGAGTCGTAATTTCTTCTGAAGGTGTTGTATTCATATGTGCAACTAGAACGAGACTGTCTGAGCATCGGAAACACCACCTAATATGACACTCACAAGGATCGATTTTATATATTCCATTGGGATTTGTAAAGCGCTCTTTAATTGCATCATAATCATCATAACCCGTTTTTAATTGCGGTTTTTCCATCCTACGAAGTTTGTAGATCCTCCTACCCCATCGCTTCAACAATTTCTTCTCTATGCGGGTTAGGTCCACATTTTCCAGCAAGTACCGCACGTCCTCCACCTTCTCCAAGTCTGCAATTCCTGGCAAGTTGCAACGAGAATTTAATTCGACCGCTCGAATTCAGGATGAGTTTACGCGCTGACAATTTTGGCCAGAGCCAGGCAGATCTTTTTATGAAGGCATTGTTCGTCGTTCTAATCCTTCGCCTGGCAAACTTTAGAGCAGTTGTAAACGCTGTAGCATCCTTCGCAAACTTTAAGGTCCCTTCCAACAGCTTCAAAATAGTTGTTGCAGCCGTAGACTTGGGCAGAGCAGCCGGATAGCCTGAGGACACCGTTCCCCCAGATGATATTGAGTCCCAGCTCAGCTTCAAAGCCATCGTGACTTCCGAAAAAGACTTCGTGGTCGCTGTCGTGGTCGCCATCAACGATGGGTTTTGCGACGAGCAAGTCAGGAGCGGGTGGTTTGCATTTACCCATGCTGAAATTATAGTAGGTGCCCCAGCTAAATTTGACCGATTCCGTTATTAGGTCGTCAACCATGGGCCGCTCAGCTGGACCCTGGGCAACCAGCGTTTGCTTCACCTTCGGCAAGAGCGCAACCATTAGTGAGCATAACTGCATCGCTTTGAGCTCGCAACCGTCCATCAGCGCCGACCTGGTTTTAGGCAAAACGTGGTCTTTATTCATAATTCCAAGCACGCCGAAAAACGCGCGTGCTTGGTGTATGAATATGTCGAATAACACCGGTTCCCGTTTGCGAGAGCCATCGTACACCTAGTAAGGCGACCATAGTTCTTCGTTGGCTCCACAGCAATGGGTACAAGTTCATGACTGACAATATTAGGCAGGATCAATGACCTGGCAATGTCGATGACGGCGACTGCGAGAGTAAGGTCAGACGATGCGCCACTGGAGAAGACTCTGTACAGCCTGATGAGGTCCATCCGGCATGAGGCTTGACATATTGGTCGGCCATGTCTTTGATGTACCCTGCGTGATGTAATTGAAGACCCTGCTCAGAGCCGAGGTTAAAAGATGTGCTGCGTGCGAGACAAAAATGTATGAATTAGGAGGAGACCTGAGATCCTTGTCCTGAACCTGTGCAACGACGGTTGTATATGAATTGAAATAAAAAATGGGAAACGATACGGGGTCTCGCAAAGATCGCCTCGAATGCGCAACTCTTCCTCTCTCGGTGATGTTTTGTGCATCAAATGCAACCATACAGCGAGAGCAAAAATAAGTGAACCACTGCAATGAGTGGGGCTATAGGTATCGTGTAATGATTCAACAACATATTGCGCGGCCAAATTTTCAATGTCCTGAATGGTGCCTACGCGCGCCGCCATGATGGTTGAAACCAAGAAACAAAAAAAAGAAACACAGGCCAAGTCAAATTCACTTTCATGCTGACTCATTATCTAATCTTTTGGACTTAGTTGCGATTAAGTATGTCGTCTACGGTAACATCAGAGCCTCCGTCGAAGAAAGTTGCTGAAGTCACGGGTATATAACTACTGAACCTCGAAGTGTCGGCTGAACCCCCAAACTGCCATAATTTTCATATTTTTGTTATAATCTTTCGATTCGTCGATTCGTCGACATTGGTGGAACTCAGAAGCAAAACCCAGGCAGCAATGCCACGCGAAGCGTTCGTAGCTGTATCCGCCGCATATGCGAATCATCCTCAGCAAGAGGCACACATAAAAACATCGGGAAGTGCATGTTGTGGGATACACCCGCACCACGAGCATGCCCAGAACGCTCCAAACACAACATCCGAAATTTTCCCTTCTTGCTATGAATACCAGTCTGTCCGTCATCTCTCCTCGGCTTTCGAAGCCCGCCTTATTCTTTTCTTGGTTCTACGAATAACCCACAATTGCGAAAGAACAAACCTTCTTACAATTTTATTTATCCATCTCCAATTCTCCCGCCACACTTGGACGTTGGGCGCCTAATCCATCCAATGAAAACAGTGGGTGTACTCGGTCCATACACACATCAGCGATGACTATTTTTGTTCTCTGGTATTTCCCGCTCGAATGTATTGCTCATTGTGGGCGTGGTATTTTACACGTTGCAAGAACGACGTGATCGAATAGATTTTTGCTAAGTCATAATGGGACAGGTGAGCACCTGAGACGGACGTTGGGCGGGGTCTCGAAATCGATGACACATGAATTACCTTTCTTGCTGTGATCTAGAGCCAAGTGTAATGTGAACACATCGCCGCGTGTAAGATTGATCCCCAGATTGAGAAAGTCGAAAGAAGCTGGAGGGGTATATAAACTGGACATGAGAGGCATTTGAAAAGGTCATCGGTCATCGATCCTACCCCTTCCTCTAAATCATCGCCACCATCCTCCCTCCATTGCGCTACAGTCCAATCCGTCATGTCACCCCAGAATGCCAATGGCTTCCAGAGCATGAAGCAACACAAATATTACATCGACAGCGCCGACCTCACCGTCATTGTAAGATATTTCCCTCTGCGAGTTCCTTCTGCCCTGACTGAATTTCGACAATAGGCTGAGGACACAAGGTTCAAGATCCACTCCCACTTCCTCACACGGGAGTCTTCAGTTTTTCGAGAGCAGATCGGGCGGTTGGAAGTTCCGCTGGTCGCAATTGGTGACCATGCAGCGCCAGCGGCGGTGAATCCAATCGTCCTCGACGCTTCCGTCAAGGCAGATCACTTTGGTAAACTCTTATCTGTGTTTTACCCGGAGTAAGTCATCTGTGTACCACTGTTGCTCTTTTTTTTGATGATGTCTGCAGCAAATACATCTACGATAAACCAGCAGAGGATTGGGACATCATCTTGGCGTTGGCCATCAAATGGTCATTCGATGAGGTCAGAGATCTCTGCATCAGGGAGCTTAGCAAGGACAACGTCCCAATCGCCCTGCGCCTTGCCATATTTGAAGCCAACAACTTGGACGACAACATTGTCCACCCTCTATATAGCATCCTTTGCACCTCCGAACAGCCATTGACCTTACCCGACATGGAAAGGTTGGGGATAAGGGCCTCCTACATCATTATGACTGCTCGAGAATGCCTTCGAAGTCCCGGCGTAAAAGGTCGCAGCCCACTCCCAGATGAAAGGCTTGCGCAAGTCGAACCCACGCTCCGTGCCATCTTCGACTCCATCTCTCCCGTCAACACAACAAGCCAATCTACAGCCCCTAATGGTTCGGCGCCAAATGGAACGGCATCAAATAACCAGGGTACATCTGGTCAGAACTCTAACCCAAACAAGAGTGCGTTTCATCTTTTGCAATGCCTCCCGGGCTCTCCGTTTGAGAATCTGAATGTTTGTAGGCAGGGCCGGTGACTCCACGGAGGCAAATAAAAACACAGGTGACAAGGGGACCACTGGTGGGGGCAAGCAACCAGCCGGAAAGAACTCTGGTAATGCCGGGGGAGGAAAGTAGAAAGGTACCAACAATCATCATATTGTTCATCATGACTTTACTTTTTGTCTTTTCGGTGGGTCCCGTTCCGAGATAAATTGACGGATGTACATAGTCCTGACGTTGTTTACCGCCTCCCCAGATTGCTTGAATTCCTGTAGTCAAGATGTATCTCCGTTTTTCGTAGTGTATTCTCTGTATAAATCCAAATGTTTCCTTCTCGTATCCTTTCTCGTTCGCAAACATCATAGAAATGAACTAAGCTGCTAAAAGTGAGCAAGTAGCAATCGTCAAGTGGTGTAGTATATTCGAGAGAGCTGGCATGTTACACACTTTTACAACGTCTCACCACAACCCTCAAGGTAGCGGGAGCTCGTGATACTGGGGGTCCAACAGAAGCAACAACGCGAGACTGCTCATAGTCAACGGTTTGCATTTTTAATGTATCTGAGCATAATATGCGGAGGTCCGACAGTTTCCCAGTAATAAAATTGTCGAAGGGGTGCCAGTTATCGACTAGTTCAAGTATTTGATAGAAGCAGATCGTCGGCAGTTGTTTTTCCATGTCCTTCCGTACTAGAATATAATTCAAGTCAGATATCATCAAGGACACAAGACGCGCAATACATACAAGTCTTTTTGGTCCCAATGGCTAATTTCTCGCCCTCTCTCTCATCAGGCGTCTTCCCCTTGAAAATAGAACCCCAACCAATTTCAGCCCTAGCCTTGTCCTTCAGAGAAGACCCAAGTGGTATTGTCAGTCTTGAAGCTAGAGCAAGCTTCCGTAGTCTCTGTAACTCCTCAGTCGGGATTGGTTTGTCGGCATTCTGCCTTAAACGACTCTAGAACGCTAAATTAAGCATCGATGCGAGCATGATCTTCTTCCACTTGCTTCCGATGTCCAACGAGATTAATGGAGACACTGGTGAAAGCTGGTGGACATGGCTTGGTCAGGGAGCGTCGGTGGTGTGACCTTTCCCCTTGTGACCCGACCTCACATGAAATTCATTCTCGTCCTGAATCAGTAAATGTTACAGCGATGTCAAGACTCAAGTCTCAGCTGGCGGCAGCTTCTGGGGACCCAGGGAGAGACGAACTCGGAGAGGGCGATGAAGGGTTAGAGGAAACCGTCGACGATACCGAAGAGGCGGCCGACGATGACGAAGATCTGAGCGAAGACCACACAGGTTATGATGAGCATTAGGTTGATGTCGTCCATCATCAACGCTTTAATTTTGGCTATCATCTTCCGATTCGCTCAACAAGATGGTATAATTATCTCTGCACCGCACCTTCATTTGCTAACATTAGCTTATCAGAGTGCTTGGCCGGAGCTGGAGAGGTGATTACGGAACATCCACAAAGATGTGGTGTTTCGACATGCCAAGAGAGACGAAACTCTAATTTCATTCTCCGTTTTCGGTTGAAGGATCGCCAACCTTTTTGCAAAGGGCTCTAAGTAAGTAGTATGTCGTCCACGTCTCAAGCCAACATTAGAGCCTCCACCGAAAAAAACTTGCTGAAATTCCAAGTAGTGTCACTCGAAGTGTCTGCCGTACCCCCAATCTGCCCTAATTACAACTTTCATGTTTTCGATATTTTCTCATGATCCGTCGATAATTTCCTCGACATCGGTGGAACTTAGAAGCAGAAACTCGAGTCTCAATGACACACGAAGCATTCGTAGCTGTATCCGCTGCGGACGAGAATCACCTTGAACAAAAGGTAGACCCAAAAACTCGGGAAATGCATGTTATGGGATACACCCGCACCACGAGCATGTCCAGAACGCTCCAAATACAACACCCGAAAATTCCCTTCTTGCCATGAATACCAATCTGTCCATCATCTCGCCTCCTCGGCTCTCGTAGCCCATCTTATTCTTTTCTTGGTTCTACAGATGACACACAATTGCGAATTAACAAAGCCTCGTTGCAATCTTATCTATCCATCTCCAATTCTTCCGCCACACTTGGACATTGGGCGGCTAATCCATCCAATGAAAAACAGGGTGTCGTATTCGATCCATTCACATGCAGTGATGAGCACCATTGTCCTCTGGTTTATTCCCTTCGAGCGTTGCCCGTTCAGGGCCATTGTGGGCATGATACTCTACACGTTGCAAGCACGTCGTAAGTGAATAGGTTTTCGCTGATTCATAATGGGACATGTGAGCACCTGAGACAGATAGCGAGAAATCGATGAGAAATGAATTAACTTTCGTGCTGTGATTAGAAGCCGAGTACATGGTGAACACGTCGCTGCTTGTAAGATTGATCCCCAGATTGAGAAAGTCTAAAGAAGCTAGAGGGGTAGATAAACTGGACATGAGAGGCATTTGAAAAGGTCATCAATCCTACCCCTTCCTCTGAATCGTCGCCATCTCCCCGTCATTGATCCAGCGCAATCCAATCCGTCATGTCTTCCCAGAATGCTAATGGCTTTCAGAATATGAGAAAGCACAAATACTATATTGACACCGCAGACCTCACCGTCATTGTAAGATATTCCTTTGTGCAACGAGTTCACGCCCTGACTGAAACCCTTTGACAGGTCGAGAACACTAGATTCAAGATCCATTCCCACTTCCTGACGCGCGAATCTCCAGTTTTTGCACAGCAGGTCGAGCAATTAGAGCCACAGAGTGCCATCAGTGAGCGTTCAGCGCCATCAGCACTGGGTCCTATCATCCTTGACAGTTCTGTGAGGGCCGAGCATTTTGGCAAACTGTTATCCATTTTCTATCCCGAGTAAGCCATCCATAACCCTTGTTGCTCTTTTATATTTAAGATGATGGCGGCAGGAAATACATCTATGAAAAGCCCGCAGAAGATTGGGACGTCATCCTGGGCTTAGCCATCAAATGGTCCTTCAACGAGGTCAGAGAGCTGTGTATCAGGGAGCTCAGCAAGGACAATGTACCAATCGCCACACGCCTTGCCATATTCGAAGCCAACAACATCGACCCCCGCATTGTACGCCCTCTATATGGCGTCCTTTGCGCATCCGAATTTCCGTTGACCTTATCTGAGATGGAAAGGTTAGGGACCAGGGCTTCATACATCATTATGACTGCTCGAGAACGCCTTCGGAGTGCCGGGGAAGGGGGTCGCAGCCCACTCTCAGCTGACAGGCATTCAGAAGTTGGACCCACAATTCATGCTATCTTCGATGCCATCTCTCCTGTCAACACAACAACCCCACCTACGGCTCCTAATGGGTCTGCGCCAAACGGAACAGCATCAAATAACCAGGGTACGTCTGGTCCAAGCTCTACCTCAAACAAGGGTGCGTTTCATCTTCTGCAATTTCTGCCAAGCTCCTCTTTTGAGATTCTGAATGTTTGTAGGCGGGGACGGTGACTCCACGGACGCTAAGAAAGACAAGAAGGGCGACAAGCTCAACGGGAACACTGGTGGGAGCAAGCCACCACCCGGAAAGAGCTTTGGTAATATCTGGGGGGCGAAGTAAAGCGGTATCGACAATCGTCATGTCGTTCACTATGGCTTTACTTTTTATGTTTTCGGTGCATCCCATTCCGAGATTAATTGACGGATGTAGTTCTGACGTTGTTTACCGCCTCCCCAGATTGCCTGAATTTCTGTAGTCAAGATGTATCTCCAATTTCCCGTTGTGTATGTTGCGTGTACAAATCCAACTCTTTCGTGCTCATATCCATTCCCGTTCGCAAAACGTTATCGGAATCATATACGCCGCTAAAAGCGTGCAAGTAGCAATCGTCAGGGGGTTCAGTATATTGGAAGAGAGAGTTGGCATATTACGCACTTTTACAGCGTCTCACCACAACCCTCAAGGTAGCGGAAACTCGTGATACTGGGAGTCCAATAGAAGCAACAACGCGAGACTGATCGTAGTCAAATGTTTTCATTTATAATGCATTTGAGCATGGTGTACGTAGCTTCGACAGCTTCCCGATATTAAAATTGTCGAGGGAGTGCGTATTAGACAGAAACAGATTGAGATCCGTATCATTACCAGTTATTTTTCCATGTCCTTCCGTACTGGGAAACAATTCAAGTCAGATGTCATCAAGGAAACAAGATACACGATACGTACAAGCGTCCAAGTCTTTTTGGTCCCAATGGCTAATTTTCTCGCCGTCGCTTGCATCAGGTGTCCTCCCTTGGAATATGGAACCCCAACCAACTTCAGCACCAGTCTTGTCCTTCAGAGAAGAGTGGTATTTTCGGTCTTGAAGCTAGTGCAAGCTTCCGTAGTCTCTGTAACTCCTCAGCGGGGATTGGTTTGTCGACATTCTGCTGCAGCTGTTCCTTAATCGACTCTAAAATGCTAAATTGAGCATCGATGCGAGCACGATCTTCTTCCACTTGCTTCCGATGTCCAACGAGATTTATGGAGACACTGGTGAGAGCTAGACCGTACAAAACATGAGGAAAGTAATAGCTGGTGAACATGGCTTGGTCAGAGTGTCGGAGCGACTTCGCTCTGTGACCATTGCCGTCTGTGACCCAGCTTCACGTGAAATTCATCCGCGTCGTGATGTCACGCAAGGCAAGACTGTTCGACGCCTGATGTCCTCAACTTGTTCCGTCTCGCTGCGTCTTGCCATCTTAATCAATTCATCACTATCGTTATACATATCCTACGATGCTTCAAGATCTACTGAGTTCCAGATGAACTCGTGTCCCCATTCTGGCAAAAATCTGAATCTCAAGCCCACAAGCAGCGCTTTGCTGTGGTCTGGCAGTTGATACATTCTGGGGCATTTATGAGGAGAATAGAAGAATTCCCGACCGCATAGTGATCATCAGCCCCACAGGGTTGCACTTTCTTATACAAGAAGTACTACAGATACTCTATTGGACGATTCCGAAGTACAGGAAGTGGTTGATTTATAAGACAATAGTACGTTTTTGGATAGTGGTTTGTCTACCATGACTCGTGTTTTGGTGATAAGACGCTTATCAATGTGGATACAGGTCTTCAGAACCGCTGTGAGCGGCAAAGGATTTCGTTGTAGAAACGTATACAGAACAGATGACTCCTGATGACCCATATATCCGGTCAAACCTCGGGAAAACACTATGAGATGGCATATTTAAGGAGACGCCTTTCGACTGGCCACCTCTTATATCCACGCAGGCTCAACAAATGTCGGCTCAGGTGGTACAATGGGATGCTGAAAGCGATGCAATGCCCCATCAAGACGAGCGAACGCCCTTGATTGGAAAAGTTCAGGATGTGACACCAAAGCAGCGAAAAATTGCTCGTGTGCAGTTCCTATCCCTGTGTTGGTCCCTCTTTTTACTTGGGTGGAATGACGGATCGATAGGGCCTCTCCTACCAAGAATCCAGTCCACTTTTAACGTAAAATATAATTTTTCTCCCATTCATTCGGTCTTCTGAAGCCCTGTCCATAGGTCGGCTATGCCTCTGTTTCATGGATCTTCGTCATACTCTGTTCTGTGAGGCCAGCTTCGCATCATAGCGCATCCATCGTCATTTACCAATCTTACATAGGGTGTTGTTGTTGGAGCATTGATAAACATGCCCTTAACAGATCGTTTTGGCTTTGGCAAGGTAAAACGTGGATTACATTCCATTGGGCCATGTGTTGAATATCGTTAGATGCTGGTTGTCGGGGCTCTTACCCAAGCGATGTCGTTTATTCTACAAGGCATGGCACCCTCATTCCTCGTCTTTGTGGGATCCTTTTTCATTGGGGGCCTTGGAATGGCGTGGCAGGTAATTATCCGATGCTCACTCGAAACAGACGCGAGAGATTTTAACAGGTGTTCTATAGGATGCTCATGCCAATGGATTCATAGCTGCGCTACATGACGAAACTAAGATGGGCATCCTGCATGCCGCCTATGGTTAATCCTTCCCCCTAGTACCTGTCACTCTTCACTTATCCTTTTTCAGGTTCTGGCGCGTTATTTGCGCCACTGTCCGCAACTCAGTTTGCGCAGATGGAACATTGGTCTTTCCATTACCTAGTCTCGTTGACATTGTCCATCATCAACACTTCTATTTTAGCTATCGTCTTCCGATTCGCTCAGCAAGATGGTATAATTATCTCTTCACAACACCTTCGTTTGCTAACATTGGCTTATCAGAGTGTTTGGCCGACGCTGGAGAGGTGATCACGGAACATCCTCAACAGACGGTCAGCGAGAGTAAATATGGCCAGCTCCTGAGAACCAGGGCAGTTCACCTACTTGCTTTATTCCTACTTATGTATGTGGGCGTCGAAGTCACCATCGGTGGTTGGATCGTCACTTTCATGATCAGGGAGCGAGGGGGCGGACTGTCGTCTGGTTATATCGCGTCTGGATTCTTTGGAGGTGCGTGAAAGTCGGGACACATGCTTTACTTGACCTTACTACGCTCGTTTAGGTTTGACTGCAGGGCGAGTTCTATTAATCTGGGTCAATAAAAAAGTTGGCACATTCACCTCTTGCAATTAATTTCAGCATTGATCACCGTTTATTTCAGATTGGAGAAGTTCGCGTCGTTTACCTCTACGCCATCATTTCTCTTGCGTACGTCGTCGGCCATTAAACGTGTCACGTCCTGCAAACCCTAGCTTACACACTCATACTTTTAGCCTTCAGCTAGTAGTATGGCTTGTTCCTATCTACGCCGTTGACGCAGTTGCTGTTTGTTTGATCGGCGTTGTTCTTGGGCCTTTGTATCCCATCATTATGAACCACACTGGACGTGTTCTCCCGCGTGCACTGGTGACTGGAGCTATTGGCTGGGTTGCTGCGTGCGGTGCCGCTGGAAGTGCATTGTTGCCCTTCCTGACAGGAGCCATGGCGTCACAATACGGCATCATCAGTCTACAACCATTGTAAGCTTCACTCGTCGTCCTGCATGTTTAGACTAACGGTTTTGTTGCAGATTGGTTGTGATGATGGCGATCATGGGTGGTGTATGGATTTTGGTACCCAAGAGAGCTGTCAACGCCTAATCACGCCTGTCATGTGGTTCTGACTGTGTCATGTCGTTGCCATTGAATGAAATTTGCTATTCTTGCAATGTCAATATCAGGACCTCGGAACACTAATACATTTAGTACTTTCGTCAAGAAAGCTTCTCGGGGTGAACGGCGAAAGAAAGGTTGTAATGCTACAAATAAATCGTCCAAAGTTCAAAGTTTTGGCGTTCTACGGTGTTATTAATGTGGGCTTGTATCCGTGTGGAAGTAAGCTAGGAGCTAGGTATCATGGGGACTGAGGGTATAACTGTGGAATCCGCCTGGCGGAGGTGAACCATTCGGAGGTCGTGCGTTGGCTTGTGGTGAATAGTGTGCTGTCGTCTCAGGGGGGTATTGACCTCCATTTCCGGGTGGGTAATATTGTCCCGTGGATGGCGCATTACGATGGGTTGGTCTACGATCCTCATGTAGCTCATCTAAGATAGCTCTCCGGCTCGCATTGTTGCTGTTCATACCAGGCGGAGGCGCGGCTATTTACAAAGATAATTAATGATTGATGAGCTTATTTTAGAATTGGAACATTTAAGAATATACGCACAAGTATGACCAGGCAGCGGACCAGCCGGGGGTTGTCGAGGGTCGTACATGGGGGCCATGGGTGTTGGTTCTTGATTTGTGGTGTGGGACCTGGAGTGGAAGAGCTCTGCTTCTCGCCGAGTTTGTTGCGGAAAATACTCCTCGTCGTCCATATCCTTCTTTCTTTCTCTCCTCATCTTTTCAGGTAAGGGAACTGATAACAGGAAAGCAATTATAAGCGTTATCGTAGAACTGGCATAGAGAAAACACATACTCCAGAAACACACGCGTTCGAATAATGCTGCCGACATCATCGTTAATTAGTCTCAGACATGGATCATGTGTAACCCTGTTCAACTCACAGCAGCAAGCAAAGCAAATCGCACAGCAGCAGCAGCATTCAGCGCAACTATCTGCCATGGTACAAGGGTGGTGAGATTAAAAATACTTCAGGGGACCTTGACCTGGTTTAATGTGACAGTATGAGGAGTTCAAGGCGTTTTGGACTGAGAAGCTTGTAATGCAAAAAAGAGTGTGAGGAGCCGATGATATCCTGCTCCTGTCTAGGCAGGAGTTGAGCTCGAAGGTGACGGGTGATGGTTGAATGAACAAAAGATGAGCATTTAAAGATTGTTCGAGGATCTGGTAAGCGCGCACAGCCTTGTGTCCTGATGGATATAACGAGCGGGAAGACTGATGTTTGGCGACTGCGCATTACTTAGGCATGAGCACAATGCTGCACAACGAGGTGGTTGGCAACGAAACAAGATGAAAAGAACTCAGAATAGAACACGATTGTCATTGCAAGAGAATTTCATTGAAAACATTTTTAGGGGTAGTATAAATACAGAGAAGTTGTAAGAGAAGAAGATGCGTTAGATGATGCGAGAGAGAGAGAGAAAAATGAAAAGAAAAAGGAGTGTGATGTCGTGTTTTATGGATCGACTAAACAATCATTGTTCGGGGCTAGAGGGAATAGGCTCAAAACTAAAGAGTCTTAGACCATCCTGACCTTCTGGTCCATGACAGGGCGGACGTTGATGATCTGGCAGGGAGAGATGTGTAAGAAAATGCGGAAAATAATATGCTTGAGGACGACCCCTATCCCGTCCAGGGGATAAGGTCACGGGCTACTAAGACACTCCAGCACCTAGGACGAAGCTCAAAGGATCCAGCGCGTTTGCTCAGGGTAGTTATCAGCCTGTGCGAAGGTCTGCTCTTCGAGCAGGTTTGACGTTCGCATAGGAGAGACACCAGCACTGGTTGCAGCACGAGGTTCGCGGCTTTGAGGTTTCGTCCAAGTGAAGGAGCCGTAGTTGCTGAAGACTTGACTCACCTCCTCTCCTTGGAGCCTGACGCGGTGCTTCTCAGCGCGGCGCTTTTGGATGAAACGGATGCTGGTGACGGCAAGAGCAAAGATGGCAAGAAGACCAGCGACCATCTGGATGGTGGTGTAGCCAGCGCCAGAGTCGGACATACCGAAAACATCGGCAAATTGAGCAGACTTGAGGCCGCAAACGCTCTTCCAGGCCCTGTTACTGTCGATGGCGGCGCTCTAGTTGAATAGATTAATTGCGAGTTTTAATCATGAAAGGGTCGTGATTTACCTCAGCACGGTAGATGAATTCGGTCAAAGGAATATCGGCGTGGTGGCCAAAGACGTGGACATCCTCAAAGTTTCCGGCGGTTCCATTCTTGAACTTGATGCGGAGGAAGTCGCGAACATCGGGGGGAGAGCCACGGCGGAGCTCAACGGCGATGGCAGAGGCAAAATCGGCTAATTAAACATATTTCGTCAGGTATCTCGCAGTAACTTGCTATAAACATTGACTTACGGATACCAACGAGCTCAGGGCGGTCTTGGATGATGCCAGTCTGACGGAAGAGGGAGATGAAGGCCTGGTAGGTAGTCTCGATGAGCATGAACTGCAGGGGGTCGCCGTTGAAAGAGATGCGTTCGAGAGAAGTAAGGATGGTGTGGAGGAGGGTACGACCGGCAACTAGTATCGTCACCACAGTGAGTAAAAGGTCAAGAATACAACTATGATATACTTACCGTTACCAATTCCATTGACGTCCGAATCGGAGAAGACACCGCCTTCGTGGTAGTTAGCCCAGTGACGTGCTTGCTCGAGGAAAGTGGGTGGGAGACGGTGTGCGTAGGTCCTGTTGTGGGTCAATTGAGTGTTGACAAAGTCGAAGATGTTCCACTACAGAGAAGTTAGCAAAATGTCAGTCCTAAAGGTGTGGTAAAACCCACAGCGTTCTCGAGAGTGGTGGGGCGGCCGAAGACGTAATCCTTAACACCCTTGAAGAAGGGAGCAGCGTCCTGAGCCTTGGCCTTGAAGTCGGGGGAGTTATAGAAAGCCCTGGTGTGCTTTTCGAAGTTCTGAAAATACCAGCGCCAATTAGACTATTGAATTGCATGATCAAGATCTAAACTTACGGGGCAGTCAGTCCAACTCTCGAGGGAACGATCATTTCCGGGTTCAACGGTCTCAACTATATCAGGTAATTAACACCAACGGAACACCATAAGTAAGCATTGAAGCATACCGGGGACATATTGGTATCCTCCGAGAGGAGCTGTGACAGTGGTCTCGTTGGCAAGGACGATCTTGTTGGAAGGGTTAGGAGGGAAGAGGCCCTGAAGAAGAGCAATTGCAGAGTCGAAGACGACAGTTCCCTCAACACCGGCCTTGACGCGGACCTTCACCTCGTTGTTGTCGACGAGGTCAGAGCGGATTCCCTCAATGTAAGAAGGAGACCTGCTGTCGAAGTAGGTGGAGCGGATGAGGCCACCGAGGATGTTAGACTCGACCTAGTCCATTTGTTAGTCAAATATGCGCCAGAACGGAGCGAGAATACATACCTCTCCGAGAGCGGTGGTCTCAGAGTTCGACGCCTGGTAGGTGTATGGGTCTTGGTACAGGTTGTAGCGATCGCCATTCCTGGCAATGATGATGACACCGAGAACCTTTGAAAGCAACATCGTGAAGTTCGTGAGCGATGAGTAGAGAGAAAGAGAGGCAAGGGAGGGTTTGGGAGATAATCCCTGCAACTGGCTGTCTATTTAAGTCCTTGTGGTTCTCCAGAAATGTCGCAGCACCAGCAGCAGGCCAGGCCTTTGTCGCATGTTGCAATAATGTTCCCTGCCCTTTGATAGTGCATTCTCGAAAGAATCAAAGGAAATTGTGGCAAAAATGGTCCGTAATGCTTGTAGTTTCAGTACACGTGCGTGGGGCACACGGCAGAATTTAGACCAGAGCGTTACAGGCACACTCAGTCGAAGCACGCCATAAAACAGTGAAAGGCACTTGCGCCAATGGTGTTCGCACATCGGCTCAATTGTAAGGCCTTTGATGAATGGCCATGAGAAAACAGATCGTTCAATGAAGAAAAGCACATACTTTTGTCTTTCATTTGTTCCACCGATGCGCCCTCATGTTCGGACGAAGTCACGATAGTATAGCTGTTTAATTAATTTCTCTCTTGTGCCGCATGCTGAAGAAGAAAATAATGCTGGTGATTGGCTCGAAAAGAGATCCCCAGACGCCTCGAGATAACCAGGGGTTGACCGTTGGGGTAATTCAAACCGATAACTTTAACATGAGGCGTTGACACTTTCCATTCCAAGTTGCCTCGTTGAAAAGAGCTGATTTCAGACTTGCATCCCGCCCAAACCTTCCAAGTTCTTCAGGTGGTATCTTGATTTCAATGATTAGATTATTTTGTAAAAAGTCTGCAGGGCGGAAGTGACGAAGGGGAAACCGATGGAGCATAAAGATGAGCAAGCTAATCACTGCAGTAAAACACCTTACTTGGTCTTCGACAACATTGAACTTATGTAACGTTGCAGGCAGGCTAGCACGAGGCAAGGTACTTGTACGTTGTTGTTCCACTGGTAAGATACATACAATTGCGAGACATTAAATCTATGTAGGTTCATATCACCTAAACAAGGGTCCTTCAGTAAGATGATTTCAGAAAAAGAAAAACAAAGCAGATACCCAAAATAATACACGGCCATTTGTAGCTTATTTCTTTTTCTTTCCTTTACCCCCAGTTGCCTTAGCTTGTCCCCCAGTTGCAGCGTGATGAGACGCGGTGTTCTCCATCGCTGTACTACCTTGGGTTGCACCCCCTCCTCCCCCACGCCGTTTCCTTCCATGAAGGAACGTGGATCTTTCACTCTTCTTCAACCATCGTTCGGGGTCCGGTAGAGGTGTAACACCTGGAATAACACCAGCAGGCAAGCGTGATTTCCGTACTTTCTTGGGGACTACCTGGCTATTTTGAGCTGATGTAGATGCATTGGCAATGGCTGAAGCCGAGGATATCAATGCTGTAGCCGAATGTTGTGTTGGGGGTGGCGCTGTTTCGAGTGTAGATCTGATGGGAGCTGGTAGACCGTCCAGAGCACGCAGGAAACCCGTGTTGATGAAATCAAGGTGCTTCTGAGAGGCTTGGAGGTTTGTGAGAATGTCAGAATGCTCTTCGGAGTCCTGAAATCAACTAGAGATGAGCCATGATAGATTCACGCATACGGCACTTACAGGCTCAGCTGTATCCAAAAGCTGGTTGTAGAGCTCAAAAGCGACTTCGTAGGTACCTTCTCGATAACTCTAGAGATAAGAGGGTATCAATCATCTGGAAACGGCGGAAATGAATAAATTTCCAGACCAGCTGCGCTTCCAGATGAACCACGCCGCGATCATCGTCACCATTCTGCGCTTTGATCGTGGTCAAAAGGTCCTTCGCGTCTGACTCCCGTTGCAGGCGATAAAATGAATACGCTTTCTCGTACGCTAGCGTATCCTTGTTGTTATCCTGGTCAATCAAAGTCAGAGCTGCATCGTATTGCTCAGTTTGCAGGAGTAGATAGAGCTTCGTCTGTTGAGCATCGGGATCGCTTGGTTCAAGACGTAAAACTGGATAAATGAATGTGTTTGAGGGGGTCAATTAATTAGTTATGAATGTGGTTCATACTTTTATCGCATGTCTTGACGGCATTAGCAAAGTGGCCGCCGTCGATTTGAGCACAGAGAGACGTAAACAAGCGCCTTAACCTCTCTTCAGTTGTTGGGGGCTTCTTCGGGGCAGACTTTTGGCCTTTCCATCTTGAATCTTTAGTTGGTACTGATTTCTTTGCACTAGCAGAGGTCTTAGGCGGCATGGTTATGAGAGTTGGCAACCTGAGTCCTGACAATGATGGGCTGACTTCAGTCCAATGGCGAAATCCCACGATTGTGACGCGACCTTGACTCTTGACCGTCATCATCTACAACCTTTACAATGTCTTCAGAAGAGTATGTTCTTCAGTCTTTGTTGAAATTCATGCCAATAACTTGTTCATTCAGCGTTACAAAAAATGAATCGACCATAGATATGGTGGAAGACCCAAAGTCACCAACATCAGCGACGCGACCTTCAGAGAACAGGAGACGACCACGCTTAGACCTCTCAGGTGCACTTGGAGGTGAAAAGGACCGAAGACGCGGGAAAGGAATGCTCGGACTTCTCGTAGGGACATTGACAAAGGCCAAAATCGAGGATAAAGAGAGAAACGCTAGTGAAGCGGTATGTTCCTTCTCTTCCAATTATCGCTCCCTGTTATTCATCTTGGTCGCCATTCAGGCCAAGAAACGACAATTAATTGAGCAGAGGTTACAAGCTAAGCTTCGAAAAGAAACTGATTCTGTCAGGCGAGCCGAGGAGGCGAAAAAAGACAAGACCGCGGCAAATCGTAAAGAAGAGGATCTCGTACTTAAGGACTCAATAGTATGCATCTTAAACTCTTTTTCCAAGTAAGGTTTGCTAACCACGACTACAGTACAAATTACGTCGCACACGGCTACCTCTCCTGGCTAATTTCCTTGTAACCTCGGATAATATTCCTTCTGACGGTTCATCTCCACCCGAATCCACGAATCCTTTAGCACCTGTGTTGCGATCGCACCCCCCACCACTATACTACCTTCCCGCAATTTTACTGCCTTCTCAAGAGGCCTTCCTCCACCGGAGAAAGCAAGAGGTAGGGGTTTATTTTTTCGTGAATGCAATGCATACTGATGTAGCATCTGCAGCTGGCCGAGGCTGTAGAGAAGGAATGGCAGTCATTCCAGGAAGAAAAGCAATCAGGGATCAAAGAGATTGAAGAGACCAGGCAGAAGATCGCAGACGAGGAGGGGCGACAAAAAGGTGTTAATGTCGATGAAGATGAGATGGAGACAGATCAACCCGCACCGGGTGAATCTGCTGAACATGAGCAGAGAGAAAAACAGCTGTCCGCTCGCAGGCAAGAATCTGATAGTGTTGACAAAGATGCGGATATGGAGGTTGATACTTCCAAAAATACCAAGTCAACACCTCCAGAGAAGAAAGAGGACACCGCTGCCCCAGCAGATGGTGACGATGCTGTGGAATACTAGTACTATTATGTCAAGGTATCGTTTACCTTCTTCCCCGCTTTCATAGTGTCAATATCCTCATCACACTTTTTAGTATGGATTTTGTTACTGTTTATCGTACGTTTTCATTTCTTATGTCCTCTCCAGTCTCACATTTTTTTATCTGAGCCATCGTCTGTATATCATGAGTTCGCAAATTCGGCAGTTTACTTTGACCATTTATGCCTGAATAAAAATGAATCCTGGCCTAGGCCTTCGACCCTATCTAAAGGAAACGCACGTTGGCATGTTCCGTCGACATTTGAAGAGGAAGACAAGATGTTATCCCGCTACATCCCGAATGAATGTTTGTGCTCCCGCACTGACAGCTCTGTTATTTCTTGAAAGCGTTCTGGACTGGCCTTATGCCCTTTCATACACAGTCGCTCTCAGATATTAGATGCTTAACACTTTCTCCCCATTGCCTAGCATTCATTTCTCTTCATCCCCGAATGTTTTACAAGGCACTGTTGACATATACAGGTACCTGTCGTCATCGAACTTGTTGACTTGTCTATGTTTTCCGGAATGTTGGCATCTCTTGAATTCCTATATGAGGAATTCCATAGATTCATGTTTTGTCTGACATATTTGGGAATTTCGAAAGTACTGTAACTGAGGGCTTGAAGCCACCCGACATCAATCCTTTCAACCCCAGCATACAGCAGAATTGGACAACAATCTTGTCTGCACCCTGCTATGTCTTTCATGCATGGTCAATGAAAACGTAGATTGCAGGATGAGATCATTTTGTGGCCGGATATATCGGATGTTGTTTAGGTGCGACGGGGCCTCACCAGCAATTCATTCAAGTGCATAGGCTTCCGTTTACCCTGATTCTCGTCGGAAACGCGGAGGACATACGGCGTCCTGGTGCCTCGGTAAGACGAACCACCCGTCAGACTTTGATATTTATTGATTCAAGGAAACTTGTCTCGCCGGGCTCTACCTTAGCTAGATCACTTCCGCAATATTTCGGCTCTTACAACATATCTCCCCAAGGTATTGAACTGTTGATGGGGCCCAAAATGCATCCTGTTAGAGCATGCCTGAGGTTTGTTCTGGTTCTTTCAGGTTCGCGTATATCATAATACCTCCTCGTTTTAGCACGTCTCATTAAGATTAGATGGCTCCACGATAAACAGCTGACTTAACTCCTGTGATAGCGGTAAGGTCCTACCGGGTACGATGTTGTGGTTTTGTATAACCCCGAAAGAGAGTCTAACGGAAATGAGTGACTGTTTTTCGAGTTCTCCACAGAAACAAGAGCTCTACTCTCGATGTCCACATGACGCATAAGGAAAACATGGGTTTTGGGCTTTTTATTCCAATGCTTAACGCCTAGCAGTAACTCCTTTCTTCGGCAATTCGCCAACTGAGAGGATTCTGATGCGGCTGACTTGGGGGCTTGTACTGCCTTCGAAATGTCGGGAGTTTTCAATTCCAGACGGTTCAGACCGACCAACAACGGTTTCGTTTGCCTGTTTTGTCGTAGAGAGCCTCGTGCTTGACCTCGAGGCTAGCTATGGGTTCCGTTTCGAGTGATAATTAGAACGCAGGTCATATCTTTGCCTTCTCGGGGCATCGAAGTGGAATTGCCTTGTAAGGAGAAAAACGCCTTGCCTCCCAATTAGGTAATAGTACCTAGCATCGGAGGTGTCATTCGAATTTGAATTCAACCAAGTTCGATGATTGGTGTTGCTTCTACTCAACGCATACGTAGATCATCTGTACTTCAAAACAGTTACATTTCCCTGAGTTTTGGAGCTTCTGAGAGTCATTTTACTGGCACGACAAGAGGATGACATGCAAAACCCTGAAATTAAGGCTCGTTGAGCGGCCTTTCCACGCAATGATGATATCTGATATGGTTAGTGCTTATGTCTCCCGTAATCGGTAAAACAGTGTGGTAGAACAGCATCTTGTACTACAGGGGTTTTTCCATAAAAAGTAGAAACCCCTTATGGTGTTTCGAAGCATTTTCCTCGAGAAGCAACGGGTCATGGAAGAAGAACAACATATCATCCTGTCAGCTGTCAACCTTGCGAGTATTACCAGATTTCGACATGTGCGTGGCTCATGTCTTCTCAAGCAAGTACCTATCTGAAGTCAGGTAGACGTGCTTAATACAATCTTTACTCCGTTTTCTTTGAGACTTTCCCGCCCATGTAAGAAGCAGACTTGGGTTCTTCACATTTGCCCCATAGAAATGCTTCCGATCGAAACCACGATACTTTTTGAGACGCAGGCATTATTTTTCTGTGGTAAATTATCAGGTAGATGGAGTGTTTGCCATGCAGGATCTGTACATGTCAGAAAAACCTCCGTTCCGCCGTCATCAAAAGCGCCACATGATCCGGTGGGGAGCACCCTTTTCCGTCGTGTTGCCGCTCGGTGAGGGTAAATGAATCAATTATACCTTCGATGTACTTTTTCTCGAATATGACCGAAACGATGGCCCTTCGGGGCTTCAATAGCAAGTCAGGAGCAACTCACAGTTTCCCCTTATCTATCTCTATAGTGGGCTCGTGAGTAAGTCATCGCCGACGACTGGCCAATAATGAAGTGAATGATATCGACGCATCCCGAGTATCTGATTTCATATCTTTCGATCTACACGCTAATTTCGCGGAAATCAAATGTCGGGCTTTTGTGTGTAACCCTCGACCCAGTGTTCCCGCTTCATCGCTCCAAGGTTGACTCTTACTCCGATATTTATGGGTTGGTGGTGGTGTAGTGATAAGCGTCCCCTATTACCGTTGATGTTTTCCGAGGAGAAACACATTTAAACTCAAATTTTACCAATATTATGGGTGTAACTAGTTCTATTGCCGTGATGTCCAGCTTGCACATACAGTAAACAATAGGAGTTTCAAAACTGAGCGACGTCCGGCTTGCGAGCCCCATCCAAATGTTTCCAATAAGTCGTTCCGTTCGAAACATTGGAAAGCCATTAACCTTTTCGTGTATTTCGTCTACCCTTTGGTGCATCGTAAAATTTAAAGAGACACAGACACCTCGAATGGTACTGCGGTCGACGTAAAACGTTCCATGATCCATCGCAATGGTGATATATCGGTGCAAACTAGTTCAATAATTGTTTATTCAAGAGACACATTGATCCCTTGAGTGGAATCCTAGATTAAGTCTATGGACCTAACTGAAAGAGACTTGGGCGAATCCGAAGTATCCCAGGCATGGAGGCGGAACAACCACAAAGGGTACCTGTATCAAGCACGACGAAAGGCATCGATACGGTGATTCGAACCTGTGCTCCTCATATTTCGTGGATATATTGATTTTTGTCCAAGAAATAACTTCCACAGATCTGGAAAGTCAATCCATCTTCACAAGTAGACCGATAGATTTCCATTGCTTACGATGCCTGTGTCTACTGGAGTGGCTTAATTTTCGCCACGAACGACCGTAATGTGACACGCTTCGGGCTATGTATCCACCACACTCCTTCGCAGAGTGATGTCTATGAAAGTTACGAAGTGACGTTCTATATCTCGTTCTGAGCTATCGGTGCAGAGAGAGCGTTGCTGGATCCTCTTTTTTGCTTCGAATTCAAGCCTCAAGCCTGAGTACCAGCCAGCCGACGCTCCGAGCGGTCCGGTCGCAACTGAGTTGTGAGAGAAAGCAAAGAGTTTGGCCCTGAGCTTGACCAATGTTGCCTCTAACAGCTTTCATCACCGCCATCTTCATCAACATTCAGACACAAATTTGCGGTTGAACCTACCCCTCGTTCTTGGATGAAGATACTGCAGCGAACCTACAGTCCAATAATAAACATGGCATCTGTCCATTATATAACCGCATGCCGGGAAAGCAGTCTTAGTGCCGCAGGATAATTTGGCATCGAGACGTGGACGTCCGAGGCTATAATTGACTAGGAGTAATCTTGAGGTCCTGCCATCCTTCTCTTCTCTCTTTCGTTGTCTGTTGGGCAAGATGACTGAACGCCCTGTTTCGCAAGTATCAGGGTCAATCCTCCTGGCTGCAAACACGCCGTTACCTGGGGATGCGTCTTCGTTACCCTTTGGAGGTCCACGAGCCTCATACTTGGATACAGAAGGCAGTGGAACACCTCGCCTGGAGTCACCAGCACAACTCAACGCAAACGATTCCTCGATTCTGCTGGGTAATAATCCAGAAGCATCTGTGGAGGAAGGTAATACCACCCAGGAACCAGTAAAGAAAAAGAATCGCCTGGCTATAATTCTGTTAGCTTCAACCGCTGCCTTGATCATTGTGGTTCTTGCCATTATTCTTCCGGTGTTTTTCACCATCATAAAACCTAAACAACATACTTCCACTGCTGGATCGGGCTCTGGTGGCTTAAATGGACCACAACCGACAGTTGCAAATCCATCGGGAACAGCACCGATGGCTACCCCCACCTCAACCGCACCATCAACGAGTGGCGGGGATGGCTCTACAGTGAGGGCGTCAGATGGGACAACGTTCACGTATCAAAATCAGTTTGGTGGCATCTGTGAGTACTTTCACCTATTTTCTGGCCTTTGACGTGGCTTGCCATGAAGTCTGGCGACCCATGACTCTGGCATGCGTACAGATCGCATTCTAAAAATAGGTGTCAGCCTGGCACACATACATCTTCGCGAATTCACGTTCATTGAAGCTACTTCTTAATTTCTTATACTTCTCTCACTTCTTAATGATCGCTCCTGTTCGATTTCTGATGCTACGTTCTTGAATACCTAGGGGTTGATGACCCCGATGACCCATACAACAACAACGCATATCCCAACTCATGGACGCCACCACTCAATCAAACCTGGGACTATGGAAAGAATCGCATCTATGGGTGAGCACAAAAAAGCTTTGCTCATAGTTCAAGCACTTCTGACAAGGAAATCATCAGGGTCAATCTGGGAGGTTGGTTCGTATTAGAACCTTTCATATCCCCCGCGCTATTCCAAAAATACCCTGGAGCTAGGGATGAGTGGTCTCTCAGCCTTGCCATGGCAGCAGATGCTGTCAGTGGTGGTTTAGGGCAAATTGAGGATCACTATAAGACTTTCATCGTAAGTCTCAACAGCACAGCTTATTCTGTTCATTGACGCTCTTTGAGCGGTCAGACCGAACAGGATATCGCCGCCATCGCAGGTGCAGGTTTGAACTGGGTGAGGCTACCAATTCCCTATTGGGCCATCGATGTCTATGACGGTGAACCATTTCTCGCCAAGACAAGCTGGAAGTAAGTAAAAGTTGTTAAACAACATGCAGAATCTGACGCATTTGCAATTCGATTTCCCAGGTATATCCTCCAAGCTTTGCAGTGGTGCAGAAAGTACGGCCTTCGCGTTAAGCTCGACCTTCATACCATTCCAGGCTCACAAAATGGTGACGAAACTGCTCCTAACGCACCTTAACTGCACCTAACCGCCTTTTGGACATAGGATTCAACCACTCGGGGAAGTCAGGACAAGTCAACTTCCTTTTCGGTGTTATGGGGGTCGCAAACGCTCAAAGGGCCATGAACTACATTCGGATTATCACTGAGTTTATTTCTCAACCAGAGTGGCAGAACGTCGTTTCAATTTTCGGAATAATGAACGAAGCTCTTGTTTCGCAAATCGGCATGACGGAGCTTCGTGGTTTGTGAGTAAATTTCATGCAGCAAAGTCTCACGTGTGCGCTTTAGTCTGACCATTTACTTAGCTACGTCGAGGCGTATACCATGTTCCGAAATATTACTGGGGTCGGGGAAGGCAAAGGCGCTTTTATGAGTATCCACGAGGGCTTCCAAGGCTTCGATGCATGGACTGACTTCCTGAATCCCGGCGGGGATCGCGTTGCTTTGGATCAACACCCATACTTCGCATTTGATGGCGGGTCTGACACCGATCCTATCGACACGGGTACGGGCTCGGGTGCAGGTGGGAAGTGGCCTGAGGCTGCTTGTGATAGATGGGCATCAGTGTACAATTCTACGTTAGTCGCCACTGAATCACTGCTTATATGTGCTTTGATTGCATACTGATTGCCTTCTTGAAACTTCTAGGAGAAGCACATATGGTGTCGTGTTTGCCGGGGAATGGAGCAATGGATTCAACGATTGCGGGTTGTTCTTAAGAGGGGTGGGTGTACAACCGAGCTTTGCTGGAGATTGCGATGTCTGGCAGGACTCTTCGCACTGGTCAGCCGGGACTAAGGCCGGACTTTTGGCGTTCTCATCCGCATCAATGGATGCGTTAAGAGACTGGTTTTTCTGGACGTGGAAGGTAAGTTTTTTTTCTTCGATCTGTTCAACCTTCATTTCGTTGACACAAAAAAAAAAATTGACCCGGATCTTCACAACGCCCGTTACAGATTGGTAATTCGACTGCTGGACGCGTCGAAAGCCCCCTCTGGTCATACAAGCTCGGGCTGGAAGGCGGCTGGATACCTCAGGATCCAAGAACAGCAATAGGGGCTTGTGGACCAGCTAGCGGTCCTACCTTTGACGGTTCTTTTAACGCTTGGGCAACGGGCGGCGCTGGTGCTGGAACTTTGCGTGCTGCGCAAACGAACCCATACCCATATCCACCCACAGCTCTTGCAGATGCTCCTGCGCCTGTCTCTCTCCTGCCTGTTTATACACCTACTGGTGCAATCTCCACTCTCCCACCGCCTACATTTACCGATACAAAAGGGAATCCTATTGTATCTGGGAACGGGTGGTTCAATGTACAAGACAACACCTTAGCACCCACACCGATTGCTGGTTGCATGTACCCAGATCCATGGGATGCAGTTGATGTGCCTGTTCCTCCACTGTGCGATGGGGCGCCAGCCGAGGCCATTGCACAAATTACGCCTCCCCCACAGTGAACAAAAGCTCTTGACTGATCTTTTTTCTCCGAATCAATTTGTTGGACGTTCCATTTTTACTCATCATAATGAACTATTTTTACAAATTTGCTGATATTTTTGTGCACTGGCTTGGACTTTGACATCGTTTTCTAACATATAAGACCTTTCTTTATAATAAACCCGGTCCTTAGTCACATTCTTTGTATGTTTTTTCTTCTGTTTTTCCCTCTGACTTCATAAGGGGTGATGTAATAAATTTCCCGTGCCTTATTCCCCCAAGGTACACAAAAATTACATATAGATGATTCATATCTACTCACCCTGCCTGCGGTGCGGTTTTGCGGATTTTGTGTCCCTACAAGCGCTCACTAAGGTACCAACAGAATTAAGGATTGAATGTGCGTTGTGCTCGAAGCGTCCTCGAGATTCCGATAACAAGGTACAAACACCCTACGTGAACCTCGAGGGTGATCACGTTGGCCTTAGGAACGCATGTCAGTCTACATCGGACTTTGAACACGGCCTTCAGTGCACAGAATGCCAGCATGCATATGACCAAGGTACACGCATTCGTAAATGAATTGCTCACACTGACAAAATTTGTGCAAAGGGTCTAGAGTTTTTGTTCCAACTGATTGGACTTGGCTCATGTGCACGAGCGACGACCAGTTCGGCGACACATATAAGTCTTCTGTTCAAGAGATGTAGATCAGGTGCTTCAACGATTTAAGAGACGGGAAAACAAGCTATATATATTGTACAGATCAACACAATTTTCTGACAGAACAAGTGGGTCACGGGCTAGATGCGAGCACACAGGTTGGACTAGGACCTTCATCAAGGGCATGAACACACAGACGCTTTGTTCAAACTTCAAAATTGAACTGATTCCGAGTTCTCGACTCGTGCTCGACTTTCGTTTAGAAGGGCCGTGAGATTACAATGTTTTTCGCCCGGACAGGAGTACAAGCGTTCAATTCAATTCTTCAAAAGGAGACCACCAGATAAGGGCATCCATCCCCGCGGTACCTGATCATGATCACTTGGTGGACACGCCGCCATCTGTGGCATGAGCAGAATCCCTCGGTTGCAAAAGGAAGGACCGACACTCGAGAGAAGCGATATTGTAGTTCTGCACGAGAAGAGCCTCTTGATGTAGAAGAATATACGAATAGAAAGGACGAAACGAACGACGACGCGAAATTGCCATGAATTCTCTCAGGCTTCTTACCAGCCTCAGGGAGAACCGGGCATGTCAGTTCATCTATCACTTATCATCTATCATAATCAAGACCGATGGGGACATACACATGTCCTACATATTTGTATTGTCTATGTACGGCAGGTTCTCCGGCAAACAAGTATTGCGTTCCAGTGCAATTAATCAGCGAGGGTCGCTTGGTGGTTGTATGTACATTGAGCCAGGGAGAAGAGAATCTGGACCGTTGAGTTGTGCATGAACCAAAGATGGTTAAGATACCATTTATTATCTAATGAAGAAGTTCGTATGCGAACAAATCCCTAGAAAGACTGGAAGTGTTTATTTCTAGATCTCGAGAATAGTAGTGTTAACTGACACTGGCAATTTTTAGTGATTTCGAGGTCATCGAGGAGAATTTACTCGAGGCGGGACTTGTGGGATACTCAGTATACACTTGTGTACCTGCAACCGAAGGAGGTACAAATTACAATGTCTTTATGTCGGATTCGGGCCATCGACGGCATCGAGATTCATTTTCATTGAACCTTTGATGAAGGAACCGAAACTCCCACGATTTTCGGTACCATTTATAGAAGGATCTGTGCCCGGGATCACATCCTCGGTTGATGGCTGTGGGTACCCTTTGTGATGCGTTCGATGCTGTGTCGGGCTGTAAGCTCGATAGCCTTTTCTCCTTGAATTAGCTTCATAGCCCTACCCCGAAACGAGCTCGGATACACAACTTGTTATCTGTGGGGAAATTGACGGAGACCTTCTTGTTCCGACATTTCATCACTGTCCCAATGTCCAGACGGAACACTCTCAGAGATCATTGGCTGCTTTATGTCTGGATTCGCTGTGCTCTCTTCAACCCTAGACTGCTCAGACAGTGCGTTTCGTGATGCGAGCTTCAAACAATCTGATTAGGTTACCTATACCTTATCAACGACATCCGACAACTCCTCTATTTTTTGTCGTCTGGAATCCTAAAAAGGTTTCACTGCGAAAATGGTTGCACAGATGCCATGCAATTTATTTGACTCGCGAGCAAAATTCTACCCTTGTGAACCAGGTCTGTGAGGGTGAAGCCCGAACCGGTTTGCTCCATGTCCGAAAAGGCTGTCATTCCTTCAGTAGGCGGCAGAATTGCAGACACCTAACGGTTGCTGAACCACCTAGCGGTCTGGACTTAATATGTCGATTTATGACGTGTTGTGAAAGTGATGAAATCTATCAGTTCAACCAAAGGCTTTTTACTTGATTAGCGTGTAAAGCGCATGAGCCGTCCAAGAGAGTGAAACGAAGGCGTTCGATATCACCCCCAATATGCGTAACGTGTCTTAGTAGACTCCTGTGTTTGCAAGGAAATATCTAGAAGGTTTCGAGTTCAATTCATCATGTTGGGGGGTTGCCTGCTTTTTTTTTTTTTTGGCTCCTTTCCTCTGACGTAGAGCTGCTCCGATGGTCGAGGTCAAACTGAGCAAGACGCCATTTCAATTTTCAAGTTGCAAGTAGGAGAAGGTTGAGACACACGTGTACCTGGAAGATACCCAGCGGCAACTTGAAACCGCAACGTTAACGTCCATCACTTTTAGAGTCTCTTTCAATCGAACGGTGTTTTTTTTTTCTCGTCAGGCCACATGCTTATGTCCGGTGCTATCCTCGAGTCTCAAAATTTGCCTTGATGAAAATTCTTTTGCACAGGAGCAGTGATTACGACTCTCACAAAGCAATTCAAGTTGAGTTATAACCTATAGTAGCGCAACTACAGATATTCCTTCGTGTCAAACCCCACAGAAGCTTGGTTGAACACCAGCCGAAATACTGAACCAAGAGATTCTTTCGACGGGATTTAGTAGCATGTGGTGAAAGCTCTTACCTCTTTAATCACTGGATTCCCCAAATGCACATACGGGTTGCTTGAGCCCCGGGTGGCGGTGTCGAGGTGAAATCGAGATTGGATATAATTACGATCGACGAAACTCCAAACCGACAGCGAGATCTGATGTATGTCTAGATTGATTGCAAAAAGCCAAACGCCACCCAAAATGAGGTTCCCAAGTCTCAAAAAAAGCATTTTGGCATTATGCAAGCTGTATTTTCTTGATGTTTTTCTGCCTTCCACATGCCCTTGTCATGGATGCGGGACGGGAGGGAACCGCCAGATCTGCGAGGAACGACAAAGTGCCATCCCCCTTCACCCTTGCCGAATGCAGACTCCTCCACGGAAAATCTGCTTCGATCAAGCCGACCCAAAGATCTGGCGTCAGCTAGAGGCCGTTCGAGCCTGTATCGCCATTTACTGCTAGACTTGAGATGCCAGATCTCCTTTCCCTGATTGGCTCGTCGGAGAGCCGAATAATAATTAGTTGTTGATCCCTGTGCACTCGTTATATGTACAAACCGCCTAGAGAGGTCCGAAGGATATAAACCCAAGCATCTCCTCATTGTTTTTCTTGTGTATTCCAACTTGTCCCCCATGGCATCATCACCAGCTCCTTCCAGCGCTTCTTCCGCACCCCCCTCCCCTTCCTCTACGCGTCGCAATTCCGCAAGCCACGCATTCAAATGTCCGGCGCTTCCTAATCCACGCACACACGATGTCTTTCAGTCGATAGTCAAGGGACGCAAAAGTTGGAAAACGTTGAGGGGAGGCGAGGTAGTTTGGCCCCCTGAGCTCGAGGCAGCCTTGATCGAAGGTATGCCTTTCATATCCTACCCACCACCCCGCCAGTGCTGACCCCTGTTTCTGAAAGGCTTGGAGAATTACCAACCCGATGACTCGCGTGAAACTCGGCTTCTGGGTCGCTTCCCTATGCGCAACAGATTTATTTCGGACTGGATTTATGAGAAGACCGGTAAACGACGCACCGCAAAGCAGGTTGGGAGCCGCCTCCAGCAACTGAGGGACACATGTGGGGGTAAACGCCGTGAGTAGTTAATCAGATGAACTCACGATACTTTCTCTGAGCTAACTATCTCATTAGTTCTCAACCTCCTTTCCCCTAATCGACGACCATGCCGTACTTCTTCGCTATCGCCCGAGTTTCAGCAGCAAAGAGACAGCAGCTCAAGTTACGGCCCCCCTCCCCTACGTTACGAATCGGAATCATGCAGCGACTCTTCAGTTAGCGCCCCAGCGACACCGACCGAGGCTCATGCCACGCTTCAAAGTCTCCTCTACCGCGGAGTTGAGCCTCGTGTTGAAGAGACCCCAGAGACCATCGTTTGCATCGACCTTCTACCAGAGGAGTCCCCTAATGGACAGAGTCCACTTAAACCCTCTGAAGAACAAGGAGCCGAAGAGCAGCAATGGGTGGAGCGCGGTTACAAGGTAGTCCATGCTGCGCAGCAACCGAGATACTTGCGAGACATCGACCCCACCGTAACCCTGCTTTCACATTCACCCACTTCAGCGCAATCCCATTTCACAGTGTACACTGATGACGGTATCGTCTTCTCAGAGACAACAGATCTCGAGTTGGTGGAACACTCTCCCTCGCATCCCATGGATGGCAGCCTCCTTTACCGGACATCCCTTGTACCTGGATACTGGAGTACCATTGGGCAAACAACAGGTGAGCGCTATTGTGCGCGGTCTCGGGGCGCTTAATGACCATTGTCCTAGATGCCTCTCAGTACGTCATCATTCAGCGAGTCATCCAGGAAGACCACTCCACCGGTGTTTCATCAACGGTCTTCGCTGCCATGTACCGCTTCAATTACACAACCTTGTCACAGCCTGAAGAGCAGACAGTATACTCAACCGCCCATCTCATGGCGACCGATCAAACCAACCACAAGGCTGACTTCAACTCTTATGAAGCCATGATTCCCATGGACGCCGATGGATTCTCCGATATGATGGGTTTTGCCAAAACCCAGCCGTATTTCGATATGAACTCCTACATGGGGCCAGAGGAATGGGGTGCCAATGAATCAGTATACGCAAGCCCTATCGATTGTAACAAGCCAAACGCCTGTATGATTAGCGGGGCCACTGAGCAACTGCTCTCCCCCACCGCATCCTATACGGTTTCGGATGTACCGCCATATGTGAGTTCCACCGGTGTCAATTTTCGCTTTTGACAAAGAGCTGACATTAATTTTGCCACAGGTACTATAGTTTCTCCTTCATCATTATCACTCTTGTTCTCCTGTTCATTTTAACTTGTAAAAGTAATTTCTGATGTACAACACCCTATTTCTACCTCTCCTTTCGTTCTTTCGTTGCATTTTCATCATTCGCTTTCCATGCTATCTATGGCAGACTTGCTCTGTGTCCCTTTCGTTTCAACGCATGTCAACCCTTTTAGATATCGCCATCCTGCATCATGTGTCCTTCAGTCATCATCCTGCTACTACCATTTGTGCTTGTATACCCATTTTATTTGATTCATTTATTGTTCCCGGCCAGGCCAGAGGCCTGTATGGACATTGTCGTTCCCTATTTATCTACATTGCTATGCTCTGGAACACTTGTCGAGACAACGTACTTCAACAGTAGTAGTAACAACCAACCAAAACGTGTATATGTATATGTAGATGCCAGAATTCTAGATAATCAACTACTCCCCAGCTCCTCACGCTCAGATAAATTTCGAACTCCACATTGCCTCGCTTTGTCTGGCTTGGTCGGTTCCAGCTCCGTAGATTCTGGAGCTAACTGGAATTAGATAAGATGTACCAAAAGTAAGTTAAACAACTAAAGGAATTCAATTCAATACGCACCACTCTTCAAACAGGTGATAATTTGAATCCGAGTGGTAAAGTCTTTGGTTAGAAGCGTTGCGTCGGCATATTGGTTCAGACCGCGCGTTATGCCTTTTGCGATCAGCTCCTTTCTGGCCTCATTAGCGCACTTGGAGTGTCCTTCCACAAGCGAATCGACCCAAGTGCGCATCGCCATCCCTGCTGACATGCCTTCCCACTTGCTAAGTTCCAGAATCATGTTGGTGATCCCGCCAACGATGACAGCGATTTCGCCTTCTGCTTGACCGAAGGATTCTAAACCAGGCTTCTTCGTGTCTGGCAGGTGCTTCTGGATACCTGCTAGTAGTGGTCCATAAGATACTCCGTCACCCGCCTGTCCCCCGACTGACCCGCCTACAATCCATGACTTAGTTTGGTCGACAAGGCTATAAATGTCGGGACGAAGTGAAGGTGATAACACCTTTTTGGCATCTGCGTTTCCAGAAGCAGCGGCAAGCTGACTTGTAAGATTACGAAACATGGTCTGAAGTGAAGTACGTTGGGAAGAGACAAACAAGAACTGAAGTTGTGGCAGCGTGCTGGCTTATTTCACACTCTCTGCCAGTCACTGCCAGTCGCATCGAGTCATCAACACATGCCCACCTCGAGGCAGCTGGACGTGTGGCACAGCCGCACACGCTCCCCATTTCGAGTAGTAGTAATGACGCATCATGGATTTATGGACGCAAAGTGACATTTCTCGAATATAAAGTAGTACGTAGATACTAGGTCACAGTAAATGACGAAGATTGACCAGTAAATGAAGAAAGGGAGCCGATAAGCGGTTTGGAATCACCAAAATAACGCAGGCGATAAGTTCCAACTAGAGAATCCGGGGTGTATTCGGTCATAATCGTTTCCTGCGGTGGAGCATACAAATCTTACCGGGAGTTCCCTCTTCGATAGTCCTGCAAGTGAATTGGTTAATAGGGGATAACCGCGAATAATTGCAGGTATTCGCACCATTTGATAGTAACCGTGCTTGTGCCCAGGATCTTTGAAGGGATTATTAGCACTGATAAGAGGTATATGCGAGAAGCTTCCCAGTTAACGTACAGTGCTGTCTCTCTTCCAGCTATAGATTGTCGATGGATGGGAATCGGTCCGCACGGTTTGCCATTGACCGTTCACCAGCTGATCAACTGTAAGGAAAGTGCCTTCCAGGCGGAGATTATTCTTGAAGCAAATGTGACGTGAATAACTGTAGACGCTGTTTTCTCTGAAATGAAAGGAGGAAGTATGCACATACCCGAGGATTTGCTCCAACAAACTGAGCGGCAACTGTGGCACCTGCGCGATAGGGCGTGCTTGTATTCACGTCACTCGAAACGGCGCCAAAACGTTTGCCGATCGGTGCAGCGTCAAATACGACAGCAGTCTGGATGAATACAATAAAGGGCCGCATGTTACGCTAGGAACTTTTCGTAGAGATAACAAGGTCACCTGAAGAGAAATGGCCTTGGAGATTTGCTCAGGAGGAGCAGGGTCAGACGCCGGCTTTGTGGATGCACTATTAGCGATGAAGGGTACCAGATTGGTAAACTTATCGATGTATGCATCGAGAGTATCTGAAGACCCCAGAAAAAAAAGGTTTGAGATCAGACAAATGAATAGGTCGTAAGCATGAATAGAGTTATAAAACAAGCAGACGGGGACCAAAACGTATCACTCGGCTGCGAGTTTGCGGCCACGGTTCATATTCGTGTGTCAACACGTCAATGAGCCTGTCCCCTTGAACCGTGCCCAACCAAAATTGGACAACGATCGCGAGTACCCATTTAACCAAATGATTCACATTTATAATAGGGATCATGGGTTTGACAGGATAAGCCAAGGTTAAGAATAACCCACCCCAAAACTGAGGGAAAGGAGATTGGTAGGCAACACTCACATTGGCCAAAGATAGTGCTCGCTCCTTCATATCGTTGGACTGCATATTCTTCTCGAGTGGTGACGTAGTGCGCGTATGCGTTAGCTGGCCCCGCCACAACGACATATGCATCCGTGCCGAGAACTCCCGAAGAAATCAATTTAGCTCGAACCGCCTCCCTGTTCAAGAAAGCACCGAAATCCACAGACAGATCGTGGGATGGGGTTGAAAACAAGACAAGGCAATGTCCGATGCCGGTGGGTAATATAGTTAGGGATTTCAGGATGTCGAGAAGATGGGAAAAATAAGGGCACAAGAAGATGGGGTAATCGGTGAAAAGAGTACATCAACGTCGAAGTCCAGATGCTTTTCATAATCACAAGTACTGACCGAAGTCTTCTTCCAGCCATAGTCGTGAGCTCTCCTGTGCAGGAAATGAACATTCAGTTCGATATACTTAGATCTACCCACCGCATCGCTAAAGATACATACCTGGAACAATTAGCATCACTAAGGTTTACGAAAGTACGTTAGCGTGAGATTCGGATGAAATGAACAGTAGAAGTACAAAGCCCGCCGATAGCTCAATTTCATTACGGCGGCCGCTTTCACAATTATTGCTTACCGAAATTACCAGCCCGCAAGATTTGCAAGTCGACGCTGTTTGAGGCCCATTCGTAAGGGGTATGTGCGTAACCCTGATGATGAGGACAAAGCAAAAGGGGCCCATCAGGAAATGTTCGATATCTGAATTCTAGATATTTCGTAGGCGATATGGATAGCACTTACCGTATTCAACAGGATAGGTTTCGGGTACTGGCACGCCTTCTGTTCAGCTGATGGAAGGGGGGTCACCGCACCTATTGACAAGCGAATTAGTATATATCCCTTATGTGAGAGAATCGGCACGAGGCTGATTCGGGGAGCGAGGAAGCCAAATGAAATGTCAAGAGATTTAACCGTATTTAGAAATTTAAACATATCGAGGGAATGTTTACCTTTGACGATTTGCCACAATGGGTTTCTATGAAATCATCGTCCAATTGACCGAATTAGGTTGATCACAATATATGGGCAAAAACGATAGACTTACTGTGGCATCGAGGAATTCGCGCCTTGGACAAAATCGAGCGCTCCAGGACCATCACTGTTCCAAATCCAGTCAAGTCATACTCTTAGGGCCCTTAAATTGCTCCCGTACGTAGTTCCACCAGCAAAACCAAAGCCTGAAGATAGAAAAGTCAGCGAATGACATCTTAGCGTACATCCACACAGATGAGCGAAAGACTAACCAAGGGCAGCTGGGCATGTAGACACGGTAGTTCCATTTGGAAGGGGGAAGGAGTGGCTGGCCCTGTTGCACCAGAGATAAGACGAAAGCACCTTAGTGGCAAGAAAGATTAATGTATGACTATATTAACGCACATCTGAACATAAACATGAGCGCTTCTGACAGCGCCTTGAACTGGACTCAAAGGACCATTCATGATCTTGTGGGCACCCCGGAATTGTGTTTCACCAATGATCCGATTTGATTCAAAGTCGGAGATGCGGAAGCCAGGTCCTCTAATGGTTAAATAAAACCAGGTGTTAGACTCATGTTCACAGACAAAAAGAATATAAACGCCTTACCTTCCGTGGCACTCTTGAACCGTCCCGCCGCATGTCGAGTGATCTGGATCGCACAGCTGACCATCATATTCTTTCCCTGGTGACTCACAAAAAGCACCCAGGCTATCCGAAGATGATCAATACAAAGACGCCAAAGGTTTGATCTTCACGTACGTATTAGGGCTCGTATCCCCCACATTGGCTGCGAGAGCAATAACGTGTCAGTGTGAGGTCCCCGTTTTCCTCTGTGCCACATTACATTGAGTAAAACCTGCGATAAAGCTCGTGTTTCCTGGCATGGAATTGGGTTCCACGGATGCTATAGGATGGTACTGCGTAAATCCGAGGGACTCTGCGTCATTGAGAGCAAGGACGGACCTTCATATAGGTATGCCGCCATTCCCTTGTTGTCTGTGCTGACCAGCGTATTGTTCTGCCCAATAGAAATGATAAATACTAATTAATGAATGAAACGGCGAGTATCCTCACATTATAGAGACTGGTTCCATGCACCGCGAAGAAGCTCAATAGTCCCCTGGGCCGACCATTATTGTCGTCGAAGCGCAGCACAGTCATATCTTTGTCCTGATCATACTCGTATCTTGCACGTTCCTCTGCAGGGTTAGCGAGGTATGCTGTGGGTGATCGGTTGATATTGGCCCCCAAAACGGTGGTATTTCCAACACTAAGTTTGCCAGGCGCTAAGCTTACATGGGCCCGTTGAACCGCACGGACAGTTCCCGTAACGACTGCATCGAAAGATTGTTTGACCAGTCCCAGGGACGTGAGTTGAGGGAGAAGATTTTCCACATATCCACCCACTCCAGCATGTGAGTGAGTTCCGACGAATGCGATATTATCATTGGTGTACAGGTTGGGGAACTGTGAAGAGAGCTGCGATACGATCTCGCGGCGAACTCCCGTATCACCCATGCCAATGTCTGTCAACGATAGGCTCAACAAATGTAGAGTTGAATTGGTAGACAATAGTAGACGTACCGGCATTAATGAAGACAATTCTATTGTTAGGTACTGAAGAGTCAGCAATAATAAACGCCCTACTATGTTGCCTCATGTGCAAGCCTGTGCCAACTTGGTTCAAACTGGCGTAACCCTGTGAAGTCAAGACTCAGATAAGAGGAATAATCATGCCTTATTGGAACATTGCTCACCATCAGATTGGTTTCAACCACGGGACTGTCGTTGAACTATTAAATCGCCATTTATGCTCGCGAAAGTAGGTATAATTACCCAGTTATGTCACCGATCCCTGCACATGTATTAGTGTATGTCATTCATAAACAGCAACTCATATCCAACTCACCGAGACCCAAAAGATACTGTGCGGCCGCCCCTTGAATGCCTCCATGCTTGATGACCGTGGTAGAAGCCAGAAAGGCGGTTAGATAGTAAAACATGTTGTGTTAAGCTTGTCGAGTGGACAGCACTATATCCCACAGGTCCAACGGCAGTGCGTTGTGGTACGCGAGGAGACCCATCTTTTCGGCAACGAGAGGCTTGTCTTATAAGTATGTTGCTATATTCACAGGTATTACGAGGGACGTTCAAGAATATGAGCGGGAGATATCGAAGAGCCTTCCCCACATGCTACAGAGGATGCAATTGCATCACGGGTTACATGCAGTCACCTTGCCAGACGTAGCAGCTTGCCTGTTGAAGGCAGCTGAGCCCATTTGGAAGGTTTTCCATCACACTACCATGCTTCGGTGGGCCCAAAAACAAGAAAATCTATCCAACCAAGGTCAGGAGGCGCCATGGGGTCATCGTCAGTGATGATGTTCACTTGCAAAAAGAAATGCTGAACCCTGCTCGGCCCTGATTTCTCGTGATCATCAGACTGTGTGACAACTATTTCTCCGACATCATGATCCTTCTGTGAACCATTCAGCTACCCTCTATTATTATAATTCGCCCAAAGAACCCTCTTGAGCAGATGGGTTGCATGGATGTGGGTACAGGGCTGAGTACAGCGTGGCGGAAGTGGCCGGCGGGGATGGCTTTAGAGCGCAACTCCTGTAGTATAGATATTTGCTAATACATATGTTATTTCGAAGATCGACATAGAGCGACTTAAATTTCGCTTTACAACACCAAAGGATCCATCAATTGCTCAGCGTAAACTGGGCATCGGTACTTGCTCGCGAGAGTGGTTTTACTGAAATTCAAAATCACCGGCATAAATGCATATCATAGGAGATTACAAGCAGGATGGACAAATTAAGTCCCACTCGAGGTAATACAAGGTAGTCCTTACAGAATTATCAATACTGACGATGATTCAAGGCAGGCCATTGTCATCACTGTATCGTTGGCATGCCGCTATATTCAGCGAGCTGCAAGAAAACTCTGTGGATCATTGCTTCGAAGTGGTTCAAGTGTAACACATTTTGTCATTGTGCTGATCGATATCAGCACCATGTCTCCTCTGGCGCAGAGATTGAGCAAAGTATAACACACTTCGGACGAAGTATTACTATTTGTATACTCGAGAGACTGTCATGAATAAGCCTGCGGTTTTGAGTGGAACATAACGACCCGTGACCCCCCCGTCTCACCCCTACACCGATACCATATGATACTCTTCATTGCTTCCAGATCATAGGTGTGCAAGGCGCCATAGGATCATTAAACCAAGATGCGTCCCTGTGCGGGGGTAGAGAACACGTGAAAGTTTGTGTAACGGGTATGCAGTCAAAGTCGTAACATTGCCCATCGCTATCTGAACGTCATTAATGTGATCGTAGCGTAAGCTGTATCGTGAAATGTCCAATAATTGTCCCTAATCAAACATCCCATGTATCTGCGAGTTAGGGGATGAGCGACAATGACAGACGCAGAATAATTCAATGACTTACTTATCAATGAATGATGAAAGCTAAAAATTTAAACTTTGTTCGTTACTTCAGGTCTCCTCCTTTCGAGAGTCGATAATAGGGCAAAGGTGAAAAAAACCGGAACCTCTATGATGGCTCCAACGAAGGTAACCAAGAGCATTTCGACGCCCTTCCATTTCATATCAAGGGCTTCCCAGACGTTCCCCGTGCGTTGTTCATGAACGTTCCATGATGCAAGCGCCAGAACAGCCATCCATCCAACGAAAAGCAGCCAATCACATACAAGAGTTGGTTGTCGAACTAAAACACTTCTTTCGGTGGTTAACTTGTTGTTGTTCCTCTGTTTACCTGCCAGCGCCAGCAAAGTAACATGGTGGATAAAGGTGAGTGAACAAATAGCCCCACTCGTGAAGTATGACCCGACAGTCCCCATGGCTGCATCTGCTCCGAGGACTAACAGTGTGAAGACTATGGAGACACCAATAATGATCTGTATGGTCCGTAGTCGTCCGGATTCCGACATGCTGAAATACGTTGTTCGGTCGAATTTAGCTGGGACTGACTGGGAGAGTGACAATGGTTGAGGCTGGCACGCGGACCTTGTATTTAAGTGTGCAGCCTGTGTGAGGGGGCGGAGCTTGATAGTCTGAATTTTATGGAGCAACCCTTCGATGGTCCTCTTGGCATCCTTCTCATTGTTTCGACGAGGAGTCCGCAGTCAGTGATCGTCGATGTTCGAGCTAGACAGGCGCAGCGTCCGGATAGAGTCTAGTTTGCTGATGTTAAAACACAAAGACTTACTGAGTATGTAGCGAGCAAAAAATCCCTTCAGAGCAAATAACCTGAAGAAAACCAGAAGAAAACGAGTCTAGACTCTACCTCGCCTTTGAGCATCGTTTCACCGGCAATTGCCGATTGAGACCGGCCTTCTCGGAGTTCAACATTCAACGACTGGAGATTGAATATTGATGTCTTGTCATAGCTCCAGCGCTCATGGCTTTACTTCAGAGGGTAAGCACTCTCACCAAGGTAAACTCAATATGAAATCACCCGCTGAGCATCCTTCGATTGCCCATCGAATGGATAATCCACCTTGTTCATGATCTTGGCCGGGACAACAAGTTAGCTTCTCTCTTCCATCAGATTGTCAAGCTATGACACGAGCAAAGCAGGCGCAAAGTGTACTGAGTCGCTAAAACATTATTAGTTTTGATGATCAGGGCGTCAAAAAGGGAGTTCAAACGTGTATCATGGTGATCTGTACAGCTCTGAACTAAGAAGCACTGCATCCTGTCATCACACGATCGGTGAGGAACCAAGCATTCATGATCTACACTCCCGCGGGTCACTACTTTATGCTATGTTAGAAAGCCAAACAAAAAGTTTAAAATTACAGCACGGTTGTATGAAGACCAGAAATCCGGCAGAATAGATAATCTATCTGGAGCAGAAATGGAATGCAGAATGTAGTCCTTTTTCTTTGACGTTTGACGGCCAAAATAGACCTAAAAAGTTAATGTTGATGCCATCAATAACGACCGAAAATAGGATACCTTTTCCTACCCTGTCTGCGAGACAAAAAGCATCGCCTGTTTGAGCAACAGATACAATAAGAGTTGTTAACCTTTTCCGATTCTACATATTGATCCAAAAGGTTTACCATTTCGAGCCGCTTTCTGACCCCCAAAAAGTCCCCCTGCCAACTTTTGCGGGGATGACTTTCTGACAATCAAAAAGTCATTGTAATTGTTCTCCCTTTTGTCCTGCATGAATAATAAAAAATGTATACCTTTTCTACCCACGTTTGGCCACAATAAGATTGAAATATATCGAAAAATAAATGGATTTAATAAACTTAACCTTTTGTGGTTTTTTTTGTCTCCCAAAATCAGATCATAAACTTCATCTTTTCAAAACCCAGGTCGACTACAAATAGGTTTACTATTTTAGGAATATGTGGTGCTCAATAGGATGACCTTTCTGATGCCCTTTTGTTGGCCAGAAAGCTTTGTCTAGGAATTTTATCTTTCTACACTGGTTTCTAACATACCAGAAAGGTGTCACCCGCGGGAGTGCTACTGATTATGTCAATGTGGCGGAAAACATACCCATCGTGGTTCACCTTGCTGTGTCGGTTATCTATGAAAGTGGGAGGGAAGTAATCGCGTCCGATGGTTTCCCAGCAAAGCTGTGCAACTGTCACTCAGTGGCGGACTGATCTCTTGCCACATCTTATCAAAATCTTATCTTAATGTGCCTTTGGATTTAATCTCATCTCGGAGCCAGTTTCTCCTTGTGCACTGCCTCTACGGACTTGAAACGGGACGATCTGCAAGTTTGGGCGATTAAGTGCTGTGGAGCCTGTGCAGATAAGTGAAGTACGAATTAAGATAACTTAAAATACTGTGATTCGACGTGTTTGAGAGTGATCATAAACTCTGAGAGGGGATTGCGTGAATTGGCGGAATCATAATGTCATTTATAACAATGGTGACAATCCCGGATTTCAAACAGTATTTACTATTATCGTGATATATCTGCACTATACGTCTATTCTAGCAATTCACATCGTCCATGTAGTCCGTAAGAAAAAAACTTGTGAAATAAATTTGTGTCCGGCGTCATTGAGTGTGATAAGGTCCAAATAAGGACATATTGGTTCGTTGATAATGGGTCGAATCCAGTCCTAGTCATGTGCCAAGTCGTATACACGCCTACGTCGCTAGAAAATTGCGATCATAAGCATACAAACAGAGGCACAGGACATCACGTTAAACACCTGATTGTGTTGCAACAGAATTCCTTTGAATCTTCTTCCTCTCATAGACGGATAATGTGGTGATGACGATCAAGGTTGTTGCTTCTGCAGCGATCGCCGCCAATCCAATGGCAATAGGTATGTCTTCCTTCTCCAATCCCGCAAATTTAATTGAGTTGCTTCGAACCGACCACCACAGCATATATGAGTAGATCGCTGCATACACTGCCCATAGGACTGCAAGCACTCCGCAAGATGCCTCAAACCCCGATCCAGAGAGTGGTAACTTCTGAGAGGTCGTGTCTTCGAGAAGACTCGTTCGTGTCCATGAGCGGAAGATGGCGTATGAGTGGTGAATAACTGTAAATATTGCAAAGGGGACAACTACCCATGTCAATGGGCGATTCTCTGCGGCAATTCCGGCAACAACCGCGGACGAGATGGAGAAGGCGAAGGAAAGCACAAGCAGTCCAATAATAGTGATTCCGACTCGGAACGATTTGTGTCTGGGAGTTGTGGCGCTCATTTTGAGTCGTATAAGAAAATGATATTGCGAAGTTGGATGAAGGGACGCAATGATGTTGACTACGGCGCACACATACGGCCTTAAATGTTCATGGCTTTGCTTGGCCTTGACGAATAGTTTGGGATTCAGATCTATGTGCCACTAACCTTTCATGTAGCTCTCGGCTAAGGACAATCCATCAGTGAGCATCAACTGTATCATGTTCCCCTCATATTCTCAAGAAGGCTGGGATACAACTGACGTTTCATCAGAGACGCCGAATTTCGCTTGGCCTCAGAGAATTGGCGTGGCTGTGCCTGGACCCGCAGCAGGTGCACTCTTTCTTTGCTGCGTGTGCCTGGCGGGTCAGGTTTCTAACATCGCTTTCACTCTGATAAGTTATAAACCTATACTCTCCTTTGCTTGAGCTCAATCGCGCATGTGCAGGCTAAGAGAACTTCCCCATATCTCGACATTGGCCGCAGCCGTGCTTACATACACTGTCACGCAACGTAGAAAAAGACACCCTGTGAAGATTTGGTGGTAAGCCTTGACCTACTGGACAGATGAATCAAGTATAGCTTCTATGGTATGGTCCATCATGATAATCGTGCATACTGACTACAATTACAGTCATTAATATGTTTTTCACGTAGCAAAATATGAAGAGAGTGGAAGAGCTAACTAGAATTTCGGGACTGGAGGTTGTATTAACTGCACCAAATTTGGACATATTTGTGAGTTGATTTGACGTGTCAAATGCTGCAACTCTTGGAAAGGAATTTTGCTCAGCATACTCAACGGTTTCATGCAGCGATATACGACACACAGAACAATTTTAACCAGACCCTGCGGGTCATTGGATGTACGATCGGTGGCGGGTAGGCGACAGCACTACCCGACCAATCATGAGGCTCGAAGCTGGTGGGCGCCTAACGATCGTTCCGCGCTGTCCAGATGTGGCGCATAAGCGATCAACCAATCAACGGGTATCAATTAAAAGGGCAGAATGCATTCACAGGTAGTCAATAAAGAGCGTCGATATCAACAGAGAATGAGCATTGGACGAACAATGTGGCGAAAATATTTAGCTCTGGGTAACTGAACATGCTACTCGATCGGAATATCTATCGTGAGAGCCGCGACTTTGGCGTCTCACAACTTCTAGAGCCCGTCGAACCTTGGTGATGCTTCATCCGGAGTACCCGGGCATGTTGGGAATTCGGCATCGATAATTAGTGTTCCGTTGTCCTGTCCATCCTCATGTTCGGACGGGTCTCTCTTCCGCTCTCAACAGGTAGATAATACGCGTGTAAAGTTCTAGGCGTGATATGGCTTAGACACGTTGAACACAAGGTGCCCATTGGACGGAACTTATCAGGTAAAACCGCTATCCAGCCATTACAGTTACATCTAGACATTGTCGAATTTAGATAAATTCGACTTCCAACGTGTATCCCTGAGCCCTGCCTTGTACGTTGATAGAGCGACCCACGGCATAGCTCATGAAGCAAGCACTCTATGATATGAATTCAATTTGGGCATGAGCTACACCTATTCCAAGTGTGTCGCGTCATCTGATCTTAGGTGCAACATGTACATGTATGATGGATTGCCTTTCTCAGTTCAGTTACTCACCGTTTTCTGTCAGGAGCTATAAGCGTCTGTGTGGTTTTTACCGTTTCACAGTACGAGTAGCACCTTCTGATGAGAAGGAACGTTGCCAATAAGACAACCGAAAGCCGACAGCCGAGACGTTCTGTGTCCACCTGGTTTCCGTAAATGAGGGTGGTCGGTCTACAATTCGGTTCGCTGGTGGTGTCAGTGCCCACGGATTTCGTTTCTTTCACCGAAAGCCAATGATATTCATCAGTTGTCGCTGATTACGCTGTAAATTGTCCGTGATAGAAATTCTAGTTCTGTGGGATGAATGTGAGGTTTTTCATTCGGTAGGTTTTCACAGGTTGATTTGATACTGACCTCGAGGCTTCAGCATTCAATTATGAGCCCAGTCGAATGAAACATCCCCACTGGGCTTCGTGATTGGATGATTACGCTCAGACAGACAACATTCTGGTTGCGTTGGTGTCACCAATGGGAGCACAAACATGACACCACTCAACGACGGTGATCCCTTTTTGAGCGACGTGGTTTCATCGTGCCAAAAAGGCGACCCGTTTCCCCTCAGCCTTGGCAGCTCGTTCTTCGGCACATCGAAATCATGCTTCTACGAACGCCACTGAGAGCAACAGTCTCTCGAGCCCTTTTAGGGCATATACCCTGACAGCCCTCAGCCATAACAGAGTTGACATCTATTGAAATATATTGGCTTGGAAGTCGACTGCTCTCGATCGACCGCCTAATGCCCAATCAAGGCGAGTATTTTGGAGCCTCGGCGATTGGACCATTTTAAGGGCAGTTCATACTGATAGTTGACCATTCCGTATCTCTATATCAAGAACCTGAGGTACGTATAGGTGGGATAAAGAAGAGGGTGCGACCCTCGAATGATCCTGTGACTTGGTTGTGTTTATGCTATCTCTCCTAAAAAAAGGTACAGAGAATGTTGAATCCATTTATACAGTATTTTTATTGTCCAAGAAACTTTGCGGCATTGTAGAGGAATGTGTTGGATTGTGGAGTCCACGGAGCAGCTTGATCACAATGATCAATCCGTCTGGCCCATATCTTATCAATTACTGTATACCTTCGACCTACCCCAACCTACATATCATCCCCTTCAATCGCCCATCGAAAGTACCTGTCGGAGATGTGGTGTCAGAGAAAAAAATTGTACTACATTATAAACCATCAATACTCTGCTATAATCGAATGATGTGGTAAGCCTGAATAAAGCACTTGAAGTAATTGGCACGGAGCGTATACCAGTTCGATGGTGTTTACCCTTTGCCCTCTTTCGGGTGACGAGAGCCCAGGCACCCGATAAGAGAGGCGGTACCATATACACAAAATCTCGTTGGTATTGAATTTCTGTCGGACGCCGATGATACATAACTGACAGGTCATCAGATGTCCAGGACCGAAGGGAAAGCGGCAGTCCGGGGCTTGCTACATGGAAGATGATCCCCTCTCTTCATTGATCAAAGCCAAAGAAATTGTGAGCCTCATGTCCAATGTTTTGACATGAGTAAGAACTAATTACATTCATCCTATTGGTTCAAAGATATCTTTCGTTGCTGTTGAGGTACGTTGTACGAGAGCCTTATGCCAATGGTGTCGTCGTCCCGAGTACTTGGCATAAAATATTTCGAAGCGATGATACTCTCGACTCTCGGCTCAAGAGCCGCCACCAGGTACATCTGTTACACGACAACATCTTTCGAAGGGGTACGTTAGATTCTTATACGATCTACAACGCAGCCTGGATGCCCGAAACTTTGTATTCCAGACAAATCTGGGAGAATCCACCATCCAGTTCAATTTCACAAACCAGTCTGCCGCTCGAGATTTCAATTGTCAGCTGTGTCGGTTCTACAGCAAAACAAATTCCACTGGCAGCTCGCAGATAGCTAGGTTGCTTGACTTCGTACAATGACCGCGTACAAATTACCCGTATACCAAACTGTGGCTGCCCTAAAGATAGGTGTAAGCTTGCGGCAGAAAAGATTCGATCCGCGAACGGGGAGACGACTGATGCAAGGCCGGGGAGGGTACCATATCGCTTGTTTATAAAAGCAAACTCACCTTGACGCAGAGCCATGAAGTATGGGTGCGTAGAAACAAGTAATAAATAAATAACACCGTCAGTGTATCGAACCCACTATCGATGCAATCACGCATAAGCGTGGCATGATATGGATGGCTTGAACCAACTTCGAAACAAATTTGAACTTCGAGGGTTTGAAACCAAGTTACCAAGGCGAACGAAAATGCGCAGTTGCAGTAAATTTAATTGTCGTCTTGCATATCTCGATGACCACCAGCGACTTGTGAAATACAGCAACGATGGATGCTTCAAGATAGAGCAAATATTATACATTTATTAGGGTTACCTTCGCCCGCATTGACCTCGAAATTCAGGGTCGAAGAGTCTGGCTGATTTCGTCGCTGCACAACTGTATGAGCACAACTTAGTTATGTGAAATAAATTTCTATTTCCTGTGAATTTTGCTGTTGGTGGGCCCAAAGTTGAAACTAATTTGTGTAGCAAGGAGCATTACGGCGGGTTAACTCTGCAGCAATCAATTTTTTTGGAGAATAGCAACACCCTGACAGCCTGACCCCCTTATGAATCCATCGGAGCCTCGAGCATGATTTTATTCGATGAGAGCGACGTTGCTTCCCTCCACAACCTCAATCACCAACCAGACACAACCCTCGTTTAACCCGTATACATCTATATCTCACTCCTCTGGTATTTATATCGATTGCCATTTCAGTCCCACGATTTATTTTCTCAATAATTACATAACATGCATTTTTCGCTCAATCGCCAATGGGTGTGTACCAGTATACTTAACTAAAGCATGTCAAATGTATTTTACCTGAAAAACTTCTCGATCATGGTTAAGGCATTCAAGGCATTCAGGTCGACCCTATACATTCGTCATAGAGGTGACCAGTCAGCACTGTCAAAGAGGAACTCATACACCATTTCCGTTAAGACATCGTCCATATGTTCCCTTGCCTGAATGCCCACTAAGCAGTGAGTATCACCACAATCACAGATCCTTACCCAATCGCTGTCCGCAGACCGGCGCTTGCAGTCTGCAAGCGTGGAGCATTTCGAGCAGAGTGGAACAGTATGACCTTCCTCCGTGTCGACAGGAGTTTCAAGAAGGGATTTCATGTGGCAGACAACGCTGATAGCAAGATAGGGCGAATATCCCTCTCTCTCGGAGAAGCCATTCGCGCGAGAGTTGCGGCGTCTTCGATGAGGCCTCTGCAACCTCTCAGTATCCAATGAAGGTCATGGCGAGTGAGACCACCTCAACCAATCATAAGGGCGAGTCATGATGCAATGGTCAAAGGCTTTGATGATATTTGGCTCGTACTGAAAAAGGACATTGTTATTACCTACGACGACGGAAGGAGAGAGAAATGTACTATTGTAATACTCACGCATCTCAAAGGGGCATGCTGGACAATCAAGGACAATGCTTCGTACCAATCGCACATCTCCCGATAGGGTGAACGCAGTGTCCTGCAATAAAGGGTGTTGTAATCACCGAAGGTCAGATATGAGAAAATATGCCCTTACGCTGTTGATCTAAATGGTTGATCGTCATAGCGAATTTGCGAAAATGTTCTTCGCTCATAGCAAGGATGTGAGGTCGACTATTGTTGACGAGGGTTGAAAGATAGATGCTTTTTACGGATAGTTGGTTGTTGTCTCTATACATGATTTTGGCACCACAAGTCTGAAGGCCATACACGCAATACTACGGGGATAGTTATTTGAGGGGATTGTAGGCGGAAGTTGTACAAGAGGACTTTCGGCCAACTTTGTTGAGCTGAACCAGAATTAAGCCATCAAATGTTCAATTGGCAATTCCGAAGCTCAAGCGCGTCGCACAAATCTGAACTATGTAGAAAAAACCCAAAATTCTATTCATACTAATTACGCCAAAATACGAGGAAAAAAGGGGACAAATTCGAGGCAAAAAAAGTAAAAAATATAGAAGAATCAATACACAGTAGCACTTGAGACAGGAGAATAGGACGCAGACCAGACCGGCACTATATAGATGCAAAAATAAGGGAACTTGAAACGAGTTTTTGAAAAGGAAAGGGAGCAACGCGGAGGTGAAGATGAAAGAAGAATAGACAGACAGACAGACATATATGGGACGAAGGGAAGAAAACCAAAAGGATATTCCAATATCACAAAAAAAAGAAAGAAAAGAATTTTATCTACTCGAACCCAAGCTACACATAATATTTACGGGGATTCGCGGGGGGAATATATCTTGGGTCGGGAGGGGTAACGAGGTATCATGTGGGGATATAGTATATAATACAGCCAAAACCCTCTCTCGCACGCACAAACAAGGTATAAAAAATGACAAGAGACACAAAGAAAAAGAGAAAAAATAGAGATGAAGATATGTACTATTCAAACCGACAGCATAGACCAGTGGGGAATCAAAGTAATTGAAAAGATATATATACGAGGGGAGTAAAAATAGAAATGAGATCGAGTGAAGAAAGAAAGAAAGATCGTTATCATGAAGGTAGGAGCAGGAGCATAGGATGGGGTTTATGATTTGTTTAGAGTCACAGAACGTTGTGATGTTTTGCAGATCTTGGGACGGAAGGGCAACATGCGGCAGTAGGATATGGGTGTTGATAGCGCTTGCTACTATCGTAGAAAGGGAGTGGATGTATCGCAACGTAGGGTATGTTGCAGGTCGAAGGTGAAGGAGCGTATGAAATCGTGACAGCGCGATGAGAGGTATATTAACAAGTCTATGGGGGGAAGGGGCATACAGAAAGGGAGATCGTGATCATAAAAAGGGATGATTTACATCCCATGTCATGATCCTGTAACAGCAGCGGCAACAGCTTCAGCAGTCGCAGTCGCAGCTGCAGCGAGCGTGTTCTTGAAAGGTCCCCATTCTAGTCCACCATCAGGTATGGGTAATAGTGCTTTCCGTTTCCAATCCGCATCTACAAAGATCAACGCATCAGAATATGCATCTACAACCCGGAAAACATCACTCACTCTCTGTGAAAATTGTATTTCCCCACCAGTTCACGGTAATAGATCCTTTTCTCGGGAACTATACAGAAAGCAGCAATCAGCACCCGCACCAAAAAGAAGGGAAGACTCACATACCTGAAGCGTAAAGAAAATGAACATAACACTGATAACAGTGCCACTGTCCAAGGCACTACTCAACACATAATTGAACTTGCTCCACCACGCAAAATTGCGCTTCCTAACCAAGTACTGGAACAAGAAGCCAACAGCGAACCACGAAGAGTAATTAATGCCCGTCGCAGGTGGAATCGAAGAAACACCGTTGAGAACGACGGGCGTCGAGACGTATCGGACCCACGACTTGGGGTATCGCCGTTGATAGAACCAGAATGGGAAGGGAAGGAACGCGCCAATGATAATGGCGTACAGATGTGGGTGATAAATCGAACCCGTTCCAAATTGACGCACAGGTCCGATCAAACCCCTATATCAGCAGCATAAGCACACACATCAAGGACGCAAAAACAAAAGAAAAAATTAAGAGGGCTTACCAAACAGCAGAAGCAGTAAAGAAAACCTGATTATGCGGACACGTCAACTGTGATGTCTGGTCAGGTTGGCAGATATCATGAACATTGTCAAAGATCCACTGCTTGACTCCCATCTGGATGAACGCAGCCAAAGCAGTCGAGATCATCTGAACCATGAATGTAGCCCTGGGTGGGACCTTGACATAATGGCCCAACTTAAGATCTTGCACGAAAGACGTAGCAGCTGCGAGTGTCTGCACAGAGTATGCTTTGAACACCATGTTGGCGAGGGGTTGACCGGGGAGCAATGTTCCAGGGATAATTTGAGCGACAATATTCAGCGAGATCTGTTGTAGCACAACCATGAGCATCCCATAAAATTATTCCTCCACAAAAAGCCACTTACCGGCTGACCGGTCATCGCATAAATAAAGCCATTGGGCAAGATGTAAATTATGGGCAACAATACAGCCAGCAAAAGCGCCCACACAGGCACACCCGTATCCCACACCTCAACAGCAATAACCGCAAGCGCAAAAAACACACAAAAGCCAATCGCATACCACCAATCCGGGACTTCGGGGTAATACCGCATCAGCTTAGCATGAATATCATCAGGCTCGACACGCATGCGCTTGAAGCCATTCAGAAGGGTCTTGCCATGATACAATAGCGTGTGCACAAGCACACACGTCGAGAGCGCGAATGCAAGAAGGTACGTCATCGCATACGTCGCAGGCAGATAAAGTGGCGAATACTGATTGTACGCGTCTTCGTCAAACGTATCATCATGACGCAGGACGCGAGAGACGTTGTATGGCTTGCCGAATCGATCAAACGGTGAGTTGGCAGAGATGGGGAAGTGGGCGAGTTGCCAGGACTGCAGTTGTGCATACGATCGATTACGAATCAAAGTAAAAAGGTAATGAAGAGCCGCGATTTAGTATTCCTTCCAAACTCGTAAAAGAGAAGAAAGGAAGAAGTTACTTACGTTGGTGTAGTACAAAGCTGGTGTAAGAATCCAATAGAACAGGACAAAGCCAGCAAAGATATGGACTTCGGCCCACCATGGGACTAAAGGAAGGGGGAAAGTAGATCAGCAACCGCTTGATTGAGTACGAATCGGATGAAGACGCAAAAATAAAGAAAGTTAAAAGTAAAGTAAAGTAAAGTGAAAACTCCAAAGAAGCCCACAACACGCGGTACCGCACAATCAACCTCTACCTCAATATTAACCTCAAGGCTCCGCCACGAGCCCAAAAAGCTAAAACAAAGCCCAGAAGGCAAAAGTAATAAAAAAGCAAAGTATAATTCGTAATAATCTCAAACCAACTCGCTCTATGGCCCAAATGAACCACTCAAAGCGAACGAGCAGAAATGAAACGAAACGACTCGGATCGCGGATGTAAATCCACATATCACAAATTTGAGTGTAATACGACCCCGGAAAATCCAAAGGGTTGACACAAATCCCAAAAATGAAAAAAAAAATCCAAGATAGAGGAATCCAAAACCGACACCGACACCGAAAGCGAAAACAACGAAAAGAAACACAAGTCAAAAGTCAACGGTAAAGCGAAAAAGAAACGAAGTCAAAATTAAAACAAAGAAGAGAAAGATTCAGAAAAAAGAGAGAACGTAGAATGCATAGAGGTCAGAAGACGTTGTCTAGCCCTCTACTCAATTGAATTCAATTCAAAGAGCAATCAAATCTTATCTCCAGTTGTGCTCGTGTCAATCACACGAATCAGACATTCCATCCCCGACCATCCCCAAATAACCAATCAACCACCCATGCCAAACGGAATCAAAAAAGCAAAAAAGGAAGAAGAAAATATGCCGACAGCCATGCCACGCCAGCCGAATCCGAAAAGGCAAGGGGCGAGGATAAGCATCGACATTCAGTCAACATTTGTAACGTTTGAACGCCGACGACATGGCGCAGACAGGGGGCAGGAACACGGGGACATGCACAATCGAAGAAGGAAAGAAATCAAGGAATCAAGAAAAACAAAACAACCAACAAAGTCAACCACAACCCATGTCGTATCCGTCTTCTCTCCGCAAAATGAAATTCGGAAACGGAGAACATAGGGTTTAATGGTTCATCGAACATGAATTGATGAAAACGGGGAACCGGGGAAATAGAAAATAAACAGAAATAGAAAGTCAACCAAAGCGAGAAAAACGAGCAAGATGGGGAAAAAAGCGAAGCCCAACACCCAAACATGGGCGAGACATGAGAATCCGACGTCTCCGCACGGAACAAGTGGCGCCGATAATCCCTGCCCAATGCTCATTGCTCAATGTTCTGTTGCCCATGTCCACATCCATCCACATCCACATCCATGTCTCTCTGTCCACAACCACACACGTCCAACTTGAACTTGACCAACGCCAAGTCCATGGTTAAACGGAGTTGAAAGACGTAGACGTCAAGAAAAGCGGGGCAAAGTAATTAAGATAACGAAATGTTGCAACATCCATCAGATGAGCGAGAGAAAAAGAGGAACGGATTGAATAAGTGGAAGTGGTGAGGTGGACACGAGACCACTTCACTTCACTTCGCATCGTCAAGCGAAGCACACAACACAACAGAAAATCCCCGGACGGAACAAGTGGCGCCGATGGGAGCCAACAAACTCCAAGTCCCGTTGCTTCGAAGTTGGAGGTTGAATGTTTAGAATGTCATCCACCCCTTTCCTTCCTCTTTGCTCCCCGATTTCAAGAACCATCAAAGCAATCAAAGGGTTGCGCATGGGTGGGCGTAATCAAACGCAACACCACGGGAATGTAAAGGACGGCTCCCCGTTCAAAACCCAAGAAATGGAATCAAATCAATTTTGAAAGGAAACGAAAAGCGAAAGAAAACAGAAAAAAGAAAGGTGAAATCAGAAAGACCCAAAAAAACTCGACGTGTTCATGTTGAACACACCGAAGCGAAATTGCAGAACGAGACGGATAGCAAAAAAAGAAAGAAACCAAAAGCAAGGACGACACCGAAGGCCTTCACCCGCCTTGTCAGCGTAAACAAACGAAGCACGAGAAGCCCCCATCCGACGGTGGTCACATCTCAAGTCAAGTCAAAGAAAGACAAAGACAGAAATACACCGTCCGGTCTCGAGCGGTGTACGCCTCGTCTGAGTATCGACAGCCCTTCAACACAAGTGTGAAAGCCGCAGGCACCTTCCAGGCTCTCATTCTCACTCGCAAGTGTCGACTAAAGCACCAGATAGACACACAACACATCTCCTCAACTCTGTCTTCCGAGTCTGCTGTCTCCGCCCTCTGAATTCGCAATATACCCAATTTCATCCTTGGCGTTTCAGTTGCATTTCGACAGGGTTATCGAAGGCAACAAGCCGCGGAAGGAGAGAACTACAAACGAAAAAGAAGAAAAAAAAGCCCAAAACCCAAGGTCGCATACAGTACAGTTCGCCATTGATACATCCATAGCGTTATCTGTCTGCACCAACCTGACTCCCGATGCACGGGAATGGGAACGAGAATCTAATCAAACAGCCCCGCAAGTCACAACACGTTCCACAACCCACATTCCATGCACGCTGTCATAAATCCAACCGTGGATTTTTTTCTCTCCTTCACGCATGAAAAGAGGCATATCCCCGTGCAGAGGTAATAAAACCAAAACAGAACCGAGGCCGAGAATGCGCAAAGCCAAAAAAGAGGCAAAGGGGAAAAGAGATCAAAAGGATCAAATCGAATCAAACATCAGATCCAAAATAGGCCTAGAGATAGGCGTGGTGGAGTGGCGATTACCAGGCCTTCACAGGTAGAGTCTTTGGGGATGCGGTGACAGCTCCAAAAACTCCTGACGGACAAGTTGCTCCAAACATACTCGACCGTGTCACAAGACCCAGGCCGTTGACAAGAAGTAATGAAGGAGTCGTCGGTCCGGGAAAGAAAGATAAGATGAAAACGAAAGGAAGGAAAACGAAAATAAACAAGGAAGAAATGAAGCGACTGAGAAGGAAGCGAAAAGAGCAGGGTGAAGTAAAATTGAAGAAGAAAATAAAAGTGAAAGAAAAACGAGACAGAGGGAAGAAAAAACAACTCACCCATCAAAGGACTTCCAATCCAGCTGATCTGGGTCCAGTCAAAGGTAAGGATGCTCATACCCATACCACTGCGCACACCAAACAACTGGTTGACAGGGATATTGTTGGGTGCAGCCCAGCAGACAAAGCTGAAAATCGAGAGGGCCTCGAACAGATACCCTACACACCACATCAACAACCCTTCCAAGTCAAAGAAAGGAAAGCAAGGAAACTCACCAGGCAGGAAGAAGAAAATAAAGCTCGCAAAGCCAGTGATCATAAAGAACTTATATCGACTCATACCCTTGCCACCTGGCCCAGTACCTCCATACATGCCAATCCCATCATCCTCATCCTCCGCATGCAGCGTATTTAGCAGCGTACACGCCACAAGGTTTTGTGGCCACACCATACTCGCCGGCCACACCAGGAACCGCCTACACAGACCCGCAAGCCCAAAGCCCGTAAGCTGCGTCGCAAGACACAGCGTGAGACCAAACCAATACGACGTCTTGAGCTCATAATAAACCTCTGAGACGACAATCGCATTAAGTGCATAGGGCGGCGTAACAGCCACATTCGCCATGATGAACACAAGCACGTGTTCTTTGATGTTCCATGGGCCCGGGTTCAGCGAGAACTCGACGGCTCGGGGGAATGTAAGTGGGAGGAGGTGGTTGACCAGTACACGTAATGGGTAGAACGAGGGCTGATTGATAGGTAGAATGCGACGCGGGAGGTGAGGCAGCGGGATACGGTAAGTCGTGATGGGCAGCGTGAATGCGAGGAATTTTCCGAATGGGTAAGAGATGAGGACGAGCGCCAAGGGTACAATGTTGGGTGCGGGATTACGGAAGTTGAAAAAGACATTGAGACCACTGTAAGATAAGGCGCGTGATCAGCAACATGTTGAGAAATGCAACAGTCGCTAAAAGCTCACCAAGAAAGCATACACAACAACAAGCCCACAAACCACATGCGAATGGTCATAGCAGGCATATCCGGGTCATCGATATTCGACACCGATGCTCGTACTTCAGGGTACGGACTGTCCTCTTCATCGATGGCGTCAAAGTCGAATTCCATCCTAGATGAAGGTGAACAGCGGGAAGAACGGGTTCGAGTTAGCGTCAATGTCATAGTCATCGTGGTAGGGGTAGGTAAAATGGCGTGAGTGCCATGATTGGGGGAATGAGGATGAGAAAATGAATGTGAATAAGAGCGAGATGGAGAACGCAGAACAGCGATAGTAGGCAACGCAATCGCTGAGTCTGACTTGGGCATCGACTTGAACATTGTAACAAAGAAAAAGAAAAAAAGGCGAGCAATATAAAAATGAAATTTAAAATGAAAAAAAGAAAAGAAACAAAATAGAAGTAGAAGTGATTAAAAATGACAGAAATAATAAAGAAACCACAGTCGTCGTTGTTCTTCAAGATTCAAAGCAGTCAACCTCCATAAACGTCACCAACCGCCTGCCATGCCACACAACCAACTCACACAGTAAAGGCGGGTTTATGTCATCCCGCCCTCATCTCTTCTCAATCAGGCAATACACCTTCCCAAAAAAGCACAACCCGATCCTCAACTCCCTTCTCCTCTATTTCATCCAACCGCAAATCACAGCAAGAAGAGAGCATCGGCATCTCTTCCTCTCCTTCACTTCCCTTCCTCGTGATCCTCCTGCCCTTCTTGGCTGACCACGAGTGAACGAAGGAGAAGACGAAGAGCAAAGCGCATTATCACCCCTATCCATAACGCTAACACTCATCCATCGCTTATCACCTCCAAATCGCGTTATCACCACACCACAACACGCCATTCGAAGTCCCAACCAGCCGACAACACCACCATCACTGATAAGTACGCAACGCAACGCTGCATACAACCCAACCCACAACACGAGACGAACCAAACCAACCCACAACCCAACCACACGCTCCAAAAATAACACAAAAAATGAATAGCAACGAAATTAAAAATACCCCCATTACCCAGCCGTGCAAATCATATTTAGCTGGGTATCTTGAGAAACCAGAAAAACGTGGGTGTGTCCGTGCATCCCAAGGAGACAAAAACAAAACCGAACATGAGTCCCACACAGGATAACGAATGCAGGTCTGGGCAAGCTGCACAGAGGAACCCCTCCCCCATATCATCCAAATGCAAATGACCCATCGCCGAAAAAAAAGCGCAGTGCTGGTTTACTTGCACCCGGAAAAACCTGCGCAGTTGCAACGGGAAGAACAACACGTACGCGGACACCCACCTACCCCCAGAGCGAGAGGGTGCCAAAAATGCCCAGAGGACAAAAATAGAACGAGAAAAAAGAAAAGGAGGAAAAAAGTTAAAAATAAAGTAATGCACGAGAAAAAACGACGAGACAGGAACAGCACAGCCCTACCGACAGCGCATCAAGAAAAAAAAATAAATGAACAAGCGAATGAATGAATCAAGGGCAAGTAAAGGAAAGTGATAAGAGTGAAGTGATGATCTTCATCACATCCTCCGTGCCTAGCTGTCTGCCCCTTGCTGCGCATTGCAATTAGGTATAAAAAATAAAAAGGGAGCAAAAATGAAAAGCACGATGTGCTTGCACACTCAACAATCGGTATTCGGTATTCGAGCCGACGAATGGGCAAAGCCTTGTAACCGATGTGCAAGTTGCCCTCCGCAGTGAGAAGAAAGCGGAACGAACGACCGTATTTTGCACATCAGGACGCACGAGAGCGGGGGAGAAAAATAACGCAAAGGTGAAAAAATGAATCAACGATGTGGTGATGTTCTCAATCGGGATAATGTCCGCCACAGCAAAAGAAAAAAAAAATCAAGTCGAAAAGAGGAAAGAAAAGAATGCAAAACAACGTAAGAGGTGATAGCGAAAATTGACGAAAAATCGTCTCAATTTTTAAAAATGCCCAAGTCGCCCATCCACAACCCCAATCCACAGTCCAGAAAAAGAAAAGAGACACAGAGAGAGAGAAGGAAAATCGAGAAACCCATACGCACTTGATACTCCCCTCATCATCATCCCCATACCTCCCCCCACCCACACCACCCCGCATCCCACCACCAGCACCTCGTACCCACTCTTCCTCCTCGTCCCACTCGCCACTCTCATCATCGTGGCCCGATTGTGAGAACGACGTATCACGGCGGGAGTGTGAGGTATTGGAGGGGTCGTTCCTATAGGTGATATCAAAAAAGTTGAGCGTTAGCATCTTGTTGTTGTGTTGAGACAATGAAGAAATAGACATACGTATACCACTCCCTCTCCCTTTCCCTCTCCTTCTCCCTCTTCCGCTCCTCAGTTCCAATATAACTATCATCATCCACACTACTCGCCAACTCTCGCCTCTTCTTGGAGCTCCCAATCTCGAGGTCTGTCTCGCGATCCCTTTCTCTTTCTCTATCCACATCTCTGTTCCTGTGGCGGTCCCTGCTGTATTCCCCTCTCTCTGGCCCACTAGCACTGGACGCCTCCCACTCCTCCACACCCAATGTCGTCCCCGCACTCGTGGGCAACGTCGTACTCCCCGATGGCTGCGATTTGTGCGTCGCGTCGGGTGGTGTTTCGCTCGTTTCAGGATGCTGTTTGGATTGGCCTGTTATTAGGGTAGTGTATTAGCATTTGAATGAAAAGGTTTTTTTGAGAGAGAAATCGAAAGCATTTTTTAAGACGGAGTGTCCAGAAGACGAAGAGTAACAAAGAAACCCACCTAACCACCCAGGCACCTCCGCTCCATACCTCTCAAAATACCCCCTCGCAGCCGTATAATACCCCGTATACGGGTTCGCATTAAAGTTAGGATTAACCTTCGCTCCCGCTCCTCCCTTCCCCCCGGCGCCTGCAGCTGTGGCCTTCAGCCCCGCCCTACTAGACGCAGAAACACCCGTCGCCAACACCACCCCCGCATGATTCGCATGCGGCTTCATGCCACCGGGCCCAATAGGATACCCACCCCCGCCAATCCCGACGTTGACATTAACAGGATCAGTACCCGTTGCTCCCCTTGAGGAACTGGCCGTTACGCCTTGGGGTGCATCCAGACCGCGCGAGCTGTGATGTCTCTTCTTCTTCCTCCTTCTCCCTTTGTCTTCTCCTTCTCCCAGATAAGCCTGCGGGAGCGGTGACAGCGGGTGTTCGCCTTCCCCCACTGGTGTCGCTCTCCCACTTGCTCCCCTCTCTCCTGCCCTTTCACCTGCAGCTGCGCCTGTTCCAGGCGTAACACTCCTCATCGGCCGGTCATCGTTGAGATCAATCCCCGACTCTCCCTCTGTCGTATCCCCAGGCAGAGCATTCAGATTAACAACAGGCAACGACACCCTCACCTCCCTACTCCTCCTACTCTCCCAATCCAACTCACTCTGCACCCTATCCCTAATCACCGACGCCCGACTAGGCGGCTGCTCCGCCCCACTCACACTGGACGCGGTGGTGCTCACATTCGGGTTCGCATCGGAAGAGAGAGCAACAGCAGCAGCTGGGCCATGCTCAGGGACCGGCCCCGCACCCGCACTTTCTTCCCCATCATCCGTCTCTTCTTCTCTCGTGTCCTCCACCCCCATACCGGCACCCGCAGACGCACCCCTCCCCAACACGCTCCCTCCTAACTTCCTCATCTTCAGGCCCCCCTCTCCCATCCCCGTACTCGGCGCAGAGTCCGTACTCGGACTAGGAGGCGCAAGGGGCACATGCGGGTGCGTATGTGCAAAGTACGGGTTCCTCGACACCATGTTATGGGAGGTCACAAACGGCGTCGCACTCGTTGGCGACGTAACCCCCTCCTCCTGCACCTCTCGCATTTCAGCTGACCCTTCACCACCCAATGCCACACCGAACGACGCAAACCCCCCAGCCCTCGTGGTCGGCCGCCCCGCACTCGTCACCGGCCTCCCTCCCAACCCCGCGCTCGTAGTCGGTCTCATATCATCTTCGTCGTCGTCTACATTCAGACCTGAGAAGCCGAAAGTTTGGGTGTTGTGGTTGGAAGGATCAGAAGTGTCAGGTCTCGAATCAGGGTTGAAGGAAAACGCAAAAGGCGCCGAAGAAGCAGAGGATGTCGTCTCAGCCGTCGCGGGGTAATTTCCATAATTCGCATAGGGATCATTAGCGCCAGCGTTGGGGTATTGCTGGTGCTGAGGGTACTGCTGCTGATACGGATACCCCTGCGCTCCAGCGTATGGGTTATGGTTTTGCGCAGCCGTTGAACTCCCCGCCGCAAACGCAAACGGGTTATGATTCCCCCCTCTCCTCTCCTCCTCCATCCTCATCCTCACCCTGTCTGCCTCCTCCCTCTCCCTTTCCATCTGCTGCTCCGCCGTCGTAGGTGGCACGAACGCAAACACGTCCCCGTCGTCGCTCTCGTCGTCGTCTTCTTCGTATTCTTCTTCGTATTGCTGTTGTTGGTGCTGGTGAGAACCATACTGAGGATTGGCTTGGGTACGTTGAGACGGCACAGGGTCTGGATATACCCCATACTCATACTCGTACTCCGATATACCCGTTTCGGGTCTACCATCAGCAGAGGTGGTAGGTCTGTTGGACGGCATTGCGAAGCTCGTCCGTCAGCGCAGCGTTCGTTGTGATGGTATGTGGTAGTGTGGTGGGTGTGGTAATGGTGGTTAAAGTAGCTGTATCCCCGATGACTTTTGACAGACGCTGGAAAACCGACAGATGCGCTTTTTAGTCGTCTTGTTTGGTTGGGATGAATGTCAATAGTCGTCCTAGGTCGAGTTAGTTGTTGAACCAGGTGAAATTGTGTAATAGGCTAGGAGTAAGCCAGAGTTTGAAATGGTGGGTTGGGTATTTAGGTAGAGTAGGCTGGGTATGAAGGTGTTGAATGGAGAAGAAAAGAATAGGAATGATGGAGTGGGAAGGTGTGAGCGATCGTTTCCTGTCCTGCCGGTACTGCTGTCCACTTCAATCCTATAATCCTATTGATTCCTATCCTGTGCTCGGCGATACGATATGATAGATATCTCCACTCTCTCGTATCCTAGTTTTGGTGGATGGAAAGATAGACCCGAACACAAGAGGCAAAGTCGGGAAATAGCTGTGGGGTCGGGAAGAATGAAATTCAGTGACAGGCTATCATTGATAACGGCAAGTGCAGAGAGGGTTGTTCGTTTGCGTCGGTTTTTGATGCGAGAACGGAAGAGAATGGTCGTTTACAACGAATTGCAAGTTCACTGATTAGAATAATAATAAAACAAAGATATAAAATTAAAAAAACATTACCTAGTACCCTTTTTTCAGCCTTGCAACCTGGTGGTTGAGGAAGAAGAGAAATCCAGTGTAACTCCCAGGGACCGAATAAGGGACGCCAATTCGGCCACGTCAAATGACAGACCTGGAATTAAAAAAGAGAGAAGTTGAGGCCTCTATGGTCAATATTTTTGAAATAAAAGGGAAATGGTGGTCGACAATGGTTAGAAAGGAAGTAGTGGGACTGAGGATGAGAAGGGGGAGGGGCGTTGAATGAGGGAGTCTGTTTGGGTGGGAATGAAGCGGTCATTACCAGGAATCACTCAGGCACAACTTTTCTGAACCACTTTGATCGTGCCACAACATTTCACTCGATTCCCTGTGCCTGATCTTTGGAATGCAGTAGAAATAATCTATATAATTCTTATAAAATAAAAATAAAATCATCGTCATCTACAACAACGAGCAATTCACTTTTATTTCTCAGTTGAAAGACCAAGCTAAGAGGGTGAGAAGGGGAGACCGAGTTTGGACGTGACCATGCCGAACCAGCTCGCCCCTTGTTCTTGGGTTCTGACAGCACTCGACTGATCATGATCTCCTCTGCCCTGATCGGTCTCTTCCTTTACTTTGAACACGTTCACTTTCAATCCAATTCATCTATAGATGTGCATTCACAAGTAAGCAAGGCCGCACAATAAGTAAGAACCAATTATCCTGCAGGACACATGGCCAGGAAATCAGCCCTATCTTGGTGTGGACGGTGTGCCTTCATATCCATTCATTCATTACATGACAATTCATTACATTCCCCTTTCCCGAACTCCGGCATCAAACTTCAGTCTTCAAACAACCCAGCCAAAAAGTAAATACGTGAATCTCTCTTTCTCTATCCATTCAGTTGAAACGTTCACCCAGCAAATGCACCCGTCCAACCGCACACCGTCAGTCACTCAACGGTCAACTGCAATTTTTCGAATTCAGTCCACCCTGTCTTGTCTTGTCCTGTCCTTGGCACATTTTGTCCCCTCTATTGGAAGAGTATCTACTTTACTCACTTGAGCATTTATCGATACAGTAGATTGACTCTTGTCACTGACCATCTACATCTACCACAAAACCTTTATCCATCGATGGTTCCTAAGTATACTCCCTTGAACCTTTCGAGTCTCGAGCGCACCCAGAACCCCCATCATAACATCTCAGTTCACGTCGACCCTTCAATGTCATCCGGTACCTGACCACCATCCCTTGATCATTCGGCGGACGGGAGCTCTGCAATGTAAGCCACCCTCACTTCACTTTGCCTGATAACAGCATGTAAGTAAGTAAAAGCAAGTGATTCAAACCCTCGAATGCTCCATTCACCTGCGGCCCGTCCACGCCCTTTCGTTGCTACACTCAGACTGGTATGACCCAAGCCTCACACAGACACATTTCCATGACTGACATCTTCGGGTCGCCCAAATCATTCTATTACTTTCTTACCTACTTCCCTACTTATCCTGCCACGGACATTCCAACAATCCACGAACGTTCGTTCGTTCGTTCGAGCGGATAAACACATTATTTATCATTATTTTCACCGTCAAACTTCATCAGTTATTTCACTTACTTATTACTTATCGTGAACATCAACGCCGATTCAGCAGTTTCTCAACTCGCTTCGCTTCTCTGCTCGCTCGCGTCAGGATGTCGACGACATTACATGCCCACTCACGCAGGCTAACGCCGGCGGCTGAGGGCGGCCTTGACAAGTGAACATGATACTACATGGCTTGTAAGAATATGCCACAACTTTTACAGGTTGAAGCTTTGAAGATTGCAATGTATTGGAAGCACGTCGATGTAGATATCGATACGAGTCAATCGACTTTAATCTGAATACTACCAATCATTGAATCGCATTCAGTACCGGCTATGCCTTTTTAAATACCTTTGCAAACGATAGACACGCCCGGTCGAATCTAATTCAGACTCGAGGCTGGACGTCTGTCTCGATGTCGACCGACGTCGAATCGTACGGTGCATTCAAGATTTAACTTGCTTATATACGTCTCTGAACCGTCGATGACATGGACACCGCACTCGATACTGTCATTTGAGAGCAACAGATGAAACATATTGCCAGTGTTAGAGTTGAGTTAGAGTTGCATCTTGGGTTTTGACTTTAACCTCTATGAACATGAATCAAAATACAGTTTTGATAGTAAGCCTAAGCGGGAAACGTTCAACGGGTGTCAGATTTAAAGGCTGCACGCTGAACAGCGGACGCGCGTAAGGTAACCGATACTTGACATACGTTATTGTAAACATGAGCTCGGGTCCCGACGCGTATGCGCATGCATCGCAACGCGCTCATACTACCTCCGAGTCACGAGCGTTATTAGCACCAACTACAAAAAATCGGCAAAAAATTAAAAATTAAAAAAATCAACATCACATTTCAACACTTCCATAACCGCGCAATCGAAAGCTCCCCCGTTGCTGAACAGCACAACCGCGACAGGTGATATGTATGCACATAAGCAGTACCGACTTCCATGATCATCGAAGTACTTCACGTTGAAATGAAGTACCCAGCGGTCCTTCCCGCTCAGAATCAATGTGGGTAATGGATGGCTTTCCATAGCGTTTAGGATCCTAGATATTGATTCTAAACGTCCAAAAACGTTCAAACTTGACGTTTGCCGAGATGCTGCAGCCTTCATGGGGAGGAGTGGAGCAAATATACCAACTTGCAGATTTTAGTCTGTTGAAGGGGTCAGGACCCCTCCTCTAAGTTGAAAACTACATTTCAGACTGTTTTCGCGTATGAAAAAGGTAGATCCTTGATGGCCCTCGACCACTTTTGGCATTCTCCCTGCTATGAGCTCCATCCTCATCAAATTCGTTTCGTTGTGTCCTGTGGTTTAGAGTGCTAAATAGTAAATATTCGGAGTCCGCTCGCTTACAGCTCTGGAATTTTATCTAGAATCCTAAATGCTACGGAAAGCCACCCAATATATTAATGATCCTTCCTCTGAATCTAGCCAGTATGTATTCAATTCGAGCTCAAGTTAGAACGCCCCAACAGGACCGATCGCCAATCAAAGTGTCGCTGATGGGCGCCCTTGGGGTCAATTTGTCGGCGTCACGTTCCCTATAAGAAAGCCAAGGCGGGGGGTTGGCGCAGGGTGTTCTGCAATTCTTCTCGGACGATCCCATCTTGGCTAGTGCTAGCGCCCATTATGCATGTCGAAACGGAAGGGTTGATCAGTGATGAGGACTATGATTCAGATAAAGAGCATGCATGATATCGATGTGGCAAATTAATGATGGATGTCTTCCGCATATCATCTCTGTCAATATGCACCTATGTACACCATTCTTACCCTCCTTTGCCACCCTTCGAGATCGAGGAACGAGTATGGACTAGTGCAATATCAGCTGTCCTCCGCACTCACTTCAAGTTTTTCATTGCTCTATCGTGTACTTATCTCGCGCACGCACCGGAAAGGCATCTCGGATGCATATCAGCTCCCAACCCGACGCAACAGAGTGGATGTCGTAGTCAGGCAGTGTCTGGGGGCTGAGCATCATAAGATGTGGGTAGCGCGGTGTTTCAAGTTAATGCTAAACTCCAACAGGCATCTCTCACGCAGAATCAAGGGTCGGGTCGACAAGTAGGATGCGCAGCAGCAAGAAGAAATAAAGTTGTGGATTTGGAGGTCTCTAGACCTTCTCTTAAGTTTTTCGTTTTCGTACTATATTTCTTTCTTTTTCAACTCGTCCTGTCTCTGACTCGCGCATTCCAAGTCAGCCTCCGTATGTACTTATAGTCGGCTCGACAACGTGAAGGTCATCATCATGACTTGTAGCACTAGTGTCATCTATGACCCCGACGCATGTACAACGCCCCTCCTCTCAGCCACCCCCGACGCCCATCTGGTTGACCACTTCGAACCACCTGATAATCAAGAAACAACCCAACCCCCTTCCCACTTCCTCACATTTCTAATCCTCGCATCCCTAGCCACCTCGCTCCTCGCCTACATCTTCGCACTTATCACCATCTCCCTCACCGGCACCTATCGACATGCCCTACCAAGCATCATCGCATCATTCTCCTCCGTCCCGTTTCACGTCGCGGCAATCTACGGCATATGGCACGCCAAGCGTCGAAAGTCATGTAGCATATTTCGATTTCGGAATGCCGAGCGGGTGATGGTACTTTCGTACCTTGGCTTTCTTCACCTTGTATGGATTTTTCCGGGGGTGATGGCTGGTGTTGCAGTTGTCGCCAGCAGGAGTGGGAAGGATGTCGGCAATTCAGAGAGAGGGTCTTGTTCGGGTTGGGCTCGAGGTGCCACAGGCGCTCAGAACGACTCGAGTGCATGCTTGCAAAGGTTCATCGTTATCTCTACGATATCGGCAATTTTGACGTCAATCGAGGTTATTCTCCTGGGCATCATTTCGGGTTGGTTCATCACGTGGAACTCGAATCCCAGCGCCAAAAGGGACTCGGATGCGCTCGAGAGGAAACGCGCATCGCTACATATCGTTTCATTGAGGGAGGAAAAATCACCGTTCTGGGCTACGAGTCCTTGACTACCACCTTTTTCTAACATGGACATTTTTTTCTCAGCACATTCATTTGTGATTTCGATTTATATCACCTTCGTTTGGTACCACTGTACATTCGTACTTCGAGCAAGGAATATTATTTTATTCAATGTAATTTATTGTGCGTGTATCGAAGTCTCTAGTAAATCATTCTGAAATGCTAAGGAAGAGAGTGTTCAGACGACGGTAGCAGGTTTTCCGGGTTGCAAAGACTCGTGATCGCAGGCCACAAGGGTAGGAAAGGTCAATGAACATCGTGGACATGGAATCGGATAACATTCATCCGACTGGCACATACTGGCTATAGTGCCTCTATGAAGGTCTTACCCTGATATCACAATCCACCAACCAATAAGATGCGTAGCAACCGACGCAAAGTATTTAAGCAGAACCTCAACACTCGAGGGGGCATTTCTGCATTTACCTTGCGAGCCTTCTAGCTCTAGATCTTCAGTATGATTATTATTGGCGCAGAAGACACGGCGTCTGTGCTCACCGTCGTACCAGAACAGGATACCGCCCCTAGTCAGGGTCGTTTGCCCCGTTTGCTTTCATTATTATCATTCGCATCGATCGCAGTCTCAATACCGCCCTACATTTTCGGCATCATCAACTCGCCCATTTCCTATCTTTACACGATACCAAGTATCTGCGCGTTCGTTTTGATTCTCCCGTTTCATGTTGGGGTTGTCCACACCTTCTCGACGGTCTGGCGTCAAAATTCATACCAGCCTCTCCAATTCCGCAGCCAAATTCGAGCAATAATTGTCATTTACGCTTCCTTTCTTCAGATTACGTGGCTTTTGAATGCAGCTATGTGTGGAATGGCCGTGATGATGCGAGGAAAGCAAGAAGGGGAGCTCTGTTATCGTAGTACTCCGGGAGCACAGCATGCATGCGTGCAGAAGATGCTGGCCACCTTCCTGCTAACGACGATATTCTCATCGATCGAGGTTCTCCTCTTAGGAGCAATCTCTGTGATACTCCTCAAAGCAGACTTCAGTGACGGTTCCCCAGAGGAATCAACCGCGAGCGGATCATCGAATGACGATCCTCGCTCCCATCACAGGACATATTCCCTCATCCCTTTGACCTTTGCGTCCTTTGGCATCTCGCTGCCTCCTTTCATCTTTGCATTCCTATATACCCTATGGGCATTATATAAAGGGACCGACTCCACGGTCTATATCTATACAATACCCATTCTTCTCGCCTACATTTCTACAACTTACATCCAAACCTCGACCCTCCTCTCCTGGAATCGCGAATCAAGCCATGTGACGCCCAAAATTTGGACACCGATTCCCTCCAAAGCAGGCATTGCTCGTCTCGTTGTCCTCAGCACATTGTGGATTCTCTCTGCGGCAAATGGTGCGAGAGTTTTGTTAAATCGTCGCTCATGGGGTTTGGTATGCTTTTTGGAGGGCTGGTCCTCGAGTTGTTCAAGATATCCACCACTCTCACTGATAGTAGTGACCATTCTATCATCTATCGAGGCCATTATACTCGTTTGTATGACTGTTATATCGTACAAAAATCTTCCTCGTGCACAAAGGACAGCGCAGATCCCCGCATTGAAGCGGGAGATGTCTCGAAGCGTCTAATGCGCGATTCTAGATATAGATCGCTTGTATTATCATAAAACTATAAATGTAAAATTGTGTAAGAAAAGAAAAGCGTTGTCATTGATCAAAGTCAAAAAAAAAGTATGGGAATAAAATCACATAATATTCCTTGGATAGAATTGCAGTCAGAATAAAACACCACCCAGATTGGCCGAACGACCCACACAACCTTGAGCTTGAACCCAGACCCTCACTGCATGCTTCGTCAACTCGCAAGGTCAAAATGCGCAGCGACGTCAACTATCAGTATTTAAGCAAGACAACTAGCTAAGATCCTTCCCTCACGTCGAATGTTGCTTTCTTTCTTCGCATGAAGGTCTCCTGCATCTCTGCTCACTGTAGCTGTTCCAGAGCTGGATACCACCAACAGTCAGGGGAAACATTGGTTCTCACCACGCATCCTCTCCTCATTATCATTCGCATCGGACATGTGCACCTCCTCCTACAATTACCTTTACTCAATACCCACCCTCCTTGTCTATGTCCTCACAACACACATCCACATTGACACTCCTTTCGTGGAATCGTAAATCACGCAAAAATTTGGCACACCGATTTTGGACGCCTACTCCATTGAAGACAAGCATGGCCCGTCTCGTTATACTTTTTACTCATTGGACAACCTCCACAATCACTAGTGCCAGATGGCTCTTCAATTGCTGCTCGTGGTCCGATTTATGTGGGCTGGCTCTCAGATTGCATATCAAACTCTCCACTCTTCACTTATCACTTCGACAGTTCTATCCTCTGCAGATGTCGAAATACTCATTTCCATGATCATCATATCTTGCACAAACGTTAACCTTCCTCGTAAACAAAAAATAAAACAGATACCAACACCTAAGCGGGAGACGACTCAATGTGTTTAATGGCGGGGTGTTGGATCTCAGCTTAAACTGTAACCGTGTACTCATGTATGTACTGCTTGCTACCCAAAAATGATCGATCGCGACGGCCCATGCATGTATCTACCTCTATTATCCAATATAAAGTTTCGAGGCAGTCATAAACGAAACGTCGTACAACATACGTACTAACCCTAAAGCCGAAGCAGGATCCGGGCGGTACTTTCTGAACATTGAAGTCCAAAAAATAAACTTACATCCACACCAATTGTGCCTGACTTGTGAGAAAGGAAAACTATATGAGTCTACATGTCCACTTGCAAAAATTCAAAAGGCAAGATTGCCTGTATGAAGGCCATAAAGATCTCACCCCGTTGGTATCATATGCATTCATCGTGTCTGCCCTCTGAATTCATCGATGATGCTTGTTTTCCATGCCATTCCTATAACGTACCAGTGGCCCATCGCGGGAGTCAAAATTCAAAGCAGACAGTTTCGGCATCTTTAATTGTAGGCGCAATGCAGTTTCAAAGGCTTGTGTCAAAGTTCCTGGGCTGGTGGTGGGAAAAATAGCCCTCAATTAAGCGCTTGCTCGGTTCGGCTTAGGCGCGGGAAATCGCGTCACGTCCCCGAAGTCAGAACAGAAGTGTTTGTTCATCAGAACATCATACGTGAGATGAGTGTATGTACCGATGATCCGTCTTAATAGGAAAGTTAGGGTTATGTAAAGAAGAATCATCCTTTTGACCATTTGTCAGGCACTTCGAGTCGCACAATCCTGGATGTTTTAGGAGTACTTCATTCGAAAAGTGATCAATCAACGTCACTGATAAGAATGAATTAATCAGTCATATCTTGTCTTTGTCCTTTCAACTAGGACAGACACGCCAACCGAGAAGTATGAAGTGTAGAACAACTAATCGGTTGCAATTCACACCTCCGGTAGAAAACCGGTGTTCATCAACGACCCGTAATAATAATGTGTGGTTGTCACCGAGACGTCCATGAATCGCTGATAGACGTAGAACATATCTTCGCGGGCTTGTTTTATGTCCGCGACTGGCGTGCATCGTTGTTTGCCGATCATATATTCGCCTTTGTTTTTGTTCTCAGCTTATAGTAACACCGAGTCCGGTAGGACCGAGCCTAAGTCTGTGCCCGTGATATTGACTCGCAGAACGATAGGCCGTCACGCTCCTACATTGTGACATTCGGACCTCAAAAATTAGCTAGATCCAATCAAATTTGATGCAATTTCCACCCGAGCGTATCATGCACGCACCCAGCGCAGACGTTTGAAGCAGTGCTCTGTCCTCATTTAAGACATAAATTGTTTCCTATACCATAAACTGACGTCGCTGTGCACTTTTGTGAAGTTTCGGGAGGAATCACCATATGTAATGAGCAACGAGACAGGTGGACTGTCCTCGCCGACTCGAAAGCCGGAGTGATACGCGACGGCCATCAACGTAAGTCACAGATGTGACTCTGTCTGGGGTGGCCGATCGTTCTGCAATTAGCTGTAAAGTAGGGTGATATGTAGGAACTGACATCAAGCACACTACGAAGTCCAGGCGAAAAGTACGACATCCCGATATTTTTTGTCAACTCTCAATTGAATTTCCGGTCTTAGTTCAGGGGCCCAGGTATATATATGCCCTTGATCATGATCTGCCATAAAATAATATATGCTCCAAATGAGCCGAGTAGGCCGCCGGGATATTACCTTGGGCTTTATCGCTTTAGTCTCGGTGGTAGTAACATTCGGTATGGCTCACAACTAGTAATTCCGGGATCGACTATGGCGCACGGCTTCCGAAGTTAGATTGTGAAGCGTATCGCGCAGATTCAGAAATAAAAGGAGGGACCAAATCTCGTTTGTCAGGGCATGTCAAGCAGAAAATGACGAATGGCGGTGAAAGCCTGAAGAAAGACGGGGACCTGAGCTTGATCATCTGCGCTATGAGGCGCCATTTGGCCAAGAACCCAGGCAGATCACTGACACCTTCTAGAATAAAATTATGGATAGTAAACGCCCTCCCGTCGGTCACAGTGACCTGGGCTTGAGCTTTATTCTAGAAATACTTACCCGTTAAACAATTACAATAGCCAAGGGGTCCACGGTTTCCTACCCGCTTACTTTGTTGGTGGTCCAATATTCCATAGTTTCCAGCTGGTGATCATCCACATCAGGGCTTGTGAAAGCACATGATGGTTTTGTTGTTCCCGTGCAACTAAAAAGGACTCGGCGTACAATCTTGTTCGTGTTCGCGTCCAGTTACTTGCAGCTGGATGTTCCTGTGAATACTGGAGCTTACTTTATTGATATACACAACCGAGATTCTTGTGGTTACATACAGTGCATTCAAATTTACCTGGAGAGGTAGATTTTTCAAGTGCTGCTATCATTTATTGTGTTCGTTCTGTAAATAACTTCTACTTCGCATTTGTGCGTACCCCAAAACAGGGTCAAGTCATTTCGATGCGATGCCGTTTGACAGTCCAATACTCTCTACATCAATTTCTGCTGAATTTATTTCAATTCCAGATGCTCACCTGATCTTCGGATATGTGGAGCTTGGGAGAGTGATCGTAAGCCGAGGCTTCAAATCCATTACATGGAGGTAGACTTGAAACAATTAGGGCAATGTATATATGCTAATACGTAAGTTACATGCGAGACTCATGTTTATGGTCAGTTGTTGGTTACGTGATGCCTATTTACCCCTGTACGTCAACACCTATCCTCGAATTCCTTATGTGAACTAGAAACACCCATCTAATTGAAAACAATCCAGGGACGTTCTATAGATTTGTTTATTCGGTGTATAATGTATTTGATTGATCTATGACGGCACGCATAGACAAGCACAATATCATGTACCAGTTTGAAGTGGGGAAATCGGTGGGCTTTGAGCTTCATTCTGATACTCTGCCCTTTACCCTAAATTCTGACCGAATTCTGAAGAACACATGTGTCTGAGATTGCATCCAATAGGCTGCGAGAGATTCTCAGTCGAGAGCCAACTGTTCCACTGTAAACTGAACCAAGTCGCCGTTAGGTTGGATTTCAATCTCAGATCTAAACAAAATCCTCACAACCAAACCAACTCTGCCTTCGGTACTCGGGCGGGCCAAGATATACCAGCTCGTGTTAAAGCTTGGATACCGTGTAGGGATCTATCTACAGCGCTACCACTGAGTCTTATAGAATCCTAGTGTTGTGGGACACGATGCACGTAAGTATGATCAAGCAGTATCGTGTGTTTATGCGCGTGCTTAGAGCATGCGATAATTGTTGTTGACCCATGAAACATGGTGTTACCTGTGACTGGCAGTCCTCCGAGTTAAGAGGACTTTCGAATGACTTCTCGAACGTCTTGAGGGTTGAAGAGAAAGATTTGAGAGGAAGCCTTCAATGTTTTAAATTCTTCTTTTGGATACACGTAATGTGCTGTTTAAACAACATTGTTGAGACTTATATCTCTCTCAAAGCTGGAGTGAATATGTCGGAATGAGCTGAAGGGCGTAAGAGTCGGTCATCAGCCTCAGGCCTCAAGAATCATTAATCAGAGGGCATCAGTCAAAGATCATTCGACGGATCAATCGATCAAATCTCGGATCACATCAGCATTAGGAATCATTGAATGTAATTGGCTTGGGTAAAGAACTGTAAGGAAGAGCTTCGCAAATTACAGTTAGACTACTCCTGTGTAAACAAGCCCGACTGTCCTTCTACGCATCTTCTCCCATAGAGGAGCACGGTGGCCTTGGTTATCATTGCGCCCAAAGTAAGGACTTGAAAGCATGTCGAAACAGCTGAAAGCATGAAGCAGATTTGCGCTTGGCCTTGGCATCTGAACGGGCTTGACGCATTCTTGCACATGTCATTCAGCATTCTGGTATTGGTCACAAAGAGGATGGAAGTGACTGCAGATGAGAGCCAGACAACCCCGGTGACCACGATGTAAGCTATGCACTGGGCAGAAACAAGAGGCTCGAATGGGAAGGGATTGTTGGTCGATAGCCACCAGCAAAGCATTACGTTGATGTGGAAGGGCGTGATTAGGGTGTAAGCTAAAAGTGTTGGTATTGAAAAGAGCCGAGTTTGAGAGTTTTTAATGTAGAGGAGGGCGATAATGACTGGGAGAGTAGTGAATATGAAGGAGGCAAATACAAGAGGGGTTTTCCAGTAGCGTCCTTCAAGTCTATCCGCCGCGTCCGATGCGTCAGTTTCCCTGGCCAGGCTAGGATCCCATTTCAACATCAATCTCGCAATCAGGCCCTGGATGACGACCTCGATGAATGTAAACGCAGTGATTACCGAAAATGTGACTTGTGCCCTGCCTTCGCATAGATCCATCTCTGTTTTTGCCTTGCAGAATCCTCCTGTCATCTCCCAGCGATTGGTCAAGACCATTGGGCAAATAACTGCCGCAACAAGCCAGGCAATTTGGACCACGATAACATAGGTGACTCTTCTAGCTTTCGTTCCCGTGATTGACGTCGGTAGCTCCGGGAATTCTGCATGAGAAGAGAGGCGCCATAAGACAAATATTATCCCAACGTGAACCGGTATGCTGAGGATGAAGGCGACAAAGATCGGTATTGCGTGTAGAGTAGACAAGGAAAAGTTGTAGACGGAGAATGCAAATGTTGCGCTGGAGAAGCCTAGTGAGGCGAATATCAATGGAGTCAAAAGGCGACGGATCCTGAGGTTATCATTGGTGGGTGAATTTGTTGATTCGACGAGGGTGTGGATCGACGCTTGGTCATCCTGTTCCGCTGGCACTTTGCTGAGAATGATCATGAAGGGGATTATCTTCAAACTGTGTTGGTAATGCCAGTGGGGTGAAGGTTGACCAGCACACTGAAAGGTCGACGCATGTACAGCTCAGAAAACTTTGATGTTCACGCTATGTGAAGTGGGGACCAGCTTGGCGTTTGTCATCTTATGTACAATGAATGGGCTTACATACCATAAAAACCCCGCAGAGCTTTTTCGAAGAGTTAAACTATGTGGTGCAGAGCTCGGGGATGACGGGCGCTGGCTGTCGTGTTTCCCTGAGCGTGAGATGCATTGGTCTGATACAAAAGCCTTTGAAAAGCCCCTATTCTGCACGATCAAGCTAACAATCCGATAGTGACGAGGCCAAGCCAACATAGCTCTTATCTCCACACCTAGATCCTCAAATCTCACCTAGAAATGGAGGGTTCATATTACAAATTTTCGATTCGGTAATGTGCTTCGGGGTTTTGGGGGCGAACAGACCCATCGAACCCTACTTCTCCTTAAGTTGTCACAGCGTCAGGAGGAGGAATTTGGCGTATTGATAGAGGGATTCGTCACCAAACATCCAGAGAGCAAAGTGAATAAAAACGAGTGCAGAAAGCAGGACGATGTATACCGAAGGGATCATGGAAAGTGAACCAATGTGTGAGGCTCTGATCAGAAAACAAGTATGGTACAGTCAGCCTGCGGCGTCAAGTATAGCAACGCCTGTGTAGAAGTGCACAAATAATTATAGTAACAATCACCTAAAATCAAGGGAGGTGTGACAAATGCCCTTGGTTATTATATACGCGCCCGTGCAGAGAACTTGTGCCTTAGGCTCTGGCGATAATGGATCGTCGGACTGTGATTGTCGAAGGGTAAATTTGTCTTGACATATTCGTAATCCTGAGTCGGTGTCACTGGTCGACAATATCACTGGTTCGGGAGGTGTTTGCAGAACCTCGTTGGCTGCCATCGAATTGTTCAACCAGTTAGGGAAATGGCGCAGAGCGATAGCACTGCCAGTCGAATTGGCCATTCCAGAGACCTGAACACAAACAGATAGAAGAACGAAAATGATACCTAAAAGTATATTAGCCTCCTCGAGCTCGTATTTAGCGCATACTGAGGCACCAACGGTGGGTACCAACCACAAGATAACCGTGGATTTAGCAGGGTGTCGTATTGGTGTAATAATTGTAAGGGTAAGGAGTTCGAGAGTGTAGAACATCGCCGTTTCGATCAGCATCTGAACAATACATCCAAGACTGCGAGACTTGCCTTCATGATGCACATCTGAATCCCAAGCACATCTTGAAGTGGCACATGAAGCCCTGAGAGTGATCATCGTCTTCGGAAGTTTAGCTACTTTACAGGTTATGATTAATATAAGTGTAAGTACATGATAAATCTTGGCATATAAAATTTGAACACAGCTCCACCTCCGTCGCTTCAAGCATGTCCATATCTAATAAACTTTTTCACCCTCGTCAACACAGCCCAGGGTTACCAACATGGATGCTGGTTATAACTAGACAGCCTCCTGTCGTTCGGGCTGCAGTTGAGGCTGAGCCACGATCACCTTTGGGGAAGGGCCAGCACCCGTCGATGGGCTCGAGTTTGTGTTCCGCATACGCCGTTTACGAAGTTGATTCCTCGCTGATATCAGGATCAACGCGCCTACGATGAGCACCTCGATAAATGTTGCAACCGCCAGGCCATTTAAAGACAGCTTTGCCCTAGTGAAGCATGTTCTTTCGATAATAGGATCGCTGTCGGAATCTTGTAAAGTCCGAAGCTCGTAGCAAACGAACCCCAAATACAGCATACTGTTAGACCAGCTTCCAAAAAACGTTAGGGATACAAGGACTGCCGATGCTATCCAGGGGATCAGAACCATAAGGAGATACGAGAAGGAGGGTATCAATCGTTTTGACGGTGCTCTGAGAGTATAAATGTCTCGATACCATCTGACGAGAGTGACGACGTGAATGTGGGTGGTAAGTGCGTATGCAATTGCTGTTGAGATTGGATAAGGGGCCACAAAACTCGTTCTGAGGGAGTCAACGGCCATCATGATTGGTGGTAAGGTCAATCCAAACGAAGCGTGCACCAGAGGGATTATGGAAAAGGAGTTTTCAATTTCGTCATTGGCCTGTATTGGAGTTGCCGTTGAGAGCGAGGGGGTGGATTGCGGATGCCATCGAAGCAATGTAATTGTAATAGCGCCCAAAAGAACGAATACAATCACTGAGAGAGACGTCGATGTCAGGAAGAACATTAATGTCTTGCGCAGACAGTCACTGTCGAAACCTAGTTCTCCATCTGGAACTCCTGAATCGAACCCGTTGTATGCAATAGAGCAAAAGTCTTTCAGTGTACGACTTGCGCCAAGGAGCACCATACTGCTCATGATTGCAGAAGCAAGCCATAGAAGTTGAAGAAGGATGGTATAGGTGACTATGATAGTTTTGGGCCTTATCCGCCACCGACAAAACGGATACGGGGTTTGCTTGTGATCATTACAGAAAATGCACCAGGCTCCGGCGTGGAAAGGAATGCTGACGACGAATGTGATGATTGTGGGTAGGGTATATGCAAGGGATATGTGTATGCTGATTATTGAAAAAATGAGCGGGGGGATCGAGGCTGCTAGAAATCCAAACGATAACGGTGAAAGCCATTGCGGTATGTGACTGTTCGAGGTGGGATGCGATTCGACATTGGGTGCTACAAGAGTATGGACGGATGCTGTGTCGACATCTGCGTCAATTATCATGGAGAAGTCTCAGAGATTTATAAAGTTGACTCGCACTGTTGGCGTCGCAGTGCGAGGGACAACCCGGGATAAGGACAATAGACAACAAACCTGACAGAATTCAAGGTGCAAGGTGCAAGTTGCTTCCGATGGAATTGATCGAAATACGAGAGATGCGTTTGTCAGCTGGCCTCTAGGCCTGTTGCTGCGGAAGGCAGAGTTTCGACAGGTCGCTATCCCTGCCGTCCGTGGGAGACAATAATATGAAAGTTATGTATGACAGTGTATTTCATCAAATATTTATTTTACGTGAAATGTACTTTTTGATCCTTGAAATTGAGCCGAAAAAGGTGGTTTAGCTGTGAGATTTAAGTGAGATTTGTGAATAATCGCAGATATCAAGGACTGATCTTGAAAAGTGTGTAAGAGAACGCAGTTCATCACATATCATGAACGATGATTTGAACGGAATTTTGATCAATTTGAACGACAACCTTGGGTCGATAGTCAAACGACAATTGAACGGCGTTAAATATTGCTATTTTATTTATTTTCAATAAATTAAAATAAGACTAATATATACCATGGGACCCTGGATGTGCCACAGTGTGCGTTCAAATACATCTCATATTCCGTTCGAATACCGCTTGCATAACGTTCAAATCCCGTTCAAGTGGCATTCAAATGTGAGTTCGAAGCATTGAACGCGTTTAAGTGGCGTTCAATTCGTTCAAAAACTACTTTTTAACTTCTTTCGTTCTTACAAACACGTCTTAAATTTATCAAAAAAACCACAAATCACCGTGCTGGAATATTTGATGAAATCTACCGTCATAAAATACACTGTCATAGTATTTTCCCTTTTGTTTTGATATCCTGGTGTGAGGAATATATCGGTACTAGTACGAAACAATGCATCAACCCTGGTTGACCCCGCTTTCTCAAACGCACCCGCGTCTCCGAGGACCCCGCTGCCATCCATATCCATCACAAATCAGCACCTAGTAGCTTGAGTACTACAGCGATTGCAGTCAGACCGTTGGCGAAGGTTGTTCATCATTGTGGGGTTGAGATCGAATCACAGTCATATTGATCGAAGGGCCATTTCCAGTTGAGGTCACATTTTGCATGCGTCGTTTACGGAGCTGATATCTTAGCGATATGAAGAGCAGGCCTCCCAAGACAAGTACCTCGATAAATGTCGAGACCGTCAAGGCCTTCAGAGACATGTACGCTTGGGTGAAGCAGGTCGATTCGTTCGGACGACCGTCGACCAGATAACATAGGAATTCCAAGTATACGCGACCGCTTTGGTTATCTGTCAAGAATCTCCGCACACCGAGTACCGTTGACACAATCCAATGAATCAGAGTCAGAAGGAGGGATAAAGGAGAAGGTATTGAAGGCGTTTGTCGGGTGCTTGCGTTCCAGTACCATCTCACGAGGGTAACGACGTGAACCTGTGTTGTGAGAGCATAGGCGATGGTTGTAGAAATTGAAAAGGGGGTTATTATGAGCCTCTTGAGTGAGTTGAGCGCTATTACAAACGCTGACAATGTGAGTCCGAACGATACGTGTGTGAGCGGGATGATGAAATGCGTTTCGATGGGATTTGCAAACTTGTCTGTATCGGACACGCCGGTCGTCGTTGTTGTGGATGTAGAGGGAGACGATTCATGCCATCGAAACAAGACGAAAGAGGTTGCACCCAATAAGATTATTATCGCTGATGCAAGGAGTATTGAAATCAGGAAGATAGTCAGCGTCTTGCGCACGCATGCCTGGTTGACGCCTTCTTCACCCGGTAAGTCTTCATAGCAAAACTCCTCATATGTGGTAACATGTAGAATGAAGGGATTCCAAAACCAAGGTGAGGAATAAGGATGTCGCTCAATTGTTCCTTCTCAGAAAATTTTTATTGACCTTGTGATAGCTTCTGTAAGTAGGATACACGCATCAGGTCTGCCATAAGTATTATGCTTGCTCCAAGGGTAAAATCTATGTGATTGGCAAACAGATCTTCATTGCCCACTCATCCTCGAAACGTGAGTTGCACACGGAGTGAGTGAGGTCAGCTGCGTATACATATATGAGCTAATTGAAAAGACATACACCGTAATTTGACCACCAAAGGGTGTGTTATCAGCCCTTCTCCAAATACCAAGTCCCAGACGAGAAGCCCCTATCTTCGCGTCGGTTGGAAATCAATCACGTGTCAGGGTTTCGACACACAACAATGAAAAACTGGATTGCACCGCGACGACGACGACGCGACCACTATAACTCTTAAATGTCGCTGGAAGCGATACAAGCCGGGTCATCGAACGGCGAGCCATCAACATTTAAGAACCCAAATCTGGCACCTCACCTTCTTCCTGCGATATGCATCACAACACCGACACCACCACGACCATTTCAGGATCAGCAACTTAACCAGGACGGAACACCTACCACAGCGGCGACGACTAATAATAATACTCATTCGCAGACTAATGCTGCACCCCAGAACCAGACACCTAAGTCGAAGGGAGTGATTGCACAGACTCCACCCACACTATCGAAACATCTAGCTCACTCTCATCGACTATTATACCGAGGTGCATTGTCGTTACCTGATTCATTGCTATTATTGGACGGCATTACATTTGCGGCGCGGTTAGACTCGCCGAGTAAACATGGCTCTTTTAATTTATTGGAGAATCCGCTGGCATTGGCGCTGGAGAGTATGCGTGGACGGCCGACGTTGAGGTTTCTGGGGACTGTTCAGCTGAAGGATGTCTATCTGGACGAGAGTGGTGGTGTTATAATGTGAGTAGTCTAAATCTTGGAATGGTGTTTTGGCTGATCTCCGAGGACTATTAGGGATATTCATCCATGCGCTGCTGTCTCAAGGATATACTTTGAGAATATATTCTGTCTGACCCCGTTTGCGGAGAGAACCCCAAGAATATCTGAGGTTGGTGTCAGAGTCGCTTTGGGAGATAGTGGTATGAATCTTCACTCCTTGTTTCTCTGATTGTGATTACTGAAATGGGTGTAGATGGACCAGAGACGACCAACATTGTCATCTTTGCTCAAACAACTTCCTCAAGCAGTACATGTACTACCATTCAGCTACAAGTTGCTAGAATTGCACCAAGGCCTCACATGACTGATCCCAAGAAACGTATTCCAAGACCAGACGATCCCATACCGCGTAAGCCCCCACCAACGTTTGGCCGCGGATTAGAGAGGAGTGGGAGTATCAGAGATTTGAAGAGAATGGCTAGTGGCTCTGTGTTGTCGATTGGTGACGCGAAGAGGCAGAAGCCAGCAACGCATGGAACCAACGGCAGCGTAGCTGATCTCGGCAGTGGGGTGAGGTTGGGTGCACCTGCGGATGATGCGTGCTTTAAGGTCCCAGAATTACCTGCGAAGACGAGGATACAAGGTGCATTCCAGAAGGGGAAAGGCAAGGAAAGGGAGAGCGAGGCCGAAGATGTATTCGGTGATGTGGTTGAAGTTGAGCGCGTGGATCGGGCAGCTCCAACAGGAAAGCAGGTTGCGAACGAGGGATCAAGTTCTGGACCAAGTAAAGACGAGGCTAACACGGAGAAGGCCAACAAGAACGTAAGCAGCTGTCTTTATTACATATGACGGATGAACAGTTATACTAACATCACCCCTCGGTTTTACAGGCTATTAGAAAGACCACGACAGAGTATCTTGGAAGAACCAAGGATCCAACTGATTTCACTCGCTTTATGGACAAGACACATCCCGATTTCAAGGAGCTGTATGGGTTCATATATCGTGGGGTCTGTTTTGCACTAGTAAGCTCCGTCTCCCGACGTCGTATGATCTGAATTTTGGGGCTGACGCGTGTTTGATCAGCGCGCTAGGATGCGTACTAGCGACCTTGATCTGAGGGTCGTAAACCGCCTCGTTGAGTCGCACGCGTTGATGTACCTTGGCGGTTGCGGTGGTTCTGTTGCGCTTCTTTGCGCAGATGAAAGTGCGGTCGCTGCCTTACGATGATATGTCAATTGACATACTCACATTTGGACTGCCAATTATTTTATTTTTCCACTGACATCAGTCGGAAGCTACCACGCTCGCTAGAATCTTCGGCTACTTTATATTATTTGCTATCATGTTGTTTTATTTTATTTTATGTACGCTTACATACTACAAACGATGGTTAATATTCCTTACCTGGAATGCGATGGATACACGCGATTCTACGTGAATACAAATTCCTAAGTTTAGGGTCCCTCCCCTTTGTGAGCCAGAAGTGGTCAAAGGACAATAAGTAATCATCATGACTCAACATCAAATTCCCAGGGGATAATGGGATTTCATAGTGGTAGGCGCCTACTTATATGGGTTTTCTATTAACCTCTTGGTCACCCCATTTCGACAATTCCTGATTAACAGCAACTTCTTGCCCTCAATACAACGTGAAGCTAGTAAATTACAGCTATAAATGCCCAGACTTGCTCCCTGGAGACAAATTCAAGCCCATTCCATCGACAGTGTCAGTGCCACTGCATCATTAGCTGGCACAGAAAACTTAACAACCGCAACGGTCGAGAGCCTTGAAAGCACTCCCATATCGAGTCCTTCAGATATTATGTGGTCTGACGATAATAACTCGGAAGGGGAGCTTGATATAACCACTAGCCCACCCTCGGCCTCAAATTCACCCCAACAATCCCCTATTTTACCTCAAAGCAGTACAAATCCCTGTATTGTACCTGCACAACCCTTATCTTCCACGTCTTCGCCTACAGAAGGCATTTCAGGGGATCTAGGGAGTGCTTCGTACGTCACAGAAACGTCCAGGACATCTTCACCCCCGTCTACTGTCCTGCCTTCCGTTGAACGTCTTCGGGAACTTATGGAGTCATGGGAGGCAGGTACAAAGTCTCCTGCAAACCAACCGATACAGGAAGATTCCCCTGTCGTTTTGACAGAGATTGAACCAGCTTGGGGCTCTTCAGAGAGACCGTTACTCTGCTTGTCATCAACGGCTTTACCCAATTCGTCGTCGCCACCCATTTCTCAGCCGCAACCACAGCAGCTATCAGGTTCACTGCTGTCTCTTTTCTTCCCTGATCGTACTTCGCCCCCATTGATCCCCCAAATTCAGTCGTATTCCTCGACACCATCCCCTCTTGATCCTCAGGTGGATTCAGAACCGGTCATTGTGTCCCGATCTCCCCCCACCCACGCATCGCCTCCCTCCGATGATATGGATCAAAGAGTCATCCAAGTCGTGAATGATGATACCCCAGCAGCATCCCACGAACCACTGCAAGGTCATGCAGAATCGTTTTCGACGTCTATCGCGGAGACTCCAGCCCTTGTTCCCCAACTGCAGTCATCATTCTACATGGACTATTCCCTGCCTTCCTCCAGAGGATCATCAGTTCCACCGTTACTGCCTGACAGTTATCCTTATGTTGCCATTCCCCAATCCCCTCCATTCAAGTTTGCTCCACTGTCGGGAGTCGGAGAGCCCAACTCTGCGCAACCTATTCTTGGTCAATCCATGCCGATCGCAACTGCGGAGGGAGCGCCCTTTGGATCTCGCACGCGCTCATCGACATTGATCTCTGAAGGCAGTTACAATTCACAAGCGTTCTTCCACTGTCCTCCAGTGATTCCAACATACCCAATACCCGCCACATCAGGGTTCCCTTTGACCAATGAGGAAGACAGTGACAGTACACTCACGCGTACCGAAAGTCCCGGACAAGCTACTCGATATCATTCCCCCTCGTCGCGAGAATCAACACCATCTTCCATCGCTGACACACTTGGGTCTCGAGATAATTCAAATCGTTCTGATGACGAAAGTTTTGGAAACCTTGCACGGCATTCTCATATGAGTCCCTGGTACGCTTATGTCCGTAGCGAGAGAACCAACAGGGTCAACTTTGCCGATAGGGAACGGACAGTCACGCCTCCTCCCCTGCCTTATGGCATCAACACCAGGACTGCCTCGCGGGAGGTTAGGGACCCTCGTCCTCTTCCACCACTACCCTCAACTTCTGAACGACTCACCAGCCCATGGTTTTACGGTCCACCTATAAACGAGTCTTCCTCTGTTCCCCAACACCTTGATGTCCCATCTAATTGGCTCTTTTCTCCTGCTATGCCTATTTGTGTTCTTCCTCCTTCAGCACCGCCCACAACATCGCCCACTCCACCTGCTGTAAGCTATATTCCCAGCCCACCACTCCCGAGTCCTCCTTTGTCGTTCGATCATGCATTTGCATCGCTTTCACTGAAAGACACAGGTGGCGTCACCACGCAGGCTGCTGCTACTCCGACTGTGAGGATACCTATCAACGATAACTCGACGCCATCTGGTGGACGACCTCCTTCCCCTCCTGCTCAACACTCTTGGGGAATGCCAGGATACGCACCTGCTTCAGTGCCCTCATCTGGTGTCACTCCTCGTCTCTCGTCATGTTATACAGGATCCACTTTGCCGCGTGACGCTCGGCTCACTGCACCTCCCCCTCCGCGCTCGTACACGGGGATGAGTCCAACATATTGGGGCATGAGTCCAAATTATGGGGGAAGTACATATCTCGACCCTCCTCGTGATCCGTACACCAGCGCCGGAGGGTATAAACAAGCTCCTTGGCCATCATACCCGCCGCCGCCGCCGACATCTGGATGGTCAGAAACACGACCTACATCCTATCGTAAGCTGAGGTTCGCACCACTACCCGACACTCCCGTCTATAAGAATGGAGGCTATGCACCCTCGTACGCGGCTAATAATAGCACTGGGTACATGCCTCGTCGGCAGTCTGTGAATCATCTGTCGCCTCTGTCGGCGATGCCGTTCGCGCCTCCTCTTGGTACCCCAACTGGCAGCAACAACACAAATGGTAATGCACTGAACGTGCCTCCTCGGTTCCCATCTCCTTATGTACCACCCATTATACCACCCTCGGTTTCTGGTCCTTCTGTGTATAATTATGCACTATCTAACAACACTACACTTCCACCTATTCCACCTATGAACCCACGCCCTTCAGATTTCGGTTTTACAAGGCCTTGGCTCCATCCTGCTTCTGTCCATGACCCTTTCATCATACCTTCTGTTACAAGGTCCAAGTTCTTCTTCGAGGATGGTAATCTATCATTTGAGGTTCGCTTTTTTCTTTGTCATCATGTGTGGTATTTACTTATACCTATCGACCATAATAGGTCGCTGGCAAGAGCTATATGGTGCATCGTCATTTCTTCCAGCAACATTCCCAAATGCTGAGATCACAGTATGGTCCCACCTTACCGGCACACATTTCTCTTGACTCTGAGATCACCGTCCGCGAGATGGAGAATTTGTTGACTATCTTCTATCCCGAGTATGTCGTGTTTGTGTTTATGAAACGAGAAATTATTTTAACCACTGCCTTTTAGCAATCTCATCACCCCGGACCTCACCACCGCAGACGATTGGGGACACGTCCTATCCATCAGCGTCGCTCTTGACATGCCACAAATCAAAGCACTCGCCCTTCACCACCTTACGCGTCTCACAAATGCATATGACCGAATGGGACTCTACAAGCGCATCACTGACAACAACTGGAACTGTGCCAGCGATTCGGACATCGTGCAATGGAGGAATGACGCGTTGAGGGAACTGTGCTTGATGAAAGAACCTCCGTCGCTCGAGGATGCAAAGAAGCTCGATCTGGATATGCTCATTCAGGTTTGGCAAGCCAGGCATGAGCTGTCGAGTGCTGGTTTGAGCGGCGTGGTTGGTGCCGGTAACAGGACAACTGCGACTGGTGTTAGTGCGAGTAACCTGGGCACAACAAGTGGATCGACTATCCAACCTCAGCCCGTCGGTGGGCCTAGACCAAGAAGGACAGCGAGTCAAAGAGCACCACCTCATTTGTCGAAATCAACTGGAGCTCCACTTGGATCACCCATATTCCCTTGGGAGACACCTCCTATGCCATCTACCAATTTGAACAGACGTGGAACAGCAGCATCTCGGAAAGTCAACTTAAACGACCTTTTAGTGGACCGCTTTGTAGAAGAGAAATTTGGGCTTTAACAGCATTTAGACGTGGTAGAGGATGAGTGTTTCTTGTCCACGTTATATTTTCCATCATCGCGCCTTGACTCTCGCTCGCACTTCGTTTTTTTCTCCCATATGCCTGTTTACTCTTGATATGTTTTATTGTTTCTTTTTATTGAACCAACCTATGCCCCATTTTTTCGGATACACGCCCTCCTTTCTTTCCGGAGAACATTAATCATCAATTAGGCCCAGGTGTTAGAGGTCGAAGTTAAAATAAGTGTACTATATTATTGGACGTATTCCCCCTTTTTCCTTGCGCTATTCCCATCGACAATTCTTTACTTTTGTTGTCGTATTCGCTTTCGTCTATATATCTAGTATCGCCATCGGCGATTCTGTTGTGATTGTCAAGATACAATTTTTGTAAATTTATAGGTGTAATTATAGTCTTTGTGGTCTCAGGCCCTTTTATCGGAACCGTTTGTCGTGCACATATTGTAACATCTCTGTCTGTCGAAATTGCACATATCACCGCTTTTCTAAAACAAATGATCAACATATATTTATTTCAAGTAAGTCCTACAACAACAGTAGCTAAATATAACAAAGACAGTGTCCATGAATAGGCAACGTAACTAAGCGCTAGGTAAGTTCTATCTACGATAGGTTTGAATCTGCTAGAAATGTCCAGATATTCCCTAGGTTGCATGTCAAGAGGTGTTGAGGGGTAGGCTAGGGGTAGTAAAGGGGCATGAATCATGATAGATGGCGTAAAGGCATGAGGGATGTCGCTCTAGGAATATGTGGGTAGGTCTTACAAAGTGCGTGGTGTGGTTGTGAAAGTGAATGATAGAAGTTGAAAAAGAAACAGGAATGAGATGAGGTGAGGTATCGCAACAAAAGAGAAAAAAGGAAAAGAGATACAAAATGGGTACATGAACAACAAAGCACGAAATGAAGAAACAAAGGGAAAGGGCGGAACGACTTTAACTTAAGCATATGAGAGGTCTGAAGAAGCCGATCGACGACCATTAGGATCAGGACCTGCAGCGAGAAGCGCTCCAGGAGGACCACTCGGCCCATCAGGGCCCCAGAAAGCAGGATCAACATAATCATTGGGATTATACCTCGAGTATGAATTGTTCGACCTCAGAGAACTACTGGAACCTGTTCGCCTAATTTGTTGAGGGGCCATGAGCATTGGAGCAGACTCAGGTACTACTGGTGCGGGTGCGGCTCGGGGTGTTTGTGTATACAGAGAGATGGGACCACGACCTGTCTTCCTGGATGTGAAAGAGGCGATACTTTCAGGTTTGTGCAGACCCAAGCGAGCAGAGCGAGCAGGGGATTTTCCGCCAGCCGACTCTAAATGTTGCATAAAGGGTGCAGCAACACGAGCAAAGGCGCCACCTAAGGATGAAGGAGGTCGGGATGGTTGATTACTGGCATTCATGTTCATACTCTGCTTGGAATGGCGTCGCGACATCGTGTCCATGCCACCATCATATTCAGGCTGTGCTCGTCCACTCTTCTGGCTACGCATGGATAACATAGATTGTGCCGGTGCTAACCCAAGGCCATTGATGGGAGGTTTGAAGACATGATAAGGACTGAGATGGTTTCTCCCAGTGTGTAGCGGTGATTGACCGGCTTGAGGAGGAACACCAGACTGTGCATAGAATATGAACGAATAAGTAGCTAACAAGGATATTTTAAAGCTGATAATACTCACAGGAGGGACGACATCAATCTTTATGGATCCTGGTGTAGCTTGAGATGTACGCGATGGTTGGCGTGCGAGGTTGGCACCATTGCCGCCAAATACATCGGGCTGTGCTCTCATGTATGCGACACCTGCTGGGTCTAACGGTGCATCGGGATCAGGAACCATGATAGACGGAGGTTTATTGGCCCTTCGCACACTCTATTAAAATCAATTAATCTATCAGAAAAGAAACCAAATGGTTGAAGATGACGAGTACTTACCCTGTTGTCCATTGTCGCCTGAGACTGTTGATGCTGCAAGAACTGGTGCTGCGGGAATCCAAATGACGGCTGAGGCATCCCTGGAGCAGGTTGACCTCCAATTGATGTCCCAGCACCCGGTGGAAGGAAACGATCCGAGCTTGGTGTATGACCGCGACTCATGTTGTCCTCCTTGATGACACTGAGTAGGCTTTCCTTCTCTCGGATACCACCGCGTTGTGAAGGTTCTCGCATGCTATCATCATTCATCCATGGGCCCGAAGACCCAGGGTGAGGAGTGGCCAATAGGGCAAACTGTGAGACACTTGTTGAAGCAACTGAGGTAGGTCGACGGCCAACAGGATCTCGGCTACGCATAGACGTCGCGACTGAAGGAGCCGTTTTGGGCGGATACCAAGTGCCCGCTGCTTGCGAAGAACCGCCAAATATGGATTCTTCGCGTTGAGAAGGAGCACGCATAGACGGCGGTGCTGGCTCAGCGACAGGCATCTGCATCTGTGAGGCGCGAGATCTGACAGACGCGGCAGAACGAGCTGCTGAGGGCGCAACTTGTGCAGCTGTGTGTGCAGGTGCAGGTGCAGGTACAGTTTCAGGCTCTGGGAAAGCGGGTCCTACTTGAGGAACAGGGAATGTCGGCGGCCCAGCTGGCGATACAGAAGCAGCCGCAACTGCTGCTGGAGACTCTTCTGGTACAGGGTCAATCGTTGGCTTGTTGTTGCTGTTTCTCCTGCGGCTCAAAGAGCGGTACCACGACATCGCCTGGTCCTTCGTCTTCTTCAGTGAGCCACGGGACAAGAAGCTAACGCTCTTGTTCGGTGGCGGAGGTCGTTGTTGTGGAGGAACCCGTAGTGGAGGAGGAGCTCTTCCAGGGTATTGTCGAGCATGCTGAGGCGGAGGTGCGCGTATTTCGCGATGTTTCTGCGCGGTGACCCATTCCTCGCGGGGTCTTCGAGCAAGGATTTCGTTAGGATCTTCCCTTGAGTTGAATTCTCGCTCGATTTGCTCTTGGGGAGGTATGTCAATAGAATAGACTTGAATTTGTGGTGAAGGGGGACGATCCGGGGGACGTTGGTGTCTATGAGGAGGTCCAGTAGCTTGGGGATAACCACGAGGATCCCGTGGGTACCTTTGTGGGTTATGATGCGAGCGAGGTGCAAACCGTGGGTCATCTCCTTCAGATTCGTAGTCATCCTCCGTTGGAGAACGTGGGTTGCGACTGTGTCGAGGTTCCTCTCTTGCAAGCCTTGAGGGACCAGGATCCTGATGCACAGGGGTAAAGTTCTTCAGAGGTAAACGAGAGACGGATCCTTCATCGTCATCATAATCTTCGTCGTTGTCTCCAGTGCGTATCCTAGAAGGTTGGGAAATGTATCTGGGCTGCTGAGCAGGTGGGGCCTCCTCTATTCTTGGGGCGGGTTGTTTGTGAGCGATGGCTTTCTTCTTACGTGCTTCAAGAACTAAACGCTCCCGGCGCGCTTGGTCAAAGCCTGCCTGAAAGCCTAACTGTCTACCCTCTTCCCGGGCAGTGGCGATCATTGTCTGCTCATGAAGTTTACGAGCTTTGGCTTTGGCTCTCGCAGCTTCCGCTTCCGCTTCGTCCCTTTGTCTTTGGAGTTCCTTTGCGTCATTCTGGGCCCTCTCAATCTCCTTCTGAGCATTCTCCAACTGCAACTCGTACACACGCAGTTCCTGTGCAGCTTTACTAGCTTCCTGCTGGGCCTGCTGTCGTGTTTCGTCAAGGATGCGTGACCTCTGGACAGCGTCTTGCTTCTCCCTCTCCAGCGCCGCAACACGCTGCGCCTCCGCTTGAACCCGCTGGACAGCGGTAGCCAGCGCATGTCGCAGGTTTGATGTCTCATGCTCTTGGTCGATGAGTAGCTTGACTAACTCCCGCTGGGAGGAAGCGCTGGTGTGAGTGAGATCCCGCTCATGCTTTCTTCTGCTGCCAGTTCCTGAATTATCCCGATGCCTGCGAGAATGTCGCTGACTATTAGCTGCCACAATCGCCTTTGTTTCGGGTATGATGTCGGCGCGCCCGGGCATTGGTGCAGTGCGCAAGGAGGTATGCGAAAAGATGGCAGAACGCGGAGAGACTGCTTGTTGTCTTTCCGGTACGACTTGGGTTTGAACAAACTCTCGTAGGGCAGGACTGATCATAAACAGAGTTCGGGGTAAAGAAAGGAGCATTGTCGTCATTACACCATCATGCCGAGCCACGATATTGAAGGATACTCACCCTTCTGTGCTAGACTCATCTGAGGGAGGAGATGGCGCGGCCATCTCAAGTTCAGTAGCCATGCAATGAACCTCAATCTAAACAACGAAAAAGATTAGTATTTTCTTATCGCCGAAACCGTTTGAAAGGGTTGAATTGCATCATCCTTCCGGCTAACCACACCTATTGAAGACATTTACTGACCTCAAACTAAAGTTTCAAACGATATGGTCTTAGAAACTGCTATTTTCGCTGGTAGAGACTTCAGCTCTTCAACAGCGATGGGTTAGAGACATGGGGGGAGGTGCGTGGAGGTGGCCCAAGAAAGTCAACCACGCCCATGTATCATCGGCCTCGAGGCCGCGCAGTGTGGATTTGAACTTCTCAGGCCAAGTTTGGCCAGGCTCGTCGGACGCTTTCATCATTCATTCATTAGACTAGAGCGTGACACAACCCCGCAATACGGACCTATGCGTCCCAATCAGCGACGTTTGACCACGTTCAGGTTATAAAAGTCAATAAATGGTTAAAAATGGCACTTTTTGGGCTCCTTTTACTTCAGGAATGTGCACTTTTATCCATTGTTCTAATCTTCTTTCCTGATGTAACCTTAAATTAGTGATGCGAATGAGCGATGTGCGGTACGAGGTAATGGGATCCAACAGGAGTCAAGATTGTGTGAGTAAATAATTGTCCTACACAAGTCATACAGAGGCATGATGCGATAAAAGCAGATTAGAGAATCATCATATCATACTTTAACCGAGCGATGTCCTCCCATTCAAGGATAATTCTACTCCTATTGTGTGAGTTAATAAATACACGAAGGCAAGAGCCATCCCCAGATGACTGGTGCAGCACACAGGAGAAGGGGAAGGGAGCATGTAGATAGGAATAAGTGACCTAGAGAGTGGGGTATTAGGCAAGACTCAGAGTTCGTTGATTAGAGAAGGTCAGCCTGGGTAGAGGGGAGCTGGAGTTGCCCACCACAGTACCCTACAAAGCAGACTCTGTGAAGTTTGGGGTCAACCGATCATATAGTAGATTTTGACCCTAGTCTGCAACCAGGCAGCTAATTGTTGTTTGGAAAAATGGGGAAGGGTTGCGAATGATTATCCCCTGCAAACATGTGGCATGCTGCAGGTACGATAGAGGTTCATTGAAATGCACGATATGGCATTCGGCAAGTTTGTATCACAACGCACTAGACTCTACAATCCAGATTTTCAAAGCAGATGTTCGCAATGTATCAACAAAATCAGGTCGACACTAAACAGAACAATCTAAGGGATAGGCAGGCCAGACAGCAAAGCATTTCCCATAAGGCCGATAAATCTCGCCTCGATTCGCCATCATAATCTGAAAAAGCCAACTTTTCAGAATACGATATGTAATGTAAGCGATGGTCGACGTTGCCCATTGGTGTCCCAGCGCAAGGCAAGAGGTGTGTAGATAGAGCGCGTTTACCTGTTTAACTGAGCGTACAGCCGATCAGTTCTGGGTATCCTTGAGATTGAGATTGAGAATGAAGCTGAATGTATTTGTAGACAGAAATGATAGGCAAAGCTCATCGCCATCCAGAGGCATAGTTGATCGGGTTTGAAGGCAATCCTTCCTAGCATGACAGACACCGGTGGGATTGGTGATCATCAGAGAACCTCCGAGTCTCTGTCACATGAACAAGTTCTATCCGTTCAGCTCGAGCTCCATGATAAACATAAAAATGTCGATCTGACTATAGAGTACAAGCTCATTTCCCATAGAAACTACAGCCATTATTCGAGTCCGATCTGGAGCGTTCGAAACTGCGCTAAGCATATTTAGAGCGATATGATGGTGACCGACACAAGAGAGAATGAATCTTCGTTCTGACCTCATTTCGGTCAATTCAACAGGGACTGCCACTGCGCCACCATCAATGATGGGGACATAGGCTTGGAATTCCGCTACTGATCCGGCTCTCTCTGATATCGAGGTACTCGAGGGTACTCGTTGCGGTGTGCCTTTCCTTATCTGAATTTCTGCTGCTCATGAAACAGTGAAAGATTACAGCAATGGTACGACTGAGAGAACTCAGAATTGGCGCACGTTCATCCACAGTAAAGCATCAAATCCGCCAAAAGGTATGACGGATGAGCACTCTCCGAGACTCAATCGTACAAGAGCAACAAAGATAGCGCAGCAACGTGGTGCACAAATAATATACAGATCGTACAAGTACATAGGCTGTACACAACACGATAGAGGCGACGAATAAAATAAGTCATCATCGTCACAGTCGGGGCAACACTCGCCCCCACCTACTGTGGAATCAACAAGAGTAATAACAGAACGAAGAGCTGTGGTAACTACATACGAATAAATAATTAAATATAAAGGAGGGGAAACGATCAGAGAGGGGAAATGCTATGACTTCCCGACAAGACCGAGAAGAGACGAGTAAAAGAAGGAAGAAGTTAGATGGGAGACGCTATGTTGAGAAAGTGGGGGTATCGCATTTAGAAAACGAAGAAGTCGGTCTTGGTATAATCTGCTGATGCGCAGGCTCAACGAAACCATGGAACTGGATGTGACCTTCACGCGATTGAGGCGGTGAACCTTGGGCGCAGAGCAAATGAATGCAACCGTTTCTAGTAATCATGTTTCTGTCAGTCAGCTATAGATAAAGCGTGCTAAAAATAAACCACAATACATACCTCTCCGAACCTCTCAATTGGACTCGTCTCTGTAACAGAGTATGGAACATCTGGCCCATGGAACACTGATCGAGTTGATTCAACCCCTGTGTTGGGAGAGAAAAATAGGGATGCCGACAATACAAAGCTCTTATTGAGAGCCATTGACGAAGTGTCCACATACAGGAGGACCTTGTTTGTATCCTTTGATTGAGATTGAGTTACGGGACGATGGAAAATGTACGGCGTCATCGGCGTTTCAGCACTCGAAGGAGAATCCTCGTAGATCAGTGGAGTATGAGGTGTATCGACGACCTTATCGGCAAATTTAAGAGAGAATGGCGCAAAGTCGAACGGCTTGGGTGCAGGAGGAGGTTGCGAGTACGGGCTGAGCGGCGTCATGATTAACGTCTGGGATCCATCCTCTTCGATGACGATGTGTGCATTTGGTCGTTCAGGTGAGTCTTCCCAGTCTTCAAAGATAGACTTGAGTCGACTTCCTGAGCTCTCACTAGAGCTCCAGCACAGTAGTGGAGCAGATGGCTGTCCAGAAGATAACGCGTCTACAGGCGTGTTATAGTGGATCTAAGAGAGAAAAATTGTCAACGAAGCCATATCGGATAACTTGTGCTAGTATCTACCTTGTCACAGTCCTCTGAATCCGGTTCAAAAGAAGGAAACGGACTGAGGGGTAACCATAGGTTAATTGCCCTCTTCTTTCCTTTCTGTGACTGATGGGTGGCCAAAACTAAAGGTTGGCCGGCAACAGAAGGAACTGAAGTTGGTAAAGCACTCGATGAAGAGGACATTGTTATGAAGCTGAGATATGGACGAAGGGAAAAAACAATGAAGACCTCAAGTCGAAGGCGTAGGCAATACCTGATAGCCAAATGGGGGGAAGGGCAAGAATGAATGCTGAAACGGAATACGCATTGACTTTATATACCGCGGGGAGTAGTTCCCCCACTGCGGAGCCATATCTTGGCCATTTCCGTTCATTAAGTTTGATTGACGCTGGAATCGGTCAGATACCATCGTAGTGGGCTTGACATGGTGTCCTTCTGACCGTTGGATTCACACGGGTAGAGGGTACCAAGCCAACATCCCGACTCTACATTGGGACACCGAAACAGCCCCTGATGCGATGTGAGGCTTTGATGTTGATACTTGCTTAGGCATTTGAATTGAGATGAGATCGCTGATGTCAGGTGAACAGAGGGTAATTTGGACGGTGGATGATTTCACTAATTGGTGGGCAAACGATCGGATAGATTGTATGCGGGCAACCGATAACTGTACATTGTGGGCTTTCGAGCAGAAGGTAACTTGGCTCTTTTGCTCAACACCCTATGGTAAGTAGTCAAAGAAGAAGGGGTGGTGCGGGAGGGTGGAGGAAGATCAGGATCAGGAATGTGCGATAGAGAGACACGGTCACAATACGGAACATCTTAATGATGGCCCAGGAACATCCAGGGCAGCGTCGATGACCACACCAGGCAGGTATCATCACCGCAAAGTTATGGGGCTAAAAGCCGATGACCCTTAATATGATGATTACCATGTAGGACGCAAGGGGCCCTCAGAATAGCAGAGAGGAACAGCCAGAGTTATTATCTCACTATCGGGTTTTTCGTTTCTTGATTTGAGCTACATTGAGCCCCAACGACAGTTTCCCTTGGCCTTCTGCCAGTCTGAGGAGTTCATTGATGGCTAGGTCCGTGTTGCATCGAAAGCGATGCTGTGCTTCCTTCTTTTCCATGGCTGCGAGTGCTTTTTTGGTGTACGGCAAAGGTGTGGTCGGATATGTCCTGTGGGGTTGCCAAGGTTGAGCCTTCCGAAGTTCAGCAATGATGAGTTGCCTTTGGGTTGTAACAAAATAGGATAGGTTTCGAGTCAATTGATGGGGTAGTCCTCTAGATTTGCAAGAGGAGTAAAGGAGTCCCAGAGTACGGTCCACTAATGGTGATATAATCAATCTCGACAACATACGTTGATATTGTGTCGTGAACGACTTACTCCGGTCATTCCATTCTTGGAGGCAGGCCAAACGAGAGTGGACCCATTCAGACGACTGGGTATCCGGTGGATATGCAACATCGAGTGTCATCTCGGCACCTTGGTTAAAAATAGGTCTCCAGCGCTGCCGCAAATTGACTCTTGCAACAGGGTGATGCAACACAGATGCAGTCGATGTTCTCAGAAATAGTCGGTAAAGGCTTCGGAAACTTGCAGGAAGTCGTCGCTCTTGACCCATCCTGATAATATGAAACACTTCCCAGGTAGATTTTAGACCAATTAGTAGTGCAACAATATAGTCTGTTGAATGACATTGGGGTGAGATATTGGTTGACAATGTGTGGTCAAGATGAGAGAAACTGGAACCCACGCAATGTCCCGGAAACACTTTACCGTGATAAAAATGAGACTCTGGTTGAACTCAAGAGCTGACGGGATCAAAGCTCGTGGAAGTGTTTTGAACAAACTTCTATACAGGTTCACAGCGGACGTCGGACATTTGCGAGAGTCGTGGTCTGCCAGTGAGTGTCTGGTAGTAACGCATCACACTCTGTTACTTAGGGAGGTTTCCTCTCACACCATCTGTCACGCACTAGATCATTTACCACGACTCCTTGATTTCGTTCAATTCGGGTCAAAGAGATCGAGAAAACATCGTTTTACAAGTAAGCGTAGATAAGACTAACACCCTCGATCATGCTCACAAAATAATTTGCCGGTGGCATGTTTAGCGATGCTTGATTTCAATTGATACTATGCGATCCGAATGTGGCTATAAATACAATGCATGTATGTATATGTACAAATGCTACTGCCAGTGGAGATTTAATCGCAACATGGTGAAAAACCTCGAACGAAATCCTTCAAAAATATAAGAAGGATAAATATGGAGAGCATCAGCCGGAGCTCTCAAGAATAGAACGCTCGGAAAGTAGAGCGCTGATATAGGAAAACGTCCTGGAATGTGTACACCAATAAGGGTTCGTGTCCTAATTTCTTGGGGCCTACGTCACAAAAATAAAAAAACCCGGCTTGTCAGACACTCCATCGGGTTGAGGAGATATGAGACACTTACATGACTGACTTCTACCAGTCTACCGACTGCAAAATGCAGCTTCTCCCGTCGAACGACGACACACATCCATCGTTCAGGTTGAGGGGTTACAGTTTGAGTTTTCCACGTCACCAATTCGCATTCCTCGAGGTCCTCTGTGAATGGTGTCATGGGCTCATCGTCTTCAGGGAAACCAGCGAGGGGTGATGACTGGGCCTATACGGAAGAAATAGCAGAATACGTTAGCCCCTCTGATGCAATCACATCAGAAGCCAATCCCGACTAACCCTTCGAATGGCAGGAACAACAATGCGAGGCTCGAAGGATTTGGATGATCTAGCGCCGGCCATTGTAGTAGGTAACGAGTAAATCTCGAAAGTTCGAATGTAGTTGAGTTGTTGAGAGTGGCTCAGTGGAGAGAGAGGAGTGGATAACGTCTTTAATTACTGCTCAATGCTGCCAAAGAAGCCCTCTTATATATCTGCCGCGGGTGTCACTTATCTATCGGCACGAGGCCACGGCCCACCCCACACTGCGCAGTGTGTATCCCTTACACTTTTCTTTACCATCAAGAACACGCGACCCCCATTCCAATCCGATGCACACCCTCCGGAAATGGGTCTCGGAAGGCTCGCCCTTTTCCGTCCTGTTCATTACGATGAAACTGGGGCCTCACCTCGTATGCTCGTATCGAATTCTATATTGATCTACAATCCAGTTCTATAATCACCAAGATCACTATTGGGTTCTGCCCCCACATCCTCGGACCCTGAAAATGAAACGAATGTCCGTGCACCATCTAATCGAATCGATTCTATGTAGATTTACGACAAGAAAACCTATTGCGTGCGCGTGTGGAACCCAATGCAAATGTCTGCAGGCCCTGATACATTCGCCACGATGCATTACCTCTTTCATTTCTTAGCCACTTGCTGCTACATAAACCTGTCACCACTCCTAGAACATTCTTCCCAGTGTCACTGCCTCTCACTTGCTAACCGTGTGGTTTCTTTTTCGTATTTCTATCTATCTATCTGCTAAATAATGTTGACTGGATCCGTGCGAGATGACGCTCTGGCGGCTCAACGATATGACCTATCACAACGCCGAGTAAGTCAAAACTTAGGCCTTATTTCATTTCATATCTTTTCCTTTTCCTTTTCCTTTCACTTCGTACTGCCTCCTTCTCAAAATGGCTCATATAATCTCCCTTGTTTTACTCTGCACTGTTCACAAAAAAAGAAACCGTCCTCCCTTTCGATCAGTACGACCTTCTACGAAGAAGCTCAAAATAGGTCGCCGAATCTAAACGAGCACTGCTTGAATGGTCCCGAAACGTTCGATGACGGGCATATGCCTGAGGGTGCGAGCGCAAGTCCAGAGAATTCAGTGTGCGAGTCTCCGATAGAACTCGAGGACGATGGGTGGGTGTCTCATGCCGCAGCACGAAGAGCAGCAGCAACCGGCCTTCCCCTCCGAAGCTCCTACCACTCCGACGATTCTGGGTTTACCGCGATCGATGCCGACACGGACCTCAGCGAGAGTGCTTCTCGTTCTACCTCCACTCTCCTCGACGGCGTAGCATTCGATTCAGAAGCTAAAGATATCGATGACTCGGACCTCTCCATCGAAGATGATTTGGACGATTCGGACGAACGCATCAAATTCACAGATGTCTTCGAGACAGGAGACTTCACGATAACACGAACTATCATTCGACCCGCAATCTCAGCCACTGGTCGACGATTAAAGACGCGGTCTTTCTCTTTTCTCACGAATGGCAGAAAGAGCTCGTCGAGCTCGCTGAAAGGCCTCAAGTTGATGCGGTCAACGCCGTCCTTCCCTCGTCATCTCGGATACCTGGGAAGCGGGCGCACAGCGGAATCATTCGAAGAGGACCTAGACGCCCTTCAGAAGAAGAGGGAGCTCGAGCAGAAAGGAAAGCATCCCGAGCTCAGGGTCAGGATCGATGTTGAAAAAAGTGTGTACGCGGAGGAAAGGTGGAGAGGTGTCATTCACACTCTTCTCTATGGCCACCTGCCGCGCACCACCACCGGCGTCAGTGGGCACATCGAAGTGGTGTCGTGATACCCACACAGATGCTTCTAACGTATGCATTCGCTCATCGCTCATGGCGAACACCCATTATCCATATCATAAACATATGACGCTCCCTTGCTATCGATATCTATCTCACTTGGGGCAGTCGGGTTTCCTTTAACACTAACATTAATCCCCTGACTCGCCCCTTCTTATGAATTATTGTGTTCGAGAACCTTCCTTAGACTATCCATATCACAACATTAATATCGGGTTATAATAACTACTAGCCAGGATGTACACCGACCCTGCCCCTGTAATCATATCCTACCCTTACATGTACAAATGCGTGCCCGTATGTAAAGACCCGGCCTATAATAAGCCGCACGAGTACCGTATACGAGACCCCTATATGTATATCACCTGGTAAGCGAAACGCAAAAATAAGCTATCCGGTTAGAACACGGGCATGTCAAACCCAAAGCAAAACACGATAATGGTATTAAAGGAACGCATAGAGAAAGAAACGCAAAATTAGTCACAAATCCGACAGGTGGATGCACATAATCAACCCATGAATGCATCATCATCATTATCCATCATCAAATCAAATCCAGTCCAAACGTCTGTCTGATCCTCGCCGGAGCATCACCGGGTACCCTCGCCCTCGCCTCACCCCCACCACAAGGCTCTCCCTCACTTGCCATTCCTATCTCAAGTCCAAACTCCATCCTGAGCTTAGCAATCTTTACCACACGCTCGCTTCCCAGCCTCGCGCCCTCCTCCAGATCCAACGGCCTCGCACGTAAACAAACCTCCTCATATGCAGGGACCAGCCACTCCCTCACATCATATTTCGTTCCTAACACGATTTTCTCGACAGCTGTGATGATCCCATTAGGCGCTAGATGGTTCACTGCAGATTGCCGGATATCTGAGAATGACCATCGTGTGGAGAGGTAGAGGATGGAGGTCCAGTCCGCAGCTGAGAGATCGGGTTTGTCGAATGATCTAGAATATGTGGTTTAAAAAATAAGGAATCAGAAAAGAAGGGTCGCAAGCGGTTTTTACGAAAGTAAGACGCAAGGGAACAAGAAGGGTGGAAGAAACCAAAGGTGAAAACACTTCGAGACATGGTCACTGCGTGCGCCTCGAACAAGAGATAAATAAAACGAAATTGGATCAATACGTACCTTGGATAGAATACGCTCAATAAACATTCAAAATCCCGAGGTTCGATCTCTGCCAAGAAGATAGGGTCATCGATATCGCGCGCGTCGAGGTTGATGGTGCTGAATAAGTTGTGAAAAAAGGTAGAGTATCGATCGAAAAAGTGGCGATGAACTTTATACAGCAGCATTCCAACCTGGAATTGGTTAGAAAACGGATGCAATGAACATTTTGAAGAAAGTTTGTGAATGGAGTAATCGTACCCTAAAAACCACCGTTCCATCTTCGAAGTAATATTTTTCGCTGTGGGGCCAGAGAGGTTCATTTATGAATCGAGAGGACAAAGGCGCTGATGGAATGGCTACCAGTCTCGGAGGTGAACGAGAGATACTACGAATGGGTGATATTGTGCGGTAATTTGGACGAGATCGATGTCTGGAAGGTGAAGGCGACCGCGACAGTTGATGTCGCGCACAACCACAGCCTAAACGATCATCATCGGAGTCTTCACTTGCACGAGGTGAGCTCGAACAGGAGGAGTTCGATCTGAGCAAGGAGACTTGACAATGGCAGTGACAGCGATTGGTTCTCTGGGCATGCCCATGGTAAAATTTGCTGTCTCCCTCGAAATTTGAAGAATGAATGATGATCGATGCATCAGCGTGACCGGAGGTGGAAAGTGGAGAACAAGGTGCGCAGTGATCTGCACCTGCCTTAGACTGGGTGTCTTTGAGGATGATAGTGCACGTAGGCGGATGGTCTGAGGTTCCAAATTGCTGTATGAATACCGACGCGTTGGCGGAGGTGAGCATATTCTTTGGAGGGATGCAGCCCTCGGAGGCCAGAACTTCTGGATCGGAACTCTCGTTCGAGACCAGAGGTAGAGATGGGGCACTATCTCCTTGACCTTCGTTGACAGAGATGTTATCTGCACCGTTTACAGATACATGACTGTCGCATTGAGCTCCGTAAAAGGATTTGCGACACCTTTCACACCACCTTTCATGGAGGATATGGTTTGACTGGAGCGAGGATGCTGCTCCTAGAGGAGGAGGCCGAACCGGAGCTTGCATACGAGCAACATGAATGCCAGAGTTTATCTTGCCAAAAAAGCTATCCGTTATTCAAATTTAGGACATATTAAGTCAGGAAAATACCTGAAGCTCATCCTTGACCATTGACAATAACGAGACCAGCCTCTCAAAATCGTTAATGTCTGAGTTTGACGAAGAAGGATCGGATGGGGGTTTCGGAGGTGTTAAGGTATGTCCCTGTTGTGTATTAGGTGGAGGTTGCACAAGAGGGAAGTCGGACACAGAGATATTAACAGAAGAGATTTGTGACGACGGTCCGGATGATGAAGGAAGAAGCTCCTTGAACTTTGATTTTGGAGATGGTGGCGTCATAGCAGTTGAACCGCCCTCGCTGGTACTGCGAGAGAGTGGATCAAGCAATGAGGAGCCAGCAGGGGAACGGTATACAGGACTGATACTAGTCGAGGTTGATGCAGAGTCAAGCATGAGATTACTCGAATCGTTTAGATTGTTGTAGAATTCTGGGGTAGTAACGATCATAGAAATGTTTTGAGCAGAACCAAGATAAACGTTTGTTTATATAGTCACTGTAATGTATAGGATAGATGCCTTCCGAGCCTAGCCATTTAGACCAAAGAGTTTGAGAAGCGGGACAAAGTTGGCGCTGGGCGACGATTTTTCAGACTCGGTCGAGTACAGGCACAACCGTAGATAATGTCATAAAAGCAGGGTAATAGTACCAAGGTCCGCTTATGACTTGAATTCAGTCGTCTGTCATTCTTCTATGTCATGACAAGGTAAATAGAGTAGAAAAGCCCCTGAGTCTAGTTGCTTGTTCTAGAGTCTGGACGAGACCACGACTTGCCGATTTAAACGTATCACATGAGATATTTTAGCGAAAATGGTGCTGCAAGAGTTAAATACTAGCGATCCAATGTCAATACGACGATAAATTCTTGTTTCAATATAACAGATGTTACAAGGTCGAAGAAGTGAAATCGATTGACAGGTCTATGGAAGAAGCAAAGTCGTGGCGAAGCAGTTTTATGGCCTGGGGGCCAGACCCACAGCTAGGCCGGTGTATGTAATATTTTCCCACAGTACTTGCTTTGTTGAGGTCATCGTCGGCGGCTGTGAACAATACTTTCTTTCATGATAAGTAGGAGTGTGGATTATACACAGTAAGAACTTAATATTATCTATTTCCGAGAATTATTGAAACTAAAGGAGACGCCTAGCTAATACGTGGAAGTTGGTCTGACACTTGTCAGTTTTTGACCCGGCCTTGGAGTGGAGCCAGTCAACAAGTACTAAACGTGGCGCTACTGAACAATCGCAGCTTCTTTCAAAGTCCTCCGACGACAACTTTCTCATCTTAAACAGGAGCTTCGTCATCCTTGGAACAGCCATGGGGACCTCAAGTTTCTTATTTTCTCTCGCTGGATGGACCTTCGTACCCGACTACGCAACTAGATATCTGCTCGCAGCACTCTATAAATCATCGTTCGTGGCACCACCGAGTCAACCAGGGAGCCCACAACATCGCAGGCAGTATGCAGTTGCATTCGCATTCGTCATATCTTGTTATCTGGTGTACACCCTTGTGCAAAGTTCCAGGAACATGCAGCCGAGTTTCTATGAAATCCTTGCAGTGCCACCCACTGTTGACGAGAATGGATTGAAACTCGCGTTCAGGAGCTTTGCAAAGCGCTATCACCCAGATAGAGTTGGTCCTCAAGGAGAGGAACTTTTCATGTATGTTCGCGACGCGTATGAGGCTTTGAAAGACCCTGTCGTTAGGTTTGCTTATGACCGGTAAGTAAATGACGTATTACACTAATAAATAAATATTCTGACGGCTGTTTCTCTCAGCTTTGGTCCAGACGTAATTGGCTGGCGTAAAACATGCAAAACCCAACGCGAATTCATGCATCACGGTCTCATGGTTTCTTCGGGCTATCACATTGTCACCGGTATTGCTCTGCTCTTCTGGTCAGCAATCGGACGGCCCAGTAGCGTCTCTTTCGTACGTTTTGTCAAGTCTGAATGTTATTAACCAACTCAAAAATGTCTGCAGTGGCGTTATGTTCTGTTTGGCGCTCTCTTCGCTGCAGAATTGTCATTCATCCTTTCACCTTTCCCGACAGAATCTAGTTCTATCATCTCCCAATCCTCCATCCTCTCTTCCTTGTTCAACGTGGTGCCCACCTCTACTTCCACATGGCAATCATTTAATTTCTCTATCTTGGAATCTATCTTCCCCTACCGCGTGCCATACCAGCACATTTTATTCCTTCACCAGGTCTTTATGATTCTCAGTATTGGTCTTAGTCGCGTTGTTCCCCAGTTCCTTGCTCTCCTCAGTGAACACGCAGATCAAGGACGAGAGTTGGACCCCGTTGAGAATGCACTTTGGGACAGGATATTTGGTACTCTTGCAATTGCGGACCGAGAAGGTATTTATAACTCTTTAACGTCCATATTATTTACGCTAATTTAATTCCTATGATTAACAGCCTCTATTATTCTTCACACTCTGCTGCACTCTGTATCCCCCAACACAGCCACATCTAGCAAACCATACCATGAACCTACTCTGGCTCGCATGACCCCTCTGCCTCCCTTGGAAACAACACAAGCATACCAAAAGCTTGCACCGGAGATGTACAACCTCGTCGTGGAAGCAAACATCAAAAATCAAGTCGCAGGACCCGTAGCATCTGCATGGGATGCCGCGTTAAGGCAAGATGCAGCGAAACCAAAAACAAAACGCGTCCACGCATCCCTCCCCTCAGAGCCTAAATCCAACAATGGACATAACCACGCTAGCGACGACTCGTGCTGCTCGCCTGATATCTCACCCAACACGACATCTTTAACCGACGGAACTGCATTCACGCTTAAAGCAGCCCCACGCGCGAAGAATTTCTGGGAAAAGGACGTCGCGGACGCCGAGGAGGAGATTGCTATTGCAGGAGCAGAGGACGTGCTTGGAAGTGCCTCTGGGCTCGGCACACCTGGGAGGTCCCCCTTCAGGAACTTGAACAGGATGGATTCCCCTGTTGGGAGCCCAAGCCCTGTGAAGCCGCATTCGCCTGTGCGAAAGGCTTCCTTTACCCGAGACCTCTGAGTGCAGTGCACCTGTGGAATTCAACAGCCGAGTTCTTCTAGCATCGTTGGTGGTGTAATAATAAAACAGCGGTGGTGGTGGTAGTGGATGTCTTGTAACTGTATGTGCGGAGCTGGTTGTTATCTGTGTTTATTCGTTCGTATTTGGAACTGGAACTGAATTATAATTTCATAACCCGACATTGAAATCCTTCGTCCCACTGGCAGGCTTCTATCTGTTCTGACTATGCTCTTTCCATTTGTGATCTTGGTTGTGCCGCTGCTTTATTCGACGTTTCCCTCCGGAGGCTATTGCTATGTCCGTGGAATTCTGTAGCTTTTTTCAAACCTATAATGCGTGTGGCTGGTTGTAACAGGTCCAACACGAAGCGAAGGGGTTTTGTGTATTAGGGGCATCTTTTTCGCTTCAATTCCGAGGATTATGATCGAGTAATTAAGCACAACGTAGACATAGTGGACGCTTCATGAAAACCATCGCGGTACCGGTAGGTTTCTTTGGCAATTAATCAATCGCAAGGTCGACGGACTGGACGCAGTGATTTCCATACGTCTTCATGTTGTATTGGACAAAGGAAGAAGACTGGGGGCGGAGGCTTTTTCGATTCTTCGCCACCTCTATTAGACTTGCCAACGGTATGCTGCTGAGTGCAAGGCTCTCTCAAGGCTGCCTACAGATATGCATTCGTCCGTCAATGCACCAACGACGCAAGTCCATGCCAAACAGCGAATAAAATTACATCACAATTCAGTATTTAATACAAGTGGATAATCTGCAGCGATAGAAGAAATAACTAAAGTCCATGAACATGCATAAGAGATACAAATACAATTGTCCTGATAATAATTATTGGAATTTTTTCGAATGTAACCTCGCAAAAATCATGTTTCTGATCCGTCGACTCCGGTGACGAATTGCAATGTCTGAAAAAATAATCAATTATACGCTCCTTTGTAGATGTGAAAGGGGGACACTTACCACCGGAGTAACTTGGTCGAATTCCGTGAGCGCAGAATTCAAATAGGTAATATTATTGGTCGCGACGAGGGTGTCATTGACCAACACGATTTGCGTAGGTATCCCTAAATGACGCACATCGTAAGCGCTTGCTCGACCCTTGACTACTATCCGAGTTGTAATTGAAAACGTACTGTGTCCATGTGAATCTGTCCACTGCGCTATGACGTCGCCAGAGGCAATATCAATAGACCACTACGAGATGTGATTTTGTGAGTGGACGGCGACTTAATTCGGGCGAAGACGGCTCGGTAAAAATATGACGTACGACATTGGGTTCAGCTTCTCTGGGTATACCTGTCGAATGCGAGAAGGAGTTGTTGAGGTTCTGGGGAGTGATAATACTGCGGTCTATTCGTTTGAAATAACGAGTCTCAGCATCTCTGAGGCCAGCTCGAAGTTCTGAGATCTTACCTGGGGGAACTTCGATACCACCCAGGAAAAGAACGCTGTGTTGTCCAGGGACCTCAGAAATGCGGTCAACGACGTGAGGCACCAATACTCACACAGGGCTATCGACGTCGTGATCCTTAGTGTCATTCTCTCTCGCCAAAATTTCTTGATCTTCAGTGTCGGTTGTGTTGTCAGACATTCCGTTGATCAACCCGAGCAACGGGAACGCTTCGCCGAACCCAGAGTCCCAATTCTAAAAGAGGGGTACATCAATAAGATACAAGGATAAGCTATGGGGGGGGGGGAACAAGTTCTCTACGAACCTCCATACGAACAGTCGAGTACGAAGTATTCGTATAGCCCGACCTAACCCAGAACCTCAAACGAAGGGACTCGCTCGCGGTATCGTTATGTCCAACAAGGCCGAAAGGTTTCGCCGTTCTGTCAAGGTACCCAACAGGGTCACCTGTCTCGCTCCTCAAAGCAAAGTAGCCAGTATAGGGTTCCCAGCTGGGTGTCGGCAGAGGTGGTGCTGGGATGGGACTGGGTCCACCTTGACGACGTTTTAGGGCCTTATTTCCTATTTACAGCAAAGGGCCAGTGCAAAGCATAAAAATATCAGCAGAGAGCCAACAAGCGCTTATAGAAATATGGAGCTACCTTTGAATGTTTTCCAGGCGGGAGGTAAGGGCGCTAATCCATTGGTAAGTCGCTGGGCGTTGGTGATGAATTTGTTGAGGATGTCACGCTTGACGGTAGGAGTGGCAGCGAAGCGACGTCCGTTTCGGGGCCCCATCATAGGTCTGGAGACAGTCGGGTAGGAGCTCCATTCACGCTGCTGTTGTCCGGAAGGGAGGGGAAGTGCGGGAATGGTGACAGCGGTCCAAAGAAGGAGAAAAACAGCTGAGATAGCAATCCTCCCAAACATGGCGCTTCACGTTGCGTGTGGGTAATGGGGTAAAAATGCTATAGTTGATTCTCGTAAATGCTTCAGCTGTCACCTTTTCTGCAGTTTCTGAACTCCATTATGTGGAATCATCGCGTGGTGGACGGATGTACTATGTTCATTTTGGGTGGGGCTAGGTATCTTGTTTCCCAGACCTTTCATTAGCGGAGACACCCATTTGGATGAACAAATACTTCGTTGTGAGGCATATGAATCATCAACACTGGCAAGTTTACAGAGCACCTAATCCGTCAACTTCTGTGTCTAAATGTAGCACGGTTCAGCAACGATGAAAATATCCAAGACAGTAGAGGAACTGGAGTCAATCCTTGAGTTCCCGAGAGTGAGAGTCACCCTGGGCGCTTCACCAGAACGAATAGCGCCAAGTGCTTCTGACTTGTAGCAGATCAAGAGCAACTGGACGTGATGATTCTCGAAGGCCTCGAACCACGTCCGGGTCACGATCGTGATGATGTCACCACTGTGATCAGGATTCAGTGCGCTTAAAGGGCTTGCCTAATTTGGAGCAATACCTCTTTGTTACGGTGACATTCAGAACAAGTTTCACTCGTTCGAGCGCAATGTTAGTTAGCCCCTGATTACCAAAGGCAGTTTAAAATCAAACGATACCAGAAGTAACGACGTGTAGTAAAAACCTAAGTAATCAACCTTTAATATCAGAGGTCGAATCCTTCTGTAACCATTCAACGATGATCAATCCATCCAACAAAGGGAACAACACAAATGTATGGCGCACGGCTAAACAAGAAGGAAGAATTTCAAAGACAAAACAAATCTGTAGAAGAATTGAAAAAAAGAAAAACATATGGATATGGGAGGTTTGTAATGGAGATCATAAAGATGTATCAAGTAAAATGTTGCAGGTATGGATACAAATTGAGCTGGATTAGTCGTGTGCGGAATGTCACCGCGTGGAAAGAGATGGAAATTGTCGTGATTGTTCATGAATTGGGATTAGCGTCACTTTGCAAGCGTTGGTTGTCGATTAGATTTGCTTAACGCGTTCATTAGAATCTAGCCTCCCGAGTCATCCTGGTGGCCTCGACGATATTCATAGCATCTGCAACGGTCTCCCGGAAAGCATCGGCGCCAAGAATGTCGGATATGCCAGCTTTGATGAGGGTTTTGTATGGTTTAGGACGAAGGTGTGCGATGAATAAGCCAACGCCTCGACTCTGTAAACCATGTCAATGAGAATTGCCGTAACTGCTTGGACATATCCCACCTTATATTCCTCTAGAAGTTCGCAAAAGATTTGAGCAGCACTATGAAAGGGCCTTGGATTAGTTTAAAGGATGAAAGTGGGATTTAACACTTACGAAGCATCAACTTTATCCACATCGGCCATATGGAAAACAAGGACAGTAGCCTGCTGTCGCCTGGGTTCCTCAGATGGATGGGTCTTATGAACACCATAAAGCTCCAGCCTTCGAAGGCGTTCTATGAGGAGGATCATTAATGAGCTACACGCTTCCGACAGTAGCCAATATTAATTTACCTTTGAGCTGAGCAGTATTTGCTATTAGGGTTCTGATTAGCGCATTTTTAAGATTGATTTGGGGCTCAGATGACATACCAAAGTCCAAGTTCTCCCTAATGCGGACAATAAGTGTCCCCTCTGTGGGCTCTTCGGCCTCTGGGTCGTCCTTGACCGGTTTCCATCGATCAGTTCCAGGGATGCGACCCTTAAGCAGAATTAGAGTAGTGTAGTGGTAAAAAGGATGGTATTGACGTACCAGAATTGTCATGCGCGGTTTGGAAGATCGGTGTACCACCAAGAGCAAGGAAATAACCAAGCTTGTGATGACTCCAACCTCAATGTTCCACAGGATGGAAAGGAAGAAAGTCAAAGACATAAGGGTAAGATCAACCCATGCACTCATGCTGTCAACCAAAAATCTAAGTATGTGGGCTGAGCATGATCGTGAATAAGACTCGACGTACTTCCAGTAGTACAAGACGTCGTGAGGTGTCTCGGCAAGTAGAGAGAAAACGACGAGACCGATGCTGCAACCTTAGATCAGTGATTAAGTTCCTTTGAAATGTAAAGAGCTTACATGGACGCCAAAACGCATTTCGGCAAATAATATAGCCAGGAAAGGCAGAAGAAGGTTACAAGAAGAATGACAGTGGCGCAAACGAGAGAGGCCATCTGAGTACGACCGCCGACATCGCCATTAATGCGTGAACGAGTAATGGACCCATAAGCTGGCAAAGTTCCTGGGATGAAGGAGCCTGCCAAGTTGGCTGCTCCCAGTGCAACAAGTTCGCGATTTGGGCTGATGGAGTATCCGAAGCGTGCAGCGTTCTGTTTGGCGGCAACGATACTATCCAAAAAGCCAACAACAGCTATCAAGCTAAAGATAGATAATCGGGTTAGTCGCCATATTTGACGTGGCAAGTGGAGAAAACTAACCCAGCGATGGAGGTGGTGCGTTGCAGGAACTTAAGATTAGCAGCTCTCAAGGGGAACTCAAAGAATGAGTTGCCTGTTTGGACATCCACATGACCTAAAACCTGAATTCCATCTTTGTCCCAGTCGAGCTGTGCTGACATGACTAACAAGAATACGTTTATCAGTATCGAAATAGAACGGACGAGAAAATTTCAGCTACCAGTTGACAGAATAACCACAACCAAAACCTCTGGGATGCGGTAGATCCACCAGGTTTTTCTGAAACGGTCCTTGAAAGAACGCATGGCGACAAGCATGAAAAGAGCCCCAAAGCTGATTGTTGTGGTCAGGGCGTGAGCATGTGTCAAGCCATATTCCATCAGGAACTTGAATTTCTGCAAGGTCGTTTCAGGGTCCACAGTGTGGAGGAGCGCGGTCAGACCAAGCATCGAAATCAGTTGTTCACTAAAACGTTTGTTAGTACTGATATGCCATAGTAACTTAATGTCAATGAGCTCTCACATCATAATAATAACCGCCACTGAAGCGATGAAACCTCGCAGTAAGGCTCGGCTCAGAACAACATCAATGAAGCCAAGCCTAAAGAATCCCAACAAGAAAGAAATTAGGCCGACCTATATACGCCCGGTGCCAAAGTAAGAAACGTTCATAGCAGACAATTAAACAACAACGTACTTGGAGGGTGATAATCGTGGCGACACTCAAGCCGAGGCCATTATCGTCTTCTGGGTTTTCAGAGTACTCATGGCGGATCTCGGAAATGGCTTGGCCTATGAGCAAACTTAGTGCAGCTTCTGGAGCTACATTAAGTTGTCTTGAAGAGCCGAGAAAAGCGTAGATGATTGGGGGAATCGATGCCGAAAACTGAAGTCACCGGTTTTAACAATCGTGAGTTATGTTTGATCATGGGCAGGGCGCAGGGGAGCGAAGAGGGTTGTTGACTCACCAGACCAGTAACAGGGCTCAACTTCGCCAAAGCAGAACCGTAACTGACGGACTGTGGAATTAACATAGAGGCGACGGTAATGCCTGCCAGAAAGTCTCCACCAAACCTAATAGCAAAGTAGTCAGTCATCCTCAGGAGTGTGGAGTTCTTTGCTTGACACGTACAGAGACAGTGAATAGTTGGGTATCCATAGCAAAGAAGGTATATAATATTTGGCTCTTTTCATCAATGTAGATTGCTTGTGCATGTCGGTAGTCGTTGGCTCTGAGAATAAAAGCAATGAATCAGCATGATTTTTGAGTTGCCAATGGGCCTTTTTGGAACATCTCCAGCTCTAATTTTGATTCTTCCAACCAAAAACCGAATATCGAACTTACCAGGATCTGGCGATGTACCGTATTGCTCATGTTCTGCGTCCAACAAGCCAGTTCTTTCTCCTATGTCCTGGTTGCTCACTGCGTCCATCCCAACGATGGAGCTTGTAGATGGCGTTGAAGTACCCAGGGGAGGCGCTATTAAATGGCTTGTGTCGTGGTTATATATTGGCGTGTGGCTCATGATGGAGAGCGGTTATATACGCGAATTAATAATGCGAAAAATGGTGCTGGCCAGAGGTCAGAGATCAGAGTCACAAAAGGGGCGGAGCATGTGGTTCTGCTTGCCCTAAAAATATCTGCGCCATTTAATTGGGTGCACTGCTTTTTTCTATAAACAGCAATCACGCTCGAAGGTTTTGGTCGGACAACAAAGCAGTTGAACTTTTGGAACTTTGGATTGTCATTGAAATTTGACACCAGAAAAGATAAATTTTGGAGAAGTAGAGAGAGGGAAACAATATGATTACTTGTTTTAATTTGAGTGTGGGTGTTCTTTATGGTGTTTCTTGCGATCAAATGACAGCTGGCTCGCGTTTTCGTTTCTGTAAAGCGAGGGCTGGCGGATAATGACAAGGTAACATTAATCTATTAGCGAGTCTCCTTACATCACTGTGCCATATGAACAAGAGATGTATGTATGGCGTAGACCATAATGGCCATGTACGGATCAGCGAACGAGGAACCTTTGTTCTTGAACAGTTCCGAATCACATCTTGTCGGTTTGGAGGTGCATCTTCAGCAGGCAGGCAAGATGTTGATCAACCAGGTCAGGGCCACATCTGTAAAAAAAAACGACGGCGTGTATAAGCAAAACTGGGTGTGGATTTAAGTGCCTTTATGATCCTGAAGGATGCTGTAGCCAAGCTTGAGGGAAAAAAAGAAAGGATAGATGGAATCCAGTCGGGTAAGATTTAATCTTCGTGGCGGTCCTGTCAAGAGTCGCAATTTCAAGTTTGCAATGTTAGCGACAAGGAATCGCAACCCATGATAAGGCGTTTCTTCGCAGAACATATAACTCGTAATCAAGATTATCGAAGAGGTCCAGTTGACGCAGCGAACTTTGGGAAAACTTGGCACACTTTCAATATAGTCGACGTCAAATCCGAAAGCCCGAGGCAGACATAGAAGGATATGATTGACAGAATTCACGGAATTCAGAATCACCGGTGAGGCCAAACAAAGAAGCTTCAAAGACCAGTATTTCAATGAGTGATGTAGGAGGTTGCCTGGGACAATATCGCGAACCCGACGCGATTAAGGCCATCTAACAGCTGAGAAATGGTCCGTAAAAATGGGTTGTCGCCGCTCGCAACAAATGAAATACACGCCCAGAGACCGAATCCTCGTGGTGACCGTTGGCAGGGCACAAGATGTAGAAAGGACGCCTACTAACCAGGCAGCACAATCATTGAGGATTGTCGAAACGACCGGGAACGATGACCCACCAAATACCGAGTCAAACGGACTTCACGGTGGTTTTTTGATATTTTCGAAAGGAAGATGACAGAACTGCCAAACCCTTAACGAGTCGTGAAGGTTGTGTTTGCCGATATAGCTTTAAATGCATCTCCTGGTTCAATTGCTGAAGAAAAAAAAACACAGGTTCGGGAGTCAGGGTCAGTGCGTAGATTGGGAAACTGGGGAGGATAGAAGCGCTTCAGTGACCAATAATTCTCAAATAGGAGGGTAAACTACTCACCGTCAAAATCGCTTTCGGCCTTAAATACCAGCTTGAAAGAATCGAATTCCCCATGGCCTTGTACAAACCCTCCCCTGCTAGCCTCTAAAGAGCAAAAGGTCCCGTAAGCAATGCCTACAAAATTGTGGGCATCTACAGAGCCTTACCATGCAGGGGCACAAATAAATATTATGCCAAACAGGAACACTTCGGTAAGCCGTGTGCTGGTTAGCAAGAACATAGACTAGGAAAATATTTGCTTACACGGTTTCTCCAGATCTTCTACCAACGGTTTTCTGCACATTTCAAGCTCCAATGTTAGCCGCTTCTGCTGACGCTGTTGCTGCTGTGGTACATACCCAAAGCCCTCACAAAGATAGACGGCAGTTTCACGGGGTCCTGACGCTTCTCGTGGATTAATGGAGCCATCATCAACCGGAAGGCCGTGCAGGGTTTTTTCCTGTTTGTGGAGCAAGGTCTGTCACGCATTCCTCTTTTTCGAGCAGCCCCATAAATTTTTCTACGCCCCAAGCTTGATGATTATCTTTTGCACCTCTGCACATCATGTAAAGGACGTTGTTCAGCAGGGGTCCATCGTCATGAAAGCAATATGACACATTAGGTTCGTGAAAAAGCTACTCACCTTCTTGTCTTGTACTGACTGCAAGAACCAGGAAGCCAGCGCCAACAAGAAGCCGGATGACTTCGCTGTTGTCGATCTTCTCCTCCGACAGCGCCTTCCTTCGTCTAAATGAATTCAATGGACAAGCAAAGTCAGTCAGCCAATCTCTAAGGAAGATCTCGTCACTAACTAAATGCTCCACGAAAAGGATCGTCGCTTTTGGGGGGTCGTTGTGGCACTCCACACACTTGGGACAGCGATATCGTGCATGGTAAGCCACTTTCGATGCCTTCCCATCTTGGACCTCTACCCTGAGGTGGCTTCGATGGAGATTTCTATTTCTTCCACACATCGCAAGGTCTATTGAAACCGATCCGATGTTGTTGGCCTGTTGCTTCCATGGAGTGCCAGGGATGTCAGATGCCGCCGGCTGGGTCAAGATCGCGAATGATCTGGCGGTCCTCCATTGTACGGTCAATGTACGCAGAACTGTCTTCATTTGCTTAAGACAAATCAGAAGATGGCAGGTGCATTTTACCATGGGAATGGAGGATGCCAGACCAATTGCAGGACGACTTTCAAAGACAATCCTAAAGATCATTGGAAGATGCATCCAAGGGATCGGGCATTGATGCTGTGGGAGGTTTTATCCAGTGTATTCTGGAGAAAGTAGTGCTGCTGTCAACACTTGGCCGATGAGCAGTCATGGCACAAACGGCCTTCGTTCCTGGCAGTGAACGATCAATGAATCATGGGTGCGTCGGTCATGGATGGATGGTAACCACAGACAATTCTGAACCTGGGTTTGGTGCATGCTCAACTGACGCAGTCCAGGCGTTTAAATGCAGCGAATTTCAAATTCGGCCATCCAGATGCTATAGGGTGGAATATTCATACCTGGTTTGGGATCGTGATAGGCTCCTTATATCCCTCAAAATTTGGTGGATTGATACGGTCCTGGTTGGCAGGTGGCATATCCGCTGTGGTATAAACTGCTGTGACAGCTTCTCGGTCGCCAGATGGTTTACGGGCGGCGAGAGGGAGGCTGTCAACGAGGGACGTGGGTCAAGGAAGTTCTAGGTCGTTGGCAGTGGCTAAATCATACCTGTGCTGTGTATTGTGTACGGATCGACACCGAGGGAGCCTACCAGGTGCAAGGTTGTGGACGACTTGGTCGAATCAGATTTGCGGATGGTGGAAGTGATCGCGCGTCGTGAACCCCAGTCACTACAGCAAGATAGATTCGAACAAGAGGTATATTGGGGTCGTCTGTTGTTTAACCGCTGCATAGCGGCCGAACTTGACAATAATTGACTGTGTTCAACGGTGTAGAGCTATGAAAACTTTTCAAGCGCGCCAGTTCTTCGCAAAAAAAGAAGAAGAAAGAACTGCGACCTTGTTGCTGGGATGGAAGCTGTATGGAAGCTGTATGGAAGGGGTTGAAGAGCTGTGATGAAAGCCAATTTGTTGATGGCAGAAACCCTATTTCTCCCCGTCTCCCTTCAAGTTCCCTCCTCGCAAGAAGAACAGCAATTGTCTGTGATAGTGGACGCTGTGCAGCCACGGCTCAGGTGGGTCGGTGGGTGGTTCAGGTGCATTTGTAGATCCCCAATAATCACGCTATATGACCGTTGCGGCTCCATCAGTCTGACCTTCAGTTATAGACCAGAATCCGTTGTTGTGCCCAATGTCTGCGCACCGTATTGAGGAACAGTGAACTATGAACCAGATTCGGAGTTTCGTGAAGTAATGGTTGGAAGGGAACTACAATTTTGGAGTCCGGTCTTGGTGTTCGTAAGCGGGCGAAGATCAATTGCTTGCACGCGCATATAAATTTGACCTGATTGTTGATCTGCACCTCACCACGACGACGTCGAGTCCAAGCAGTCTCCATGATGTCGTCCTTGATAATTATGCCGTTCTGACTACGATAGAATTGGAGGCAATACTTTGAAATTCCACTTCATACCATTCAATGTTTCCAGTTGCAGCGGAGACTCGGGCCTAGGCATTCAAGTCCTTATTGGATTGTTTGACTCACGCTACGACTGCCAGCTGCCCTTTCTACCTACTAGATACTATGGAGATACGATTTCATAATGGCAAGGTTCGTTTGTCATTCGACCTCATTTTACAACAGCTTCAGCCTGAACTGGTCATTCGTTGCTAGTCACTCCTCCAGTTGACATGTGCAATCCGATAGAAGTGATCTTTGATACCAATTCAGAGCAATTCCTGCCGCTATTTCTGTTGAAATTCCTGGCCTAAATCACAGAAATCGTCTAACTCGTGAGACGTTGCAAAAATATTGTCATTTATATATCGCTGTTCGAGGAATGCTCCTACGGACATCCCCCGCGGATTGGTGAAAGAAAGTTTGAGGAACCCTGCTGGCATTCAACGGTATATTTATATGAAGGCCGTTAATGAGAAGCACTGCACCATATTCCGCCTAATTTCAGTCTTAACCGACATACCTAGACACCGGTTAACACCAGGAAGACGAACACAATGGGCGTACTTCTTCTCTGTATTGCAAGATGGGATCAGGTGAGTGTTGATTTTGACAAACAGTGGGTAAAGACTCGTCTAACGGACCTCGCTCCACAGGAATAGAGTCGTAAAACTACTCTTTTGCCTAACAGGAGCAGCCGCGTGCCCTTCCGCTCCTCAATAAATTGAAAGCCAGACCCTCTGCGATGACGAAACACCCCAATGTTGCATCCCCCATTCCTTCTGCTTTTCCTTCATCTTTCGTACCTACTAGCTTCGTTTGCTCGAGCTAGTGTTTCCGCCACGTCCACTGGGCGTCCACCCACAAGCACTACTCAGCCAACAGTCTTTCATGTCGCCAGTGGTGCAAATGAAAACTATTTTTATCGGGACAATGTCACGACAGCGCAGCTACTTCTTACTAGTGCAGCCAGTGCAAGTCCTAACACCACACGTCGTCTAGTTGCTGCTCTCCCTGCCGGGAACAACGGAGCACTGGTGTACTTCCTTCCTATCCCGCATGGCTCCCATCCAGGACCACCACCACCGATTGGTGGCAATCCTCCTTCACCTGCAGTACAACCATTGAACATCAATCTTATCAATGGAACCCTGCAGAGCACAGTAGCCCCAGACGGTAATTCAGGTATACAGGCTGACGTATCCTTCAGCACCAGTGCAACTCTGGGGGTTACTATTGTCGGCGCCGTTCGTGCTTTAAGAGGTAAGAATTAATCACATTAACTTGCAGTCCATTGACTTCAATAACTATACCCCATGACTAATTATACCCCATGACTCGTAATTTCACTGCAGATTACGTGGAAGGCTCAGGGACAATGCACGAGATTTTTAATTACACTCTCCTGGAACACTCGCATAATGCAGTGAGGTTACACAGACAGTACATCAATTCAACTACGACCACGACATCGAAAGGTTCGTCCCCGAACTCGAAATCCCAGCAACACTTCAAGTCTGTGGATCTATATCTATCTATACCTTCTGGAAGTGGTGTAAAATTTTCTGTAACCCCAAGCACAAACGGCACATTCACGCCTCCGAGAATCGATATCATCATCCCTGCTCAGCCCAAATCCGGACCTCACCACGACCTGACTACACATAATGCGGTTCGATTCCGAGTCGTAACCAACGAAACGAGCCTGGTCGGGTTCAACGTGGACGATCTATTCATGGCCCCCGATCAAGGTAATACCACCACTTTACAAGGGGTGCTGCAGAGGTTGTCGGGAATGGAAGATATTATAGATCAGGTCCGGATCACTCAATTGGGCGTTAATCATGATCGTTGTCGTGACGTTTACTTTTTTTACAGGTATCGTTCCTGACATTCGAAGACAAGTTTGTGGCTGGGGGATGGAGGTTCCTGACAGTAAGTTGTTTGATCAGTGCATTACGGACTTGACATCGAGAATTATTTTTTCGCGTAGTATTTTGGTCGCGATTCATTGATCGCTCTCCGTATGCTTATGCCACTACTTACTCCTGACGCCATCGAAGCCGCACTTGGTGCAGTGATAGAGCGAGCAAACTCCACTGGAGCTTTGTGTCACGAAGAGACTATAGGTAATAATAAAACGTCATGCCAGCGCTTTATCGCTTACCTTTTGTCATAAATGAATTATGAAACTTTCCACAAGGGGACTACGCGTCATTCGTGAGTGCTACCCACTAACTCGTGTTTTAATTACTGAAAGTGTCGTTTTAAAAGATTAACATTGGCAATGGACGTCCAGATCTGGGAAATACTCCCTTTTACGACTATAAGGTGCACGGAATTTCCTTACTGGACGGACGCAATAACTGATGCGGTATCCCTTCAGATGATAGATACAGGTGTGCTGAAATATTGCCTAAATCCGAGACAGTGATAATGACAGCCTTCAACCGAAATCATGGCCAGATCTCCTTCTTCTTCCGGCAATGGCACATTACTTTGCAGAATTGCCACAGGGACATAATCGGTCATCTCAATTTATGAAAAAGCAAGCTGTGCTTCAGCAAGGGTCTTATCTGGATATTGTCAACCGGTAGGGTCCTCGTTCATTCAACAAATACCTCAATTAGATGATACTGACAACGCGCCTAGAATCGCTTCATACAATGTCAACCGTGCTCTGCCATTTTATCAAGCAAGCACGGCATCAGCCTCTAACCTGCTGGCTTTTAGACCAGGCCAGCCAGTAGGTAATTGGAGAGATAGCAATCAGGGAACTGGGTATGGTACCATTCCATTCGACGTAAATGTCGCGCTAGTGCCGGCCAACCTGCGTGCAATCAATTCCCTCATTATTGCAGGCGTCCTTAACGCACAAGACTTAGATGTCTCCGCCAGCGGCGTCGATTTAATTGCAGTTGCCAATAAATGGGAACAAGATGTACCGGCCCTTTTCGAACTAACCGTAGATAGTCAAGATGCAGAAGCGCGCCTGATTGACTTTGTGCAAGAAGTCGGCCTTGACCAGAGCCTGTTGGACGCCAATAATACGTCATCTCCGCAAGACGTCAGCTTTTATGCTTTGTCGTTGATGCCGGATGGGACTCCAGTGCAGGTGTGTTCGATTCTTGCCTCGTTGAGCGAGAACCGTGTTAATTGAGAAAATTAAATTAGGTTCTCAATTCGGATTTGGGGTTCAATCTCGTCTATGGCACCAATCTAAGTGCCGCGTTTATGGGACGCGTGGCTGATGCTCTGACGCCCTATCCCAGAGGTGGGTAATAAAGGTTGCTTTCGAGTAGATTGCACACTAATAAGAACCTCTCCAAAAGGCCTCCTTACCAACGTCGGCATGGTGGTGGCGAATCCAGCATACGACTCGAATCGAACAAACGTGCACGTATTGGATAGGACAGCTTATCATGGAACTGTCGTATGGTGCGCGTCATTGACATTTCCTGAGAACCTTGAAGGAATGACCGCATGCTCACATGAACGTAAATAAACCACAGGTCATTCCAACAGGCACTGATGGCAGGCGGACTGGCAAGGCAGCTCGCCTTTTGTGAGAATTCGAACACGACAACTGTGGATATCACCCCACCTCTTGCAGAGCAACCGTTATGGTGTGACGACGTTGAACTCTTGGCTCGTCTAAAAGATGGACAAAGCCAGTTATGGATGTCTATCAGTGGTGCTGCGTCTAGTGGGTCTTCATTTTTATTTTAGAATCTGATAAAAATCAGGCTGATGGCTATGTTAGATATCTATTCCGAGGTCTGGTCGTATTCCTTTGACAATTCCACAAAGACGTTCCAAGTTGCTGATATTGCGAGCCTGTCACCTGAGGGGACAGAGTCGGATGCCATTCAGTTGTGGTCATACGGGTTCCTCGGACTCATTGCACCTCGTTAAGCACCCAGAGTACCAAAATTACACACTTGTCTTCGATATCCGACTTGTTTCTTTGTTTAAATGATTGCAAATATTAACTCATTTTTGGATAGAACTGTTTTCGAGTGAGTTTCATGACGTCGAGGCTACTCCAACCAAACGTTTCGGAGCTTGCTCCAGTGTCGTCGTGCAAGTTTCTTGGGAACACATAGCGTTGCAGTCCAGATATGAGCCAGTATGAAATTCCGATAATCATCACCGCCGTGACCGGTTGAACCACTAGCACAACGAACTCACGGTTGGATATTGTGAGAATTACCTCTTCTACCTCTTCTTCACCGCTATTGCCGCACAGGTTGTGTTGCACATTGAGCTAGTACCTCACACTGCTAGAAGTAAGAATTTAGTGGACTGTCTAGAAGTTCCAGGTCTGTTGTAAAAGTAGCTTGTACCTATGTCAGACACTATCGTGTAGTTCGCATTCGAAGCTCGATACGTTGAATCAAAATATAGGTTCGAATGTCGATAGACTCCTTTTCAAAATAAAAATGCAGTGACTAGTTTCCGCACCCCAAAGAATGCAATATAATGATAAGATTGAGTAAGAATGAGACGATAAGTAACGAGGGAGGTGTACGTAGCAGGAGTGACTCAAGCAACCAAATAAAGTGCCAAATAAAACTGGAACTCCTTTACAAGGAGCTCGCGCGTGACGTTTCCCCAGACCACCCGTTCTCCTCTTACCACAACTACCACCCTCCATTATGCCTACATTATTCAAATGGTCGTTGTTGGCCGTCTCGGTCGCATCCATGGTCGTTGCCACTCCTCTGTCGACGAGCTCTTTCGTCGACATTCACAATGGTGTCGCACCTTTGTACGTTGAGGACCATCCCCATGGTACCGTCAACAACTCGTACATCATCATGCTCAAGGATGATATTCCCGATGCCCTCAAGTTTAACCACATGAACTTCCTTCAGGACATTCATGGTTCAGACCCTCTTGTTGGTGACGACTTGGCTGGCGTCAACCAGATTTATGATGGCCACATCACCGGCTACTCAGGTCGCTTCAACGACCGCGTCATTAACAGGATTAGGCGTATGCCTGAGGTCGCTTATGTTGAGAAGGACCAAATTGTCCGTACCCAGAAGATTGCAACTCAGAAGGGTGCTCCTTGGGTAAGTCGTTTTTGTCCTGTACTGCGGTTTCTCCGCATCATCACAGCCCCACCCCAGTCTTCCCAATACGGAAATTGATACATTTCACTTTAGGGTCTCGCTCGTATCAGTCACCGACCCAAATTGACGTTCTCGACATTCACCAAGTACCTTTATGACGATGCTGGAGGTGACGGCGTCGATGTTTATGTTGTCGACACCGGTATCAACATCCATCATAACGAATTCGAAGGTCGCGCACGCTGGGGCAAGACCATTCCTCTCAATGACGAGGACGAGGACGGCAACGGTCACGGAACCCATTGTGCGGGTACCATCGCATCAAAGAAGTATGGTGTCGCAAAGAAGGCCAACGTTATTGCTGTCAAGGTGCTCGGCTCCAATGGTAGCGGTACCATGTCTGACGTCGTGGGTGGTGTTGTTTTCGCTGCCAACGAAGCCAAGAAGGCTGCCCAGGTTGCGGCTGATGAGCTCGCAAGGACGGGAAGCACCAACCATAAGGGCTCGGTTGCCAACATGAGTCTCGGTGGTGGCAAGTCCCAGGCTCTTGATGATGCCGTCAACAAGGCTGTGGACTCCGGTCTGCACTTCGCTGTCGCTGCAGGTTAGCCTTGTCTTTGTCACTGTTGTATCATATGCTGAACCGAATGCAGGTAACGACAACCAGGATGCCTGCAAGTACTCCCCTGCTGCTGCTCAGAAAGCCGTCACCGTTGGAGCTTCCACCCTCGGGGATGCTCGTGCTTACTTCTCCAACCACGGTTCTTGCGTTGATGTCTTCGCCCCCGGCCTCAACATCCTTTCCACCTACATTGGAAGCACCTCCGCCACTGCTACATTGTCCGGAACTTCGATGGCTTCCCCTCACACCGCTGGTCTCCTCGCCTACCTCTTGTCACTCTACCCGTCGGAGGAGTTCAACCCACAGTTCAATGATGCTGATGAGCTCATTTCGCTCCACGCTCAGCGCACTCTGCTCTCTGCCTTCTCTGGTTCAGCGTCTCCCTCGTCATTGTACGCTGTCGCGCACAAGGCGCTCCCTTCCTTCATTACCGCATACTTGCCTTCACCTCAGTTCCTTGATTCAGTCTTGAGGAATACCAACGACAATGTTGCTCCTGTCCCAAGGCCAGGTATCACCCCTGCCCAGCTGAAGAAGGCTCTTCTTGCTCTTTCAACACCCGACCTTCTTGATGATCTTCCAGCCAGGACCGTCAACCTGTTGATTTTCAACAACGCAACGACCCACTACTAGATTGTTCAGTTAGGTCATAGTGTGGTGTGTCTATTGACTGGATATCCCTGGGATGCCACAATGGACACGAGAGTTTGACGTTTTATCTTTATGTATAGAGAATTTACCACTGTCTCAGTTTGCGCTCTCTTTTATCCATTGATGTTTGCTGCTGTCCCTCATGGTTTCTCCTTCGTTTATAGCATCAAATGGCTTACTTCGACGTCCCGCTTTCGCCAGGCATACCTCATCTTGATGATTGCTTCACTATATATATCCTGCGTTCCTCATCCCCTACCAGTAGTTTCATTTTCTAGCATCGTACTTGACTTGTCAAGTTGTATTATTACTTAGCTACACTTGCAATTGATTACTTCTATTTCATGTCTGCCTTGTAAGTTCAGTTGGACGGAGTGAATCATCTGGAATCATGAGACTTTTCAACGTTACGAGTGAAAATAGATTATCTGTCATTGTCCAAGGCTTCCGTCTTGTGGGATGTTATTATTGGGATACATGAATACAAACGTTGTCTGTGTACCGGGATTAATGCAGAGAGGTGGTTCCAGAATGGATAAGCAGAAAGCATACACTCGGAGCACTATCCACTCGAACATAACGGCGTGGAGTGCGGCTCCTCCATACCTACTCACAACAAACAGAGAAATCGCGCAGGCCCCGAAGCTTGAATAGAGTCATTTCAGTTTAATTCGACTCAACTACGCAGTAGAAACTTTTTTTCTGTGCGTGTAGGTCCAGAATGTGGATGGGTAATGGATGTCGCAGGATTCCAACCTCCAAGTGTTCGATCTTCCATTATTACATACACGCCCGGGGATAACTTCCCAATGTGTATTGCGCAACTGCTGTCTAGTCATTTATTGAGCTTTGAAAGCTCCCGGGCTGTGAAGATGTTCGATAGCAAAGATTGGCGCTATGACTTGAAGTCTGTTACGATATCGCAGTAAAAAATACGTCTGTTAGTAAGTGCGTATTGTCTGTGGGAGATTCCGTGTCTAAAGGTTAACAACCTTGTAACAACCCCGTTCCGTGCTTTCTTTAGAACAAATGTAGCCTAAGGCTGTCATGATCTCGCAAAGCACGGCCTCGTACAACACTTGCTACATCATTGCTTCATAGAAATGGAGCCTCTCGATGTTGTTCACGGAGTGCGGATCGCGGAATGTGCTTTTGGGTAAATTGGTTGTGTTCCGATGGTTGCTCCAGTATCCATTCCTGACATGTCGGAGTGGTTGGATCTTGGAAGTCATAAGATAGGGGCTACGACTGTTGTCTATATGTCACGTCCTGCCAATTGCCCATTGATTTTACTCACATCTCTCCGCAACCCCAGCAAATCAAACAGAAGGAATTAGAGCGTGGTGATTGAAAATAAAATAGCTGTGCACACTACCACAAGTATGTATATACATTTGTGGCACGATGGCAAGTCAGAGAAGAACATTGAGGGGGGGATAATACACTTAATTACAATGGTCTGTCTTTCCTCGGAAATATTCGAAGCACCGAATTGCTGTAGTACTATTTTGATCTGAGTGTGTTTCATTAATTTGATACTATCAGGATGTTTGCTGGAATCTTCGACGCCGAACGGGGGCGGGCTGATGTGCAACCACTGTGAACACGCAACTGCCATGCGCCAAGCAGGCGGTGCGCACCAATACTGAATCGCGACACTCACCAGATCTGTTCGCATGAAAAATGGGTAATGACTTGTTCATGCCAGAATAAATCAACAAATACTTTTTTCATTATTACTCGTTTCTCAACTCTCGAGCCACAACCAGAAGCTTGGGAACGCTGTTCGTGTTATCTGATGGAATCGATTAGATGAAAGCACAGACTTGCCAGTAGACCGCTGATGACCGTAGCCGTATTTGCGAGCAGAACGCAACGCTCACTCTCGTGAGAGCGAGTGAAGGCGAACTCGGACCAGTGTTAGGTCTTTTTGGGCAGGGTGATGTAACACCTATTGTGGGGACTGCACAACAGCCAGGGAGTGAGCACACAACGCTCAAACTACTGACGTAGATGATCTTCCAGCGGAACAGCAGTTGTTGTCCGAGTCATGGCCCCATAGACTATTGTTACTTATGTGAACCTCAGGATTCGAAAAACATCAGTTCAACTTCTACGAACAGATAAAGATTTTTTCGTACTACGGGTCCAAGAATCCGGAGATGCAACCAGAATGATATGTACTTCGAGCTGTTAAAATGATTCATAGCTTTTACGAAGGTTGTCGCTGAATGGCTTGGCCCTTCGCCACATAAAATAAATCTGCGGAAGGTTTTCCTGAGTCACCTTCCGTGCCCAAGGACAACAGCTGGGCCCATGCTCCTACCCATTCTGTATAACACTGCAATAACTGCATGTTTAGTCGGCATACTATTCATTCTATATCTGGCAAAAACACACTCGACGCGGTAGTAGCGCTACGTAAGTAGCTGTTATCTACATTAACAGCGTAGTAAAACGCCTCGATAAGATGATCCAGCCGGTTCAATTCGTTTCTATCAGTTAAGGCGGTACCTCATTGGGCACGAGGCAAATATACCGGAACGTTGGTGGTGCAAAAGAGCCCCGAAAAAATTTCAAATGTCCAAAGATAAATGTGTTACGGCATGGACAGGCGTGTCCAACTCCTAATTAGCGATTGCGGTTTTTGTGGTTTTAGTTGTTTGTTAGTTGTTGCATCGAGTGGTATGCCTCGATGTGGCCAAGTATAGACATCGACTTGAGTCATAAAATGCCCTTTACACCATTTCTCTACAACCTGGATTATTTTAGAATTCACACTATGTCGAACACGGAGACGCAGGTAAGCTTTGATGCTATTGTGTTTTCGTTTCAACATGTTTTATTACCGTTGGCCCCTTCTAAAGCAGAGATAAGTGGGTATAACTCTGCAAGACCTTGCTTCTAGTTTACATTGCGGCACTGGAAAGCAGTATTGGGCAGGATGAGCCTTCTCTGGAGCGTCGCGCCAGAAAGGCGTTACCACGCCGATATACTGTGAAGGTTGTATAGTTTCTTTGGATGTCTAGTGCCATTTCTCTGGCATGTTTGACGGAACCTTGTATTTTATGCTACGACCCTGCAAACACTGAATCGTTGTTGAAAGTCCTACCCTGAACGATCGACGAGACGGAAATTCCCCTTGTGCGTTCTAAGGAAGAGATAATTCACTAATACCCAAATTCATACCTATTCTCCGAATCCATAGATTCGATAGATCTCACTACACAAACTAAGTCCGAACTGTGCCGTAGTTAAACGGTAGTTTGATCGTGATATTCTAATGTTCTGGTCAAATCCTTGATTTTCAATTCTATTGTGGGCAAGATCCTGAATTGGTGTCTGCGAGATTGATTTAGCTTTGAATAATGACGCTTATGCCTCAGCTCACTATAGCTTTTGTTTATCTAACGGGTTTCAACTGCAAACATCTGAGCTCAACTGCTGCTAGTGATGGGAGCATAGGATACCGTCGTGGGAATCTGGGTGGGTATCACCGATTCGGCAGAGAATGTCCAATCAGAGATCCGAGTTACCTCTTCCCTTTCACCACCTCTATGCCACTCTGTTCGTCAAGTTCGCACAGCGATTTAGAGCCTGTACATGCACGCTCCATGACTCTTGATGGTTTATAACAATGATTAACCACTACTAGCATCGCATATTATAAAAGCACAGCTTTTGGGAAGGAGAGTTTGCACATTCGACTTTGATCATTCCTATTAGCCCGGGATATTAAGCGCCGTCTAACTAACGCCCAGTTAATACGAAAAAACCTGCAGCTGGAAAACCTTTTGTTCCGTCCCTCTATACAAGGCTGTGCGAGTAGAAATTTCGGTGTATTTGCTTCATTAATCGCATATTGAATAATGTCTTTTTTTCACAGGCATCCCGATCCAGAGAAGCGCGCACATTTATGTCTAAACCCCATTTTGTCCATGGAACGATAATGTGACTCGCGCTCGGATACACGACCCTAGGATTGTTGGGATTTCATTCCCTTCCCTGTATACATCCTCAGATTCGATCCGAGTGGTTACTGTATATGTGCGCATACCCGATTAACTGCAACACCAACGACATTGTGGTTGTTTCTTTTGAGTGTGCTCCTGCGCCATATAAAGCAGGCATGTCATGCTGTCATAAACTTCATTACCTTCCTCCTCTAGTTTAATTTCCTCTCGTCTTGTTTATCCATGAGCAACATTATCATCACGATAGTTAAGCAAGCTAGTGATGTCCCTCAAGCAGCATTGGACGCACTAAATGACCACCAAGCCCGAGCCAATCCAATCCTACCCACTCTTCTCCAATGTTTGGCAAAAGAGAGGGCTGGAACTCCCACCAGAGATCACATCTGGGCGATTGTATCTCATAGGCGTAACCCAAACCACGTCCGCTTTGTCCTCTCTATCACGAACTCTATCCTCTCCACATATCCCGTCTTCCTTTTTACGACTATCAGCTACCAAGACCAGGACTTCAATAAATTCATTCCTCCAATGCACGCTCTGGTTCGGCAGCTCCGCGCCTATGGTGTTTCTCGTAGCCGAATCTACTCCGTCTTTGGGCCAGAGGCTCTCGCAAAAGCCTTTGCATATTCTTGGACTGAATTTACTGGAATTCCCGTCACCGAAACCTACTACGACTCGTGGCTCGCCACCATCACCCCAGAAACCTTTGTATCAGGAACTGCCCCTTCCTTTGACACTCAGATTTTACAGTTCTGCCCTGCGACTGTCCATGATATTCATGGTGTGGCGAGTTTATGTTTCAAGTTTGCCGAGACTTCGGTGCGTTACAATTGATTGGACTATCATGTCTAGCAATACTAACTATATTCATAGCCTCCATTTCAAATAACGAAAGAACAAGCGTACCTCGAGGCCGAATATTTAGTGAATAATCAGCTGGTCTGGGTTTGTCGTGCATGGTCCAACACTCATCAGAAGTGGCGTGTGGTGTCCCTTGTTGCCTACACACGAAACACACCTACTTCTGCAACTATCACAAAGGTCAGTATCTTCGTACTGTCGGTCTTTTTTATAAAGCGAACTCATCAACTCTGGTTAGGTTTATACTCTTGAGAGTGCTCGAGGAGATGGCATTGCTCTCAAACTTACCAACACTGTCTGCCGACAGTAAGTCGATCATGTGCCACTTGACGTTGAATCTTTTATCTAATAGGCATTTCCAGCTTATTCAGTCATGGAAAACGCGAAATATCACTTTTCGTTGGAGTTGAGAATAAGGCTGGCTTTGTCTATAAGCGCCTTGGATTCCCGGTACCCCCAATGCCACCTCAGGGACAACCAACGCCTTCGCACTCTGAAATGCACGCACCTGAAAGGTGGATTGAATATGGTTTCCACCGCGATCGAGTAACTCTTGGCATCTGGTAATTTTCCCTGTTCTCGCGCACTCCACCCCACTCCTTTTTTCCCATTCCTCTTTCTTTTTCTTCCACTTATTCTAAGGACCTTTGCTCTAATATGTCTTCTGCCTCATAGACTACATGTCCACTCGTTGTAAAGCATAGACTCATCGCACACCACGTCTCATTTCTTCATGTTTTCGTTTCATCGCTTTCCATAATACAGTAGACCGCGACATTCTTCCTATTCCAAACCCTTCCCACCTCAGAAGGCAGAGTGCATAATCATGTCCATATGACCGCTAATTTAGTAGTACAGCTGCATAGATACATACCCTCATGATTCATGCAAATTAGATGTCTGTTATTCGTAATTTGCTATCACCTCAGTCTAGAACATAGTCCCCGAAGAATAGATGAGCTTCCTGGGCGAACCAATAATAATAATCAGTGGTGAACAGTCATTTTGCATAAGCACAGGATAAGATATTGGGATTCTTTGATGAGTGGCAGTTTGGGATGTTATTAATATCGACATTACGATGTGGATAATGTTTAGACGGTGACTGCTCGGTGCTGGTAGCAATGAGGGCTGGGCAACCGGGGCCAGTGCCGATGAGTGCATGGAGTGAGTCACAACAGCTCAGCAATATGTTATGACGTTTTGTTGCGAAAAATAGCTTGTGCCTGTTCAGCAAGGGTTTTCTCTGTCTCCTCAGATGATTCCTAGGACAGAAGAACACAAAGATTCAACACCATAAGCGGACAAGTGAATGCAGCGGCTGTATACCTCTTTTTTGACAGTCAACGGTAAGCCCTTGGCCTTTCGATCAGCAATTATCTAGCATAGCCCATCAGCCTTAGAGTGAAATGAAAATCTAATCGGTAAAACGACATACATCTGTAGTTTCATTATAAGACCGAACTAGTATGGGTCAATTAGACAGCGCGACGCACCTTGTCCACGTTGCATGGTGTCGCGGTGAATTAACACTGACATGACCACAGCATATACGGACAGCCCCGCGAGAGAAAACACCACTCCACGGTGTAACATATCTGTTATTGACAATCGTGCCATGGTTTTGGTGTGCCTTGTTGCAAGTTAATGACAGGAGAAAGCAGGTTCAACAAATTTCGGAGGTCTAAATTTGGATTTGATTGGGAACTACACCGCCACACCTCCTTCAAACTTATCACTGACACTGACAATCTTCCTTGCTTATCTTGTCGTATAACTTAGGCTCTCAGAGGCTTGCTGATTTCTATTGCTCTTTGGATCTCGAGTGCTGATAAAAGCGTACTGGAATACTGGCACTTGCAGTCAAAACTGGAATCTGGAATCTCGATTCATTCAGCTCTGAGCTTTGATTTGGGGTAGTCCAACGATGTCGGGGTATGCAAAGGCCGATGATGCCCACATACAGCTCAAAATAGAGCGCTTATTAGCATGGTGTTCGATGAATGGAATTTCCATTAGTTCTGATCTCGAAATACGCAACGACAACAGCGGAGGTATAGGTGTATTTTCTAGAAATACGACCATCGATCCGCGGACGATCTGTACGTCGACCATTAATCGGGGACATGTGCCTACCTGTCCACAGCGCATACTCATATCTCATCTGGCTCTTTGGCTTGTTTCTTCAGTGATTAAAATAAAAAAAACTTCTGTCTTGTCTATACGCTCCAACACCGAGTCGTCATCCGGAGTAATAGATGCTATCCCTTATGGGTTAGATGCGCAATTGGAACTGGCAGTCGTATTATACGTGGAAATGTATGACATCCCAGATCCTTTCCAAGTGTAGGACATCGCTGTTGATTCTCACAATCAGTCTCAAAGGTGCTAAATCACGATGGCATGGATATCTCCAATCATTACCTCGACTAGTCGACGTGCCACTTTTTTGGATGCTCGAAAAGGACATAAATGAAGATGCTTCTAACGCAGTTACATGGCTACGCGGAACAGAAGCAGAAAAGGTTCTTCATATGAGAGGTGAGAGTCGTCACCTCCTTTGGGTATGTGCAATGCATTCTCTGCTGTATGTCCTACCTGAACATTTTCAGGAAGATATAGCTGCCTTCTATGAAAACATTGCAGCGCCCCGAATAACATCTCTTATAGGTCGACGGGAAAATACTGAGCCTGATCCACGTCATGAACCTTCCTTGCAAGGCTTCTTCCATGCCTTCTCACTGGTTTCATCCCGAGCTTTTGTAGTGGACGCTTATCAAGGGCTGGTTATGGTGCCCATCGCAGACGTGTAAGCGACGCCCATCAGAAATCATTTCCAAGCGATGTACGATGAATCCATATGTATTCACTTTCTTGCTCCAGATTCAATCATACAACAGATCATCACGTTCACTTAGAGGTGAGAGCCACTCATCTGTCAGTCTTTTCGAATATCTGACTTATCCGCTTGTTAGACAGAGTTTGATGTTTGCCCAGAGTGTGGCTCCTACGCACAATGTGACCACGACCGGGATCCGAAAGGCCGCGATAGCCCAATACTTGATGTAGAAGAACGGCATATCCAGGATGATCTGTTCTACGAGATGGTGACAAACGCCGCTATTCCACCTCACGCCGAGGTTTTCAATACATACGGCGAGGATTTATCGAACGCACAACTCCTGAACCGATATGGTTTCGTTTTAGATATAAACGAGAATGACCAAATCTCGTGGACCCTGGACGACATTTTTTCACTTTTTCCTGGGATTTCTCCAGCTGACCATTCGCGACTCAGCGACATCCTAAAAAAACCTATACCCGAGATTCCGACTGACATCCGGGATTTTCTGCCTCTTTCCGATTTATTATTGTATTCGGACAGTTCCCCTTACGATGCATTTTTTGTGGAGTCGGACGGGAAATGTTCACTTCAGCTCTGGATGGTCATTTTCTGCCTAGTGCTCCACGAAACGGATAGCCACAGTTTCATGCAAAGTTACGGCGAGAAAAATGTGCCTCTCCATCGGATGCAATCTGTTCTTCGCCTTCAGCTATGGCTGGAAGGTGTATATGGTTCTGAAGAGCAAGAAAGCGAAATGCTTCCTGATGGTCCTTCGCGTTCACATGAAGCACATCTCCTGTCCATGGTTGCTCATCGCCTGGCCGAGCTTTGCGAAGAAAGAAGGAAAAACACGGGGAAAGATGGAACAAGCGACATGAGCTTATTTGACATACTTGATGTACGTGCGTTTTGAGCCTCGTTGTCTTCTGCTCACTGACATTAATCCTGGGGTTTCAGGATCAGAAGGCCCAGGTTGGTCCCCGTGCTCGCCTGGCCATCTCGATCGTGGCGACAGAGCGGGCAATTTTAGAGAGTTGCGAGTTACGATGGATTGATGTAACCAACCACCCTGCGTTGATGGTGGAGTAGCCTCAAAAATCATAAAAGAAGAAGAATGGCCAAATCATTTAAATTCTGGATGCCCTTACGGAGATGCACATATGTAAATCTGCCTTATGGTAAGGTGTTCGCCCTTCAAACAGATAGCATAACAGGATATTGAATATCCCCTTGCTATTGTTCGAGAGTGAGAGAGGCATGATGACTCGATTCGCCGTTTTAAAAGGAGAGACAATGCAATAGCCACCATCTTGACAGGACCGACAATATATATTTACTTGTTATGTTGATACATCGAGGTTGACCCTGTGACCGGCTTTCCTAGCGGCGGCGGTAATGTTTATTGGAAAATTTTCTCCGTAGACAAGCACAAACATCGTCGCATCCAATGAATGAACTACCTGGACAAGTCAGATGTGTATTATGCTCTGGTACCTTCTCAGGACTGCTAGCTACCTGGTCGCCGTTCAAGGTGAGGTGTAATTAGTCTTGATTTGATACACGGATGGCGCTGGTACCAGTACCTCTGTAAGTCGCTTGTCACATAGCTCCAAATGAAATTGCGAAAGGGCTGGGAATGCCGAGCATCTGCAAGTTTATATAGCGTTTAGCTACGTATACAACTACCATACGACAAATTCAAAATAAAATTTAGCACGACACTAGTGATATATTCGACAGCCAGGTGAACCAGCGACTGCGACAGAGTCGAAGGTCAGTAGAGTATATAAAAGCGTTCTGTTCTCCTGTTTAGTTACTAGCCCTCTGAAACGAGATTGCTTTACTCAAAGGAGCCCTATGAGTTCCGTTTGGTGGTCTGAGGCACGTTGCAGGGATGGGAAGTTTTCGAGGGTTCTGAGGCCGAAACTCTGGTTACAAAAGACGTTATAACCTTAATCCCGCACTCGTCACTCTTGTGGCGCGATTTCGGGTCCGCCGTGTTTTTCTTCGTGTAGGGCGCCTGCCCTTATCTTGAGCATGCGGCGCTGGTGATACTAGGTGCGGAGTGGCAACTACACTCCGCTATCCATATCGTAAAAATCTGTGAGTAACGCAGTTCGGTATCCACACGACCAGATAGTCGCAGCTAAACGCAGTTGGTTTTGTTCAGCATCAAAACGTTCTTGATGTCCTTGTTTCTGAAGAGGAGCCCCTTGTTCTAAATTGGCGCTTAAATATCCGCACGTGACGAGAATGCATAGTTTGCGGTTGTTTGACACATCTATGTCGTTGATCGACTGGACAATGGGTTTCTTAGTTTGTATTCACTCTTTGTATAATCCTTTCACCTTACTCCCGTCGTCCGTGGTTTGAAACCCCCCTTTTCTTCGTATTTCCACTGTATTTTACACCCTTTCATGATAAAACGAATGGCTTCCAAGCTCACATCCCATGTCGGGGTGAACAAGGATGAAAAACTCGAAGCCCAACGAACAGTCCCACATATCATTCCCGAAATTTACGACCACAGAGGATCAATATCCACAGACCGAACTTCGGAAAGCCATGAAGAATCTGCACTGGCTCTGCAACCTCGGATACGAACACCTGTCAGGCCAAAGGGTACATACCGACTAACCGACTTTATCATCCAACGCACTCTGGGTACCGGAAGCTTTGGACGGGTGCATCTCGGTATGCGTGATTTATGTTGCGTTAATATTTTGATTCTGAAGCGTCGACAAAGTCCAGAGCAAACACAACTTTCGTTACTACGCGATTAAGGTTTTGAACAAGGAGCGTATTGTTCGTATGAAGCAGGTGGAGCATACGAACAACGAGCAGCAAATGCTGGCATCAGTACAGCATCCTTTCATTATCAACCTCTGGGGTGTATTCCAAGACGCAGGAAACCTCTACATGGTCATGGACTTTGTACCAGGTGGCGAGCTCTTCACGCTGCTAAGGAGATCAAACGTGAGATTTTTCTTGTTTTTGGTTAGTATCCACATCTAACGCGACATGTGGACAGCGATTCCCCGACCCAGTCGCAAAATTTTATGCTGCAGAGGTTGCCCTTGCTCTGAACCATTTACACAAGCTAGACATTGTCTATCGGGATCTCAAACCCGAAAACATTCTGCTCAATGCGGATGGTCATATTAAAATTGCCGACTTTGGATTTGCAAAGACCTGCGAAACAACAACTTGGACTCTGTGCGGGACCCCCGATTACCTTGCACCAGAGGTAAGCGCAGATTATGCTCCGATGGCCCAGAAAATGCTGACAATGTCTTAGATTATTCTCCAGCAGCGATACAATAAAAGTGTCGACTGGTATGCTCTCGGGGTCCTAATTTTCGAGATGCTTTCGGGTCTGCCACCATACCACCAAGCAGAAAGTAATCATATGAAGCTGTACGAGAAGATCACCCGTGGTCCTGCCTACATCCGCTTCCCTAGCGTGTTCAGCGAGCACGCAAATGATATCATTCTCAAGCTTATGGAGACTGATGCATCGAAGCGATATGGCAATTTACACCACGGGGCTGGTGATGTATTCAACCACTCATGGTTCAGAGAAGTAGACTGGGAAAAACTACATAACCGGGAGATCACAGCTCCCTATTTACCCAGAATCCATGGTGAGGGCGACGCGAGTGCGTGAGTATTTGTTCATTTTAAAGTTTTAGGGAGAAATTATTCAAATGTTTTATCTAGCTTCGATAATTATCCTGAGGACAATGCCACATCGGCATATGGCATGGTCGCATTAGACCCTCATGGACATTTATTCCCCGATTTCGACTATACCAGTGGCATCCTCTAAATGTACCACAAGCTTTATTTCCGATATTCCCAAGTCGTTCTGGCAACGATTTATCTGCGAAACAACTATTCCCGCCCCTCCACTATACCAATACCACGCACTTGCATATCGCAATCGATGTTCTCCGACAGACATCATCTTCATCCCATAATCTCATTTGCTGTCGTTTCATTTCAAAAATTTTAATACCCTTGGGATTTCCGTCGAACAGTTCGTTGGATACCAGTCCACATTTGTGTGTTTGCTGATTTGCTCTTTGGGAATGTTGTAGTTTATTTTTTATGTTTTATGTACCAGTGTACGATACCAATCTTACGAACCTACCCTGGTCTGCTGCTTCTCGCAACCATGTAACATTATGCACGGAAAACTGATGATCTGCGCTGATGAACATTGTTCGACGTCTCGGCACAACCCTTCCTCTGTGGTGCATCAGTCGAATTCGGCCCTCATGGCGAGTTCATCTGAGTTCGTCGTGCTTAAAGTTTGGGTGACCTACCCGCACGAGTACTTGATTCAAGGTTGGATGTTCTTTCAATTGTCATAACTTGCCGGTCAGCAGCTGACGCTTTTCAATTTACAGTTATTGGAATTTATGTTTCGGCAGATTGCCAACACATCGCATTTTAATCAACGTGGTCTTGAGCAATTGCCATCTGTCTTACGCTCACGTTGCAGAAAACAGACTGAGATTCCCGCTTCCTCGAACCGAGCTCTTATTGGAGTCTATTTTTGTTAGAGTTAGGTACCATCGATAGCGGGGTCCTCCTTTCTCGAGATAATTATCCGCAACGTGAACTGTTAACTACCTCGTGGTCGCATAAAAGTCCGACTTTCGATCACCCACGAGTTCGAATGCTGTTTATAGTCTGTGGAACGACTCCAGGAAGCATGCAGAGGGGAGTGCCAAGCTTTGTCGACATCGACTTTAGAGCGCGAACTATATAGGTATTCCTTCGGGTTTTATTCCTCCTCAATTGATAGCGGAGAAATTGTCGCATGCGATACGTCACGCGCTTGTTTCTCTGGGAGTGCTCGAGGATCGGACGCCTTTTGAAACTGCTTACAATACGGGTGTCCGTGTCCCTATGTCAGACAGGTTTCTCCTATACTTCGTCGGGTAAAGGATGTGGCACGAGCTGGTGTCTTTGTAGCAACTCTTCGAGGTCAGTCAACCCTTTTCACCGATAAATGTGGCATCCCATCATCGCTTACCGTTTGATACAGGATGAACTTCGGGAGGGTAGCGACATGTCGTTACACCGACGATTATCATAACAGAACACCCGCAAGCTGAGTCTGTTTTTGTCGAGCTCGTGGTTTAAAAGGACGCGAGCAAATTTCATGTTCCCCAGGTTCAAAATGAAGCATCTATCTTTTGAAATTGTGATAGCCTCGGTATTGCTCGCATCGTCTGCCTCTGCTCAACAAGCAGCTTGGGGTGAGTCTTGACATGAGTTGATCTGACAATTAAACTCATTGGTTCTTCTGTCTTGTAGGACAGTGCGGTGGTCAAGGATGGAGCGGTCCAACCACTTGCGTCTCGGGCTACACCTGCACCTACTCCAACCCATACTATTCTCAGGTCAGTTCTCAGGACACACTATTAGCAGAATAGAGAACTTATATATACCATGGGCGACAGTGCGTTCCAGGTAGTGGCCCAGCGCCAACCACCACCCCTCGACCCACAACTGCGCTACCTACAACTACAACCACAGCGGGCAACCCAGGAACTACCCAGCCTGGAACTGAGATTCCTTATGGAAGGCTTGTTACTGGGTGCACAGTTTCCGGAACCGTTGCTGTTACTTTCGACGATGGTCCCTACCAATGGACTTCAGCATTGATGTAAGCGTTTTAGCTTATGTTCGGTTTGTACTACCAGGTACTAACCATCATGATCCCCGTAGCGATTCCCTCAACGCTGCTGGTGTCAAGGCTACATTCTTCATGGTCGGCAAGCTCTATGGCTGCATCTACGACTACGCCTCCGTCGTTCAGAAGGCGCATAACTCTGGTCACCAAATCGCATCTCACACTTGGGAACACAAGGATCTCACCGCCCTAAGCACCTCCGATCAACAAGCCCAGATGACCCGTCTCGAGACTGCATTCAAGAAGATCCTCGGCATTAAACCCAAGTGGGTCCGTCCACCCATGGGCGCGCAGAACTCTCAAGTTCTGTCTAACCTTGGAAACATGGGCTACAAAGTCGTCACTTGGAATTTCGACTCTCAGGACTGGAACGGTGCTAGCGTTGCGTCCTCTCAGCAGAAATTCAATGCCCTCGGCAATGACCCCAAGATTATCCCTCTCGAACATGATGCACTCCAATCGACCGCACAGCAGCTCGGACCTTGGCTCATTCAATGGGCTAAGTCGAAGAACCTGAAGATGGTTACCCTTTCTGAGTGCTTGGGCGAACCTATCCCGGGAGGCCAATATACCAATGTTGGAGGACAAACTGTCAAAGACGGCTCTTGGGTGTGCTAGATGATTTAGTTTTAAATTTACATGTGGTTCAGACGCTCTGTGCACCTGTTTTAAAGTTGAACTACAATTTTATTCGCGATATCAATAATGAATTAATTTCATGGACCTGTGATAATCATAAAGTCAGGGAAAGGTTTAAATCACGTTGTTTGCCCATCCTGAAACCTCGTTCGAGTGGTGTTTGTCACTGGCGTTGGCTTGCCAAATAAGTGCATTAGACACCAAAAAATAATGCAACACCAAACCCTGTTACTATCGACCACGGACAGTGTCCACTCATACCCCTTCAGTGTCGAAATCTCCACGTCAAACGCTGCTTGTTAGTGCAAAAATCACTCCGAAGCATCAAGAATCTGGAAAGATCAGCCACGACCTTGTAATTACGCCGTGCGAGCGAAAGGCTCGTCCGACTCACACCTGCATACTGGCCTTTTTTTGAGCATCGTACTTCTTCCATCTGGAGCGGATAGAGGACCTATATCTGATTTCGACGCATGGTTCTTGAAGAACGAGTTCCTCTGAATGTCCACGAGAAGTGTTAGTGGGTCTGTGCGTGGAACGGAAGCTCCTGCTTCAACCAGGGCAACAAGGACCCGCGGTTCAGCGAGATATGCTGTGGCTTTTGGCAACATACGTGCCGGTACTGTTGCGGACGAGGTTGATATTGTTCCGGAAAAGTTAGGAGAGACGGAGCGGAAGATGCTGTTGGCGGAGAAGCAAAGGCAGTTGGAGGACATTACTGCGCGGCATGATGACCTGGTATGTCATACATTTAGACAGTGTACCTAGTTATTTTCTTCTGACGATGTGAAGGTCCGCGAGATGTTTCATATGGAACACTTTACAATGATGCTCAGTTACGATCCAGTCGTAAGTTTGGCGATAACAATCCCCCTTGCAAAACCTCACATATCTTTCAGATAGCCAAAGAGGACAACACAGCGGTCTTCAATGAGGTATGTGCACCGTACCTAAATTTAACGATCGTTAATCATTAGTTACTCTAGTACAAATCTAGACACGATCTCTTTCAGTATGCAACCCCGACAGCAGGGCCTTCCAGGAAAACTCGCAGGCATGATGCTCAGTTACGAGAAGTACTCGCCAACGCGTCAATATCGGCACCTCCACCCGTCACACCACAAAAACGGAAGGCGAAACACCAGCAGAAAACGACGAAGGTCGAAGACATATACGCCATTCTCGCTACAGCTAAGGGTGAAGGTGGAAAAAGCCTCAAAGCAAAAGGGAAAGAGAAAGCCGACGATGGCCAGAACTCTGTGATACAGGTCACCCCATCTTCAGTGGCAGTCAAGTTCAAGGAACCTTTACCCACACGTACTCGTTCAGCGCCTTCTATTACTGAGTCCGTGTCTGCGCCTGGTGTTCGCTCTGATCACAGCAAGCCTAACCCAGAGGTTGTTATACAGTCCAAACCTGACCGCAAGCCTCGGGAGAATGGGGATGTGGTAAAGCTTATCAGACCCAGCCGCGACAAGGTCGCATTCGCTCCAACCACCAATGCAATGGAATCGGAATCGATATCTGCTCGGAGAAGTGGGCGAGTCAAGGAACCGCCGACAAAGAAGATCAAGCTCGCCCCTCCTTCACCTCAAGTAAGTGTGACGATCTGGAGTCAGGCTCTTGACTAATGTACTTCTAGAAGCACCCTTCATTTACTGTGCCCTCAGCAACAGACGTATCTGTCAATGATACCACCTTGGCGTCTTCACCAACGACTCCTCTTCCACAACCTATTTTAAATATCAAGAAAATCAATCTTATCTGCCGCCGGCCTGCTCAATTCTCTCACCCCCGCCAACGTCCTCCACCTAGCAAACATGGTTCATCCGTACGAAGGTTTCTGACGTCATATATCAGCATTGACGACGAAGACGTAGATCCATCTACTTTGGAAGACAGAGCAAAGGAAGATGCAGCGATATGGGAGCGCGTCGAACTATTCCGTCAACAGGGCCGCTACATTCCAGGGACCGATGTCCTTTTTGGCACAGACCCAGACGAAATCACCTATGTCAGTCCGACGCGCAACACTGAAGATATATGGGATCAAATCATCAAGGAAGTGGTGCAGAAGGCTAAAGTCAGGCCTAGAAAACCTCTGTCGAGGCAGATTACTTCCCAGATCGCCAACAAGGTTCAGTCACATTTTGATTCCCAGGAAAACAAGCGAAACAAGGCGGCGCAGATGGAAATCAGGCGTCTGCAGGTCCTTGCGAAGTCGACAGTTAAATTGGTAGTTGCTGAGTGGAAGAAGGCCGTCTTTGTACGTTTCTTTACCTGTCGACGTTTCAAAAATATTGAGATTTTTCTAGCATATTCGCGAAAAGGAGCGACTAGCACAGGAGGAAGAAGAGCGGCGCATCAGAGGAGAGCATCTCGATGCTATTTTGCACCAGTCCGATCATATTCTTGCTGCGCAACATGGCAATCTTTATCGTAGTCGCTCAGGCAGTCATGACGAGTTGGAGGAAGATGAAGACGACAGTGATGATGACAAGGAAGGATCGGGGGCTGAAATGGAGGAAGAAACACAGGAGGATCACGCGAGTTTGAAAGATGAAGCCATATTTTCTAACCATGAGGACGAGGACGATGCCTCGTCTGCTGTTGTTGGTACCAGTTTGGCAACATCTGTTAGGACGCGTTCCAGCACACCAACATCAAATGTTGAAGAGGACGATCTCGACGCGGCTACTCGTATGCTGCTTGGGGACTCGTTGTACGCGGAAGAAGAGGTGGCGGATCGCAAGGTACTTGCACAGGATGAAGAAGTTGCGTCGGAGGTGTCTTCGGTCGCTGACCTGGGAGATCTCATAGTTCCAGACTCTTGTCCAGACACACCATCTCAACACCGTTACGTCGCGAAACCAGCGAACACAGACGAACCACAAGTGTCATCAAGAGAGTCGCCCTCAAGAGCAGCACTATCCGATGTCGACAATGAGACAGAGGATTGGGCAGCTCATACAGAAGAGGCAGACGAACCACAAGACAATGTCGTTATCGTGGAAGATAATAAATCTGAAGGAGGTCAAGCCGACTCTGGTGGCGAGTCAGATGGCGAGGCTTCTTCTGGTGATGAGGTGGAAGAGTCTAGAGACCCGATCGCGGAATACTTAAAACCCTACGCCGTGGCGCCTGTTGAATGGGACTCCTCTGCCAAAGTAACCGCACCCATCCTACTACGTGGTGTCTTGCGACCGTATCAACAATCGGGATTAGAGTGGCTCGCCTCTATGCATGTTAACCGCCTCAATGGGATTCTAGCAGATGAAATGGGACTGGGGTAAGTTGTGAATTTATCAATCGCTCCTGTTGAAATCTGACCATAACACTTCGCTTAGAAAAACTATCCAGACAATCGCTCTACTCGCTCATTTGGCATGCGACCGTGGAATATGGGGACCTCATCTGATTGTGAGTTATACCTGGAAGCCCTTGTTTCCCTCGCTAACGTGCCTCAGATCGTTCCTACTAGCGTTATTCTGAACTGGGAGATGGAGTTCAAGAAATTCCTTCCTGGATTCCGGGTTCTCAGTTATCACGGCACAACCAAGCGTCGCAAGGAACTCAGACAGGGATGGAATGACAAACACTCGTTTAATGTTTGCATCACATCATACACCTTGGCGAGCAGAGACGCTCATATCTTCAAGCGGAAGGCCTGGTATTACATGATCCTTGACGAGGCGCACATGATCAAGAACTTCAAATCGCAGAGATGGAATATTCTCCTCATGTTCAGATCATATCGGCGTCTCCTCTTGACGGGAACTCCTCTTCAAAACAACCTTACGGAACTGTGGTCTCTGCTACAGTTTCTTATGTCCGGTGCCAATTTTGCCAATCTCAAGGAGTTTGGCGAGTGGTTTTCCAGTGCGTTCAACTCGAATACTACCTACTTGCTTATTTGAATAACTCATTCGATGCACCTCATTAGATCCTTTGGAAAAGGCCATTGAAGATGGGAATGTTCTGGATGACGACACCGTACAAAGAGTCAACAAGCTTCACACCGTTCTTCGACCATACCTTCTACGGCGGTTGAAAAGGGATGTCGAAAAGGAGTTGCCTAGCAAATACGAACACCTGATGCTATGTCCTTTATCCAAGCGTCAGCGATTCCTATACGACGAATTCATGGCAAGGGCCCAAACCAGGGATGCTTTACAGTCCGGTGTATACCAGAAGATTGCCAACATTCTGATGCAGCTCCGTAAAGTTTGCAATCACCCCGACCTTTTCGAGGTCAGACAGATCGTTACCTCGTTCGCTATGGATCGATCAGCAGTTGCGGATTTTGAAATCAAAGAGCTCTTGGTACGACGCCGGCTGTTGAACGAAGACGAGGACGACCACCTCAACCTAGACTTTTTGGGTCTGCGATTCATTGATAGACAAAATTTGCCACTCCTTTCAGCCGTTTCAACGCGCCTTCTCGATGGGACATCTAAGTTGCCACACTTTCTGGAAACCCCTGGAGAATCCCCTCCTCAGGACACGCGAACTATTGAAGGTTTTCGTAAATACACAGCCCATCTCCAGCGCGCCACTAAAATCGCCAGATGGTCCCACATCGCATACCTCAACAAGCTGCGCTGCTCGTACATTCCGATTTACAGTGAGGAGTGTTTGTCTGTCGTCAGCCGGATGACACGCCCCATCCTACCATTTTCCGAAGTCGCCACCAGGCACAACTACTTCGACGACGTTTATGCGATCAACCGAGTGGTTAAATCTTATAGGACACGAGCGGACGAGCTTAAGTCAATCATCGACCGCTTTGCGTTTGTTACTCCAACGGTTGTTGCCTCTGATATTGCACAATTCGCTTTACCTGGTCGCCAGGATGCAGTTCTGCAACAAGGCCTGGAATTCGACGATGTCCTTCACCAGGCAGCCGTCAAGCTTCAAATTGCTTTCCCTGACCCTTCCCTGCTCCAATACGACTGTGGCAAACTTCAGAGGTTGGCTGAACTGCTTCGGGAGAAAAAGATGGGTGGTCATCGTGTCCTGATCTTTACTCAGATGACCCGTATCTTGGACATCTTGGAAATCTTCCTCAACTTCCATGGATACCTTTATTTACGCCTTGATGGTGCGACGAAAATCGAAGACAGGCAATACATCACGGAGAGGTTTAATGCAGACGCAAGAATCTTCTGCTTCATTTCCTCTTCACGGTCGGGTGGTGTTGGCATCAAGTAAGTACCCATGCTTCTTTTTTAAGGCTGCCCAAATGGAACCAAGTTGACCATCAATCCGCTAGTTTGACTGGGGCGGACACTGTCATCTTTTACGACAGCGACTTTAACCCGCAGATGGATCGACAGTGCGAGGATCGGTAAGTTTAAGCGCCATCAATGTCGTTTAGCGTCGATTTCCTGAATCTCACAATTGTCTACCCCCATAGTGCTCATCGTATTGGTCAAATTCGAGATGTACACATCTATCGTTTCGTTTCACAATACACGGTCGAAGAGGCTATGCTCCGTAAAGCCAACCAAAAACGATCCCTTGACGACCTGGTCATCCAAAAGGGAGAATTCGATTGGCGATCGCTTTTTAACGATGAAAGTGCTCTCGCTAAGGCACTAGTCGAATACGAGGATGAAGAGGACCGAAACGCTGCAAAAGTAGCTGCTCATGAAGAGACTACACTGGTTGGGGCGGATGAAGCAGACTTTGGGGCAGATACATTGGCTGATAACGCATCGGGATCCAAAGCCCGACAGTTGGACAGAGATGGTGATGTGTCGGTGTTGGACGACGACTTTGAAATGCACGATGACATGCCTGAGGAAGCGGCTGAGGCGGACGAGGAAGAAGGAGGAACAGTGGTGGACTATATGCTTGCCTTTGTCCAGAAGGACTATGACTTCTTCAAGGAGTGGAGGCTGTAATGGTCGTATGCCTCACTTATTTATTGATGTCAGTGCTGTCCCATTATTCGTTTGAACTCTATTTGTTGTTGCATTTATGAATTGATATCCATTTGTACGTACCTATTATATTTTTGTTCTTTGACGTATTGCGGTTTATTCTTGCATAATACCACCACCATTCATTTAGTTGTAGTTCGTGTGTAGGGTATAATTGAAGTTTTTGTTTCGAGACTTGTGTCTCTATACATGCATAAAGAGGCTAAAATAACTGTGAATAGTGCAGAATTTAAAGACTATGAACGGGAATAATACATAAAAGAAAGTGCGTATAGATAGCAAGAAAGCAATTGTGGACGTAATGTACAATGTGGAAGGTTCGCTAAGGATGTCGTAAAGGTGATAGAGCTGGACGTAATGCAATGACAGAAAGAAAAAGGGACAAAGTGCTGAAAAAATGCAAGAAAATCCTGTTGGCTTTGGTGTACTTATCATTATCGACGAAGTGGTATGGCCGCATGTGATTCATGATTGTGCTGTCGGGAAAGTGAATGTGATAGTTTTTCGATGCGGCTGAACATGGCATCGAACTCGGCTGTTGAAGAGGGCGTCGCTGATGAAGTTGACATGCTCAGGGCTTCTTCAACCCCACCCACTATGATGTCGATTAATGACGCTCGACGCCTCGTGTCCGATATTAAAGGTTTAGATTGAATCGGGTGAGGAGGAAAACTGGTGCATTCGGCTTTGATAGGCGGTCTTATTACAGCAGATGGTTCTGAATGTGAAGCTGTTTGCCCGATATTGGCATTATTGCTGTGTGTTGGAGGTGGCGACGGGGTATATTTCCGGTTCGTATGAGGTGGTGGGGATACATAAGCTGGTTGACAAATGGGCATGGTGGCCAACTGGGGGGAATGCTCAACTTTTGACGTGTTGGGACTAATTATTGGCGGTTGAAAGGGTTGAAAGGTTGTTGCAGGGGATGATGGACCTGATCCTGGCGAGGAAATACTTGTTGGCGTAGGAAAACGTTGCTGGTCTGCTTGTGCATAGCTGATATACGCCGCTATGTCTTGGTGCGTGCAACCGGGATAGGCCTTTGAAACAAGTTGTGCAAATGCGCCAACAAGTTCTGGTGTTGGATTGTTGGACGTTTTAAGCAATAGGTCCAAATGGTCGATAGCCTCCTTTGATAGACTCGGATATCCTATTGTTACCAGCTTAGTTGAAAGCTAATGGCTCAAAAAAATGATTAGGCGTACGAGTATCCCGATTCTGCCCGCGAAATTTGCCTATACGGTGTTGGAAGAACTGGTTCACATTGCTAAGACCATATGTAGTGCCAGTGATTTTCTGTGTAGCATCAGGTTAGAATGGCAGCCACATCGAATTGAATGCAACGGATCAACCTCTACTTCCGACTTCAACGACTTGCGCATATCCAATGAGGGCATTTGTCCTGGATTACGGTTCCATTCATCTGTGAATTAGCAAAAAATATTTACAATAAATGAGATGATTTCGCAAACATGAAAGCATCTCGTGTAAATTACCATAGAGGGGTTTCAAGTAAGTTGATGATGATCCCCGATTTCGAGATTTAGCCGCATTGTTTTCTGATACGCTTGAAGTTGTTAACGATCCTTGGAAAACACTGGTATGTGGTGCAGACGCAGAAGCAGACATGCTGGCACAGTTTCAAAGACGTTTTGTGGTGTCTCAAACCTGATGGCACAACTCGGGTGCCGCTTTTTATTAGGTCGCAATTTAAATGTTGATTGCCCTAAAACAGGGACGCGCGCCCTTAACGCCAATAAGTAGGACGACAAGTGTGCGACGTTCTTCCTTTATGCACTATATTGTTCAATGTAGGAGACAATTGGCCCCAACAGAGAGCAGAAAAGAGCCAGATGACTTTTTTGAAGAAAGAGATGTAAAAGTTTGGGTTTATCGATTGCCAGCCTTTTATACTGTGCCACCATGTCTCACATTGGTCATCATCCATTGGCTACATACAAAGCAAATTTTGTTCTGCTCCCTTCTCGAGCCTTCTAAAACAGGGACCATTGTATCGTAATTTCATCAGACAGAAGCTGATTGTAACTGATAGCAAGGTGGCATGGGGGAACTATTCTTCTCCTTCAGACTACAAGTGGTATTAGAAAGGGATCAGAGCCAAGCAGGGACAACGGGCAATATTGTATTGTATACTGACTCCCACCTCCTTTGCAGTGCAGACTGATATAGTTGTGACCCAGTCTGTAAATGATCCAATAGTACATCTGTCAGTCTGATCTTCGTCAATCTCCTAGTAATCGTTTATTTAGGTTCATGACTTTGAACTTGTCGACCTGTTTCAGTTCAGGACACCATCCCATATTGTCGCTGTGCACTTTGTTCTAAGCGATACAAGCGATTTCGGCGTCATCGACCGAGACCGATGGTGAGTACGGGATACCCTATGTAGCCTATACATATTCAAATTGTTCTTCACTAATAAACATGACTTTCTGAATGCAGCCGACGGATGTGAATGGTTCTTGTGAAAGACATTCCGAAGACTGAAGCGACGACGGCTGTCGTTGCCGAAAGTTTGCCCACCAACCCCACAAACGCACCCCTGTTGAGAAAGGATCGACTTTAACCCTCCTCGACCCTGATTCCGCTCTTATCACTGCGTCATGCTTGTCAACAGCCTGTCCAAAAACTTTGGGTGTGGCACTTGAAACCCCCAGAGCTCGACCTTTCGAGTTGTCTCAGGCAGTTGAAGGAGTCACCTTGTGTGTTAAATGGGGATATGCGGTTATGGCTTGATTGTCGATACTCGACAGCTCGCTTTCTGCTGTTGCGCGTAGCCCACGGAGCGCAGCCATGTCGAAGGTTGCGAACATCATCAAGCTCTTCGATGCTTTCCATTGCTACAGATATTGTCCCAGTGGACAAAGAGCGGATGTCCGGGCATGGTCGCGGAATAACAGGGAACAACATAGCGGCTGACGCGGTTCCATTTGCCCCCGGGATAGCACAGAGGCTCGGGTATGCTCCAGATGGAGTGTCGATTCACATGATATTTCTCTCCGCTCCCCAGATTTCATGCAGAAAACGTAGCCTTATAACAAGTTCTTTATGAACTAGATTTTCGTTCCTTCTGTCTACAGTTTATCCTCTACCCCATCCCTCCCAAGCTTCGACCTTAAAGGCAGCTCCATACATCCAGCATATCTATTCTCCTGCATTCTTGAATCCTCGATCAAATTCTATTAACACCCACCGACGCACATATCTCGTCGTAATCCATGTCTAGGAATCAGAACAAGAAACCCGTTGGCTTCGCCACACACATTATCGCTGGAGGAATTGCTGGTGGTTGCGAGGCGGTAAGGGTTTCGCTGTAACTAATCTATGTGAAAGAATACTCAAACATCATCTGCACCTCTTAGCTCGCGTGTCAGCCTCTCGACACCATCAAGGTTCGTATGCAACTGTCGAAATCAGGACGTACACCTGGCGTAAGTATCCGTGAACGTTACTTCCAATTTTCCGAGAGGGCCAGCTGACATTTGATTTATCTATGACCCCTAGACCAAGCCCAGAGGCTTCATCGCCACCGGCGCTCACATCGTCCGTCGCGAAACTCCCCTGGCTCTCTACAAGGGTCTCGGCGCCGTTCTCTCAGGCATCGTGCCTAAGATGGCCATCCGATTTGCGAGTTTCGAGACATACAAAGGCTGGCTTGCGGATAAGGAGACCGGAAAGACAAGTGTAGGAAGCATCTTCATCGGTAAGTCTTAGTAGTGTCGTCATCATTCATTCATTAGCATTATTGTCTCCGGTGTGATCACACTTCCCTGGCGCTTTCGCCCCTTTATGTCCATTTATGCTCATTTCTCTCTACCTTTTGGCGTTCCGTTTGGCGTTCCGCGGCAGGACAAGCAGTGCTGATTGTCGTTCCTTTTTTCCCTCAATGAACAGCCGGTCTGGGAGCTGGTGTTACAGAAGCCGTTGCGGTCGTAACGCCGATGGAGGTTGTCAAGATTCGGCTGCAAGCCCAGCAGCACTCGCTGGCTGACCCCCTCGAAGCCCCACGGTACAGGAATGCTGGTCATGCAGTTTACACTATTGTCCGGGAAGAGGGTGTTTCAACGTTGTACCGTGGTGTATCGCTCACCGCGCTTAGACAAGCCACCAATCAGGGTACGTTCCTTTTTAAATTTGGCTGATGCTCTACGTCAGACTGATGATGTATCCTTTTCGCGCCGTTTTTTCTCGTGCATAGGTGCCAACTTCACTGCTTACCAGGAAATTAAGAAGCTCGCACATAAATGGCAACCCGATGTTGTAGAGCTGCCTTCATACCAACACATGGTTATCGGTCTCATCTCTGGTGCTATGGGTCCTTTCTCGAACGCGCCCATTGATACCATTAAGACTCGTACGTCATATTGCTTCATTTTGATATAATTGCTCATATGTGATATCCTCACCTTTACAGGTCTGCAAAAATCCACAGCCATTCCTGGTCAATCCGCATTCCAGCGCATCTTCGCCATCGCTGCCGATATGTGGAAACAGGAGGGCGTCCGCTCATTCTACAAGGGTATCACACCCCGTGTCCTACGTGTCGCTCCTGGCCAGGCCATCGTATTTGCCGTTTATGAGCGAGTGAGCGGTGTTATGGAGAGAATGAAGCCCTCCGTCCGCGATGATGATGGCTACTCGGAGTAAACGGCTTTTCGTTCATTTTCTCATTTTTCGGGGCCTTCTGGAGACGAGGGTAGTTGATCAAGATGTACCAAACGATATGCTATGTGTTGTAACGTTGATTGAGGATGTAGGACTATTTATTCATACCCCTTTAGAAACAATTATGCGATTTGCATCCGAGTAGTATGTCATTTCTTCTTCCCTGTCAGATCAGCGTGCACTTCGTCCGTTGCTTTTCTTTCTTTTTGTAATAGTTGTATCACGTTATTCCATTACTACTACTAGTTCATTTCGCATTGTTTGGAATTTAGAATATATCCAAATTATCCAAAAATTGTGCGAGGCTGCTGCTGCTGCCATTTCACCATGGCCTTCCCCAGATTAGATTAGATGGATCGGTTAATGATGATCCCGCCCCCGGAGTTACGACGAATAATTAGCAGCTCTCTGCTTTGTCCTCTCTCTTCATCAAAGAATTTCGTTATTCCGAGGTTCTTCTCCTTGTCTGGCTTTTTATTATAGGAAAATTCAAGCTTTTAATCGCTTCTAAACTGCTTTATATAGTCGTTCTCCCTCACTCTGTACGTCCTATGGTTCAAGTGGCGACCACGACTCTGACTACCGTTCCCTCGGCGCTGGTCAACCCTCTTCGAACCTTTTTAACCTTTTAGATCCGCCTTTTGACAGTCCTCCACGCAAAAGTTAAAATTTACCCATGGCTGCACCACTTAGAAGAATCCTTGTGCTTCACGGGTACGTGTCTTTTGTTTGGCTTACTAAAGGTACTAGCAGTTTATGAAAGTCTTCTAGGTATTCACAGAATGCCGTAATTTTTAACAAGCGTGTAAGTAATCGCGCAATATAATGAGGCATCGAAAACGTGTGTGTGTTTATACATTCTTATAAGCTAGGTGCCCTGAGGAAAGAATGCAAGGACATGGAATTGGGTATGTATTGTGCAGAACCGGTCCATCAGGAATTTGAATTAATGTCAGCCATTAGTGATTGTCAATGCCCCACACGTTCTCCAGCCAACAGAACTCTTTGCATCAGAGGCTGCACAAGGTGCTGCTGGTCCCACAGCGGAGGAGATTCAAGCCGATCCCGACACCGCTATGCGAGCCTGGTGGAGAGCTAACAAGGAGAGAACGCAGGCCATTGGACTGCTCGAATCTTTGGATTATATCCGGGATATTCTCAAGGAGTCGAAATTTGATGTGAGTATTTAGAAGTGGGGTTAAATGGTTTGAAGCATGGCTGATTAATGTCCATCTTGACAGGGGGTCTTCGGGTTCAGGTCAGTAGTCATACCTGATATGGGATTCAAAGTGTATTTTCTGAATGAACCTTACGATAGCCAAGGCGCAGCATTTGCAGCTGTAATTTCCGCATTGGTGAGTTACGGTCCGTGATATAGACTTCTGGGGTATGAATTGATCACGTCAATGCTAGCTTGAGAGGCCACATCTTCATCCTCCCTTTTTGATGAATGGGGAGGCACCTCATCCCCCATTGTAAGTTCCTTAACCTAAAGCTCATGTGGCAGGATCTTCGCTGATTAAGTATATCTGGAACAGTAAGTTCTGCGTGGCAGTCTCTGGGTTCAGACCTCTTGATCCCGTGTGTGAGCCATTTTTTACACCGAGTTATAATACCCCAACCATGCATGTTATCGGCAAGACCGACGTGGTGGTTGTAGAAGAAAGATCCCAACAACTCGTTGCGGTATCTGCCAACGCACGAGTTGAGGAGCACGAGGGTGGTAAGCATGATAGCTTATTTGACTTGCTGATACTAATTGGGGATTATGATATTTTTTTCTCGCTTCAGGACATTTTGTTCCGTCTAAAGGGAATTGGCGAAAGTTTTTAGCGAGTTACATGAGAGATCCTAGTACAGCAAGTTTATCTAGTACTAGTCAAGTATCTTCTGGTACTAGTACACCTGTTGGCTCAGGGTATAAAGAAGCTCTTATGATGAAGCTTTGATGATATTTAGATAGATTGTAATACATAGACAACATTACACGTGTTGAATGATATGATATCTAGTGATGTGACAGGGATAACAAACGTGACAGAATGTTGATGTTACGGGATTTAATATTATTATCGAGTGTCCTCGCTGTTCATCTGGGTCGTCGCTGGTTTGTTCTTTGACCCACTCTTCTCCTTCTTCCCTTCATTATATCTTTTAACGCGTATTTTATCAAAAAATGTCAGCATGGACTCCTCAACCACAGGGGCTCCAGGAGATCTTACAGACCATCCATGATTCGACGGCCACCTCCGCCGTTGTACAACGCAGCATCACAGAGGTACTCTCAAATCAACGAGATCTTTAATCCAGGCCGCGTACATTATAACTGATTTCAATATCGATAACAGAAACTAAACCAATTCACGCGCGCACCGGAGTATATCGCATATCTCGCGTACATCTTGAGCGCCATGAACCAGGAGGAGGCTCGCATACGTACCATTGCTGGTTATCTCTTGAAAAACAATGCCCGTCTTATCCTAAGTGCACCTCCAGAAGTGGCAGAGTTTGTTAAAGCTGCTGTGCTTAGTGCTTTCAACGACTCCAATGGCATGATTCGTAACGCTGCCAGCCAGGATATTGTGGCTTTCCTCGGTGTTTTGGAACCAAGGGCTTGGCCAGAATGTCTTCAACATCTTGTATTGGCTCTGGATTCTAGCGATTTGGAAAAGCAAGAAGTGAGTACTTCTATCGAATTTCCCCCCCTTCCAACATCTTGTGCAACTTGTTTCCTGTTCCAGTTTGGTTTTTGGTATCCTCTTTGAGCCACCCACCCTGAATGAATGTGATTACATATTTCTGGATCTGTCCCTTTTCCTCTATTCGCTTTGTTTTTAACTATAAGCAGGGATTTTCTGATGCTGATCAACAATTTTTTCATTTAGGCTGCTTTCAATGCTCTAGAAAAGGCTTGCGAAGACTATCCTCGCAAGATGGACGTCGAGATCAACGGAACGCGGCCTCTCGATTTTATGATCCCTAAATTCTTGAGCCTTTCAGAACATCAATCTCCAAAGATGAGATCGCACGCTGTGGCCTGCCTTTCATATTTCGTCCCCATCAACTGCCAATCACTCTTTGTCCACATTGACGCTTTCATTGCCTGTCTTTTCAAACGCGCATCCGACGAGGACCCCTCAGTTCGCCGCCATGTCTGCCAAGCTCTCGTCCTCCTTTTGGCTGCCAGGCCTGAGAAGCTGATGCCAGAGATGTCGAATGTCGCCCAGTATATGTTGTACTCGACAAAAGACAAGAACGAGAATGTGGCCCTCGAAGCATGCGAGTTCTGGCTGACATTTGCCGAGGACCAGGAGCTTGCCCCATATCTTCATCCACTTTTGGATCAAGTTGGTCCTACACTGTTGGACTGCATGATTTATGGTGATGACGATCTCCTGTGGCTGGAGGGAGACGTTGATGACAACGCTGCCGTCCCTGACAAAGAGACTGACATTAAACCCCGTCATTATGGCGGTGGAAAGTCTCATGGGTTCGAACGCGACGTCAACGAGCCCGAAGGTGATGCGCCTAAAAGCCGCATTGGTGCTTACGGCCAGGAACTTTATGATTCCGACGAAGATGATTATGACCTCGATGATGACGACTTTGCCGATGAGATGACCACTGAATGGAACTTGCGCAAGTGTGCCGCGGCTGCTCTTGATGTTCTCGCCGTACGGTTTTCGGGAGATCTCCTGCGAGTCCTCTTAGGGCCGTTAAAGGATAAGCTCTGGAGTGCTGACTGGCTTCAGAGGGAGAGCGGAATTCTCGCTCTCGGGGCCATGGCTGAAGGTTTGCTACTATTTGATGTCACCATGTGTCATTATTGACGTTTACCTTGTGTTTAGGATGTATCGAAGCCATCGAACCTCACCTTCCGACATTGATCCCATATTTAATCAATACTCTCAGCGATCCCAAGGTCAGCCTTCTGAAGTTAGCCCTCTAAATTTGTATTTTATATTAAGTTTATGTCGTTTTTAGCCTCTTGTCCGCTCAATAACTTGCTGGACACTTGGGCGTTATGCCAGCTGGTGTACTCAGCCCAAGTCAGAAGAGCACCGAAACTTGTATTTCATCCCCACTATGGAGGGCGTATGTGATAATCTGTCTTCCGTCACGAACCCACATCTCATTGATCATCTATGTTAATAGCTTCTTCGCATGGTCCTGGATAATAATAAACGAGTACAAGAGGCCGGCTGCAGTGCCTTTGCAACTTTGGAAGAGGATGCTGGTCCTGAACTTGCGCCTTACCTGGAGCCTGTATTGCGAAACCTCGTCCTCGCTTTCGATAAATATCAGCACAAAAACATGCTCATTCTTTACGACGCAGTTGGAACGCTGGCCGATGCTGTTGGAAGGGCCCTATCAAATCCTGTCTACGTCGACATTCTGATGCCGCCCTTGACAAATCGATGGGCTAAACTTCAAGACGATGACGAGGACTTGATTCCTCTTTTGGAGGTAAGGTCATATTTAACGACGGACAGTTCCGTGCTGATTTATCTTTTCGTCGTAGTGTTTGGCATCCGTCACTATTGCTATGGGTCCGGCGTTCGTGCCGTATGCTGGCCCAGTTTTCGAACGGTGCAATACCATTATCCGTAACTCCTTGATGCAGTACCAGCAATACCAGCAAAATGCCGACTTTGAGGAGCCAGATAAGGCCTTCCTCGTCGTTGCCCTGGACCTTCTTTCCGGTTTGATCCAGGGAATGGGGATGGAGCTTCAGACGCTCATCACCAACAGCACCTTGTTACAGTTGTTGACTGTCTGCCTTAAACACCCACAAGCACCTGTTAGGCAGTCAGCCTACGCTCTTGTTGGAGATCTTGCTATGAATTGCTTTGCTCTCCTTCGCCCGGCGATGCCCGGTATTATGCAAGAGTTGATCCTCCAACTGGATCCCGAACCCAAGTTAGAATTTGTCAGTGCGTCCAACAACGCAGCATGGAGTGTTGGGGAGGTTGCCCTTCGTTATGGCAGAGGTTTGTACATTATTGCTTCTGTTGATATTCCGTGTCTAATTTATCCTTCTTAGATGACCCTGAGTTCCAACAATGGGTTCACCCTCTCATTTCTCGTCTCATCCCCATCCTTTTGCACCCCAAGGCTCCTCGAAGTCTCCACGAGAATGCTGCCGTATCTATTGGTCGCATTGGGCTAATGCATCCTACCCTCGTTGCTCCTCATCTCCCAGAGTTTGCTCAAGCATGGTGCCAAGCACTTTACGAAATTAGGGACAATGAGGAGAAGGACTCTGCCTTCCGGGGTCTCTGCACCATGGTTCAAACGAACCCTGCAGGCATGGCTAAGGTTTGTCTCTGCGGCATTTGTTTTGGCTCTTGCTTATTTCCTTTTCTACAGAGTTTATTATGGTTCTGCAACTCTATCATTCGCTGGAATCAACCCTCGCCCGAGCTCAATAGCATGTTCCAGACTTTGCTGCAAGGCTTCAAGCAGCACGATGAAGCAGGATGGAACGCCCAGACCGCCTCATTCCCACCTGTCATCCAGGAGCGATTGGCTGCTCGCTATGGCGTCTAATCATCTTAGACCAATTCTAACAAGTCATCCCAATATTTGCTTTCATCGCACGCGTACAGTTCTCTCTGTTTCTTGTCAGCTCTCTCGCTCTCGTCTCCAATCAAAATAATTCAACATTATCTTTCATACAACTACAGTCACATTGTTATACGACCGGTCTGTCTGTCACCTTTATTTCCTCTCTATCTCATTCCCCTCGGTCGCGATTCTGGAGTTGTGCTTTATTCCTCTCATTACGCTATTTGTTGTTCTCTTGCATCTGGATCTTCACTTTAACGTTTTAGTAGTGTAGTCATTTCAACCATTTTGTAGGATAGTCATGTCTCGGTTTTTTCTTTCCACTTTCATTATTTCGCGCATCGGATGGACAATCCACATGCTACCTCGTACAGGTTTATTACACCAACGAGGTGGTCAAGTTTTGTCTGGCCGGTGACGATTAATGCCTCAAAGGTCTCTCGCATCTCATCATTGCCATTGTCTCTCCAGTCGATCTCTATCATTGTCAATCCGTCTCTTTTTTAGGTAGTATTAGTAGCTAGCATATCATTTTTTGTAGATACATTTTATCATCTTCATTTTAGTAGTATAGTAAACTTCATCGTCGCTCTTTTTCCATGTTGATTTTTGTGATTTTATTCTTCGTATCCTGCAAGTAGACACAATACACGTCCTCTCCCTTGAACACCATTTCATCAGTCCATCCTATCATCACCACAATTACCTATCATCTATATTCCTTATTCATTCCTCGCCCATCGCGCTTCACTTACCCTTTCTCGCTGATTCAATAACTCAAGGCGCGAAACCGACCGACAAACTCGAAAGCTACCCTCCTCTTATCATCCGCGAAGCCATACACCCCATCTGCCGTGACTTTCAACGTTGTTCTGCTTTGTCATTTCTTCAATTCTTTCCTTTCTTGTTTTTTTTTCATCTTTCTCTAAATTTCTAATTGTCCACTCGTCTCCGTCACCTCGATGTACAAAGTAGTCCAGCTCGGGACACCCGAGCAGCCCTGTTGTAGCCATTCACTGGAACGATATGAAATGACGAATAAAAATGATTTCTTTACTCTCTCAAAGTGTGGTTTTTGAGAACTTATCCTGCCCGCGATCGTGTCTGTCATGCGCAGTTGCGATGACATCTTCTTGAACTCCGGTCGCGGTGGAGGATTGAATTTAAGCTTTTGGCATGTAACCTTGGCAGCTACCTATTAGAGTTTAGATTGGAGACGGGGGCTCAATGTGATGAGATCGTGAAGCACGTCCTTCTAGCTTCAATTCATAAGACGGTATTAATAATCGATTGCAAGCGGGGACGCCAGGTATCACAGACACGAATGGAGTGTCTTACTCAGTCAGGGATCACATCGACACCAAGTCATTACCGAACAAAAGGGATCTCCCCCTTAAACCTGACCCTCATTCACAACTTTCGTCAAGGAAGGCGAAAACGTTCATTAATAACCATGGACAGACATGCCTAGATAATACAATACACTCAACGCAGGGTAGCGAGTCGTCTGACTACATATTAAAGCACAACCTCACGGACAGTCTAGAACCTTCGACGGTCGAATGCGTCTTGGCCGTATCCTGCACTGCGAGGGAAACTATCCTGGCTGAACCCTGCGCTGCCGCCGTTGCCGTTGCTAAATGAATCTTGGGCATAAGGTGCACTGCGATGACCGAATGTCTCCTGATTGTATGGAGCACTGCGCATGACGCCCCCCATTCCAAAGGAGGGACCGCTACCAGGGCCGGCGCTGCCCAATCCGCCGTTTCCGAAGCCTCCGTAGCGCTGCTTCCTCTTATGCTCTAGCCAACCGTAGTAGCCACCTCCAACGACGCCAAAGAAGAGGAAGACCTTAAAGAAGAAACCGAGCCATGTACCACCGCTGGATGATCCGTCGATACGAGTGCCAAAGATGCTGGTCTTTTGGTGCTTATTAGGTGCTTGATCGGGTTGTGATAGGATGGCAGAGTAGCTGGTCACAGAGATAATACTGAGAGTCGAACAAGTCAGTCATGTTTGAAGTACATAGAAGAAACCATAGCTAAGCTCACTCATGTGCATCAGACACGTCCCCAGTAAGTGCTGAGAACCCAATGAAGGGGTGTGATGGAAGCTTAACATTTTCGATGTGGAAACAGTCTGTCCAATCGTCCCCTGAAAGTAGTGTGAGTCACGCACGACACTGGTGATTTTGGCAACCTACAAGCTTTGTACTGAATTTTAACCTATTCGATGATAAAGGTGTTCAGATCGGAGAAAAACACAATACAGGGGGCTACTTACATCAAGGAAATGATCCTTTACATATGATACTTTGAGTTTAGTCGCGACATTGGTGCGTCGGAAGTTGGCCTGTGTCCATTGTTAGGAGCACAAATAACAGATAGGCTTGTTTAACTTACTGAGCAAGCGCCAATGGCTTGTTCGTCACCATCATTGCCAAAGTCGTACTTAGTTTTACCATCGCCCAACATGGCAACGATGCGGGGGAAGGAATAACCGTGGCGGGCGTTCGCGTATCTGTGGGTGGGTAATTTAGCTAATGCTGAGGATAACCAGCACCGAAACTGACGTGTCCAAGAAAATTCCGAGTCCAGTGAATTCATCTAAGCATCAAAATATGAGGAATGTCCCATTATACAGGTTCAGAGAAAGTACCTTTGCTCCCAAATACAGGTCCGGGTACAGCTCGGTCTGTGGTCAACCACATCGCAAGGCCGTCGCCAAACAGATGCGAAGAATCGCCTGAAATCTGAAGATATTTTAAATGGCCGATATCCGGAGATGTGAGACTTAAACAAGTACCTTGAATTCGACTTCGATGACCCAGTTATTGGCAGTCATAGCCAGACGCGACCACAGCCACCCCTGCGAATAGTGAATTGTTAGTTTGAAAGACGATATGTCCAGAACAGAATACCGCACCATTTGCGAGGGTGCATTCCTTGTCAGTCGGATGTGCTTGTTAGTGTTCTGTATTTGTATTAGAAAACATCCAAATGTATAGAATTGTAGAAGCACACAATATAAGCATCGGCGCCAAAATCCCACCACCTTTTGGAGATGTTAGACAGAGGTTATCAGGCAACTGAAAGGCGACATACCGATTTTGAAGGTCTTGGTCAATATAAGGAGCGTAAATTGAGTGTGTTCGCAGTTGCAGGGTCTATGATAGCGATATAAATGAACACTTGCGTACGAAACCTCACAAAGCGCGAATAGGTGGGGTGGCATTGGAAACCAAAAGAGCTTGCGGTATTTCCACTTTCTTTCACCCACACTGCAGCATTTGGGAGTGAATAAACTCAACAACACGTACCCTATCAATTGTATGGTTTCCTAGCCTTGTTTTATCGTCCAATTCCGCATGAACGGACCCAACCCAAGTGCTTGCCATAATCATGGCCAGCACAAGCATATTCGTACACCGCGCAAACATTTTGGCAAAGCCTCCCTCAGGTCAGATAACTGTAGTTGTCTTGTCCTTGATAGATGCCTCCGGGGAGAGAAAAGAGAGAGAAACGTCTAAGAGACGGTCGTTAAAGGCAGAAGTTGGTACCTGTCGGTCTGAGAAATGCCACGAATAGGGTAAGTTGCGTCACGTGAAGAGCCATATGAAGCAATCTTAGCCCCTGTCTGTAGTTTCCACCATCAACATTTTGCTGAAACTCCCTGCGCAACGATATCTCTCAGGAAGTACGTTTATCAGTTAATGGTGTTCACCTTTTTACCAGACACTCCCTCCCCATCTGATTTTTTTCATTGAAACCAGAAACTTGCTGATGGTGATTGAAGGAAGGAGTCGACAACGACACGCGGTTGTTTGTTAGAATTTGAATGTCTCGAGAAGACTTTCATATAACCTAAGGAAAGTTCTAATTTGTTATAAGTGAAGGGCGCAGCTATCGAGGCAATAAGGGCATCCGACCCCAGTCCGACTCGGGATAAATCGCTAAAAGATCAGCAACTCCATCGTCAGGGTCAATCGTGTTGAGAATGATCATCGTCCACCGTCCGTGGTAGCTAAGTTGCGTAAGGTTGTTTCATGCTCTCATTATTTGCCTGCTACATACACGATCCGGCTACACGTGAACCGAAGGCAATCATCCAGATTTATAGCTGCCCCTCGTGAATCCCCTCTCCAAGTCTCGGTCAGCACCACCAGTCCAGCTCTAACTTTGAGTCTTTCCACAAGCAACATCACAGCCTCATTGTTAGTTGCTTTATGATCATCTTCGACGAGTCAGATGGGGCCTCGGTACACACATTGGTGCAACTACCTGCGTCTGACACCAATATCAACTCAAAACCCGTTATACCATGGTTCTTGACATCATTAACATTCGCCTCGTTTGTTTTCTCAGTGCCGCCGTTCGTTTTATCTCTCCTAAGCTTCTCCATGTCACGAATACACACCATACCTACTTTTATTGCCTTCGTCTTCGGCATTCCGTTTCACGTCGGGACATTCATCATTATATCTCGTCTACCTTTTTGCACATCACCATCATCAAACTTATCCTGGAGGGTCCACACCATCGCCTATGTGACTGTCCTTCTTTCACTTTGGACGTGTGGCGCAACCATGAATGGGCTGGCCTTGGCTGGTCAGTGGAAAATGTCGGATTGCTCTCCAACATCTCAAAGTATCCAATCATGCCCTGGAAAGACGCACATCATGTTCGTAGTGTCCACAGCCATTTCTGTTATTGAAGTCATCATCCTGGGCACCGTTGTCATAACTTTATGCAGATGGGACCTATTCGACTCCCGGACGGCATCTGGCTCCCGCACCCCGATGAGTCCGACGTTGCAATCGGCCTATTGGAAGGTTCCTTTGGTCTTTGCGTCCCTCATCTTCACAGCCCCACCCCTCGCCTTAGCCATTCTAACCACGAAATCATCATCCTTAATGCTCTATTCAATACCTACCATCATTGCTTACATCTTCACTACCCCCTTTCACATTGGAATCATTATCATGTGGCGCCTATCTTGTAGAACGCCCTGTCTTCCATTTAACGCCCTCACTACCAAAAGATGCGTCACTGTGGTGTTTTCCTTAACCGTGCTATGGATATTCTCGACGATTGTGGGTGGAAGATTTGCGGGTCATTCGAAATTGTTGGATGGTATGTGTGTCACAAGACACGGAGGAGAGGGGAAATGCGAAGCTCAGATGCAGCTCTACTTTGTTGCATCGGCAATTTCAACAGCTTTGGAGGCTCTTATCCTCGGTGCTACATTTGTGATGGCTTTGCTGCCATTGCTTCGAAAAGATAAAAACGAGACAGACTCGTCGTCCCCAACGCGCCATATGGCAACATTCAAAGGACCAACAAGGGTGAGATCTGAAGGAGCCTAGATTCTAGGCATTCGGGCTCGTCGATTTCTATATATTACTTATTTGATCGTGTCATTCACAGTAACTTAGGCCTGCCATGCAGTGTATGTAAAATCTTTTGTAGTTTAGGATAAAAGTGGCACGTCACTATTTCCTAGTAGAGTCTGTGAGACAATCTCTAGTGCTAGTTGACTAATACCCAAAGTCTCAATAGGAGGTGAAACCATCTGGTCTTTCTCCGCGACCGACGTTTCCCACGGCTTCGTTCACTGCTCTGCCTCGCAGCTCGTTCGTGGGTGATGCGAAAGGTTGTGAACAGTGTTCAACGTTCATCACCATCCAAAAGAAGCCTCATATCGTAGGGAGGGTGGAATCAGAGTTGAATCCAAGACTCTGTCAAGTCGAGCCAGCTAGAACCTGCTTGACAACCAGGCTTCCTGTCAGATGAGCAAGCACTTTTGAAACCCTCTCTCACGAGTTGTCATGATTTGTGCAGCTTTGCCAACATCCAGGAGTGTAAGGAATATTGTTTATTCTATTGTCCTGCTTCGCGTTATGTACCTCTTTCGGATGTTGTGCTAGCAATGCATTCCGAGCTTGCAGTGAACCGACAATCGCGTCCATGATAATTGAATTATTCATGGTATTGCGCATTGCTGGGCTGCAACGTATACATATTGGTTGCTTTACCCGCGATGTCTCGGTATTTTATATGTCACCATAAATTGACTATCTACCTTCAATTTCTTTCTGACTTCCTTTTCTCCCGTGGGGGTTCCACGTCCTCCAATAGAATCGGGAGTGTTTTCACGCTCTACTTGGAGCGTTTCTCGGGAAGAAACAGCTCTTGTAAGATTTTGTCCACATATTCTCATTCAGAACTTGGCCCAACCAACCATTTAAGCCGACCGCAAGCACACGTCCTGAACCAACCATTTGCCAGAATCCCATGGACGCTACGAACCCACATAGGTAGCATTGAGACACACTTTCGTATCTGTCCAAAGCCACGTCGAACAGATAGCCCATCTCAAGAACTATTAAAATGGTTTCAATGCCGAAGCCGTGCGCCCCCTAAGCTGTAGATACACTCCATTCGAAGTGGCTGTCCCTGCAGCATGAAGCCACCACGGATAATCCACGTATGCACGTCGAAAGCGCTCACCAATCCATCGGGAGAAGATAGTTCCCATATTGCTTAATTGAGTTCACGATGACCTGCTCGTACCGAAAATGAGGAATGTTGGTGATTCAGAGTTGGACGGTAGCAGAGAAGGGACAAACAATTCCAAGGTGTGGGTCACTTTGCGACATACAGAGCTACGAACATCTTCGGGATGGCTGAAAGTGGTTCTTCTACATAAGCAGGATCAAAAGAGTTTCGGACTGGGAACGACTAGTTGTAGATTTAGACCAGATAAACAAGATGTGTTGTGGGGTAGAACATATTCACCTCACCTTTCATCCATGGGTTCACAACCTCTGCGAACGTAGCAAAGCTTTTGATGGTAATGCTAGGGTCGATGTCAATAGTCTCTGAATTCCTCTCGGTTGCAACGTGATTGCCACCAGATGTTCCTGGCCTATGTGACTCTTGTCTTCCAATTTTTGCCCTTGTGGGAAGGACAAGCTTGAAAACTGTGGACTCTGCAACCTGGTAATTAATGGAATCAGGATAAAACGGTCCAGCTGACTTGGCTTTTGTTAGAAACGGCACCTACACGTCAAGCTAGGTTTGAGGCTCAATGTTTAACATTAGCCTAAGTATGGGCGCAGATGAAGGATGAGTCCTATGTGGCGTCTGAATCATAACGCCCTTCGTTACACCAGCTTACGACCTCAAGACCCCCGTCCACCTGAACGATTCACCATGACTACGGTGCGCTTTGTCCTTTGCGGCCATCTTACCTTCACCTATCAGTCAATCAAGCAAGAAAGCTTCGACAACGCAGACTATAATTACGATGCGAAGCACGGTGCTTACAGACCCTTTTAGCGCCCAAACGTAGTCCTCATTCGGACAGTGAAAATATTAGGTTTTGCTTTTCTTTCGCAATACTTATGCAGCCCAAAACAGTAAATGAGTATATAAGGGCTTCAGGAGAGTCATATTTGAAGATGCACTGCAATTCCATACATTAAAATAATGCACAACGAGGCGCAGCTCCATTATGGCCGCGTGATGTGTTTCCCTGAGACCAACATGGCACCATGTTAGTTCCCAGCCAAATCCTCGAGGTAGAGACGTATTATCAAGAGTGCAGTCTAATAGCATAAAGCTTTGTATGACGGTCCGAACATTACACTGGCTGCGCCACCAATGCAGTTGCTGGCCGGTTCCATCTGATGCCTCTTTCACGTCACTCCATTCATTCTTCCCAGCCCTTTCATCAGCCAGTCAATAGGTTCGATGTTCCGAAGGGCTTGCTCCAGAGTATCGATGATACAAAGTCGAAACTGAAATTGTTTCCCGTTAGGTACGCCCGATGTTGCCCGACGATTGAAAAGGCTCACTAGTTGAAGCTCTGGCTCACATGATGTCAACTCTAAAGCCCATAACTTGTCTTTGATGCGGTTGTTATCAGTGATTCTTCGTCCTGCAAGACATTTTAATTCGATCAAATTTCAATGACGAGAAGCTTAATCAGGATATCGAGACGGAGGATAGACGAACCTTCCATCCAAGGATTCTCAACTCTAGAAAATACCCCGAAATCCTGTGAGATTCGTCGTCCAGGGATATAATACCATGGTAATTAGCAGCAGAAGGGGGTGTAAGTTGAATGTCTGCACGATCGAGGGTGCGTCAAGAATGCTGGGGATTACAAGATTGAAATATTTGTCTACGACCTGCAGACTGTTTAGCCGGGCCAACACAAGAGCCGTGGACTGGGATGTATACCTGGTAAATCTGAGTTTGGACGCAAAACGTAGGATGGTTGGTGTTTTGCTGAAATTGGTGCGAGATAGTTGCTATAGTGGTATTCATAATAACAGCAGGTCCTCGGTAAGAGGTCTTCAGATAGTAGCGTACTCAAATGCGTCAGTGCTTATGTAGCTACAGATGGAATCTATTCAGGGTAACAAGTCGTTACTCATTAAAAAAGACTCGCGAAATAGAGTTGTGGGCTCCAGCCATTCATCAAAAAAATCTACCTATCTTTTTGCTGTAGGTATCAATATCAGAATCAATATCTGTCGTTTGGTGGTAGATTCAGATCCCATGCACTACAGGGTGGTACATTAGTATCTGGTCTCAATGTCACGGTGATGGAGGGGTGACTCGGATAGGATAATCTATTCGCATGTTGATTGCGACAAATGTCAGCTTATCGATAAATGCCTCTTCTATCGTCCGGTGCTTGAGTGCATAATATCAATATGTAGTAACAGTGGTTTCATGTTCTGGTCTCCCATCATGATCGTTTCGTATCCATAGAAATTTCGATCACCGACTCGGAGTGTCAGTATTGAGCGGCTTCAGGAATATGCAGGGCAGGTTTGAAGATGTCAGACAACCTGCGATTATTGACAGTTTGGTGGAAATTATAACAATGCTTGCTCACTCAGTCGAGGACTCGCGATCAATGGGTTGTGGAGGAGAGAGCTATCGTCCATCGACAATGCCAAATAAAGCAAAACAAATGGCTTCCATTTGCCCACACTTTTCGTCTGCCTTCCCACCTCTTCTCACTGTCGTCCTTTCCTGGTCCTCTCCAAAGCTTTCTCCTTCACTTCATCTCTTGCAAGCTTTGGCTCGAGGGAGTGACCACATTTTTATCTTGCATGGCTGTTTCGATAATTTTGTCTGTCGAAGATCACGACCATTTTGCCTGGAGATCTAACAAACCAGACATAGAACTTACTGCCAGTGGGGCGTTTGCCAGAGGTACAGAAAACGAACACAGGAAACTTTAACGGCAATATTCCTTATAAAAGGAACTCGGGACGCCGATCCCGAAGTTGGCTTTTGTTTCGTCTGTCAGGGCAACAGTGAACGCTGACCAACAACGTTAATGGTTGTAGTTGCTCTGGTCATCACTGCTTTCTAAGAAGTATGCATTTGGTTACGGGTAAAAGCTCATAATAAGGCCGCTCATCGGAAGATCAGGGTCAATTTCTAATGTTAGAAGCATTGGCTTCTAAGCACTCCGAAAGACTCCATTCGCAGTCGAGCATATGGGTTGCATCGGCACAATAAGTACTTCCTACCTGGCAACTTGGACATGTTACCCCCTTGCTTCCCCCGCCACTTTTTCGCGCTGCGCGCGGTGTAAATTTATCATCTTCAGCACATTCGTTGGTCTAAACTATGATTATCGTTGACGATACAGTCTCTACGCACACCCTTGTGTCTCCATCTCACAATGGACTTGTGCAGAGGACGATACCCCGCTATCTCCTCTCCCTCACCTATATCTCGCTCGGCTTCTCCATTCTCCCATTCATTTTAGCCCTAATTAACGTCGCATCATCACCAGCTCATTCAATTCCAGCGCTCATTGCATATGTCCTCACTGCTCCTTTCAACGTCGCCAACCTCTTGGTCATGTGGCATATAATTCGAGAAACAGTTTGGATACCATTCAACATTTCTTCGAAGAAAACAATATCCTTCACTGCCTTCCTCCAAGTCGTTTGGATATTCTCGACAGTCATGGCCGGATTAATAGCGGCAAACCGTTCACCGTTCACAGATACTTTCTGCGGCCGTGGCAAGTGTCAGGTCACCTTCACAATCTTAACAGCCTTAGGCGCTTGCCAGGTCCTGCTGTTGGGCGCCATAGGCCTTGTAATCACACTGGACTATCTGAAGATCAAAACTGCGCGTTGGGGCACGGGTTCCGTAACATCCTCGGTTACACAAGAGTCGACAGTAATAAAAGGACCCAGAATGATAGGGGTATAGAGCGATACTGGAGTGGGGAGTGGATGGGGACTTGTATTTCATAGTTTCGGGCTGTGTAGGAAGTAGTATTGTAAAACTGTCTTCGTGTGTAAATATGCAAGGAAGGGGGATGTGGTTCTGTATAGTAGTGATACTCTGCTGTGCAGTAAAACTCCTCTCCATTCAGAGGCCGTGCAACGTGTGGGTAAGGAGGCGCATGTTGGATGATGCCTCTGGTCACTCAATCGGCTTTCCCAACGGAAAACATATCAACATATCCCAATGACAACTAATGGACAAATCAATGGTACGTCTTGGAGTCTTGCACGCAAGTTCCAGAGCAGTGTGGCAGTGTAGGGTCATAATATAACTGTGTTTATTATAACTAATATTGCGTTGACGGGAGTCGGGGAGCAGAAGGCCCCTTGGCTCAATAGTCAGGCGTCTTCAAGCCAGTTGTAAGTAATCAGAAATTCTGAAACGAACGAAGGACTAAAGATGTTAGAGGGCATGGGACCTAGGTGCGCAGCAATGGCCAATCACCCGGATCAGGGTCACCAAGAGAAAAGAAATGTTAGAACTGACTTTTTCCAAGGTGCGCTGCGCACTCTTGTCGTTTAAGTCGTACTTAATCCTCCGAATATAATCCTCCATCCACACCATGATTATCGTCGACGACACAGTCTCTGTGCACCCAATTGCACCCCCTCCATACCAACTTGAAGCAAATGAAATTGCACAAAGAACAACACCCCCATATTTGCTCCCCCTCACCTACATCTCACTGGGATTTTCTATCCTCCCGTTTATATTGGCCTTAATCAATATTCCAAGGTCCCTCGTCCATACAATTCCTGTTATCATTTCATACGTTCTCACTGCTCCCTTTCACGTCGCTACCCTCTTCGTTATGTGGAATACAATTCGAAAAGCATCATGGCAGCCGTTCGACGTTACTTCGCGGGGAACCCTATCCTTCACAATATTCCTCCAAGTCATCTGGTTATTCTCAGCAGCCATGTCTTCATTGATGGCGGCCGGTGCATCGCTAGTATATGATTTCTGCGACAGTCAGAAGTGTCAGATTCACTTCACCCTCTTGACAGTATTGGTCGCTTTCGAAGTCTTGTTATTGGATGCAATGATTATCGTCATCGCACTAACCCGCAGGGCAAGGGGAACGACCCGCTGTTGCGGCCCGGATTCTACAACATCGTCAACAGTGCCGGATACACCAGTCAAAGGCCCCAGGATGATGGGTAATTAGAGTGGGAGGAGGATTCGGACAACTTGAAAACAGGGACTTGGTTCCTTGCGATGGTCGTAAAGCATATCTCAACCAATGTATTTATTCACAAATGTGTATAGACGTGGTGAAACACCCGTCCAAGATAGCCCCTCTCGACATCGTCGTCTCTGCTGTGATGCAAGATTAGATTGGAGAGGTAAAGATTTGTTGTCACGAGGGTATCAAATCTTGCATCACTCTGGACCCAGGGCTTAATGCAAGATTACATTGGAGAGGTGAAGGTGCGTCGAATCCGACACGAACTCGAAAGGTATAAATAAAATCAAAATCGAATATCTGAGGTACTCGTAACTTTGATTCTACATAGCTGTCAGAGATGCCCCAGCTACCTCCACGTGTTCATGGGCGCTCCAATGTGTATAGTCGTCTACCCACTCGTGGGTTGACGCATTCATGTATCACATCGCCTCTTTACTCCCCAAAGACTCTCGTATGGTCTTTGGCCTCGAAAAAGAAATTCAACAGGTCCCCCCATCAGATCGCAGCTTCCATACCTTGCTTGGGTGTGTGGAGCGGTTGGTCTTAGTCACATCATATGCTACTGGTACGTTATGCTATCTTACATATTCTATCGTCCAAGAATGTATCCAACCTCTGAACAGCAACGACCCCAATGGGGTCAAGAACGCCTCGACTACAACGATTGGCATCCAACGAATCAGTTTTTTATGTTGCTGAAGCCATGGCGTTTGAGGTGCCAGTGTGCATCTCGGACCACATCCTCAGGCTATTGCCGAGATGTATGCTTGTGTGAGGATAGCAGGGTGAGCCTGCCTGCATCTGAGTTCAAGTTGAACTCGCGAGCTTGGCTGATACATTACCATTGATGGCCCTATAGAAAGAAAACCATTCGTGGGGCTGTAACCAATGGGCGCTTCTGGTACTTCCTTATCCTCACGCTCAATAGCGTGGAAGAAGACGGAGGTGCAGAGTTTTGGCGTTCTAATTATCTTTTTATCGGGCCCAGTGGTGGGAGATTGTCACAAAACATCATCCCTGAATTGTGCTCTGTTCTTGCTCTTTGGGTACGATATATTCTAAGACATTTCCCGTGTCGACTATTGGAGCTAATTTCTTGAAATTCCTAGGTGGTCTTAGCCATTCGCCTTTGAATGGCGATGATGAATATTATGTCGACCTGCTGTCGCCCACGCCCCCCCGGTAGACGTAGAGTCATATAAGCCGACTTCATTTTCTTCTCATACTAATTCACGTGAGAGTCTATGCTGCATTTTATTTTCTATTCTCGATGATGTTCAAGGAACTTGAAGCCGCAGTCCACAGCATTAGACAGAAATTGAAAAGAATCAGGGAAGCTCGGAGGGTTATTTAGTTCGATAGTCAGGTGTCTTTAGTGTCTGCCTACAAGTACTTCTCAGAATCCTGATACGTATGGAACAGAAATGATACGTGAGAGGATCTGAAGTACGCAACAATTATCGAGCTCAGGGTCACTAAAAAATGAAACATTGGAACACCACTTTTCAAAGCCGCGCTGCGCAATCTTCCTTGAAATTAAGCTCATATTGTTATGAATATCATATTGTTTGACCCGCACTGTGATTATTGTTGACGACACGACCTCCGAGTCTGAGCGCGCACTCGCAACTCCTCCATACGAAGCCGATGAGCTTGCACTGAGAACAATACCTCGATATTTGCACCCTCTCACCGCTATTTTTATCCCTAATGAGTGGTCATGCATACAACCCCTGTTTTCACTTCATACATCCTCATTGTCCTCTTCAATGTCGCGATCCTCTTCGTCATCAAGTATAACATCTCATGCAACTTTGGCACTGTATCATGATGGAAAACGTATCTAGATATCATCCTGAATGGTTACGAGCTTCGAACGCCGAGATTATTAGAAACATACCTTCGATTCAACAGGAAAAATATAGGCGACAGGCGATCTATTTTTGGTGCAATAGGCTCCAGATCATAAGGCTATAGTCGCTCATTCGTCGCAATATTAGCACCAAAGCATTCGAAGTGGTTCTATGCCAGTGACAACGTACTTACACGTTAATAATGGTGGACAAAGCGTTTTCGTCGCCGTCACCTCGGGGTGACAGGGAGAACACCTGCCTCCGAGGCCTTCCTTTCCATATTGCAAAGCAGAGCAATGCAGAACGTAGTCGCCATCTCGATGATTATGCCCGCAAAGAGCACGATGAACTCGCTCCATGGGGCTCTTGACATTGTATGGTGTATTTGCATATCTCTGCGATGCGACATTACAAGCTTAGATGTCGTGAGCCCAAAGACCACGCACCAAAGGCTAAAAATGAGCCAATTGGTATAGACTATAAAGGCTTTTCGAAGAGTAGGGACGGTAGGCAGGGTCGGTGTCCGGTTTCGATTTGCGTTCGCATCCTTTCCGGAGATAGCAAGGACAGTGGCACTTTGTGCGATGGTGATGAGCCCAACTGGTAAGCTGGAAAAGCGAGTACCAGCGAAGATGAGCAAGGCATCAGTTCCGATGATGGTTAAGGAGAGGATGATTGATGCGATCATTAGACGCTGGGCGCGAATAAGGCGGTGAGATGGTTTTGGGATAATTGGCGTTATATCCATAAGAAAACAATATTTGTTGAATGGTGCATTCGAAGAGCCCTTGCCTTTATACTACGGACGAATAGGAATTCCTTCCGAGGACCAGATACTGATATTGCCCTTTGCTGGGAGGGTACTATACGACTCGGGCCAAACTAACGGCTGGACCACCGGATCATCCAGTCTTTTAAGTGCCTGCATAATATGTTTGATTTTCGAGGGGGCCAGGTATATCTAGGCCAGGATAACGTATCGGGGCCAGAATTTGGTTTTCCGCACTAAAACCACACTGCACTGCCTCAAAAACTCAAACGGTCATGAGTCAATCTATGGCGGTCACTGTATTCTTAACTCAGAAGGCATTTCATCACAAGTGGATGGTTCGAGTTCGTACTAGACGCATCATAATTTGTATATGGACACCCACATCCATGAAGTTCCATCTAAGGCAGGGCTGGAGGACAGTACACGCACTCTCAAGTCTTGCGACCTAAACATAACAAAAAGGGCACAAGGTGAGATATGGTCAACAGTCAACGTGAAATAGAAGGGAAAACTTGCGCTTTGAGCTTGAGGTACCCGCAGGTGGATCACTCGATGCATCGCTTCGTCTCTTCTGCGGCTTCTGACTCGGAGAGGACTTGCAAGCTAGAGGTGGAAGCGGCGGAAGAGGTATAGGAGGCGGAAGAGTTGGTAAAAGAGCCGGTACCGCATTTAAGGTGTCGCCGCTTGAAGACAAAAAGAAAAGTTGCTCGACCAACTCCTCCACAAGACCTTTGCTGTATGTTCGGGGATCGTGGCCCACAATACAACTAATTTGACGACAATCGCACACCCGAGACAAGACACTAAAAGCAGGGATGGCTTCCCGGGTGGCTGGTGTGCGGCAAGATTCACAAGTCGGTGCATCGATGGCTGTTGCAACCGCAGAGTTGATCTGGTCCCGAATGTAGAACAATTTAGCAATTGTCTCCGATGATAGCATCTGCGAGAGCTGCTGGAAACTCCAGCGATTGGGACTCAAAAGAAAACGGCTGCACCCGTTTATCACCCACTTTTCTATACGGTGAGTGCACCCCAGTTCGAGAAACCTGAAGTCGAGCTCCCTTGTTGTATATCCGAAGTGATCTTCAATGGCTTCCAAAACGTGTTCCTCGTACTATCGGTTCGAATATGGATACCGGATGTCAACTCGTGATTTCAACAAGAGGGATATTGAGATCTCAACACGCAGTACTCACTTGCTGAAGCTCGGGCTCCATCCTTGCAACATTTAATGCGACGAACAAACTGTCTCCATCCATCTGACTCGAATTACGGTCATTGGGTCCAATGGGCCAATCACACCAAGAAGGTTCTTGGACATCGTTCGGTAGTCAATTTGGGGGCAAGGCGCTTAAAGTTTGAAGAAATAACATACTACAATCCGATTCCACCCAATAATTTAGGAGTCTAAGGAACACCCGAAAGTCGTCCACCGTGATGCCACTGTCAAGCAGGATAGGGTTCTTTCTGGCCGAAGCGTTTTGTTTGGCTGAAGAACTAGTATCTTCTGCGCCATTTCGGGAGTATCGCTTGGGTTTGATAAATTTAAATAGTGTATTGTCAACCTATTTGGCTTGCTGAGTATAACAATATACGACGAGAATGCAATGAATTTGTACCTGATATATGATCGTAGAGGGATAAAATGTAGGGTCCTTTTGAAGTTTCAGTGGCCTGTTTATGTCGTTATTTTGGCCTGGCTGTGGAGCAGCAGCAGCAGAATTTTCGTCAAGAGACATTGGTGTGGTTGGTAGATGCTAGATAGTGCACAAGGGAATGGGTTAACTCGTATTACCCACGATGCTCGTTGATGTCGCCTGTTAGGGAGTTTAATTGTTAAACATACCACGATCACACCAAGCGCGTCCTGGAATATAAGAACACAATCACAAGCTAGGCGATGCGAAACTTTGACATGAGAACAAGCAAGAACTAAGTTCCCAACTCAACTCGCGTGTATTGTTCAAACTCATAAGAAAATGATATAATGATCGTTGAACTGGCATTGGCAAAAAATAGAAATAATGGCAGTGGTAAACTCCAACTTCCAAGTATTCATGGAGTAGTGTTCTGCAGAATGTGCGTGTGAGTGTCATAGATACAGCTACACGAAACAAAAATTGCAACACACACCAGATCTTTCCAGTTCGTAACGTTTTGCGTCGATTTTCAACGCTTCAAACTTTTCAAATCTTCTTCTATGGAATAACTTGGGATAGAGAATATGAAGAAGTGCCGAAAAGTGGCCGGCATGTACGTCGTGTGGAAGAACTCGGTTTTTTTTTTTTTTTTTTTTTTGAATCCGGTTATTGGTTGAAATGGGTTCGCTGTTCAGAGAAACCAGTTCAAATTCCGCGGAGAATGTAGGTGATTCTTTCGCAAACATGTAGATTGGAACACAAAAAAATAGTGTCATGGGCCTGATTTATGGGTTGATGGTGTCAAATATGCAAAGGCGGTCAATTCAAACAATTCACCTGAAAGACGAAGGATTCGTACGGGAAGAAATGGCTTGTATCCTTCAGCACAGCAGTACTTTAAGGAGGCGTTTCGGTTTTGTCAATTGCGACTAAGGTTCCATCGGAGACGATGTGAATTCAGAAGTATTGGCAGCGCTGTCTATGAAACCCGGGGAGCGAGGAAGGAAGAAGACGACGATGTGGCGAAGTACCCAGATGGGTCGGCATCCTTTAAAGCGGTAGCGCGAGAAGATGAGGGAACGGTGGTCCGCCTACTGTCTGGAATTTATGTAAGAACTTGTAGCGTTTGCTAAACGTTTGCGAAGGTGGCATTTTGCCCAATATACGTTAGCTCCGAAAAGTGAACTGGTGAGCGAGTCAAATCAAGTGAATCCCAGAAAAAAGTGTTCGCTGCTTTGGGCGTACAATTTTAAAACTCGTAGCGGCCAAAGAACTACATTCGAGTCATTTCAGGTGTGTGTAGCAGGTAACATGTATGTAACAGCTCGTTGAGTGATCGTAAAGGCAGTATGAAGCGGCTGAATGGGAGGTTGTATGGTCGTGTTTATATTGGAGGACAATCTGAAGACAGTCGCCGGCCATGCCTAACTGCTTTTAACGTTTGAAATATCGTTCGAGTGGACGAACAAGCAATTCAATTGTTTCATGCTTTGCCTTTCCGCGGCCTTATGTATTGAGTAGGTCATAAATAGAGTCATACATGGAGACTGTACTACGGAGCCCGAAAATTCAAACCTTGTGTTGGTCTTCTCCCGCCAGAGATTTGGAAGTTTTTCCACCTCTTCGACTATATTGACAAACTGACACGTCGATTCCCCAAACTGGGCCTTAATTGGCCATTGTCATATTATCTACTCGCACAGGGTGTTCAATTTGTGTGAGTCTCTCAGTCTGGGCTTACTGTAAGCGGAAGCGGAAGGATATCCTTGAACTAAACGTACTAGTACTTTCCGAATGCCAGATGCCTTGTTCGATGCTGCACATTTTCTTCTCATAGCCCTTTTATGCGACTTTGATGACAGCGTAGATGACGCAGAGTCACCTTGATCGAAAAGCAACTCACCGCCAATTCCTTGACGGTGCCTTCATTGCGATATATGTTCGAGGGTCATGACCCACTATGCAAATGGTTTTCCAGCAAGGGCACACCCCGTACCAGACGCCGAATAGCGCGCTCGTGGCAGCTTCGAAATTTAGGTGCATCGACGCCCATTGAAACCGCAGGGTCTACCCTATACATGATATTGTGCATTTTGTTGCTAGCAATGATTTCGAAACTCACTGCCCTTCCGAGGATAAATCTTAAATTTCGCAACAAATCGTGCTCAGGATGACATGGATGCACCCTTTAAGGGTTCATCGACATAAGGATTATCTCCAGTCCTTCAAGGCTTCATCGCTTCCTTTGTCGCTTGACGGGAAACATGAATTTGAAGTAGTCCATAATCTCTCACTCTATCTATGGCTTGAACCCTCCGTTTCCGATGTACATCAAATGCGCTATACTTCCTGTGCTTAAATGTGTAGTTTCCATTCATTCACAAGCCTCCGAGTGGTCGGGTCCTGTACTGAATAACTGTCACGATGATTGGCATCGTCACCCAGCTAGAAAAAATTCTTCTGATACAAGTGCTCTACCATTCAAATAGCACAGCTGTTGTAGTAGTAATCAGCGGTTCCACGTGCGCGATCGCTACTACTCAATTCATATACAGTGATAGCATTTAACACTTGAAGTATGATAATTGTTTTTTGAGGGTTCGAAATGCACCATGATATTCATCCCGTATAGCACGCAGTGCTCACTTACTCCCAAAATGTAAGTCTGGCAAGTATAAAGAGTCGCCTTCACCACTTCAGTTCACTCATAACAGCCTAGCTTCATCTCTCTCGGTGAGTTCAATTAACCTTCGAAGCATCGCTCGAGCCTCAAGCAGTACGAATCTGACTCACACCGACTTCATTTCAGTTATCGCAAACTCCCAACAAACATGAAGTTATCCATCATCACCACCCTTATCTCTTTGCTCGTCATTTCAAGCCAGAGTAATTGGAGCGTTCTCGCCTCCCCACTCGACTCCCATATCCCAAAGTTGTCCACAGATTGCGGAGTATGTTCGCCTATAAAGCCAAATTGCCCACCACGAGGCTACTATGCGACAGGACACGAAGGGTGCTGGGGATGCTGCAAGCCTCTCTTGATAGACGTAGACCCTATCGTCCGAGAGCCCGACAGCCACATGACATGAAGGCAGCTGTCTATCGAGTAATCTACATTACACCTCATTGTTGCAGATGGATAGAATATGATGACTATGATGACTATCATGTTCTGTCATTCGGAACTGTCCGAAAAATCCAAGGAACGACCACCCGTGTGCTTCGGTGCTGACTTAGTATGGGTATTTGCGGGCGGCTATTGATTGTCCTATTTTTAGCGCGGCATTAATATTGGCCTGGATGTGGCAATGCGTTGCCAAAACTCTCCACACATGATTAAATTATGTTATGATTCAGCATTGAGATATAAATAAACGTAAAGATGGAGGTAGCTCATTCTATGACTCAATTGGGGCAGTAACATCCCAAACGTACAGCGTTTCAGGGGCACGGAAAATGTATCGTGGTTCCTAAAATACCCTCCGATCGCTCATAGACGGCCAACACTACGCAGTTACATTGTATCGGCATACCCCGCTGATAGAAATCATTGACCTCTTATCTTTTTTTATGTTTAAGGAATGCAGGAATGCGCACTTTGCGGATACAAGAAGCATATAAAAACGTGGACTTTCGATAGAGACTAACCCCACAAACCCTCTAATACACCAACAAAGGTACGTTTCCATAATGAGCTCCAGCTCCAACATCAGAACTAACAGTCCTTGCCTTGAAGATGCAACTCCGTCTCACATCTATCTCTCTCATGTTGGTCGGCGCTCTCACCATCGTTGTCCCACAAGTGGCAGCCGCGCCAAACGGCATCGAGGCTCGTTCCTTGGATAGCATCAATTTGGAAGCCAGAGCATGTCAGCTCTGCTTGGATGAGAAACCGACCTGCCCAACTGATGGAACATATACCGTAACTGGACGACCAGGGTGCTGGGGATGCTGTGTTAGGGTTGCATGAGGGGAGAGGTGGATAATTTTTAACTGCCAGAGCGAATATAATTTGAATTATGCACACTTGTTCCAACAACCTTTCGCGCTCGACCTTATATATGAGGATTTCTAAAGAACATATATGATTCATCAGGCTGTACTGAGTGCGGCTACGGGCGGTTAACAATTAGCGTTGCTATTTTTAGACCATGTCAGCCCCTATCAGATCGCAACACCGTATTCGTCAAACCACAGTGCAGCAATTAAATTTTGATATTTTTATAAACTCGAACATTATATATATGAATGCATCCCAACATGCCCATTGAAGCTATAATACCCGAGAAAAATCCGCCATTTTAGCGAGGAAACACACACATACAGACCTTAAAATATCGTCCAGCGCTCCATGAACCGCACATATGTATATGCGCAGCTACTCGCATCAATTGCCCCACCCTGGTATTATTGATTATATGGATATTTCTTTAATTCATACGGCACAGAGATAAGGACATGATGTAATAACGGTGCGATATATAACAATGGATCGAGCAAGTGTACACAAAACCAGAACCCGAAGTTACCCGCACAAACAGGTATGTCCTCACCCTCTCAACAGAGTCATATCCCGCAGCCACACAACACTAACACCCATCTATAGACGACCACCCCAAACTCCAGAATCCAACCTATTATGCAGCTCCATCTTACACCCATATCCCTCATCCTCTTCGGCGCTCTCACTCTTGTAACCCCCCAAGTGTCGGCTGCTCCAGGACCCGGCTCCATTCAAGGTCGTTCTGCAGAGAGCGCCCACCTCGAGAGCAGAGTATGCCACTCTTGCTATGCAGAAAAGCCCACCACAGGGTGCCCACACTTAACTGGAGGACCGGGATGCTGGATTTGCTGCGCCTGAAGTTACCGTATAGTATCCGCCCAATCCAGATTAAATGCCAGAGCGCTAGCATAGGCAGTCGAGGGGTAGGCTGGTTGTCTGTCTATCAGAAAGGAAAGAAAGATAAAACTTGAATCATGCAATTCTGTCCCAAAAGCCCAAGAAATATATAGCGATAAATAAACTATGGTCTAAATGTTTTAAACTTTAATGATCTAGGGGGTACGACTTACCTTTTCCCTCCAGTAATGATAATAAAAAGACGAAAGGATGTGGAGAGGTTAGCGGGGAAGGAATGGTATAGGTTGTCAGAAGAATAGATGCCAGACAGTGTAGAGATCACTTCAAGAACCAGAAATAACATCATAATAGATGTTGAAAAAGCATGCGTAGAAAATTTAAAATAGCAAAAGATGGGCGAAAGGAGCCAAGGCAAGAACGAAACTCATAATGAGGCATCATAGCACGAAGAAAAAATAACAGCCAAAAGCCAAACGAACGAGGATAAAACTCTCTGCCTCGCACGAAGAAAACAAAACAAACCCCAAGGCCCTGAACAAATTAACGATTCCTAAATGAGCCCATCAACCCAGAACCAGCTTTTCCTCGCGGTTGCGAAGCAGCAGAAGATCAACCATGTTTGGGCGTTGAGCCTGCGAAGAACTTGCTCTTTCGTGATGGCGTGCTCGCCTTCTCCTCAAAACCTTCAGAAACGGACTCTGTATCGCTCCTATCAGAAGTTCGTTCGAAGGGGGCTGTGAATATCCGATGCTGGGCGTAGGAAAGTAGTGGTCTATGAGAAGTTTCATCAGTCTATTGCGTTTGGTGAAGACAAAAAACACGAACATGAGTGCAATGGAAACGCCAATGATGATCTGGGTTGATACAGGAGGATTATAGCCACCAATAACGATATCCTGAAAGACAATTAAAGTCAACGTCCAGAAGTTATAGTTTATGTATTCACCAAATAATGTGAGGCGTTCCGGTCAAACAGGAATCTCAATCCTCTACTCATTCCAGCCTGTTTATTTACGACGAGGTCACCAGATAGGCCAACCATAAAAGTACCCGACGCCGTGGATCCAAATAGCTACATTGGATCGTCAGAACGAGTCCTTCCATGGTATAATTTCGAAACGCACCAAAGCTGTTCTTCTATATTTCGACCAAATAAGACTGAGGCCTGAGGCGGCTCCAAATAGGGCAATAATAACCCAGTTTATGGAATAAATGTTATCTCCCGAAAACAATAAGCCGCCTTTCAGGATGCATATCCTGACACCTAAAGAGATGCCTCCTGTGATTGTGATGCACACCATACCCGCAATACGCCCATAGGGGAATGCACCGCAGATGAAACAGAGACAGAAGAAGCTCAGAACGATAGCGGTGAGAATGATGTCCGATACACCAGGCACGCTTACAGAGTTGATGATAGCAGCCCAGGCTAAATATAAAAATAAGCCAGTTGAACATATCATCGTTAAAATAAAAAAGGAACTCACAAGCGACGACACCCACAAGACCTAATCCAATACCTGTTGTCACCCACCACCCACGGATGCCTGCGAGAGCCAGAGGTAAACCAACAAGGAAACCAAAGGCTAGCCATATGAGTGCAGCCGCATCGAAGTCTTTCCCTGCTCCGTCTGTTCCAGGACCTTGAGGGATAGCCTGTCTAGTCACTGGATCGAGGACCTGCAGTCCAGAAGTCAGGTTGGCAATTATAAAGCGATCTCTCGGGACCAAACTGTGAGGTGAATCGATGACTATGGGTGGAGGCAAGGGTTCAATGAGATATGGTCCTGAACGACGAACAGGACCAGGTGTGCTGGGGATTCCATTGATTCCGAGAGATGTAGGGGCAATGGCAAGTGCGTTTGAGGTTGGAACACTTCCCAGAACAACAAGAAAAACTGTGACAATGGTCAACCATAGGAGTGATTTTGGAAGGACGAATGGCGGCGAAGAAGGGCCTCGTTTTGATGACAAGGTCGTCAACTGAGTGAGAGTAGTTGAAGAGAATTGGTGCGATGAAGACAGCAGCCAAAAGAAGTGCTTGGGTACGACGAACATAGCATGGACAAACTGACTAGGAATCCAAATGTGTAACGCAATGTTAAATGAAATGACGATGACTTATGGAAACGGTCAGCCTCAGTAGGGAAAGAGAGTAGGCTTGAACGAAATGTTGGGTTGTGTGGAAAGCAAAATGTAAGGAGCGACAGTTTCAAAAGAATGTGGGTAGCGAGCACACTGGGTGTCGTCTAAGATTGTAAGGCAAACTGCCGACGAAAGGCCAGGTCGTGAGCGAGAGGGAAGAGGAGAGAAGAAAAGGAAACGGCTCTAGGAGGCCAAGGGATATAGAGAGGGTGGAGGAAGAATCAAAACATGGGTAAGAAGCTTTAAAAGAAAGGGTCCGAAAAGAAGAAATAATAGAAAGAGAGAATGAAATGCAAAAAATAGCATGGACCGCGCGGTCGTCGTAACAACACGCCAATCATCCAAATGCTGATCACACAACAAGCTATTTCACAATTACGACAACAACAACAACGGAACGTGACGTCGTGAAATACCCGAATTGCACTCTTTAATTCAGATAGAGTGCGCAGAGAATATGTAGCAAGATTTTCTGAGTGCATAACCCGGAATGAGCAAGTAGACAAACTCGAAGGAACAAGGTACTTACAAATCCCGACTCGCGCGACACAACACATGGTGCCTAAGTCCACAAGATGGCCCGTGTGTTTTTTCCGTGTCTCTTTGCTCAATTTGAATAAAAATTAGAACCCTTGAAGGACACACCAAAAGGCATTTTACTGATGTGCACAGGGCTCTGACAAGCACGTCGCATCAGCGATGCAGAGTCAACACGTAATTCTCTGGCTAGAACTACTCCACTTCAACGTTATCAGGGCGTCCCAGCATCAAACTGATGAATGCACGATTCCAGATACCTATTGGCTTTGAATAGCGTGAATCGCTAGTAGTACGCCGTTCGTTGCAGAACGACTTCGAGTTATCCAAGGGGTAGCGATGTCGTAGAAATACAATAAAAATATCGGACATTATCCTGGAAAAACTTTAGGCGTTTCTTCGCTGATACACTCTTTAAATCTTCTCAAGTAAAAAAGAAGGACAGGAATCGTCATTGTCAGATAGATGTGGTGAAAATGAAAGAGATGGGCGTAACGGTAGACAGGAAATGCCACTTGTGAGAAGGTTTGATGGCATCGGCAAACATACACAAACGCGTCTTGGATCATTTCATTAATTTAAATGAACGCGTCTTTGCTGCTTAGCGAGTATGGCGCCAATGAATTGTTTAAATTTAGATGTTTTGAAAAATGTCCTTTATCATGCCTCGCTAATCTTAAATCACACCAAAATTTGGCCCCAAACACCTCTTATAGGTTTAAAATGTATTTCCATGGGCTCTTTCGTAAAAAAAAAAAAAAAAAAAAAGAAAAAATCACAGAAGGTGCCATTTAATTGTAGGCAAGCTCAGCTCCATCGAATGCAGTCAACTTACCCGGGGGACTCGGTCCAGCCAACGGGAGTGTAGAAAGCAAACAATGGGGGCACAATGGGTTATAACCTGGCTGCTTCTTACAGGTCGAAATAAACACGCCTGTTGCCCTTTTAAAAGGATCTTGCCAGCGCAGGAATACCCCGGGGTTTGACCCGGGATCAAAACTCCCCCATTGCACCCCGAGCAACTTAGACTCAAGAGCATCCAGGCTGCTCGCGACTTAGGAAGTTCAGCTATCTACGTGGTTCAATGGGAGATCGTCAAGCTCGATCATGAGACCGAGCCAGGCGAGATCATCGTCTTGAGGCACACACGAGATCACACTTCACACTTCACACTTCACACAGAGAGAAAGGGACGGCGGGAGTGGGGCATGGGGGTGGGGGTGGCTGACGGCAGCTTAGACTTATCTGCAGAGCGCCATGTCAGTGACGAGTGGGATAAAAGGTATTGAAGGACGTACATCTGATGTTACCTTCCAATCATGAAACGCAACAAGCTTGTGCTTGTTGGAATCAAGAAAGGGTGGTAGAGGGGCTTTCCTCCTCCCTCCCGCCTCCTCTAACAGACTTGTCACTTGTGTGAGTTGCGCCGCCCCCCCATCCACAGAGCCGTCAGCTGTTCTGCCCTTAGTTAGTCCCCCCCACGCCCACTCAGGAATTTGCATCACGCGGGTTTCGAGATCACACAAATTACCTGTCCATCCCTGTCCTCTGTGCCGTGAGTCAGAAGAGCGGAACCAAGACCTGAAGTGATGATGTCGACACGAGCCAGCCAGGGCGAGATCGTTGTAACCCAGATAATTGGCGAGGGGAGCGAGATGACGTGAAAGCAGGGTCAACCCAAGTGCCCGACTAGGTGAGAGACGTAAAGAGCGGTCAGCCAGGGCCCCAAAACATCGTATAGGTAGGATACGTACCCAAGCACAAGCCAGAAGAATGGCCTAGGCGATGTCCAGGACACTAGAGCAGAGGAGCCAGTCGTCAAAGTGAGGCACAAAGAAGAGAATGATGTGGTTTGAGGGAAAGAAAGAAGTGGGCGGGTAGACAGCCTTTTATACACGTCCAGAGCCCCCATGCACAAACTGCACAAAACAGAAAAGCAATGTGCACAATGATCGTGCAAATGCCTTAATCGGGCTGCAATGAGGCTGACCCGTTAACATAACTGATCACCTGGGAAACCTGTCAGCCTAACAATGCGCGCTCAGAGTCACACTCGCGACCCTCCATCGATAACCCTGACGAGGGGGCGAAGGCGAAGATAAAACGAGACTGATCAAAGAGATTCCCAAAGGGCCTGTCAGCGGAGTTGATCAAAGAAGTCTTTAATTGTTTCGATCTGGTCAGCCAACGTCCCCTTGTTGTGGTCACCCCATTTTCCCTTTGTTTTCGACACGCCGTTGTCATTCTTCAATGAAGCCCTCTCATATTTTGCAAGCGCCTATGGGTGCGGTGAGGGTGCACAGATGCAAACAGAGTTCTTGCCTGACAATAGAGCCGTTGAAGACACGAATCGAGTGCAGTCTATAACTGCGTGACAGGAAGAAAATATTCGTGCACTGCATCTGAGAAAATCAGTTCCAAAAAACAACTCAAATGGCGAACATAGACAGGTAGGCCAATGCAATGAAAGACATGAGGAAAATGAGATTAGGGAGTTTTCCTTGAAAACCGAATAGAAGATGCTGTGTAATATGATTTGTGGATGTCGAAATTGTCATTGAGGGCAACATGAGACTAGGGTGTGTCGGCTGGGCGAGCGCATTGTTTACCTTTTTGACTTTTTGCTTCCACGACTTGGAAAGACACCGCGGGGGTGGTATCTGGTTTTGCTCCCGGCTGGGTTTTGTTGAGATAGATGTCTGGATATAGGTAGTAGCATTCTGTTGAAGGAGAAGCTGTGATTTAGTGAAAACAAGTACATCTCGCGAAGCGACCCACAAGGTCCTTATTGTGGGACGGTGGCCAACGACACGGACGCTGTTAGCACCCAGGTGGTGTATCCAAATAAACATCTCTATGGGCTATGCTAAAAAATGAGTATGGCTTGCAGGGGGCAATGCGCGCGAGCGATGGATGCACAAGTCTTGAAAAAATGATTTCACATCTGTGCCTATTCCCTGATTGCGTCCGCCTGCGGAATTGAGTATGGAGCAACTCACCGAAAGCATCAAATACGAGGAGGTGAGTCAGGTTTCCGAATCCGCACTTGAAGACCTGAGGTGCAACTTGACTTGTTGGCTGAGGACCAAAACAGCGGATATTCTGGCATACCCCTAAAGAAGTTGCTCTCGTTCTATCTCTCTGTCTGCATTCTGACTTCCGACTGCTGGGTTTTCAAGTTCCAAGAAGTCTAGGTGTGTCTGTGTCAGTATGAAACAATCGATATGATCAGAAGCAAATAAGTAATTCGAGGGGGACGAAACATGGCTCAGCGCCGGCCAACCAAACATTGGCCAACATGTTGCAATACAATCTCATTCTCTCGACCACAGTATACACGAATGCACGGGGTGAGTCAACCCTTTTACTGGGACATCATTGCCAAAGATAAAGGGCCAGAACATAGGAATAGAGGAACAAGGAGAGATGGGATGTCATGCGCGAAGTGATAAGGTGACATGCTCACCTTGAGGCTTGAATTCGGGCAGGTTCTCTTCAACAATTACCTGGAGCCGTTGCATTCTTCTAATAAGAGGAATAGCACTAGTCCCAGTGTTCCAGAAGCCCAAGCAAACTCAACAATGCCACAGCTCCCTATTCACTTGAATGGAGTCAGGCTGAGCAGTCAGTTTCAGCAATAAACCCCCCTGATAAAACTCGAGAGGAAATATTTTTGAGCGGCGGCAAATGTCATCGTCACATGTATTCGTCAAAAAGGAGGAGCAGTACCACTTTTTTTAATGCTTGTTTTCAACTTTTGCAGAAGTCGGTGTTTTTGCGAAGGCGCATCAGCATCAGGCCAGCAGGACGATCGGTTGCGGCAACTGCCGAAATGTTGACGAGGTTCATCTGTCGTTCGAATCAAACGTTTTTCAAGTTGCGCTGAGGTTGGTACCTTGACTATTCACTCAGTCTCTAAATTTCTGAGAAAATATCAATCAAAAACCTCATTACGTTCCTATCCAAGAAGAAAGAACAGGTGTGCATACCTATTTACATAACTAAGTACTACTTATTGGCGATGGACAAGGGAGGGTTCATGAACATCAAATAAATCATCACATGAAATAAGTCCAGCTCGCTAGCAGCCAGGCTCAAAACATGATCATGAAAGAAATACAGTCCAGCGTAAAAAAGGGGACTGGTAGCGGAAGACAACGAAATTCGAATGGTGATTACAAGTGCAATTTTGCCGTGCGTAAACCTATTTAAGTGAGATATGGACACTGTCTATATCCGAGTCTAAGCTGGAAGCTCGAATTTCTGACCCTGTAGGACTCTATTCACCAGAGTGATTAGTAGTTGCGCCAGAAGATGGATAAAAACACTCACTTTGTGAAGTAGACATAGAAGAAGTCGAGGTAGAGGCCTGTCTGGACAATGCCTGCAGTGACGGCTATTGGATCAACCAAGCCCTCAGTGAAGTACCTGAGAGTTATCATTAATTTGGCTATTCTTAAATAGTTGGAGCAGCAGGTGGGAAAATTGGGCAAGACAGATGGACGACATCCGCTGTGATAGACGGTGTGATGATGTCATCCTGTGCTGTGCTGTATCCTTGCATCCATGATTGCACTGGATTACAGCCTTTGCAATCATTGAAACCACGTCGTTGGTTATACCCAGGCAGCACGAAACAGAAAGCAAAAGTAATGAAAGGAAACTGCACGCACCTGTATATCCAATTGGGGATGTACAGTGCCCTGTATACACCGAGCGCAGCAAGGTAGTGAGTGGTGATGGTCTCTGCCTCGCCGGTGCGCTGGAGCATGAACAGCTGAGGAAGGATGGCAACGGCTTCAACCCAGATAGAGAACGACCATAGGATTTCAGTGAAGCTGAAGGAGTAGTTGAAGAGCAGAGCCAGGATCAAGCATGGACCAACGAGGTATTCGACTTTGAAGGTGTCAATTGATGGATCGTTAGTTGGACTGTTTTAATATGTTATTATGGTAGAAGCAGGACGACGATTGGTAACCAAAGTGTGCGGAATGTAGAAATGGGTGATTGGGTTCGTTTGTTCAGGAGTCGGAGGAAGCGTTTATACAAGAAAATGTCAGCAAGCTTCAGCACCCCTGGCTTGTTGAATTCCACGCACCGGTACTTGATCTTCATGAGGTAAAGGATGTAGGCGCTGCTGCTAATGAAGAAAATCTTCATGACAGTGTTGTAGACCGATACATAGCGGAAGAAGAGATCAAGGTAGCGTGCAACAAAGACCAACACATATAGTGCCTGCGTCTTGAATGAGATGCCTACAAGAAAGAGCTCAAAATTAGTAGTCGTTCCTCTGGCGGCGCGTCGCTGGTTGGAGATATATGATGTCCCATGGTGGTGACAACGCACGGTGCATAAATGTTCATCCCCGCAGCATTACCCCGCAATTGTAGTGATTAAACCAACCTCGACAAGACCTCGTTGTCTGTATCTTATGGAGCAATATGAAGATAGACGCCAAATGCGACAGGTCACCTATCCGAAGAATGAATGAACAGAGAAGCGGTCAGTATCATCACCTGCTGTAATTTTAATGCACAAATGACGCACCTAACAACCGGAACAAATTCATTTTTCTTTACTTTCAAGCGTGAAATTACAAAACCAGTTGGAACAGAAAATAAAACGATGAGCTTGAGGAAGAACGAAAGTCGTGGAGTCGAAGAGAGGATATGACAAACGCTGGACTTGTTTGTGGTGGTGCACCCTACAGACACCCGAACGACGACGTGGTGCGTGTCAACTGGAGCTTACTAAACTTTCTCACACATCATCCTTGTCTCCTTCTGTCATCCTTCCACTCGTCTATCGCCCTTTCCTTCGTTTTATGACACTCTCAAGCTCAATCTGAGGTTCATCAATACTTGGAAACATATTTTCAGGATATTCAAGTAAATTGCAAAAGAAATCTATCATTTATGGCCTTCCAGAGCCTCTAAAACGTGTACAACACGTTCCGTTCACAATGGTTTTAGGCAGACGATGATGGCATAAACTGAATGTCGTTTCCAACGTGTGCATAGTCGATTGGCGTACGTGTTTTATGTATTGAGTGTAAACTATCTGCTGACCTACATTAGACTACCGCCACATGACCAGATATTTGTCAAAATTTACCCAACTTCGAAATTAGAAGCGGTAAGCAGACATTCAATACCTTCGGATTCTTAAACCAGGAAGACACTATGATGTTTTAGTAAAAGGGTCGATTCTTGTCTTCGATCTCCAGTTCTCATCTTTCGTGATAACTTTGTCGGGCTGTTCGCAGCAGCCTTTCGTGCACCCATCCGACGCACCTCCATTGGCCTTGCTCTCATTCCTCACTCTTTACCTGTTTCTCTGTCATCTACCTCTTCTTTTTCTCGCTGCTGCTTGTCAGCAACCTAGCTGTAAAATCATCGAACCGCCCAGGTCTTTTCCCCGATCCACTGCGCAAGGACACACGCAGACAAGATCGTAAGGCAAGACCCACAGCTTGAACCCCGTACGATTGCTAGTACGTGTCTGTGCACGGTTGTGCGGGGGTGACTTCTTTTCTCTAGGCTGCACCTTCTCAAGTCCAAGGAAGGGAGCGGCAAAGGCGGAGTCGCACATACTTTTTCACTTTCTCTTGAACTCCTTTTTTTTACATCTCTAAGGAGATGGTCGTAGAAGCCGAGCCTGGTGCAGACAGTTCGCTCATCAGAGCGGATATTCATCATCTGTATCAGGTGGTCGCAGATGTGGTTATCTATTTCAAACGATAGATCATCTCTCTGAAAGAGAGCTCACGCGCTATAAAGCATCAAAGCCAGAGTTTCACGCTTCTGTGTGTGGTTGTGCGTGTATATCATAGTTTTGTTCATATGGGCTGGTTCGTTCTGGTTTCTGCCTAGGTGGAATTTGGAGCAAGGATAGACGACACGGGATTCAGCAGGGTTATGGGTTATGGGTTGTGGGGGGTTTGGTTGGTGGCTGTATCCCGACGCTCTTGATTGAGTCCGGGACCGTGTTGTGTGGTCATGTATGCGAGGTCGACCTTGTTATTGCGTCGGATACGGAATTGGATGGTTGCTGATAACGAAAATGAGATTCCTGGCAAACTGACCTGTTTTACAGGGAGGTGCTGAATGTCTTCCACTTTCTTTCCTTTCCTCTTCTTTCTTCATTAACTACTAGACAACTTGCTAACAATCTCCCTTCTCACCAGCTGGCTGTGGGGTGATGATGATGACATTCAATGGACAGGCCATATCAAGCAGGCTTTCCGGCTTTCTTCATCATGTGCTTATCTTTGTTGTTTGGCTGGAATAACAAATCCTACTTTCCCTCGACATCCTCTCACCTCACACCCACACGAGGACTCGAAAGGATATCACATCTGTCCTAAGTGGGTATCTCGACTTCAAAAATGTAAAATTCGAGACAGATATGTACATTAGTGCGATATTTGACTGACAATTCTGTCTACAATGTTCATGACCACGCCTTTAAAACCTGCCTTCCAACATCGGACCCGTTGAAATACGACAGACTTCCCTGACTTGACTAGTCCAACCCAACCTCCTGGTTTAGAGACTGATGTTGATGGGAATGCAACCCAGAGAGATGAGACCGTTCTATGTGATTCTGGTGTTAGTACTGGTTGACATTTGCTTTGGTCATCAGCCGACTCACGAATTGGTTGTTTGAGCAGCAAACAGGCTGTGCGGAGCAAGAGTTGGCGGTAAGTCCGAGGAGACCGATGCCGCTGCAGCTCAATCCAAGGAGACCACCGATGGAAGGGAGTTGAATGCCAAGCAAGCTGCTGAGGACTCCAAGGGTGGTGCTGGTAGACTGCACAATGTCAAGGGGGGGAAGTCAGACGTGGTCTTCATCATGAATTTATGTCGTTCGAAGCTTACCTGCTGAGTAGAGTTGCAACACTGGATGTCGCCGACGTTGCAATCACCCTCACGGACTTGAAGGGTGCTGGCGGCCGCAAGGAGTGGGAGAGCAAAGAGGGAGAAGAAGAAGAGGATGATGCTGCGAGCGTACATGATTGCTGGGACTGGTAGTTTGAACGTGCGATTCTAACTGAGGAGTCTGGGGTTTAGACAAGTGGTTTATATATTCAGGACTGAATACCATCGGATCTGGTGCTGGGTCCTACTGGCTGGAGCGGAACGCCGTACGCTGGGGTGCATGTGTCATCGCCCTTGGACGTCATTCCAAAACGGCTATGTGACGACTACAAAGTGTACATTTGACATTTGGAATTGTCTGCAAACCTCGTGTTCCAGTGGAACTTGAATTTGGCCATTCTTGATTGGTAGAGGCCATTCTCCTCAGTCCTATTGGGTACATTCTTATTATCTACCTCAACGAATCAGCGGTGCATCCACATTCCGAAGTCGCCGTCAAACGACTATTATGGAGGCGATGTATCTCTACTTGACCAAACCCACATATTCGCTTTAACCTCGTCTTCAATGCAGCAATCTCACTGCGTGAATCTAGAGAATTGAATTTTAATATGAACGTCGCATTACGGCGTTTTTCTTGCCGTGTAATGGGAGACAAGAATCCGATACTAAATGAAGGCTGAATAATTCAATGAGGCCAGGCACAAAAGCCACAAACCTCGGAGTTTGCTTCGGGGCCGTAATCGTCTGTCTAAGAAAGAGGCGTTGAAGCAAGTTCTCATGAACGGGGACTAAGCGGCCACTACTACAATACGTATGTCAAAGAACAGTGGCGAGATATCTTGTTTTTTTTTTTTTTTTTTTTTTTTTCAGTATCGAGGGTCTGCTTGGTGGGTGGTGGGTCCGATATTAGATGAACGGGACGCGGAAGCGCCCGTTTCACTATTCGGGAGAACACCACAGGCGCTTTGTGGAGCGAAGTAGTGAATGAACGTTTATCCTATCCAAGAGATAATCAAAAGCTCCTAGGACGCCACACTCCCTCCCGAGCTTTTACCATCAATGGACAGTCGTGGACAAGCAAAGCTTGAAATTTTGATGACATGTCTCTCTCGGCCTGAAATTGACGTTAAATGTGTGTATTTGATCAAGGGCATTCTAGATACAGTCAGATCTTCGCAAAATACTTAGCCAATGACGAGGAATTTGCCCTGTTTGGGCTGGGAAGGCCTAAAAACATGTCCACCCCTTAAAAATGTATGGAATCCTACGAAAAGTAGCGGAATCGCTTCCTTTTTCGAAACGCTTTTCATCCCGATACTTTTCAAAAAAATTGTACTCTTTGTTCGTGAGATATTTTGCTTCCGTTTTCGGTTCCGCCCCACATAGGCTTGACCAAAAATTATATTTTAGCACAAATGTCATAATTTTGCCCCAGACACATTGAATTCGTCAGAACATCCGCCCCAAACAGAGATTCGCGCCTTTCCTAACCCACCTTGGGAGCCAAGTTTGTCAGTGCAGACCAACGTCTCAGTCAATTTGGAACGTTCTCACGCTCTTGACGTGTGGATCAAGCCTGTTTAGTACCAATTTTTTGACTCAAAAAGATGTCCACCCCCCAAAAAGCTATGGAAAAACTTCGGAATGGTGTTTTTGGACGTATTTTCGAAATCTGAGTTCGCTCACAAAAAATTAGAATATTCGTACTCTTGGTTCCCACAATAGGACAATTTCAAGCTTTGCTTGTCCACGACTGGACCTCGGAGGGAATATGTCATACTGCCCCTTCAGTATCTGATAACCCTGAATGGCTGACTGAATGTGCATATAAGGAATACTTTCCCATTGTCAGTCAATCAGTTTCGGGTCATTTCTCCGAAACACATGAACCCAAAAGCGCGGAATTTGAATATTGAACTTTATTTTTTCGTATCAGAAACCAAGGTGGTATTTATGAATCATTATGATTGGGCCAGACTTAGGATTCAGGGTAATAGCATCATCGAACAACAAGTAGATATATTCATCCGAAACTCTGAAAAGGGCATTGTGATTTTACATTTTTCTACAGAATCAAAGACAAGGACAAGAAAGAGATGAGAGTTATGGTTCGAAACTCCTGGTGTTTCCGCCCCCCAAATGCCTATCGAGCGACTTGACACAGCTGATAGAAATGAGTGGGGCCAGGAAGACTGGCGCGCCGAAGGCGGATTCTTCACAAGCTAATGTTGATGGGGATGCATCCCAGGGAGATGAGGCCACCCTATCGAGTGTTTCTATTAATATCGCGTCATCAACCTCATAGTGAACGCAACTCACGAAGGTGTTGTTGGAGCAGCAAACAGGTTGAGCCGAGCTGTTGGAAGCAGCCATTTAGTCAATATACATTCACTGTCTAGAAGACCCAATGCGAAGGTGAAGAGTCTTACCAGGAGTTTCCACCGAGACCAAGAACGGACAGGCCTGAGCAGTTCACTAGGATATAAATCAGTACCTCTATGCTTTGACGAGACAGAGCGCTTAAACACTTACAACCGAGGAGACCACCAAGCGAGGGGAGCACGAGGCCAAGCAAGCCGCTCAACATGGACAAGTTGGTGCTGGTAGACTGCACATATGTGTATCAGTAAGCCTCGTTTATTGTTCAATATTAAAAGGTGCTCACGCTCATCGTGGAGTTGCAGCACTGAATATCCCCAGTGTTGCAATCACCATCACGCATGCGGAGAACGGTGGCGGCCGCAAGGACGGGGAAAGCAAAGAATGCGAAGAAGATGAGAGAGATAACGCGGTTGAACATCTTGACTAAGGTTGCTTGGGTAGTTGAACGTGCAATTCGACTGAAGAATCTACGCTGAATTTCGAGTGCTTTAATACGATTTCTGGTCTGTGACCCACACGAAGACGTTCTCGTCGCCTTTATCAGCGACTTCCTAATTAGATGATCGGAGTTTCGCCAAATTTCCTTGTATTTCAAACGTGTTGGCCTTGACGAGCATTGTGATAACCCGGTGTCAGCTCATTGAAAAAGTCCACACAGTAATTAGTTGCGTAAACGAACGGAAAATGGCTTGGGTGATGTAGGATGTGCAAAGCGGTGTGAAAGCAAGGGATGGATCTGCCACAATGAATCTCGGACTTTCGGATGCACTCAGTCAAATTTGATTATCAGCCCGAGCATATTGAAATGGGAGTGGGCACTATCGATAGTTGAAAATGCGCCTCCACTCCCCCGAGTAAATTTCTGCGTGATTGCTCAAAGCCTATGCCAATATATATGTTGGATGTAAACTCATGCACCAGAGATCCAGAGAGGTCGCAAGACAAAATATTTGTCTCTATATGCAATGTATTAATAGCACGAACAAGGCTCTATAGAAGTCTGTCAAGCCACCGTCTTCGATACATGAGAAAGTCCGATGGCATGTGACTTCAAATGAGTCTCAGGCACCTTTCAAGATTGGTTAACAAATCTCGGAGGCGCAACCTTTGATTTGGGCATACACATTCAGAGCTTATAGTAGATTTTATTTTCTTATGATTACTTCTCAATCTATACTGTGTCACCTGAATTGACATGCAATGGAGTACAATTGGAGGCTCTGCGACAACTGTGAGATCAGAACATAACCAATCAGCATGCACCGCTCTGCGGAGAAATGCTGCTCATTTAAAAAGTGTCACCGAAGTACCTGAATGCCAAGTAGTAGCTCTACTTTCATTCATGGGGATACAATGAATATACCTGGAGGCGTGTGTGTGCTTCAAGCATTCATGTCAGTCCGCAGGTTCAAATTCACAGCAGGTGGTTGATGCTCCACAATTCCCATGAAGCCAAAGACAATTTGTGGGATCCTCTACTTGAAATGGAGGATAATTTAGTCGTGTCTTTCTCCCACTTCGGCTGGTGAACGTCGCGGTGGCTCAATCAGTTAGCCAAGACTGTTCAGTACTTCCAAAAAGGGAAGTGATTACTTGAATAGGCTAGTATTCAATTGGCGCCGAAGTCACATTGCATATTTGCACACTGGCATTATTCCTTCAACGATTAAAAGCAACAACAACACTATATTCATCCTTCAAACGCGACTACAACAAAAACACAAAAACACATCATCTTCGTACATAAATTCTAAAGCCATCTACTGTAATTGCCCAAAGCGACGACTGTAATAAGTAACCCGCAACCGGCGATATGACCACGCGCGGTTGTCGATTTGAGCGCAGCTCAATCAACTTAGAGGTTGATGTTGATGGGGATGCATCCAAGGGAGATGAGACCGGTCTATTCGAGTGTACTTGCGATTAGAGGAGATAGTATGATTCTGGCTTACTGGACTCACGAATTGGTTGTTGGAGCAGCAGACGGGTTGAGCAGAGCTAGAATGAAATATGTGTCAGGTCAAAGACGACCGTCTGGAGGGCCCATAAATCATACCAGGAGTTTCCGCCAAGACCGAGGATAGAGAGAGGGCTGCACCCCACTGGATAGAAATCAGCACGCGTGCATGTGTTGCTGTTGAATATGGCTTACATCCAAGGAGACCGGTGATGGAAGGGAGAGCAATGCCGAGCAATCCGCTCAGTTGGCTGAGACTGGTGGAGTTGTTCTAAGCAAAATTTTTATCAATTATGCTGGCCTTTGAAAAGAAAAACGAATATAATTACCTCCAAGGTCTGGTTGCAGCACTGAATGTTGCCAGTGTTGCAGTTGCCATCACGGGCCAAGAGCTCATCGACTTCCTCGATGTCATAGGCGGCCGCAAAGATGGGGAGAGCGAAGAGGAAGAAGAAGACAAAAGAGATAACACGGTTGAACATCTTGATTTGCTTTGAGTAGTTGAATGTGATTCGACTGAAGAATCTGGCTGAAGCTGGTCGCCCTTTTATACTTTGTTTGAAGCACATTCGGAGCTCTCAGAGGCCAAGTCCATGTGCAGAGTGATGGTGAATTCGGTCTTTGACAGAATGCATTGCTCGAATTCAAGGAACAGTGCAATTTCGGACTTCGACTGAGCTCAATGTCTCGTTGTTGGTGATAGGTTGTACATATCACGATTTGACTTCGCCTCCTCAGGGAAACGAGTGCCGGAAAATGCCTTCGAATGAATTGACCAACGATGAGGACAGACATATGTTCATATTCAATCTTTTGGATATAATGGAGGGGATGGTTATCAAATCAAGCTGACTCAAACGTCGAAGATGACTGTAATACCCTTATTGACGTTGACTATATCGAAATCGAGCTTCACGCGTCATTACTATCCATACAATGACCTTAATTCTCATACCTTTCGGCGTGTGCTTTTGTCGAAGGTTTTCACCCTGTCGGCTTAAAGTGGATCGCCTTGGAATACAGCGGATTTTCCGTACTTCACACTACAGGAGGTGGACGACGGGTTAAATTCCCACCTCTCGAAGAGATTGGCACTTCGATGTTTAGATGGTATCTCCGTCGTCAATCAACTTTGTTTAATTGGCCAACAAGACAACAAGACACAGAAGGTATTGAAAAGTTCTTTGTACTCGATGTCAGAATCGTCCACTGTCTGATGTCGGACTCCCATAGGTCGGCGTTCTCACCATACAGATTGACCCCACAATGATGATCCGACTTTACTGCGCGTCCATCTATCCACTTCCATATCGAAACCATATGCTGCATAGTTTTTTTTTTTTGTAGCCAGTAATGCTTCAGCCTCAGCAGCGAATCAATATGACACACTTCAGCCACCAACATGAGGCCGTTCTTGGCTGTGCCTCATACAAGTTGCGAGCCAATAAGGGGGTTGTTTTTATTGTGATTACAGGTTGCGTTCTCATAGTCAGTAAGCTACAGCTCTTCGAATGCAAATATTTGCCGGGGTGCACCCCCAAAATAAGGAATGTGATTATTTGATGCATTTACGTGGATTCTGCTAACATTACTCATCCACAAGTCAGGTATACGATATATTATTGATTTGTGCTGGACATATTCCTCGGTATCGATGAGACAAATTCTGTAGAGACGGAGTTGACGGCTCGTGTTATCGTTTGGTCAGGAGGCGCACCTCGTATTGCGCTGCGTGCATGTACTTCGGATGAGTTTCGCCAGGACGATGTGAGATATACATATTATCCAAGTCATCAAGACAGAAGTTGGAAAATGTATGGGTCATACTTACGGTAAGTAATTGCACGAACAAAAATCTCACATTTCTGCGGCTGCTTCGTAAAACGAAAACAAGTGCACACTGGAGGATCTACCTATCAGTTCATTGGTGTGTTCACTCAGTCGCCTTCTGCTCTTGAAAGTTTGATCTCCGCTCAAACTTTCGGATTGCCGCTGGCCGGGATCCCCGTCATTCATGAGCGCAGTTAGGTGCGAATAGGGCCCTGGGCGGCGCATTGACATGCTTTATTACATACTCACATAACGTCGGGCTTGCTTCTGGTCATGAAGGACAAAGTTGTGGCCATGGGCGCCGAGAGACCAGCCTTTTCATGGGTCATCTTAGCCATCGAAGAAGCGCTCTATGCCGTTGCTCTCACCATCAAGCAACCTAGGATTCGACAGCTGCTGTTTTTTCCAATTGGTGGTCTTTGCACATATCTTGCCTTGTTCACTGCTTCAGACAATGTCGTCAACAACTACGGAATGGGATGCCATCTCTTTACACGATTCTTTGCTGCGTCAGACCACCTTCTGCTCAGATCCAACCTCCACAAGCAGTTGAGGCACATCAACCAAAGGGAAAGCATAGACAAGGCGCCATTCAAAGATAGGCTGTTATGGAGCCTCAAACTGATTGACACTCCTCGTGGCATTGGCTGGAACTTTGAACCAACTTCTCACCTCCCCTCACGCCCCAGAAGCTCTAGAAGACGATTTCTCTTCGAGAAGGCACTCGAGCTCGTCATCCTGGTCCTCGTGTACGACTTGAATGGATTCTTAAACCGATGGAACCCATCCTTTGACAAAAATGGACCCTCTTTGCAGCAAAGTCCATGGATATATCGTGTGGCTTCCATAGGATTTGCCGTTGCATCGCTGAACACGATTCGCATTCTGCATGTCATATATGGCATGGTATCAGTGGCAGCTGGAGTGACGCAACCTAGTGAGTGGCCTTCGATACATGGAAGCTTGCGCTGCTGTTACTCTGTCCGTAATATATGGGGGTGAGTATCATCACTGCCACGGTTATGCGCGTCATAGACATCTAACTTCTCTTCGTTTGCCTTGGTAGGCGCTTCTGGCACCAAAATTTGCGTCAGGTGGGCACCATAAATGTATCTATGATCCTACAGTTCTGACCATAGTAAATGCTATCTAGTTATTGACTTCACATTCAACTTGGATAGCAAGTAAAATGGGACTTCGAGTCAAAGGCACGATCAAGAGTTTTACACAAACTCTTATCGTGTTCTTCATTTCCGGGCTGGTTCATCATACTGGAGATTATATGGCCTTGAACAGGTCAGGGGGATCTTTCGTCTTCTTTATGCTCCAATCCCTTGCGATAATAGTTGAAGGCGCTGCTATTCAGTTGGGTCGAAAGGCCAAACTTGACAGTTGGGTTCCGACAGGGGTATGGAAGGCCCTTGGGTACCTATGGGTTTTAACGTGGTTTTCATACACCCTGCCCATTATGGTTGACCCCCTTCTGCGCGTCGGGTTCTTCGAAGATGGTCTAAGCTTTAGCGTGATCCTGGGTCTTCTTCGGGGAACGTGGTCACCAAAGAGCAATTCATCGTAGCAGCCGGTGCGACCGGGATGCTATGTTGATTCTCAGCTCGCTTCAACAAGGTTAACTCGTCTGGATGCCCCCCGGAATGCCGTCGAAATGACGTTGAAGTGAATGCGGACGTTGTATACATTTTGTACATGAGAAGGAGCGGGCTTTATGACCGTCTTCACCCTACGCCAAGACATCACAGCGGTCAAGGTCCGGACATGCCGCCACCATGGTGGGTAAACTATATATCTACATCCTGTTTTTAAATTTTGTACTATAAAGCACCTAAACTTTTCAGGTTCATCTAGTCTCATATCCTATGAATATTATATACAAGGTCCATCATACTTTTTACTTTCCATCTATCAAGAAATGCTCTGCATTAAGAAAATGACCCTGCTGAATTTGACCCATCGCTAAGGAAACGCGTGCCATGAGCCAACCGAAAATTATGGCGTACGGCAAGGGTTTGCCAAGAATAGGAAAGTGCCGATGGGCTATGGTTCAAGTTTTTGGTCCTTAGTCTCTTTCTTACTTACATACCACTACGTCTTCAAGCTTCTCTCTGTGTGATTCCTTTTCATTAACTTCAAAGCTTCATCTTTGAATAAATCGACCTTCTTTTGAAATTACTCCGTTCTTTACTGTTCACCATGTTCTCTAAACTGATCACTGTTGCGCTTGTCGCTGCCTCTGTACAATGTACGTGTTTCCAGCTTGCTTTTCTGCTTATTGAAATTGACTTTTATACTAGCTGCTTTTGCTGCATGCTCTCGAAGCTACAATGTAAAAGCGGGTGACTACTGTGACAAAATTTCTGCTGAGCAGGGAGTCTCTACGTATGTAGTCAATTCGTCTTTCCAGACTGGAATTGTTTCTAATTCGCCTTGATGTTTGACAGTTTCCAGCTTGCTGCTAACAACGCTGGCATTAACGAGGCTTGCTCGAACTTGCTCCCCGGACAGGAGCTTTGCCTTGGAAATGAGGGCGAGGACTGCAGAACCACTTACGTTGTTGTTGCTGACGATACCTGCGAGAGTATTGCCCAGGCTGCTGGAACCAACTCTACCATTCTCTACCTCAACAACCCTCAAATCAACAAGGAGTGTGATAACATTTACATTGGCGAGGTTCGTGGATATTTCCGCTCAGTTGTTTTTCGCGAATCTTAGCCCCTGTTACCACGGGCTGTCGAGCATTGTCCACATGCAACTCCTCTTGTTGATGGAAATTTCCCGTGCAACAAGTTATGCTAATTTCATTATATTCATAGGTTCTTTGCACCGCAAAGGACGTTGCGGTCCCCCCCGTTCCTGCAACTGGTGTTGTTGTCCCTGTTCGGGGCCCTCCCGCTAAGCCTGTTAACCACTCTGTCCCTGTCACCACCGTCACCCCCAGCGCAACACCGACACCTACACCTACACCTACTCCCCCCGCAGTTGCTCCTCCCGTAGTTGCTGCTCCTCCCGCCAATAACAATAGCAACGACGACGACAACGATGACGATCTCCCCTTCTGCGACGAGCTCGATCTCTAAAGCGTCAGTTCGCAGCGCCGCCTCGTAACTTGTGCATTGGCCGACGGTACACTGGTGTAGCTGTCGCTCTATGCTCAGTCGACTCACCAAGCGCACACATTTCCCTTTTTGATCATTTCCCTCCCTTTTGCCACTTCGTTTCCTTCTCATCATTCACGGAAATTCATTCGCAATTACTTAACCACCCGGACAACCCCTAGAACACACTTATCCACCTTGCCAGCTATGGTTGACCCCTCTTACATTCCGGCTTTCAGCTTGTTCCCTTTGTGCTCCATCACGCTTCTAATAGATTTGCTGTTACTCGGTTTCTAAATAGGAGTAGGAAAGGCTATTTGCCTAGTGGAGATGTTGATACCTTAGCCAGTGTGCAATTTTTAATGGATTATGAAATTTGCAATAGACCTACATGCAAAAAAGTAATAATCAGTCTGAGTGTAGAGAAATATTGGCGGATACGCGAGTCACTGGTGAAAAGTTGTATGTGCGGAATGAACGGAAGCAACTTTTCATCTACTTATGCTCGACCATGGAACTCGTCGTTATAACACATCCCGGGCAAATTCTATCAATGGCTTGCAGGTCAAGATTCTGCACTGGCTTGGACTGGGCTTGGAATACTGATTGGACAGTACAGTGTACGTAAACATGGTGCGGTTACTGACAGGTGTTACATCTGGCTTTCAACCATCAACACCTACCTCGCCCTCCATGATGGCCCAAACACCACAGTTAGATAGCGCATCTCCTCTGGATATTCTGCCACTCGAGATCTGGGAGCAAATCTTTCTTCAAGCTTCACCGGAACCCTCTCACTTTAAACCAATCGGTTTCAACATGACTGAGTTCGTTGAATATGACCCAAAAGTCGTTCTTCGCCTCTCACAAATCTCGCAATTTTTGCGTCAATTAGTGGTTTCTTGCCCCATCTTATGGACATGCCTCCCCAGCCTGCCAGATCTATATCGTCCGGAGCACAGTGGAGTGACATATTTTCGTAACCGTTTCAGGTTAATCGACTTGTTTATCGAGCGGGCTCAAGCCCTATCCTTTCATGTTACCTTCACCGACGACATGTACTCGCATCAGATGAAAAAAGGGTACGGGTGGTACCTTCCTGCCCATGGAATCCAGTCTTTTTTCGCCATCTCTAGCCGATGGAAGTCCCTAACAATCTATTTCATGGATGAGGAAGTGCTTGTCAAGTACGCTCACGATCTTGTGTCTTGTTCGAAGTCCAATCCCCTGTTGCCCACCTTGGACACCCTCGCTATCCGACAACACAAAACGAACATGACCTATCTCAAAAATCCCATCTCCATCTTTATGTCAGCACCAAAGCTGAAGCATATCCATTTCATTGGAATGGATATTGACAATCTGTTCACTTTACCTTGGAATCAAATCACAACGTATAACGGTGCCTTGCAACAGTTTACCCTCTTGGGTGCAGCTGCCAATACAATTCAGGAGCTCATGCTGAAACGCAATTTCCAGCATTTCGGAAACCCAGCCGCCATTTCTAAACCGTTTCTTTTCGCGAAGTTGACGAGGCTGAGCTTTGATAATATCAGTTTTCTTCACCAGTTGCCCAAGTACTACGGCGCCTGGCGTAACGACGGTACTGTCCTTCGTTGGATAGAAGCGCCTCTCCTTCGATCTCTAGAGGTAACGACATACCAGATCTTGCGAGAGGCGCCTTCAATAGTTAACGACCTCACAACCTCTCTCTTACGATTCCCTCATGACAACCTTCGAAATATCGTCTTCCACGTTGGAGGGCTTACACGTCAGTCCCTTGCAGATCTTCTTCATTCTACCCCGCACCTTGAAACTCTGGATCTTTGGGCTCCCTCGAGCGGAGCTTTGACTGCTCTCAAAGTGAATCCCCGGGAAGGGATGCCTTACATCGGGGTGCTGGCTTTAGCCCCGAAACTCCGTCACATTATTGTCCGTGAATGGCAGGATTCTGACGCCGAGTCCTTGTCAGAGATATTCGATTCTCGCCGAACAGATGTTGCAGCAAAAGGAGGAGTCTCGCCCCTAGAAAGGATAGACCTTGTATACCAAAAGTACAAAAACTGCAAGAAAGCCCAGGACAGCATTGAAGGTTGGGGGGAGGAACGACAGAGGGTCTATCGGCCTGGGAGCGACTATCAAAAGATACACGGATACTCGACTCATCTCGTGAAGGAGTTTCTCGTGAAGGAGCTCAAAACGAACCCAAGATATTATGGCGTAGGTTGTCCTTACATGTCGTTGTCTGCTTGGAATGTTGATGAAAGATATCGCAGGTACGTCGTTCAGCTTGGGGTGGCTTTGATAAGGTGAGATCTCTCATTTATTATCCCATGCCTGAGGTATTTTGCTCAATTGTTTATAGGGGGATCGGAAAAAATTTCTCGATGTAGTGGGGAAACATGAATACTCAGACTTACGCTTCGTCGAGGTCAGTGCCCTTTTCCGTCTTCACTAACCTGATAATTACAATGTGGTATGGCAGATGTCCCGTCTACGAGGTGTCCTGGAGGATATCCTCGTTCGGGTCAAGGGAGAACCACTACCACAACCCCCTGGCAATGCGGATACAGAAATTGTGCCAAAGCTGTTTCAAACAGCGGATAATTTGCTCCAGCAATGGACTGTGCACTTCCGCGACAGAGATATGTCTCGGAGATGGAAGTTAACTGAAGACCGCTTGATCTTAAGACTCGAGTCCTGAGTAGAATTCTCACTGTGAGCCGATTTTATATTTTTAGGGGACTCCTGTGTTGTCTAGCTACGAACCGACATACAAGTCTGCGCTTAAAACGATGATCTAATTTTTATTTTTATATTTACTGGATCACATCTCGGAAGATTTCGCTTCAGACAGGTTTGGTATATAAGCGACATACATCGCTGTCACTGGTGGGCCGGGGTGGCTAACACAACCACCACTACCACTACCACTGCTCGCCGACACATAGTCTACCACCTCAATGGACGTTCTACCACTCGAAATTTGGGAGGAAATATTTTTTCAAGCTTTACCAGGACCTTCTTGCTTCAAGGAAATCGGCTTCAACGTAACTGAGTTCATCCAATACGACCCACGGGGTGTTCTCTGTCTCTCGCAGGTTTCGCGATTTTGGCGTCAAGTCGTGGTCTCGTGTCCATTCTTATGGACATGTCTACCCAACCTGACGAACTTGTACAGGTTGAACAAAGATGGCGCAGTGACATACTTTGAAAACCGCTTCAGATTAATCCACATGTTCATCGAGCGGGCACAAACCCTCCCCCTCCATGTTACCCTCATCGACAGATCAAAACAGTCCCAGATGACAGGTGGAAACACTGCATGGCATCTTCATCCATACGGGGCCCAGTCTTTTTTCTCCACTTCCAACCGATGGAAGTCTCTAACTATTCGCTTCGTGTCCGGGGCGGTGCTTTACAAGTACGCGCACGACATCCAGTCTTGTTCAGTGTTCAGTCCGATGTTGCCCAACTTGGACACTCTTATGGTCCGACATGACAAACCAGAGAGGCCCTATTTCGATATACACCCTGTCCTTCTGTCCGCGCCAAAGCTGATGCGTATACAATTCATTGGGATGATCATTGACTGGTTTTTCATTTTACCCTGGAAGCAGATTACCCGGTATAATGGTGGATTGCGACATTTCAACCAGTTAGGTGCAGCTACGCGCACCGTCCAGGAGCTCGTGTTGAAGTGCAATTTATTATGCTTTGAAACCCCGGGAATTGACACAGCACCGTTTATTTTCACCAAGCTGACGAGGCTAAAGTTGGATAATGTAGATTTCCGACACAAGTTGCCGAAGTATTGGACTTTACATGACGATGACACTGTTCTTCGATGGGTCGAAGCACCTCTGCTTCAATCTCTGGAGATCACCGCATACCAGGCTTTGCGACAGGCACCTTCGATAGTCAACGACCTCACAGCGTCACTTTTACGCGTCCCCCACAACAGCCTTCGACAGATCGTCTTTCATGTTGATGGCATGACACGTCATTCCCTTATAAACCTTCTACAATCAACCCCAAGACTCGAAATCCTGGAGCTTTGGGGCGTCTCCAGTGAAGTGTTATCCACTCTCGATTTGACACTTGAAAGGAACACGCCTGGTTTAAGGGGAACCATTCTCGCACCCAAGCTCCGTCACCTCGTTGTCCGTGAATGGCAAGATTCCGACGCTCAGACTTTGTTGGACCTATTTGACTCTCGGAGGTCAGATATCGCAACAATGGGAATTGAAGTATTTCCCATAGAAAGCATCGACCTTGTATACCAAAATTACGAAAACTGCAGGAAGGCTCAGGATATTGTTGAAGGCTGGGGAGTGGAGCGAGCGAAGGTGTTCAAACCTGGAAGCGAATATCAGAAGATACACAGGTATTCGACCCATCTTGCGAAGGAATTTCTCGTGAAGGATTTGAAGAGGAACCCACGACACTATGGTGTAAGTCTTCTCTTTATATGTCGCCATTTGATCTGTTTCTGAGGTTGTATTTTCCAGATACGACATCCGAAACGGACTGAATCTCGCAAGGTGGGCTTTACCATTGGCCCGATACTGCCCATCTGCTCATTGCTTCATAAATCATCTTTAGGCAGATCCCCGGAAATTTATTGACGTACTTCGGAAGCACCAATACTCAAATCTACGCTTTGTTGAGGTACGAATGGCCACAAATTGCGTTGTCCTAAACCTAGCCATCTCAACTGAGCTATGTAGATGTCGCGTCTAAGAAGTGTTCTTGAAGACATCCGCGACCAAGTGGAGGAAGGATTTACAGACGAGGAAACGCCAGAGGTTGTCGACCCAGAACACGCCGAAATCAGGTTTTTGCTCTTTCAAACAGCAAGCTGTCTACTTCAGGAATGGGCCCCGCATTTTCACAAGGCAGACATGGCTCGAAGATGGAAACTAACCGAGGACCGTTTGGCAATGAGACTCGAACTTTAAGTTCTCATTGAAGGCATATACTGTAGAGACCGTTCGTATGTTGTTTAGATACCTAGAATTCACAACGACTTGTTTCATCCCACAAGACACGACAACCGAAGCTGACAACTATTGTGTCGTCCGCATCAGAGTATCCATCAAAGCTTCGACAAACTTAGACTGAGAATATTTATAATACTTGACCACCCTGTCGAAGTCAAATATCCGTTCCCAAACCTTTCCATCTCTTTTATACGTGACTAGTGCTGCATTCTGACTATCAAAGAATCTTCGCCACCTTCAACATGCTGTCTTTACTGCCAGTAGAGCTCCTGGGTATTATCTTCAGTGTGGCTGCTCCGCCTCCCACACATTTCGATCGAGTCTCATTCAATATCGTCAATCTGGTAGAGTTCGACCACAAAGGTCTCCTTTATCTCTCCCATATATCGTCCCGATTACGCCAGATCGTACTTTCGATGCCACACTTATGGTCAAAGATCCCAACAGTTTATGACGTGTATACCGTCACCTCTTCCATATACGAGAAGCGACTCCAACTGGTCAACATGTTTCTGCAAAGATCAAAGCAGTCTCCCCTCAGTATAACAATACACGAAATCAAACATAAGCCGCGTCGCATCATTGCCGAAGTCGACTTCGATGAACATCTAGAATGCCTCTCATTGGCGACGTCTTTTCTTTCGACAAGTCGACGCTGGAAGTCACTAATATTCTACTTCTCCGGGGTAGTCACACTCCAGAGGCTCCAACAGAGCTTAACTACGCTGAGGCGCAATAGTCCTCCTCTCCCTATCCTTGACACACTCGTGATGCGACAGGAGAAGATGTGCATGTCCTTTATCAGTGATCCGATTTCTGTGTTTCTAACCGCACCGAAACTGAGAAATGTTCATTTCATCGGTATGGATCTACAATGGATAATCCGTGTCCCCTGGAAGCAACTCAACAGTTACAGGGGCGCAATCCATCGAACATACGAAGTGAACGACCTTTCTAGTTCACCGGACCTCCGCCAGCTCACCCTAACTCGCAATATCCAATACATTTACCCCTATGACCCCACAGAAGTTGCTCACTTTGAGGGACTAGAACAATTGACCTTCGAGAACGTTACGTTTTTGCGTCATTTGCCACCTTATTTCTCCGAGGGCTGGTGCCCAAATGGCAGCCTACTGCGTTGGATTGAGGCGCCTCTTCTACAAACCCTGTCATTCCACACATATCAAGCATTGCAAGAAGCTCCCGCGGTCATCTACGACCTCCTCATGACACTGTTTCACGCGCCCCATCAAAATCTCCGACGGCTCGTATTCCATGTTGGGGGGACAACCCGGCAATCGCTCTTGGATCTGTTACTCTCCATCCCGCTCCTCGAAATGCTCGATATCTGGGACCTGTCTGAAGATACCCTGTCGATTCTCAAATATGCACCCGTTGACCTCAAAATTAACGCGATCGATAGGAGGCAGGTGGTTGTGCCTCTTCTGCAGAAACTTGTCATTCGAGAGTGGTCAGGTCGTGATGGGGAGGGGTTGGTTGAGGTATGTAATTCTCGGGCTTCACTTCAAGCGCTCGAAGACGGCGTGCATCCGATGAAATCTATTGAGATCATCTATCATCAATCAAAAGACTGTCTCAATGCACAAGACCGCATCGAGGGATGGGACAAAGAGCGCCCCTTGGTATACACACCCGGTAGCGAATATCATGCTATTCACGGCTTTAGCACTCACCTTGCAAAAACGTTCTTGGAGAGGGGTATGAGAAAGGGAAAGCGGAATTATACCGTATGTGTTTATATTCTACTTCACCACCCTGTTTTGACCATTTTTGACATTTCCAGTCAAAGAAAGTTAGATCTTGCAGTGAGGTAAATGCCACCGTTGCTCTTCAAGGTGCTCATGCATCTGATACTAACATTCCCTGCTTCAATATAGGTCAACAAAACGTTTCTTAAAGTCGTCAAGGACCACGAATATACAAACTCAAGCTTCCTCGAGGTAATTTGATGATGATCTTAACCTCAGATTCAAGGATCTTCTGACTGGAAATTTATTTGTAGATGTCTCGCCTGCGACAGACAGTGGAAAGAATACATCAGCAGCTCAGGCTCAGGGGCGACATCGAAGCTTCGCAACTTCGGGAACTCCATGAAGCAGATATTTTGAACTCGTTGGAGCAAACCGTGGACACACTGTTGGAACGATGGCGAGTTGCATGGGGGGACCTAGAGAAAAAAAATTGGGAGATCTCAGAGGATTCGAGTCGCTTGATTTTACATATGTCGTAAACGTTTGGTGAACGTTTCCAAGGATGATTGAGCATGTTTAGACCGCTTCTTCAGTAAGAGAACGACAAGAATACATCAGTATCAATGATGGGTGGCCAGTAACTTGTTTCCGCTTAATTTAGCGCTATAGATTATTTTCGTATCAGACCAGAAGGCACCTGTGGGACGAGGTTGTGCATCAAGCAGGTGATGTAAAAATAAGGTATTTTTGTGTCAAATTAACTGACACAGCCGACTGATAGCTATGAGCATGGGAGATATTTCGTCGAGACTCGATATGTCAACGGTTTCGTCATCTCGCATTCGCACAATTCGTACGTCGCACCAGAAATCAATATGGTCTTCCTCCAGTGTATAACTCATAGCGCGGCTTCTCAGGAAAGAAGGTAATGGCAGGGCGGATTGACGACCTTCAAGGCACACTCGATTTTGGCAAGCGCACGATGATACGAGCGTTTGAAAGAAATTTGGCGTTGTAATCGTTCGTACTACATCAAATTACAAAACCATGATTTGCAATCCTCCTACAACATCGGAGGCCTTCGTTGAGTTTTCCCTTATAAACCCGGCTAAGAATGTCACATTCTATCCATCATCTCAACCTCACATGTCGTCGAAACGTTATCCTACGCAAAACCAACAACTTGCTAAACTCTCCAAAAAAAGGAACACTACCGCAGAAGAAATACCTAGCACCACGCCTAAAAGCATGTTCAGCGAGCTTCCCGTGGAGGTTTTGGAAATCATTTTTTCTTTCGCTTCGCCTGCACCTACACATTTCGAGGACAAGGGTTTCAACGCTATCAAACTCGTTGAATTTAACCACAAAGGGATTTTGATTCTTTCGCAAATCTCATCATTCCTACGCGAGGTGGTAATATCAATTTCCAGCCTATGGGCAAATATCCCGACTGTATATGATATCTACTCTATTGCCCACCGAGCTCCAGCTAAATACAGAAGGCGCTTCAATCTCGTAAACCTATTCCTGGAGCGCGCCAGGCGCTCCCCTCTGCATGTCACCATAGTAGACATCCACCATCACTGGCTGCATTGCGGTAAGCCATGTGTGGCAGCGGCTAGACCTCTTCTAGGCAGATGTCGACGATGGAGATCGTTGACACTTCATTTTCAAATCGATCGAACCTTCCAGGACTTTGAAAAGAACATTACACAGCTCCGCCCTGCATATACCGAGCCACAATTCCCAATGCTGGAAACCCTTACGATAAAGCAGAGGAAAATCAACATGAACTTCCTCGAGGTCCCGGTCAGCATGTTTTCAAAGGCAAAAAACCTGAAACACATCCACTTCATCGGGATGGATATCAACCAGATGGTCGATGTACCCTGGAGCCAGCTAAGGACCTACAGTGGAGCACTGCTGCAGTTCGAACAGCTCAGAGCCAGTTCTGAAACCATGCAGGAACTCAATCTCCAACGCAACCTCCAATATTTCGAAAATCCTCCGAGCGTCATATGCTTTTCCCAGCTGAAGAAGCTACGCTTTGAGAACGTTGACTTCCTGCACAAGTTGCCCAAGTACTACGGTGACTGGCGCCTTGATGGAACAGTTTTACGCTGCATCGAGGCACCGAAGCTGCAGACACTGGAATTTTCGAGGTATCAGGCGCTTAAGCAAGCACCATCAGTTATTGACGACTTACTCATGACGACCCTTCGCTTTCCGCATGACGCCCTTCGACATCTCATTTTCCATATTGGTTGCATACCCCAACAATCTCTCGTGGATCTCCTCCATTCTGTTCCAAACCTCGAAGTTTTGGATGTGTGGGATGCCCCGACGGATCACTTTTCGGTACTCGAGGTAAATGCGGACAATTTTGCCATGACAACAAGATTGGCAAAGGTGTCTATGGTCCTCGTACCTCGACTTCGGAGCCTGATCATCAGAGAGTGGTCTGACAGCAAATATGCATCCTTGGTTGCTGTCTACGACTCTAGAAGATCTAAATTTGCGCAGAGGCTGAGAGTAGATCCCATTCAAGCAATTGACCTCGTCTATCAGCAGCATACCGACTGCCTTCATGCTCAGGATCGTATCGAGGGATGGAATGATGCACGCAAACTGGTGTACAAGCCCAGGACGGATTACCAGCGCGTGCATGGGTTCAGTCGACATGCCGCTCAGCGTTTCCTGAATAACAAAGGTGCCAGAAGGCCAGAATTCTACGGTGTACGTGAGCCGTGTTATCACCAGTGACAAAGCTCCACTGATCTAATTTTTCGTAGGTCAAACTACCCAGACGGACACCTAAATACAACCTTGAGGTGTGTGATGAAAATCCTACATCTAGTTGCGTTCATCTTCTTAATGCTTCATCTAGTCAACTATCGGGTTTTTAAAGGACCTAGAGAAGCACCAGAGTACTGACATAAATTTTATTGAAGTACGTTCTCTGGACTGTTGATATAAACACCCTTTGCTCATTACCACAACATTCACTCGGACACACTGTGATTTTCTGTACTAGATGTCCCGACTGGCAAGCGTCATTGGGGATATTAAAGAACAGCTCGAGAGACAACCGGGGAGCCACAAATATTCAACCCCGGTTTTTGACACAGCAACTAAGCTTCTCGATTACTGGGGGCCTATCCTCGATTCACAGGAGGGAGGAAAGAGATGGAGAGTCATGGATGACTTTTTGACACTGAGGCTTTCGAATAGTTAACAGTCATAAAATATTATTCTGAAAATAGTAAATAAATAAATATTCTTATTATTACATTTAACACTGCATAAAATCAGGCTATCTGAGGCATTGGCTGCAAATTTGAGGTTTAGGATGAGAAATAGGAGCTCGGACGAGCGTTTCCCATGAATTTCTATTTTTGGAAATTCATTGACGTGGTCCTGTTGTCCAGCACACCCAACTGTTTTCCTTCCAATCAACAACACTTTTCCTTCAATCCTTTTCTAAAAGACCCTTTGCTGGTATAAATTACAGAAGGGCATTCCGACTATGCGGTCTGTGGCTTTCCTGAGCATTCTTGCCCTGTATTTTTCCCAGGAAGCTTTCGCTTTCAAGGCTCACGACTTCAAGACTTGCGAACAATCCGGATTCTGTAGGAGAGGACGCGCCCTTGCTACCCGTTCAAAGGAGGCCCAATCGTCATGGGTGTCACCATATTCCGTGGAGCCGTCCAGCGTCAATATTTCAGCTGATCAGGCCGTGTTCACTGCTGGGGTCAAGTCAGCACTCTACCCTGACATCAACTTCGGTCTTGAGGTTCGAATCCACGAAGATGGCGTAGCCAGGGTCCGTATGGACGAGATTGGTGGCATCAGGAAGCGCTATGATGAAGCTGCATCCTGGGCTCTGATTGAAGAGCCCAAGCTCAATCACAACATTAAATGGACGTCAGGGAAACAAGATATCCGTGCGGTATATGGGCCCAAGAAGGACATTCAGGTTATCGTTGCTTATAACCCTTTGCGCATTTCATTGGTACGGGATGGAAAAGAGCAGGTTGTCTTGAACGACGACGGACTCTTGCACATGGAGCACTTCCGCAACAAGCCTGAGCCAGCTGCTGTCACTGAGGGAACGGAGGAGACTCCTTCGGACGACTCCCAGGTCGTAATGCAGGTTGAAAATCCCCGGGCCTGGTTCGAGGGAGATAAAGAAGATGCATTATGGGAGGAAACGTTTAGCTCCTGGACTGACTCAAAACCCAAGGGTGTGTCCTAATTCTGATTTATGCATTTCAGCGACTAATCGTCTTTAGGTCCTGAGTCGCTCTCCCTTGACATCAACTTCCCCAACCACAACGTTGTCTACGGTATTCCTCAACATGCCACCAACATGGCCCTTCCAAGCACGACAGGCGAGGGCGCAAAATACACCGACCCCTACCGTCTCTACAACTCTGATGTTTTCGAATACCTTGCCGACTCCCCTGTTTCTCTCTACGGTTCCATCCCTTTAATGCACGCGCACTCCGCGGACTCGACTGTGGCTATCTTCAACGCAGTTGGCTCAGACACCTGGATTGACGTGTCCCATGCCTCGGACAAATCGACGGAAACCCACTGGGTCTCGGAGTCCGGTATCATGGACGTCTTCATCCTTCCCGGTCCAACCCCAGCAGATGTCTTCAAGCAATATTCCCGCCTCACTGGCTCTCCTGTTATGCCTGCTCACTGGAGTTTGGGATACCACCAGTGCCGTTGGAACTATGTGAGCACGGACGATGTTCGTGGAGTCCAGAAGAGATTTGATGAGGAGGACATACCTGTGGACGTTTTCTGGCTCGATATTGAGTACTCAGATGACCACAAGTACTTCATGTGGAATGAGAAGACTTTCCCTGACCCTGTTGAAATGACTAACGACGTTGCTGCCACTGGACGCAAGGCAAGTTTCTAAACACTTTCTTCATCCTCTTGGTGTTGACACTGGCTCCCCATAGATGGTTGTTATCGTTGATCCTCATTTGAAACGCGCCGACAACTACCCAGCGTTCAAGGGTGCATCTGAACTTGGTATTCTCGTCAAGCCTAAATCTGGAGAAGGCGAATACGAGGGTTGGTGCTGGCCGGGAAGTAGCTCCTGGACCGACTTCTTCAACCCTGCTGCCTGGGACTGGTGGAAGTCCATGTTCAAGACTCAGGAAATTCCTGGCAAGTGGTCGTGGACTAAGAGCACCACTGATATCCATATCTGGAATGACATGAATGAGGTGCGCATCTTTCTAATTTTCATTGGGCAGTATTTGCTGAATTAATCCCCAGCCTTCCGTCTTCAATGGTCCCGAAATCTCCATGCCTCGCGACAATATCCACTACGGTGGGTGGGAGCATCGTGACGTTCACAACATTAATGGCATGCTCTTCGTCAGTACCTTTCTTTTACGCTTTATACGTAATTGGCTAATTTCCTTCAAATAGTCCAACCTCACTTATCAGGCTGTGGCTGAGAGGACTGACCCACCCCAGAGGCCATTCGTCCTTACCCGTGCATTCTACGCCGGCTCTCAAAGGTTCGGTGCTATGTGGACTGGTGACAACCTCGGCACCTGGGAGCACATGGCCGTTGGCATCAAGATGGTTCTGGCCAATGGACTAGGTGGCTTCAGCTTTGCCGGATGTATGTGTGTTTCCTGATTTCGGTGCAGTAAGACACTGACACCATTTTATAGCTGATGTTGGTGGTTTCTTTGGAAATCCCGAACCAGAGATGCTCGTCCGCTGGTACCAAGTTGGCGCAATGGCTCCTTTCTTCCGTGCCCACGCACACATTGATACCAAGCGTCGTGAGCCCTACTTGTTGGACCAACAGTACAAGGACATCGTCAAGGGAATCCTTCGTCTCCGCTATACCCAGCTCCCCATCTGGTACACCGCATTCCGGGAGACCTCAGTTACTGGCGTGCCCGTCCTAAGGTAAGAATACTTGTATGAAAGTGGTAGTTCCTGATCATTCAAATGCTCGAAATAGACCTCAATTCATCATGTTCCCCAAAGACAAAACAGGCTTCACAATCGATGATCAGTACTATATTGGCTCATCAGGTCTGCTTGTCAAACCTGTCACAGCCAAAGGTGCCACCTCATCGGATGTTTATCTCGCTGAAGATCAGGCAAGTCGTTGCTTATTTTATGACATGTGGGGGATGTCAACTGATCGATATCATTTTCTTCTTACCTTATTCCACATTCAATATTAAATTGAAATTATAGGTGTACTATGACTACTTTAACCACCACGCATACCGAGGTGCAGCCAAGGGCAAAACCGTCACCGTTCCCGCTGAACTCCACCAACTACCCCTGTTCGTCCGTGGAGGCTCCATCCTCGCCACCCGCGAACGCCCCCGTCGCGCTTCTTCGCTCATGAAGAAGGATCCATTCACCCTCCGCGTTGCACTCAGCAAAGCCGGCGACGCCCGAGGAGAGCTCTACCTCGATGACGGCGTCACATACGATCATCTCAAGGGAGACTATATCTGGCGTTCGTTCGAGGCTACCAAAGCCGGCAAGAAGGGCGTCCGCCTCACAAGCAAGGATTTGGGCGCTGCTAAACCAGACCAAGCCGTCGACGGCGTCGCTCTGACCACCTATAACCCCAAGAACAACTTCGCAACGTCCATTGACAGCGTCCGTGTCGAGAAGATCGTTGTTGTTGGTCTTTCTGCTAAGCCTTCGTCTGTGAAGGTCGATGGTGGATCTGCCCTCGTTTGGGAGTGGACAGCGGGAGTGGCGGCTAGTGACAAGAAGGAGGGCGCTGCTAGCATCCTGAGCATTATCGTGAAAGACCCCAAGGTTTCGATTACCAAGGATTGGGCTATCGTGATTCAGTAGACTCCAAAAATGTAGATGTGTATCTCGTGCAGTAAAATTATTGAATATACCTTGCTATCTCACCAACTTTAAACAAAACCTCAGATATCAATGGAAATGATTTGAACAAAAACACACTTTGGATTGACTGCAATAACACTATAGATAAAGACTTCGGGTTGCCTGACCGAAAGGGCAAGAAATATGAGACAAGAGGATGGGTGCCGAGAAACCGTTTCTGTGAGTGGTCGTTCATATGTAATACCAAGAAGTAAAAGGGAGAAACAAAAACTGTGAATGAAAAAAGCGACAATCATGTCCGCCCCGAAAAGCAAGAGAGCAAGAAGAGAATCAAGTGTTGTGACTTGTGTTTGTATGTGTGAAGCAATGAAGTTTGAAGGCGCAGAGAGAGAGAAACGAGATATGCTGTTTACGAATTATCCAGATGTGTTACTCAAGAGACAGAAAAGAAAAATGGAAAGAAGTAGGGGAAGGAAACGAGAAAACCGGACAACTATTTACGTTTGTGATCGAATGCATAATTCATAATACGGTGCAGTGTGCAAACCGAGAAACAAGAAAACCGAGCCAAAAGACCAAAAATTATTGTCCGAGGGATGTTGGATCCTCTCAATGACGAGATCTGGAAGGGGAATTTATGAAGAGAAAGAAGAAATGAAAAGAATAATGAAAATGATACTCATGAGGCGAAGACATGAATCACACTCCACTGATGTGAATGGACGAGACAATACATAAAAAGGGGTTGAACTCGAAGTGAGGTTTTGGGGTTTGAACAGAGATGATGGAAATGGTACAATGGGTTATGGATTGGGCTATTAACGTTTGATTTGGGATGACGAAAAAAGTGAGAAAGAAGCAGAAGCAAAAGAAACATGACAAAAAAAACGTGCAAGAAGTGAGCCGTCAGCTCACTCTCACCAGAGCTGCTGAGGTTTCGTCCTGTAATACGCCATGTTCACGTTCGGTCCTACGTGGGGGTTCGTCGCCATTGGCGGTGGCTTAACCATTGGCGGTGCCCCTCGAAGGGCAGGCGCGGATTGCGGAGGCATCATTGAGTGAGGCATCATGTAGGGCACAGGGGGGTTACCAGGGCTCACAGGTGAAATGCCAACCGGGGCATGCATGGGAATGCCCATGGGTGGATAGCCAGCGGGGATATGGACGAACTGAGGATAAGACATGGGCACAGCCTGATACGGGGGGAAGAAATAAGGCATGGGTGCTGCCGGCGAGACATGGGGTGGTGGTAAACCCCGCGGTGCAAGGCCTGCTGGCGCAGATGTAGGATAGCCTGGGGGAACGACTACTCCATATGGGCCATGCATTGTCGTGGACGATGCAGATGGTCGTGGGACATGGTTCGATGACTTCCTCCTGGCATGCGTTGCCTCCTTTCCAGGACCCGGGGAAGGTTTGAGAACAGGCTTCTTGGGGACCGTCGGTTCCGGAGAGGTAACAAGCTTGCTGTTTTCGATCCATCCATCGCCGTTTGGGTTGGCAGGCGGCGGTGTACGAGGAGGGGACGAGGTCAGCGGTTCCTGGGAGGACTGCAGACCTGTTGAGGGTGCGGATGTAAGGGCAAGAAAGTCTTTGGAAACGTCAGAGGCGGTGGAATCGGTGCGTCGCCTATGAAGGGCCAAGACGAGTTCGCGGGTTCTCTTCCTCCTGTGGGTGGGAGAAGACGAACTGGCAATATCAATCCACCCATCATCGTCCTCAAATGAAGGGGTCGACAGGCCGGACGGCCGATCTCCATCTTCGGATACGCTGAGCCGTGGCTTGACGATTGCAGGATCCTCTGGCATAGGACTCGGGCTGTGGCTGGCGTATTTTGGCGAAAGGTCAAACGGAGTGAGGAGAGGAGGAGTGTCCGAGTCCTGCGCTTGTGAGCGTAGACGATCGACAATTTCGCGGGTTTTAGATTTCCTGATCCGCGTTTTGTGGGTTGGCTCTTGGAGGAAGGGAGGTAGCAAATCTGTCATGGCCGCAGACTGGTTCTCGAGCTTGACCTCTGTAAAAAACCCTTGGTCATCCTTCTTAATTTTGACTGAAGAAGGGGGATTAAGAGTAGGGAAAGTAAAGTCAGAAAATGGCGAGGGCTTGTTCTTCGCGACTTGGGGCGTATCGGAGTGCGAGTCTTGGTAAGGTTCGTCAGTGATCTTTGAGGCAAACGTTGGTACGAAAGAGGACGCTGCGGCGTTGAGAGATCGGCCGGGAGATAGGTGTTCTGTGCGAATATCGAGACTGAAGGTAGGAGAGGCATCCTTGATCTGAATATGGCTGTCAGACAGGGATGAACCTCGAGGCGTGGAAGGCATCATGATTGAGTCAATAGAGCTTGCTGACGAAGAAAGATCGAGACTGGAGAACGTTGACAACGTTCCGGGGCCCGGTGAACTCAAATCAGGTAGAGAGCTAGCCAGAGAGTCGTCGCTGTCACTACTTGGACTACCAATGAGGGGCCCGTTCATCAAATCGTCTACCAATTCCTGCCACTTCTGTCTCGCAACTTGAATGGAAAGCTCGTCAACCTCTCTGCATAAGTTGACTGTTGGACCCAACAATTGTTCACAAAGTTCGATGCTTGGACAAGTGGTGTAGTGGAAACCGACATCCTTTTCATAAGCCCTCACAGGCTCCATAGCACTCCTAACTCCACAGAGATCCGGGTTGAGTGAATCCCATCCATTAACGAGCTTTGTGTTTGGCAAGTCGTTGGGCTTGAGTTTTGAGAAGAGAGAGCCCTCGAAATTACGACGCTGAACAACACCGCTTTTGGGATCCCTCTTTGGAGTGCTTTCAGAGGCATATGCCCAAGATACACTGGTGAAAGGAATACGCCACCAATCTTGCTCAAGGACTTCCCAATCTTCCCCCTCCTTATGAGAATAGTCTCTGAGATGAAAAGGCATGAACTCTATGACAAGAGTTCGTGAGTCGTATCTGTAAAACAATAAAAGTTTGGGAAAAGTGGCACGTCGTCAATGAGATTTTGAAGGATATTAAAATTGAAATTAATATGAAATGGAATTACTTACGAAGAGCACCAGCACCCTAGTTCGTATTAGAACTCGGCTTTGGTGATACCTCACAGAGGACCAATATACTGCTGTTTAATTATGACAGCGAGGAAGGATGAAGGTGAAAGTCAAGAAGATGAATCGGATTTGTGATCTACAACATGTGTTCGGCGTTGCCTGACTTTGTATCACAAGAAAGGACAAAACCCCGGCCACGTTCCCAGTCTCATGTATATCTCAATCTACTACCATTATAAAATAAACTGGTATCCTTACTATAACTACCAATAATTTCATTATTATCTTTTCTTTTTTTTATTTCTTTCCCTTTCAAATTTAAAACTAAACTTTCAAATGAAATATCACTTTGAAAAATAGCAGATGCAAATGATTTAGACGGCGAAGGCGGAACAGCTTTCCTGATCACTTGCGGCATGACCCGCTAATAGTAATAATCGGGAGAGTCAAAAAATTGCACTTCAAGAGCATTATCGACTCACCTTATTACCAAATCCATCCTTGGCACCTCGCCCCCACGAACCACTTCCTGTCATCCAGTCTCGCTCTTTCTGACTAGCATCGACATCTGACTCGACAGGTACAAAGTCGGCCGTCGATAGTGAAATGTCTCCATAGCCTGACAGCGTATACTCGTCGTCTTCATGCATCTCTGTCTTGTCAGCCTCATTGGAGTCTCGTTGTGGCGCTAATAGCGGCGATTCATCTTCAGTACCATCGAACTCATCGCTGGTCTTGGAGCTCTTGAACTGGTATAACCGGTTAAGGTACTTCTGTCGGGTCGTGTATTTCTAGAAGCGCCCAGATCATCAGTCTTTCCGCAACAGCCAAGAGTCAGGTACCCGCTATACTCACCGAATGACGAGCCATGTTTCGTTTCGTTCTATAAAGTATGGGACGAGAGGTATCGAAACTAAATACGACACTACGCCATGCTCTTATACTCTGGAGTGCAGCCCAGTGGCACTGGCCTCGACAATGGTGCTCTTTCGAATGCTCTTTGTTGCATTCCTAGCCTTGAATCCTTTGATACCCTCACGCCCGCCATTTCTTGGCCCTATTGCTTCCCAACTCGTGGCCCAAATTGACTGACTCGAGTCAAATTTCCAAGAATCTCCGACTACCAAGTCTAACAAAAGCTTCCGACATGACTTCTTTCAATGAGGCTATCGAACCCATAAAGCATGGAGGATATTCCAGCAAGTTCTATCGCCTTCAATCTCAATTGCGGACCTTCAATGATTGGGTTCCTGTCCACCTTTTTGTGGTGATCGATAGGCACGACTACATAATACCCTTGCTGATGCTGCGTAATTACCCAGACCTATCGGATCTTGGGGATTAGGCAAACACACAATCACTCATTGTCCGCTTCTAAATACCCCGCACGATAAAGAAACCAACAACGCAATAAAAAATAACTACAATTTAATGTTTTGCAACAAACTGATTCTACGCGTATGTATTTACACTCATAACAAAACCATGATTTAATTCGAAGGGGACTGAGCCGCAAACGAATTCGCCAACGTTGTCACCAAATTCGCCGAAAACTGAGCCATCATAGGAGCAGCAACACAGCTCGCATCAAGCAACGCACCACTCCCCAACGTAAACCCAGTTACATTAGCGGGGTTACCCAACTGCACAAGGCTCATGCTCGCAAAGCTCGGGTTGTACGTCGGCCACCCGAGGTTCGACAGGCCATTCACCGGGTCGCGCGCGAATGCGACCCACGCGCCTTGTACGTATTTTGAGAGCGCGATTTCGGTGGCTGTGGGCGCGGCGATGGTGCTTTGGTTGTATGTCCCGAATACGATGGGGATTTCGGCGGCGTGGTATGCTCGAAGGTCAGGTCGGGATGAGATATCTGGGAAGACAGCTAGATCGATGAAAAAAAAAAAAAATTGAGAAAAGTGACATGAGGAATCACGGAATGAGTGCGTACGTTGATATTGATACCTCCAAGTGTTGATTTTTGCCGCCGTTCGCTGGGTGGCAGTTAAGCCTGCATTACAAGTAAACGCAAGCTAGAAATTGAAGGTTACAGTTAGAATGGAATCTTGATGCTACTTTCTTGCACCTCCATAACACACCTGAGTCTGAATATCAGCCAAAATCTCGGTGACAGTAGGAATAGTGAAGCCCGTCGTCAACAACTGTTGGGCAACGACAAAGATATCGCCCTCATTCGCAGCGGTGCCTCCAAGAACGGGGACTTTCAAAAAGTTGCCGTTAGCAGCACGGGTGGCGGTGTCAGTGAATATGGTGATGTCTGTAATAATGTGGAATGCAGCTTGAGCATGGAATGGTCCACTAAACAAACACCTCGAATGGGGCACTCACTGTCCGCCACAAGATTGAAGGATAGATTCGATTTGATGACGGCGTCCCCGAGGGTGCGGAATGGGACAGCTTTCATGCATGTAAGCTGCGCTGCGTTGGTATCTAGATTGGAAGGTTAACGCGGTACAACGATGTGGATGCGGTCAGCTTACTTGTCCCACAGCCTACTGCATTAGCGATAGCGTTCCAGTTGGTCGCGTTGAGAGTGGCGTCAAGACCACCAGTGGCAGATAGACCGAGGCTAAAATAACGCAATCAGCGTCCGCATCCTATCCGCTGTACTGTATGAGATATTCCTACTTTCCAGATTCCTCAATAACACCTGGAAATTTTCATCAACACCCATCGTCCAAGTTCTCAAATATCATAAACCACTAACCTTTCACAATCGTATCTCCCACATGCGAAAACGTATACGCATCAATCGCAACCGCACCCGCGCTCTGACCAAACAAGGAGATCCTATTGGGGTCACCACCGAACGCAGCAATGTTATCGTGCACCCATTGGATGCCGGCTTCGATATCCAATAAGCCAAAGTTCTGCGATGTCGTGGAGCCGGCGAGCTGTGGTGCGTTGGGCTGGCCGAAGATGTTGAGCCTGTAGTTGATCGAGACAATAGTGATGTCGTCGTTGTCGCGCACGAAGTTGGTTCCGTCGTAGACTGTCACGGCGCTCTACACACTCAAGGCAAGGGGGAAAGGAATCAAGGTCAGATCGTCGTCGAAAGTCAGGGAAATACATTCAGAGAAGAAACAGAGATAACCTACAGATCCAAACTGGAATCCCCCACCATAAATCCAAACCAACACCGCAGTTCCCTTCTTCGCCCTCTGCCCGGTCGGAGCCCACACATTCACATTCAAACAACTCTCACTCTCCGTAAGATTCAACCCAGCCCCACCAGCGAGTTTCAAAAACTCCACATTTCCAGCATTCAACGACTGCACACACGTATCGCCGAACTGCGTCGCTTGGAGGGGCTTGGTGCGTTGTGCGGGCTTTTGAGGTGCCTGCCAGCGCGCGGCGGTGGCGAATGGGATGCCGAGGAATTGGCGGACGCCTTGTGCGCTTGATGTACCGGCGACGGGGCCTTGTTGGGTTTGGACTGTGAGTCCTGAAGCAGGAGGAGCAGGAGGTGGGGGTGGGGGAGGAGCAGCCTTGGGGGTAGGAGGTAGCACAGATAGCACAAGAGCGCTGTACGAAAGCAGCTGAACGAAGAATAATAACGAACGCATTCTGGGACCAGTGTAAAAAAGCACCTTATCTGTCCTAGTACGAGAATTGTGCCTTTTATACTCGAGCAGCGAAGCAGCAATCAGGATATAGCCAATAGCGCTAGTAAAAGTATTTCAGGCAGTAAGGTCACTTGATACGTTCCGGTGATTATGAGCTCATGAAGCCTGCAAGACTTAGATAGACACAAAATCGACGTCCCCCTGATGATCGTAACCACCCCGTACGTGTGGCTGAATTGACTGCAGCCGTCCATTGTGCTTCTGTATAGACAGGGAAGCAAAAAGATATGGGAGTCAAAGGCCAAGAATTGGTTCCACGCTGGGAGTTAGGTCGATTCTTCGGGGGTCTCTGTGCGTGTTCAGATATCCTAAAATGCCATGTAACCCGTTTATAGTCTGCGGAAACTCATGGTACGAGGCTGAAAACATACCTAACAGTCTTGTGATGCCTCTTTGCACCCTCGGAATACGACCATCGCTGCAATGATTCACAGCCAGGGCTAGAGTTTGGCGCTAAATATAACGAAGAGTGGGGTAGAAAGCACCCTTTCTCTATGAGTTCATAATAGAATTGCATCCATGAGCCAGGAATAATGGCAAGCTTGAGAGAGTTGGAAGACCATCGGCTTCTTCGATTCCCGGAGTGCTCTCATTTCTGTGTTGCGCGAGAGGATCGAATCCTTAACAGCGCTTTAGTCGTCTAGAAGAGCCAAAAATGAGACAGAGAAGAAGCTGCGCAGAAGAGACCTCATAGGAGTCATGATTCATTGAAGCACTGTACGAGGGAAGATGAACCAATCAGAAAGACATCCCTTCCGCGACGGCTCTGAACTCGGGTAATCGGTACATATTCTCACGGTATTGATACCCAGCATCAATGGTGCTCACCCAATCCTGGTCTCTACCTTTGTCCAAACTTTCGCTCTCTTCGAATATAGCCACAGCCCATGCACAACTTCACAATAGCAAAGCCTCGATGGCGTCAGATGACAAACTAATCTATTAAAAACAGTCAGGCACTACAAAATAGAATCAGTAATTAAACTGTCCGAGTGGCGAGGGAGGAATGTTTCGTGCTATCAGCTTGAACGCGCTCTAGAGAGGAGATAGGCCGCAATTATGAGCTGCTCAATCCTAAATGCAGGGATAATCATCAGCAATCAATTCCCCGGCCCACTTCAGCATTGCTCGAGTTCTTCTCACCTTCCCTTGACCAAGAAGGTTACACCTTGACTCAAAAAGCCCTTCGCAGTCTTCATTTGAAGGCCTTGATACAAACCTTCTACACCTTGGGTAGGCGTGTCCTTCATTTTCGAGGGATCAAGTTGACTCGTCTTGTCCATCGTATGACGCTTGTCTCGAAGGGTATCCCGCCCATAATACGCATCAGCCAACACCTCCCACAAAGAGTTGGCAGAGGATATTTGTAGTCGGATCTTTGCCAGAATGAGTGGGTAGAGAATCGCCACAGCAATGGAATTGGAGATGGCGGCGCCTAGGAAGGCCTGTCCAGGCGTTAGGTTAACGTCTATTGGGGAGCCTTTGGGATTGGCTGCTGCTGATCGAGAACGCTGGATCAATCCAACGACTCTGCGGAACATTTGTAGGAATGCCATTGTGATAGACGGATTGAGAGATAGTAACATGTTGGTTTGGAAACCTGTAACCCGTTCAGTGCATTCGGTGTGTTAGATGCTTTGAGTTGATGCATTACCTTTCCAGAATCCTCCGATGCCCTTTTCCTTGTAAATGCTTTGAATAACATCAGTTATACCGAGCAATTTTGTGTCTTCGTCTGTTCCTCGTTCCTCCTGCTCTCCACGCTCTGTTTGGAGTTTTAGAGTGACGATATTGAGAGGTGTTGACACCGCACGCGATGCGACACCAGCAATAAAGCCCAGTACAAGCTCCTCCATCAGTGTAGGTTTATGAACCAGCTTAAATCCTGGCGTCTTTGCCTTTTGAGGACCAGTTATTGAGATTAGCCCCCTGGTTGATAGTGAGCGTAGAAATGAGTAGAAGTAAAAGTAGAAGAAACTGCGATCGTATTCGTTAGTCTGTTTTTCGTCGTCCACCAGCATCGTACGCACTTTGAAAGAATGGTAGCATATGTATCAGGTAGAAGGCCATCGTATAATGCCCGCCAACCATGTTTCCGAACAATATGCTTCAAGATAATGAACGTGCCCAGGATTCCTCCTCTCCGTTTCCGTCTCTGGGGTGGATCAAGTTGCAATTGGGTTATCACCAGATCAAGAGGGTATGTCAATGCATTTGCCGATGCGCTACCAATTGCGCCAGAAAATGCTTGAACGAGGGGAGGTAGTGTGCTAGTCATCGTGGAAGTCGGAAACGACGATGAGCTTGAGCATGATTTCTTCAATACCATGGTCCATCGGTATGATGACGTCATGCACAACTCCGTCCGGTATTTGCTCAGACCGAATCACCGTACTTAGGGGCTTTGATAGAAATTACCCAGTTATGACAGCATTCGTTGGAGACCTTATGGTTTTAAAATAAATAAACACTGTGATAAATTCACAATAATCCACAAATACATAGGGTATACAGCCCTCTACAATTATAACTCTAGCTCTCTATAGCTAAACATTCACTGGAGTACATCCCAACGCGACACCCTGGACGTTTTGCTGGAGGATATGAATCAGTATCGAGAGTAAACCTCAACATGAGGAGTACTTACGAAGGAGGTGTTGGTACAGCAGACCGGTTGTGCGTTGCTGCGGTCCTATGAGTATAACCCTATTGTTGAAACGTTCGAAAACATACCAGGTTTGCGAGCCAGTTCCCGCAACACTGCCAGACGAACAGCTCACTGGAACAACGATGAGTATATTACTCCCAAAAATTAAAAAAAAGGGTACTCACAGCCAATGAGGCCGCTAATGTTGGGGAGAGAGATCCCAAGCAGGGCACTGATGATCGCCAGCGCAACAGCGCTGTTCTGCTGCGTGCTTTGGCAGCATTGTAGGGAGCCTGTGTTACAGTTCCCATCGCGGGAGATAATGGTGGTGGCGGCCGCAAGGCAAGGAAGGACAAACACGGTGATGATGAATAGGTACGCTCTGTATAACATCTTGCTCTGCTTTGAGGGTGCACGGAGGTGCTTAGGGGTTTATATACTGTTTGGTAGCCCCGCTCAAAGCGAGGCAATTAACATAATTACCCCGTTTATTTCCTGAGAGATGTTCATGCACAAGGCCTTGAGGTACGTTTGTTCTCATGTGTCAAGGACTGGCGGTCGATTCATTGCAGAAGAAGCTTTCAATCCGCAAGTGTGCGTCGCTTAGATGTTAATTGCCAATAAGAATTAAGCATTGTAGCAGACCTGTTGTGAAAATGGTGATGTCAAATTGCTTCGAATTGTGGAGTATGTGTCGATCTCATGGGAGATAAAAGCCACGACGAGGGAGAAGAGATGTATTGATTTATCTACATGATCTTGATGAAGACAATGTGTTGCTTGAAGATGACAGTTTGATTTGATTTTTGTATAGGAATTAATGCGACGATGAGAACGTTTCGAGACTTCCTACACTCTCGAATGACTCTACCAATGTGACGCTTATACATTCATCCTAAATTTAAAGCAAACACAATATGGAAGTTGAACAGCATCGAAGACGGTGCTTGTACTCAAGCGGTCACGTTTTGTAGTTCTTTCACATCGAATGTCATTGTTTCGGACGCGAGTGGGTCACTTGTGCATCATCAAGATGTAATTATCGGAGTTTGATAGCACCGTTGACTCTCATGTTGTTCATTGTATTGTAATTTACTTCCTAGTACAAGAGGCGGTGGATGCTCTGTACCCGTTGACGACTTTCTATTTTCGTGGATGTCAGGGCAGTGACATAATCACTTGTTGCCCGGTGTCACCGTCGGGCATGCTTTGAGCTTTCTTTCTAGTAGCAGCTAGGCCTTTGTTCTTGCTGAAAGGCCTGCAGTCGGAAACAATCGGCGAAAAAATAAAAAAACCCGAACCCCGCTCCATCTGCCTCGACGCGAAATACAGACCCCAGATAATGATCGGTGAAGCAAGCCCTCGACAGCGATGACAGGAAGAATGATGACACATGGCATCGTTCACCGCTTGCCAAAATTTGACGTTGTTCGGAACCCAGTCCCTGCTTTTGGCGAGAAATTTGGGTTCCTATCGATCCAAAATAAAGTTCAGTCCCCTGACTCCGACAATAAGAAACGCGACCAATTCTGAGTCCGCGAACCCGTGCTCGTCAAAATATTTCTCAGTGGCCCTCATCACAAAGGAATCAACCTTCCTGAGCATGACGGTCGGCCGAAAGTATTCGTTTGAGAATATCTAGTGGTGTCACTCCTTTTAAAATCACCGAAGTGGCCTTACCACCAATAACGAACCGTCCCTGTCCTGTGGAGCAAACAAGCGCCTAGCGAACTACCGCATCAATTATTGGCGCTTGGAGTGTATATGAGGAAATAGGCTGCAAATGCAGCCTCAAATCAAAACTGCATATTATTTGAGGGTCTAGATATACTTATATTGAATTGCGATGACATTGGCGGGGAGTTCAGCATGCTCAGGTACGGACCACCCGGAACTCCGAAGGCTGCTCACGCATCGCTTCCACGGTGGTTGGATGTAGTATGGCATAAATAATTTTTATAATACCAGCAAACGCTTGTACAGGATGTACTGAGACTACGAAAGACACTATTAGACGCTCGTAAACCAACCCATCGTGGGTAGCTGAGTGTGGACGTTGCTTTGAACGATAGATCAATCGATTGCACCCTTGTCGACCATCCATAGATTATCAGGGTGTATTAGCAGTTAAGTAAGTCGAGCATGGCTTATGGCCGATGTCTAATAATGTATATTGACATCTATGGGAATTATACCTCGGAGAAGAGTGGAATGTTGTGCGAGAGATTAGAGTACATACAGTAGATCCTCTACGCACAATTCTCCATCGGTGTCAGAGTATCATAACTACCGCTCGTCTTTCCTATCTCTTTCCTCTTATCATAAACTGACAAGGTCCACTGTGCCTATGTCTCCACTCGAAAGTACGGTTCCGACCATCAGAAAGCCATTCTGAAAACGGAGTGGGTCAGTCCTAAAGTTGTGATTCTATTCACCATCCCAAAAACAGAGCTTTAGGGCATTTCTTCAACATATAAATAGGACAGTGAGAATTGGGCCAAGTCTACAAGTCGCTACATTCACTCGAATCCGAAGCAACTAAACACAACAACATGAAGTTCACTCACACCATCGCTACTGTTGCTTTAGCTCTCCCGATCCTTGCTGGTGCCACTGAGCTGGAGGCTCGTGATACTTGCTCTACGGGACCCATCCAGTGCTGCCAGACCGTTCAATCTGTATGTTTCCGTTATTACTTTCGAGCTTACGATAATGGTTGCTGATGATTTATGATAGTCCCAAACCACTGGTCTGTCTCAAGTCCTCGCAGGTGCAGGTCTCCTCGGAATCAGCATCAATGCTATTATTGGCTCTATTGGAGGCCTTGTGGGATGTAAGTTATGCTGCTGCTGCTTTTAGCCTTGAGGGCAGATGACTGACTTCTGTGTCTAATTAGTGAGCTGCTTGCCACTTTCCGTCGTTGCTGTGGGGGGAAACAGCTGGTGTGTATACTACTCATGGGAATTTAGACTAACAGTAACTAATTCGCTTTTATTCATTTTTTAGCTCCACCCAGCCCGTCTGCTGCACTGACAACTTTATGGTAGGTTTTAGCATTGACCCATTGTACTATCAATTTGCTAATTGTTTTTGGTTTAGGGTGGTATTGTCCAAGCTGGCTGCACCCCCATCAACGTCTAGGCTCTATTTTTTACTATTTGTATTCGGTGTACCATACCTCTTTTTGAATGAATACCAGTCGAACAACGTGATTGGCAGTGCCGAGTTATATGTGAGGAAGATAGGGGCTATAATGTTTGTCCTTGGTTGAATCAGGAGTCACACGCCATTCTCGTATTCACGTGTCTAAGCCCCTTTTCCCCGAACACGGAAGCCGGATCTTGGAATTCAGTGCTGTCATTAGAGTTCACAGCCGTATTTCTCCATCTCTCTAAATTCCAGGACTTGAACTACTACACTTTCTTCAACATGTCTATCCCTCACGGTATCCGTACGCTAGGCGTTCTCGGCGCAGGCCAAATGGGAACGGGTATCGCGCTGGTCGCGGCACTCCGGGCTAAGGTTCCTGTCCTGCTACACGATCGTTCGTCAGAGCAAGTTGCAAAGGGTCTGTCATTAGTTGACAAACTGCTCACGAAGGATGTCGGCAAGGGACGTCTTACCAATGAGCAAGCCAAAGAGGCAAGGGACAGGATTACAGTTGTGGACAAGGCACAGGGCATTAAAGGATTGAGGGATGTTGATATGGTTGTTGAAGTAAGGCAAAGATGTAGCAGATTCTCTACTTGACATCAGCTAAGAATATCACAACAGGCTGTCTCGGAATCTCTGCCATTGAAGCAGGCTATCTTCTCTGAATTTGCTGCTGAACTGCGACCAGATGCTATTCTCGCCTCGAACACTAGCTCCATCAGTATCACCAAAATTGCTGCCTCGGCTATTCCTAAGGATGTCAGCGCCGCTAGTGAAGCTGGCAAGAAGATCGCAGAGCGCGTCGTTGGTAGGTATCCATCATGGAATTTGGCATATACGTTAACTGGCATGTTCAACAGGTCTGCACTTCTTCAACCCTGTTCCCGTCATGGTACATCCTAATTATTGCAGGATTGAGTCTGAGCTAACTTGAAAGCGCAGAAATTGGTCGAGTTGATCTCTGCACTCCAGACGTCGGAAAATACCTTGGAACGATCCCGTTCTTTTGCCATTGCTTGTGGCAAAGGTTAGTTGTGCTTGCACATATCTCAATACCGTTTATTGACGCAATGGCAGAGGTCACTGTCTCCAAGGATGTCCCCGGCTTCGTCTCCAATGCTCTTCTTATGCCATTCATCAACGAGGTATGAATTCTCATTTTCTCTACGGGTTGCTGCTGATTTATTGCCAAACATAGGCTATCATGCACCTTGAGAAGGTAGATTGAATTTCTCTACTCTGACGCGGACAACTTACATATCACCCTGCACAAAGGGTATTGCCACTCGGGAAGACATTGATACCACCCTCAAGCTCGGAATGAACCATCCCATGGGTCCTCTTCAGCTTGGTATGTTTGCTCTTTCTACTATGTCAGGTCATGAACTGACGTCATTACAGCCGATTTGTAAGTTCCCACTTCCAACGTTTGATTAATATCACTAATTTCGAGTCAAGCATTGGTCTTGACACATGCCTGGCCATCCAGAAGACTTTGTACGAAGGTACAGGCGATTCCAAGTACCGTCCTAGCATTCTCCTTGAGCGCATGGTTGACGCTCAGTGGTTCGGTCGCAAGAACGGCAAAGGGTTCTACGAATACCCTCAGTAGACAAAAGTATACATACCACTTTATGTTAAGCGCTCAGACTATAATTCTAGGAGTTCTCGTACTTGTCATCGCATTTTCAAGAACGATTCCTGAGCTCGAGTCATCACCAGTGTTCCATTGACGCTTTATGTTGAAGGATTATGTTTGGCACGACTATTTATTTTGCCAGGAGAGGGTCATGGGACCTTTTGTAGTCGACCAATACGCTTATTCTTGCAACAGCTTCAATCTATAATTATGTCGTGGGATGACCCACCCTCGTGGTTGGCAAGCTATAAGCACCTTCCTATCTTTTCACAAGTATCCCGCAGATTTTCCTTCCCTTCAGCATGCGCGATTATAAGGGTACCACGATCAAGCTCGACAAGAACGGTCTTCCGCTTCTTCCGCAGCCAACTGATGTACCTCATGACCCTTTGAATTATCCCAATGTATGTGATGCCAGCTATGATTCATCTATGACATATTCTGAAAGATTATGTATAGTGGCTTAAATATTTAATATTAGTGCAGGTGTCTTTTTTAGCCTTTTTAGCCACCTTGAACGTCGCGATCATCAATCCTGCTGTCGTTCCACTCGCCGAAGAGTTCAATATCGCGCACGTAACGGCCACATATCAGACAACCGTCGCCATTGGAACAAGCGCCTTAGGTCCCTTACTTTTCACCCCGTTCGCAAACGTCTACGGACGACGACCAGCGTACTTACTATCTGTTCTGATTGGTTTCGCGTCTGCCTTAGGATCCGCCAATGCGAAGTCTTACGGAACTCTTATTGTTGCGAGGGCTATAAATGGCTTTGGTCCCTCTGCAGCACTTGGTCTAGGTGCTGGTACAGTTGTTGACCTCTTCTATTCGCATCAACGAGGGAAATCTATGGGTTTTTTTACATTGATGCTCACGAATGGTGCACATCTCGCCCCTATTGTGCGTTCCTTGAACGTCGACACGTGCCCCGACTAACCTCATTAATGTCTGCAAGCTGGGCGGATACATCACAAGGGCCAAAGGTTGGCGATGGTGCTTCTGGGTTGGCGCAATCCTCAACGGGGCGATGTTCATTTTCGCTTTGGTCCTGATGCCTGAAACCTTGTTTGATAGGCCTGCAGAAGAGACGAACCCTGATGTGTCTTTGACTCAAGACGGAGATGGGTCTGATATCCAAAAACGCGATCAGCCACTGGCTCCCTATGCCCCCCCTCCTCTGGCTTGGGAGGTTTATTTACGTCGACTGTGGTTCTGGGACCTCGATAGACCACATACACGATATCTCAGGGCCACAGACTTTGTTGTAAAGCCCCTTAGCATGCTCAAGTACCCGTCTGTTGCCTTTCCAGCTCTCTATTAGTAAGTCACCTGAGCGTGAGGGATCCAAAGTTTGACATACTTCAGTGCGGTGACCTATGGTTTTGCCTCTATCGAGCCTGCATTGACTCTGGCCACGCTCTTCACGGAAATATATCATTTCGACACCGTTCGCAACGGGTAAGCTGGCTCTCAATAATCACTCTATCGGACTCCATTCTCAAGTCATCTTATCATCTCACAGCTTGGCAAACGGAGTCAGTTTACTGGTTGGAGCGTGAGCTGAATGAAAATCTCTATCAACGCCACTTTTCACCTGCTTACTCATTTTGCCTTGGTATTATGGCACAGGTCCTTGGGGGAATTCTGCTCTGGTCCTGTTACAGACGCAATGATGCTGAGAGCACGGAAACATGCATTGAATGACGGCAAAGTGGTGTCCGCCGAGATTAGGTTACAAGGAATATGGACAGGGGCTATAACTGTACCACTTGGACTTATCATGTACGTCATGATGAATCAGTGTCAATGCGCTGATGGAGCAAACATACCGCAGTTGTAGGGAATTGAGCTTGGATGACCATTTTCAGCCATAGCTAATTCAGACCTCCTTCAGATGGATTAACCATTCATTTTGCTACTACATTCATTGCCCCGTGTATCGGAATGGGTGCGTGTGCCCAATTTAACCATCTCCTTGTTTTTCGGCGACGCTTATCACTTGTTCAGCTCTTGCCTGCTTTGGAAGTAAGAGCTACGTTGTATGCTATTTGACCTCAACCACCGCTCAAGTTTTCATGGCAACAGTTCAAATCGTGACATCAGTGTGCTATACATACAGCTGCAGCGACTGCTATCGCTCTCGAAGCAATGATGTCAGCCAGTGCTTCAAGTCCGTCCAGCGCTTTTCTGATGATGGCGGAACTGATGGTGCCTTTCTAGCTTTTTCCGGCAGATCTTCGGTCTTACTCTGGGGTTCTACTCGTGAATATGTTTTCCTTCCTGGTGATGAGTACCTGCGCTAATATATACTGAACCTATGAATAGAATACCTTTCGGTGAAAGGGTAATGGTCTCTATTCAATGAGCCGATGCTCTCTATACTCACCTCGAATCTCGAAGATTGGATTCGAATGGTCCTTCACTGTGTTTGCTGTTATATGGCAAGTGTCTCGTCAGTTCTTTTTGATATCCCAATAACGCTTTCAAAAGCATTGTTGCATTCCTTCCCATTATTCTTCTCATGACGCATGGAGGGAGATGGAGAACCGCGTTAGGAGATCCAGATAAAATCTCTTGATGTTCGGGTCTATCCTCCACCAGTCTCGACTGTTGGAGATAGGTATATACATAGACTGTCTGTACGTGTTTAGCGGGAGTTCTTTGCAAGGTATTGTTCCTGACGAGTGCGCATTGTTACCCAGGCTCTAAACGTCGATTTGAGGTATCAACCAAGGCCCAATTTATTTGCTCAAGTTTTCCTTCGCCTTTCCCATTGTAACCTGCCCGGACTCCGAAATCTTTCTGGGATGACAACTACTCGAATTACCCCCATCATTGTTCACTCGACGGGGTCTACCTTCCGCCTTTCATTCTACGTGCTTTGCCAGAGTGTGCTATTTACGTTATACTCCTGAAAACTCCGGCGAGATTCCACAGCCTCTAATGTATTTGGACCGAGCTCCTTCACAATTCTTGGATTTTTGAAACCGATGGGGCTCAATATACTGAATGCCCAAGCTCAAGACTCAATCCACTGGCCTGGTCTGCGAGTATGGCAAAACGAGTCATTGACAAGAAACAATGATATATCTATGGTGACCACGACATTACCACACATCTGTCTCCACACTCTATAGGCTCTCGTAAATCACCAAATTTCCTGATATCGCCAAGGTTCATGACCATGTGCATTAATGTAGGTTCATGTATTATGTGACCTACTGTGCTTTCTTGAGCGGTGGGTTGGAGCTTATGATACTGACAAGACAGGGACGGAGGCTTGTCATTCCCACTGCACCCCAGGCAAAGTCCGACTCCAAGTATTTGTTGTGTGCGTCATTGAGTGCTTGCTTCTTGAGCGCTTGCTTCTGTATCTGGAATTTAGGTTTAATTCGAAGCTATAAGTCGGTGTCTCAGATCTGTGAGATGTTTGAGATTCGTTCGGCGTAAACGTGGGCTTCGAAACAATTTCACTAACCGTGGTAGCTGTTCCACCGATGAGTAACAGACACGATGGATATGGATCAATTCTACGGCCTGTTAACAATCTGACGGTGATTATAACCAAAGTCAAATTTGAATCGGCTTCTTGGCAAACTAGAAGCGAAGAAGCTGCAGTATAAAAGAGGGGTTCGAAAATTATTCAAGCTGCAGAGTCGCATCCCAAGCATACTGTACGTTGTCCAATGTTCTCCAGCACCACAAGAGCTCCTTAGCTAACATGCCTTTCGCAGCAATATAAACAAAGTAGCTCACTAACGATGAAGTCCTTCGCCGCTATCCTCTTCGTTCTCGCTGCCGCCGCCATCGGTACCAGCGCTAGCGCTCTTCCGCAGGATCCACCGGACGTGTGCTTGGCCGTCTGCCAAACCGTCAAGCCGACTTGCCCTCCTGGTCAGCGCCCTTCAGGTAGCGAGGGTTGCTGGGGTTGCTGCGAACAAGTCTTCTGCACCTTGGAGTGCCGCCCCGTCAAGCCTGAGTGCCCACCTGGTGAAGCAGCCTCCGGGAGTGAAGGCTGCTGGGGTTGTTGCCTCCCTGTGTAAACTCTCAACATACCATGACATATATTCTGCGTGCTGCATATATATTCACCCAACTCGACTAGGAAATATGGTTATTTTGTGCCTGATCTTACTGAAATGCGTCGCTGACGATTGACTGACGATTTTGACGATGAAACCCTGATTGTAAAATCAAAATCAAAAATTTGTTAAATTAAGTGGACTCTACCGAAACGACTCACAAGGCAGTGGTGGACTCCCGAGTGAAACTAGAATTGAGTCAAAGCTGGCCAAGAGATTTACACTTAGTTTACCACCCGATGAATGGCTACGAAAGTAGTGCAGACAGCGTATCGTGATCCGGTTTTGCAAGTCCGTTTATAGAGTTTCAAACAGCGAAGGAATATGACACAGAACCCGAGCGCACCATTAATCACTATGTACCATTCACATCTTCATTTCAGTGCAGTCAGCCCCCCATTCACAAGTTCGTCCAACATAGGTTAGTGCTATAGTGTGTATTTAATATACGGTGAACTGGAATGTCACTTTATGGGCTTTCATACCGGCATGAAAATTAAAATTAAAACAGCAGCACAGTTGAAGTTTCGAATGCATACTATTCGGTGACTTGGCAGCCCACTAGAAGATCGAAAGAGCCCTACAAAAGGTGATTCGAAAAGTTTTCAAAACTCAGACTCGCATCCTCTGATAGCTTACTGTGAGTCATCTAGCAGCCCCAATCATTCAAGCCTTTTACTAATGGACTCCTATGACAAGTCTGCATCAAACCAAATAGCCAACGTCCACATTAACCATGCACTTGAAGTACTTCGCCAGTATCTTCTCCTTCCTTTCTACCACCGTCATTGGGACCAGAGCCCATTCTCAGGACGTCTGTGCGAATGCATGCGAGACAGTCAAACCAACTTGTGCACCGGGTTATCAACCCTCAGGCTCAGAAGGATGCTGGGGCTGCTGCCAAAACACACAAATGCTGTGTTCAACGGTATGCTTACCTGAAAAGCCAATTTGCCCCTTTGGTCATCATGCTGTAGGATCTGATCAATGCTGGTCTCCCTGCTGCGAGCCAGACTACTCCTGCCAGTCGGAGTGTCTTCCCTCCAAGCCCGAATGTCCTCCTGGCGAAGCAGCTGGTGGGATTGAGGGATGCTGGACCTGCTGCTTCCCAGTTGAGAATCCTAAAAATAATGCATAGTATATTGCGGGTTGTAAGCGTCCCGATTGAGCAAATTTCTTTGAAACATGGGCGACGGACAATTGTGACCTAGTAAGTCCAAAGTTGGCACTTGAGGGGACCTGCAAGCGGTGCGGAGAGTTCCTGGTGCTTTATTCACGTGCGCAATAGCCCTCGTCAGGTCTATAGACCAATGAAGAGCATGTTAAAAGTCCTGTCACTTTTCTGCCGAACCCTGGTATTGCTTTCAAGTGGATTTCAACATGATTTCAAAGCCTTGGTGGATACATGGTATGTGATACAGGGGCAGCGACGTACCTTATTCGTTCGAAATTGCAACGAGACTTGATCGTCGCGGGCTTTCACCATAAATAACCGGTACCGAAGGGTATCAATACGAGCGCCAACATCGAAGTTTGAATTGGTTTGGAATAGACAACCTGTGCTTTGGAGCTCCCTTGGTTTATCCTCGAAGTCATCTCTGTCATTCGACGGCTAAAAATCATTGGTCATAGACGTGAGCGCCAAGGTGGAGCAATTTAATGGTTTGATCAGTTCATGCCTTTATTCGTTGCGGGAGCTTCGTGAAGGAAAGCTCGAGATTTGATAATGTAAAATATTTTCAGATTGTAAACATTTATAAGTATGTACTTAACAAGGATGATAATTGCTACCGCGGCTGTTGCCCCAGTGACTAGATAGTATAGCCTCGGTAAGTGCCGACTGGCTTTATTCACTTGACTGGCATTTGAATCTTAAAATTGTTAAATATTTCTCCATTACACACGTCCTACTATGCCTGAAGTGTTGTGTAAGGCTTAATCTAGGTCGCTTGGGATTTTTTAGGTTCTTTGCTGACATATAGACACTACTGAGAACAAGCTGAGAGGAACGGCATTTAAACCTATCAAAATAATAACTATAGGTGTCCCTATACGCTCAAGCTCCAGTCGTCGGGCAATTATGGATGCATTTGACAAAGGTGGTGCCTACAAACGTGTGTGCCCCTCACGACGAACTCACAATATGCTGGTTCTTGTTGTTCTTGCACAGCTAAACAAAGGCCCAGATCTTGACCTCCACACCACATATCATGATTTTACACCAAATACAACCGACCTTCGGACCCCATTATTAATTCCCATCCCTGTCAGGAAAAAGAGATTATGGTCATTTACACCGTCTAAGGTTAAGGCACTCCCAGGATTTGGAAGGTGTATATCGACAATTTGCCCATGTCATAAAGGTTTGAACAACATTCACCTTTGTCATTGACTTCCACTTCTCGAGAATCTTGTAGGGGGCCCCCTGGAGGCCCACTGAAGTGCCGTAGGGCGTGTTTCAACTCCACTATCCTACAATATCTCAATGGGCCACGTATTTCCACCTCAATCCTACACCGCTTGGGAAGGTCCGTTTTTATGTCTCGATTGCTCAATGGCCTATGTTGATGGGGAGCAAAAGTGGGTCTGACGATAGTACAAGTTTTGGCGGTATCCACAACACTTTTTCGTCTATACCATCGTATCAGGGAAAGGAGGATGTGGTTCGACGACTATGTGATAGTGATACCGTTACTTGCGGACTGCATTGGATTCGGGGTCCAGTGGGAGAGGATGAAAAAACGATGTAAGAACTCGTTGTGGCCGTTCACCTGCAGAAATTCTCATGATGTCGATGTTCATCACGAATTCCAGTTCCTCCTCCTCGCTGCATAATGGAGTCCTTTTGGATTATGATTGTGTTCTTCATGACTGTACTCTGGTAGGTCCCCATGCGATATTGCCTGTTGTGCGTAATGACGGACTTCGCTGCAGGATCTCTCGTATGAGCTTAGCCTTCTCCATTGCACGGTTGTTTCCCCGCCGGCCTGAAAAGAAGTTCGGTGTAGCTCTAGGTATTCTCTGCTTGGTGTGCTGTTTGGCGACTCTAGGTATCACAGCAGTTACGTGCCGCCCAAAGGATCATCGTCCTTGGTATATGATGGATGCCAGATCATGCATTCGTTCTGGTAATGGACACATCATCGGGGGCTTGAGTCTCCTCTCAAGTAAGCGCGTTGTCCTTCGTGCAACCAATGTTCTGACGGTTTCATTTGACAGTCGAGGTTGGCTCTGATTTAATATTGACTGGCTATCCTCTCTTCGTGTTATGGAGGGTTAGACTTCCGAAAAGCCAGCGTCGGATAATAATGGCAGCATTATCTGGCAGTATCCTCACGATCATGGCCACTATCGTCCTCGCGGTCTTCTGGTACAACACCTGGGACCTTGGCCCGGACGCCTGGCTGATTTCGACGGGTGTGGCTAATATCGAGGTGTGTTGATAAGTACCTTATCACCACTTGTTCTTGAGATGCGACTAAAACATATGATTTCGATGGCAGAGTGCTATCGGGCTAATGGTTGGCAACCTCCTCTTTCTCACCATGTTTCTCTATCGACACCTCCACCGAAACGACCCCGAAGAACCTGCACGACGAGCTACTTCGAGATCCACCGATGAAGTCATTGCAGATAGACCAGAACGGAGAATAACCACGCTCCCTGAATCGTCATTGAACATCAGCTTTACAGATATAATCCTGCAGAGCAGTCTATACCCCTCTTCACACTCATTTAACTCTCACAACACTTCGCCTTCGAGATCATCAGATACCGAAAAACAAGATTCTGGAGGCACAGACAACTCCAACACTAGGCTCACGGCTTCATGAACCCTATTGTACATATAGTTTTTATCTTATTTATGGCCTGCAGGGCACGCAGCATAAAGCCATTGTAATCTGTGGGCACATGTAGAATTTAGTTGAGCTTTCGAATATGGTTGATTAGGAACTATTGAATAGCCTTCATCAAGGTCAGGTAATAGGACCTTCAGTCGTCTTTAATCTGCTTGCCACTCATTTTTGCTCGTCTCGATGTGTATATATTGTCGTTGCTCTGTATTTGCTATTAGGTACATTTCTTCATTCATACAAACGGTTTGCTTTATCATTGGAGAAAGTTAAAACCTGACCTTATACAGTATAAGCGGACCAGGGGTGATGCCGATCATGATCCTACACCACAATCTTTGCTTCTTTACCAACACCACAATGAGGAAAAACAACACCCGCACGACTTCATAAAGCAAAGGGAGAAACTCTTAACAAGTGACACCAGCTGTTCGACCTCTGACTGTCACGATGGTTGTGGCCGCTATTCGTTTTCTTCTAGCATCTGATGCCATATTAGCACTTGCCTTACCTCTCACGATATTGCTCATCTGCTGGCGACATATCCCATGGCCTACTCTGACAGACATTAGAGAATTTATACTCTTGGGAAGGCGCCCGAAGCGCATCAGGGCAACGTACTTCTCCCTTGAACGGACATTTCGTTCTTATGAGCAATATGCTCAACTGGCAGCCAAAGAAGTCGGCCAAATGCGTCGGTCGTTCAACACACTCAGTCGCGCCAACAGGAATATGGGCAACAAGATTGGTTATCTCAAGAAGCTGGACAGACTTCATGACGTGACTAGCATGAATGCGATAATCACGAATAGCATCATGGAGCTTGCGTTGGAAGAGTTCCCGCAGCTTAAGGCGGTGGACATGGTTGATGTGGGATCCGCAGACCTGGGACGCGTTCGAGAGGCGTTGAAGCATTTTGTACGTGACTGGAGTACAGAGGGAGAGGTGGAAAGAACGCGTATTTTCAATCCAATACTCGACCTGTTGAAGGAAGTTCCTCCAGAGGAGCGCGGAAGTATGAAAGTGTTGGTCCCGGGATGTGGATTAGGGCGATTAGCATGGGAGATTTCGCAACTTGGTTCGTGATTATTATTATTTTGCGGAAAGATGGTTCAGCTCTTTAACTAAAAAGGTACTGCAGGTTTTGAAACGTCGGCCAACGAGTTTTCGTTTTTCATGACACTTGCTTTCCGGTTTTTGCTATCCCCTACAACGACGACAACGCCGAATGAACACTCACTTAGACCATACTCTCATTGGTTTTCTCATCAGCGAAGCAATGAATCTCTCTTCCGACGACTACCTTTCCCGGATGTCGTTCCTAGGCTCAGCCCAAATCTCCATCTGCTGGAGCAAGATTTTCTTACCATTCCTGCACCCACCCCTCTAACCTGGAGCAATGACTCGCTTCCAGTGCCAGCGGAATCAACAAACGGTTACGACTTCATTGTGACCCTGTTCTTCATCGACACCTCTCTCGATGTCTTCACTACCATGCGGCATATCTACAATCTCCTCCGACCTGGCGGAACATGGATCAACCTTGGCCCCCTCCTTTGGACTAGTGGCGGTCAAGCGAAGGTTGAGCTCAGCTTGGAAGAAGTCATTCAAGCTGCTGAAGAAATTGGGTTCTTTATCGCGAATGATACTGAAGGATTCAGTGCTCGCAGGACGGTGGAATGCGAGTACACGGGCGATAGAAACGCCATGATGCGTTGGATATACAAAGCCGAGTTCTGGGTCGGGCACAAATCCAAAGCATGAGCGCTTGGTTGATGTCCTTTAATTAACACTCGGCCCTTCCCTTTTTATCTTGATTTATAGAGGTAGACGCCGTTGATTGACCATTCCAAAATGGGACAATGGTGGGCGGCAGCCACTGTGTTGTGACCTCATCAAGTGTTAAGGACAAGACGAGAATTAAAGGGACGGCCCAAGCCACTCATCCAACTCCGTCAGCCACTTCGCATTATGATCGCCCAATTGTTCACCCTTTGTTGACAGCTACCGCCCCGACAACCACATTGATATTTGACCCTTCGTTCTGTTTGTCGAGGCCTCAGCAGTATTTATATCCTGCCCCTCTTGCATTACTTTTAAACCCACTACCGCTCGCTTTTCATCTTGACCTCCATTCATATCCACGTTCAACTTTCAACTGTTTCATCATGCCCACTATTCGCATTCCCCCAAGGAATTATACCAAAACTTCCACGTCATCGTCTACGGCTACATCGTCTTCTTCTACGCCTTCTCGTGAACGTCAGATTTTCGGTCTTGATGAGGAAGGATATGAACAAGACGATATTGAGGAACTCATGAAGGAGGCCATCAATGAGAAGAGAAAGCGCCCCATTGCCGGCTCGAACCGCGTTCTCAAGTCGATGATACACCAAGCAGCGGCGAATGGGGAGCCTTTGCATTCTTTCAATACTCAACCTGCTGTTCATGGGTTTGTAGATGTTGGCACTGTCCCTAACCAGGTAAGTTGTCTCGTTTCTTGGTCTGGTTGTGTGGACGAATATTTACTCTGATTCGTTTTCTTGCAGTGTTTCAATACTCAACAACCCATGCATCCCATGTCTGGTGCGCCTGTCTTTGGCGTCAACGGCGCTGTTCAGAACAACACCATGGATTGCGCCATGGATGTTGATACGGACGTGACAATGGAAGACGTCTCGAGTTCTTAAAATCCATTTTCTTATTTTTTTTTCACATTCCTCTCTTGTCCCTTCCTATCATCCATTCCCATTCCTGTATCTCCATTCCACCTACATCATCCTGTCTATCATTTTTCACATCCCGCTTTGTTGTATCACACTCGTTAATAGTGAGTATCAGACTTTTTATAAGAGAAAGTATTCGTAGTGTAAGTATTAGCGTAAGTAGCATCTCCTCACCTATCCAATTTTGTCCACCGTCTACATACCTCGAATATACCACTTTCACGAGGGACACACTGCACTCCAGAGAATCAATATCAAGATATGAATGAGTATTACTCTGTTATAACTAGATACACAGGGGGACCAAGACACTAACTAATCACAATGTCCTCGAGAGAGTGATGGGACACGAGAGTTGACAAACACAGACGGAATAAGTAACTGACACAGCTAAAAATATTATTAAAAGTGTCGAAAAGGGGAAATAAGACAAGACGAGAGAGAGAGACGGAATAAAGAAAGAAAGGGGGAAAACTAACTACTACTATAGCTACGAGGGTTTGATTGGTTGGATGGGTTGACGTTGCTTTTTGAGCACACAGCAAAGTGGTCAAGCAGGAAAGCAACTGAATAAGGAGTGATGATGCGATGGTGATGATGCAAAATGAAAATGTGGATAGCGTGTGTAGGGGATGCTGTTTGAATCGTTGAACAAAAAGGGGAGAGGGATATATAGATGTCAGGACGATTAAGAACAGATAATTGTCCACAGCAACGGTTGAGGTAGGGAGGAGGATTACGGGTATGTGGAAAGAGAGGGAGGGTATGTATCGCAGGGAGGATGGAGCAAATAAGTATAGATATAGCACCCGACAACTAAGTGGGATGTAAAGATCCTGTGAGGGTATTCAAAATTCACAGGAATATTTTTGTGTGGGTGATATGGTATAATGGATTGAGGCGGGATTGTAGAGTACACATGTTTTGCATTCCATTAAAGCGAGGTTGAGGGAGAGGTTATGAATTATCCGCCATGAATAAATGGGTAAGAAAAAGCAGAATGAGAGCACGAGAAAGAGTGAGTGGACGGTGTACAACAGAGGTCACCAAAGTTTTGAGCACGTCGAACGAAGTTATAAACAGAAATAGAGAAGGAAAAAGTAATAAATTTGTTAATTGAACCTTCGAAACTAGAGGTAATAAAGAGAGACAAAAGCATATAGAATAACTGGAGAAAAAACGAAATAGAAGAGAGAAGCGATAATGAATAAAGATGCCACAACCAATAGCCCAACAGATCCAATCTTCGTAATGAAAAAGAAAAAACACGCCATCAAAAGGTGCGCTCCATCTCACTAGCAAAAGTGAAGGAACATTGATGGGTGGTCATAAGATGGATCCCGGAGCCATACATCTTCCATCCATAGTGACTGGTATGGTGAAGCGGTTTTAAGGAATTTTGTTGTACATATATCGCAAGATAGGACTGGGGCAGAACGATGAAGCAATGACCGACGGTGAGAGCGATATAGGATGGGCCAGTTAGAGCAGGGCAAACAGGAAATGATGGAGCGAGTCAGGAGTATAGATGGCAGAGCAAGCGGGTATCCATAAATTATCTTGCTCAGTAGCACGGGAACGGGGATATAAACAGAGCTTAGGCAGCAACGCCATTCGCTTGAAGGGCATCAGACGCATCAAGTTGCATGGCTTGGGCCTCTGCAATGTCATGGTCTTCCCCGTTCATGAAGGAGGCATCACCATCATCACCGTTCTCGGCAGCATCTCCTGCATTGGAAGCACCATTGCCGCTAACGTTTCGCTTGCCACCAGAGCCGCCCTGAGGGCCCGAGCGAGGTGGGTTGGCACAACGATCCTTGCCGTGAGCAATGCGCAGGTTGGCATACTCTGGTTTGTTCTTGATACCGTCAATAGCCTTGATGGCGTTGGAGATGTTGGTAAAGTTAACAAACGCGCAGTTCCTGATGATAACATGTGGTTAGATCACCGCTTCTTTAACAAGGTTTGATCGACAACTTACTTCTCCTTGAGGAAGTTGACAAGCTCGATATCGCCATACTCGCCAAAATCGCGCTTGAGGCGATCGTCGGTGAAGGTCTCGTAGTCTTCTACATTGCCAATGTAGACGTTCCTGGTTGCGCCCGAGTGGACAGCGAGAGCCAAAGTAGGAGGGAGAGGTCCAGAGTTCTTGCCCCAACCGATCTTCAAGCGACGGTTGTTCAAGGTAAGCCCTTGATACGAAGCCACCTGGAAGAATGTAAAGGCGGCTGCAGGGTCGACAAAGCTCACGAACTGGAAATGATGATCAGTGAACATGATGCAATTGGGAAAAAAATTCAACATACAGCAATGTGTTTGTCCTGCAGGTAACGAATGCTCTGAAGAACACCACCACGGATGGCATTGCACAGATCCTCAGTTGTGGTCTCGGGGTGAATGTTACCGAGATACACAGTCCTGTTCATTCCCTGGACACCGTTCATTCCGTTAGACATGCCATTGGCATTCATCATATCAACGGGTGTGAAGGGGGCGCCATTGTAAGGGGCGAATGGTGCGAAGTTGGCTTGCTGAGGAGACATGGCAGATTGGGCGACAAGGGATTGAGCAGCAGCGGCCTGGGCCTGTTGGGCGGCGACTTGCTGAGACTTGGGAATGTACGCGCAACGATCCTTGCCATAGTTGACTCGCTTTCCGGCCCATGACGGCTCGGTGGGTAATGTATTGACGACCTAATATAGAGCATTCAGCCGCCGTGACGGAACTCCGGAAATGAAAAACGATTTACCTTGGTGGCTACGGAAATACTCAGGAAGTGAACGAAGCCAATGTTCTTGTCTCGGACGATTTTAACCTGGTCAATGAGGCCGAATCGGCTGAGCTCATCGCGAAGTTGTTCCTCAGTCATGTTCTCATCGAGTCCACCGAGGTAGACATTCCTGCTGGCGTTGCTCTGGCTGATGGCGAGAGCGACCTGAGCGGGAACAGGAGAAGGCTTTCCCCAACCAATCTTCAGTTCCTGACCATGGAGAGCAAGCTTCTTGATGGTAGCATCGGCATGGAAGGCCGCTGCGGTGGCACCATCCAAGAAGGACAGGAAAACACAGGATTTCTCCGGTAGAACACGGATCGATTCGAGAGGACCAAAGTGGACAAGGTTGAGAAGTTCGTCAACAGAGGCAGTTGCGGGGAGGTTGCCAACATAGACAGTGCGGCCGGTTGCGTTGTTAGACGCGTTCATAGCAGCTGTGAGGGCGACAGGAGAATATGCGCCGGCGGCTTGAGTGGCATTCGGGATAGCAAGGTTAAGAGAAGGAATTCTCTGCTGACCAAAATTCTGAGTAAGATAACCACGTAAATGATCAGAGGGTTACAAGTCAATGAGTCAAAAGACACTACTTACCTGTCCAAAGTTGTTCATCTGACCGTTGTAAGGGAAGCTGCCAAGCATCCCCATGTTAGGCATGGTCATTCCTAACATACTGTAGGCATTGAAAGCGTTATAGTTTCCATTTGGACTGCCCTGTTGTTGCGACTGCTGTTGCTGCTGTTGTTGTTGTTGCTGAACAGCAAATGCGGCTGCAGCAGTGTTTGGGCTCAATTGAGAAGACATGACGTTTCCGTTGGTCTGAGTGTTTACAGTCAATGAAGGAGTGGAGTAGAGAGGACTTCCAGCGAAAGCATTGCCATTTGCCTGTGTGTTGTTGAATCCTGGCTGAGCAATGCTGGCTTGAGGACCGTATCCATAGTTTGCAAAAGCATCCCTTGTAGAGTTATTGGGACCACCTGAACCGTTATTTTGACCCGAGAAAGCAGAAGTAGGAGACCAGCGAGCCTTTTTGGCATCAGGACCACCGACGGCTTCCATTGAGCGCTATGGGAGTTGAAGATATGTTAGCAGTTTCCTTTGGAATATAACCCTATAAAATATCTACCAACCTTCATCATATCTAGGTCAAATGGGTACGAAGGATATTGAGTAGCAAACTGTGTGTCGTCCATTGTGGTTGATGCGATATAAGACGGAGGGTAGCGGTAAAAATGGATGGTTTAATGTATGGCAACGGCGGAATTATAGTGAATAAAGAAGGATGTTAGAGAATTGTATTTAGATAATAGGAGGTTTAGAGAGCGTGGAGACTGGACAAACCAGCGACAAAAGAGTGTGTTGGGAGGATAAAATAAAATAGACACGCACGCAAAAAAAGGAGAAAAAAAAGTTCAACAAGGAGAGAATTGAACAAAGTTTCAGCGCAACTAGAAAATTAGCGCAATGCGAATACGTGTTGGTCAACGACGAGCACAACGACGAAGACTGTAATAAAGAGAAGGGGAGACGAATAACAACGACGGCGACGACAACAACGACGACGACGACGAAGAACAAAACAAACGACGAACGACGACAACCAATGAAAAACAATTTCAAAGCAAATTCAACGGCCCAAAATTCCATTTATATAAAATTTTCTCACGCTAACCATCTTCAAATGCGCACGGACCCAAATCATCAAATCACAAGGCGCTTGTGTTTAATATTAAATTATTTGATCCTTCTTGCTAACTGACTTCGAGACTATCAAACCAATCACAATACAAAAGACAGATGTACCTTGGTCTTGACTTGAACAAGAAAGAGTATCCCCTGTTATTCGAACGACCCTGAATATAAGACCGCCATGATGAGGGTTTAACAGATGGTTTCCCAAGTCCCTATCCCTCTACAAATATCACCGCACCGAAGAAATGGTTTAACTGTTCCCTTCCTGAACCACATCCTAGTAGGACCTGCTCCCGTCACTTCATGCCTTTGAGCGACAAGTTCTCCTCTTCTCAAGCCACCCGACTATTGCTACTTCGAAACAACCTAGGATGGTCTTACCTGCTCAAAATCATATGGCCTGAAAAGGTCTGTACATATCCGAGCCTCATGGCCTTTGATTTATTCTTTCGTTTGTGTAGTATGTATAACCCTACTGCACGCTTTGGTTTTCGTGTTGTGCATCGTACACCTACGGCACCGAATGCGCCTGAAGCGTCTCTGGTGGGACGACTATATCATTATCATTCCTTTAATCCTAGGCGTGGTCTATGTCACTCAGCTATGGGTTAAATACGGAACAACAAGTATGCAGAGCCCTTGCCCGCATTTCATTTCTATCCATCGTGTCGAATAGACATTGCCTGGGAAGTCTCAGATAGAGGAGATTTCTTTACAGGTGCATGGTTCGGGTCATTCCTTTATTTCTCCATAACATGATTAGGCTCCAATTCGCCCTTCTCGATATACACCAATTAACGTATGCCACCACCCGTTAGGATCCCGAGGATTAGTCTTCTCTTATCTCTGGCGCGAATCCTACCCCCTCGAAGACCCCCCTGGATACTCGTATATGTCTTCGTGGTATTGTTTTTCCTCATCTACATCGCCAGCATCGTAATTAGCACCGTAACATGCCCGTGCGACTCCGTGTGGTGGAGAATTAATTACAACGGGTGCTTCAAAACCAGCGCAGGTGACATGATCGGCACAATGGTTGGAGTAGTCCGTACGTCCCGCTCATTAGCATATCCACGAAGCCATCAACTAACGCCTTCACTCTAGTGGACTTCATCGCCGACGTCATCCTCGTAGCCTTTCCATTAGCCATGCTACGCAAAGTCCGCATCCCGGGCGAAGAGCGCATCCTGGTGCTCGTACTATTTTGCAGCAGTCTCATAACCTTAACCGCCTCGATTGGCTACTGCACCGTATGGTACTCGATCTTCAGAATTGGCCCAGAGTCGCGACTCATCTTCGTCATGTTCGCACACATGCAGGTGAGCATAACCGCATCTCAGTTGTCTTCACACTGCGATATTAATTGTTGCTTTTGCTTCCCCCTCCACCTCGCATTGCAATCTCAACCGCTGCTAAAAAATATCACTGCGGTAAATTGTTAAAAGGCCGACGCCTCAATGATATCCGCGAACATTTTGGTAGTCGTAATGATGGTCTATCGCAGGTTTAGACCACGCACGGATTCGAACGAACGACCTCGACGCAATGCAGGGGATGCAGATGGCTCGAGCGACAAATCAACAAATGCGAGACAGCACTCGCCTACAGAGTACACAATCGACACTGCAACCGCCGACAGCTCTGCTCCTTCCTACACTGTCATTTCTGTCTCATTCGGGAGGGAAAGGGAACGAGACTCTCGGGAAAGCAGCTCCCAGGGTGGGTTACCAACAGGTCTAGGCTCCATCCTGTCAAGCGTCTTATCCTCATCACGCCATTCGAATCTGAGACAGGATAATACCGACAGCGACGACTCGGGCCCGGGAGGGATAAGCAACCCAATCACCACTTCGTCGTCCTGGGACTTCTCATCATTCGAAAAGACACCAAGTGGTATTGCTTCAAGATAACACTCGCTAACATGATGTTGCTATCAAGCACATCATGATGTAGTCAAATGTGCCGAGGGCTACCTTCAGATTCGTGTACCCACTCATGCGAACGAGGAGCGTTTAAATTGCCCTATCTCCACAACTCCACCCATACATACAATATATTTATCCCCGTTACTCACCACCCTTTGACCCTTCCATTCAACCCTTTCCGTTCTATTCAATTGTCTAACCGCTCTTGACCTCTTGCAACCCTACATATAAGCGCCCTTACACTCGTTTACTGCCTCACTCCCCTTGGATCGCGTTCCCGTTATCGTACTTGCTTTCGATACCCCTCCCTCTTTTTAGTGACAGTCCTACGACGTACTCGCCGGCTACCGTCTCTAGCCTTCCTGTACCGTACGTAAACATACTTACTTGTCCTTCCTTCATTATTTATTCTATAAACACTCTTGTTTGTTGTCTTTCCGTATCTTCGGAGCTGCTATCCGCTCTCTGGGGCTTTTAGGTACAGCAATTGCATCAAATTGACATGGATATACTCCCGTTTGTTACTTCTTAGTTGAGCTTTCGGACTGTGACCGTAGACCACCAAGTTTACATCCATCATTCGAAAGCCACAGGGTCAAATCAGCTTCCAATGAGCGTTCAGCATGCGACCATCGCAGTGTCAAAGTGGGGGCGTTGGTCTATCGGACCCTTCGAAGTTCTTAGGTTACAGTTCCACGAAGTGCCACCCGTTACAAGCCATTGGACCTTCGAATCGATGCGATACGGTTGTGATAAAATATACCATGTCAACTAACCAACCGACTGACCGACCAATCTTTGCAATCGTGAATTTTTTCATTGTTACAAAGTAAAGACCAGTACAGATTCTACAGCAAGTTCAAATGCGATTGGTCGGACGGACCCTTTCAGGGATGCATACATACATACACAACGTAGTGCTTTATGGTTTAAATTATTCGACCAGACTTCTATGCTCAATTCCATGCAGACTGGGCATAAAAGCCCAAGATTGCATTTGCCAGCACAGGGCTATAGCTTTGCACATCAGTCGTCGTGAACGTCTTGGTCGTTTGCAGCGAATTCAGAATCTGCAACAACTGCGTCTCAATGAAATCGACAAAAACGAGATCGACAGGCGTGTCAGCGGAGACCTGTGGCGGAACCGACCCAATGAAATCTGGGACAGAGTTAAACGGCAGGGGCGCATGTTGCACATCGTCGCCAACGCCGGGGCACGACTGCGATCGCCATCATCATCAAAAAATTTGAGGGGTTCAGAAATTGAACGTCGGGGTCAGATAAAATGTCAAATTTAGTGATAAAATAAAATGAATCAGAATGACAAAGACGCCGCGGGAGTGGAACAAGGCACTCACATCAGTGGTGACATATCCCAATGTCAGGTTCTGCGCGGCCCTTCGAGCCAGTCCGTTCCTTTCGTCCATCTCCTTGAGCCAGCGACGGTATACGGTGTCGACGTGACCGCGAGCGTAGAGGTCTGAGTCCCGCTCCTCGAGAGCACGACGGCGTTCATCAGCTCCAGCATTGTTAAGAGTCGGGAGGACCTGGTTTGCAACGCTGAACGGAATACTGGGGATGAAGAGGAAGGCATCAGCGAACGGCGATACTGTTAGCTGGTCGTTTTTGGTGAATGATCCAGCGTAGATGTCGAATCTCTGGGACCCGGAATTGGTAATGATAATTCTGGGGTTGCTGGCACGAGTGTTGTTGATGGACAAGGCAACAGGGGCGGCCTGAACAATTGCAATTGGATCAACGGATGGCGAATTAAGCACATCTATGCTATGGGTTATCGAAAGTACATACCTGTTCAATGAATAGAGTTAAAGCAGAATCCTCGGATGGATATGGAGCCCTAATAAAAAATTAGCCATATTTTTTTGATGCGGAACAGTGATATAACCCACTGGCTAAGCGTGAAATCATGGGGTGCCACACCAAACTGTGCGGACAAGTCGAATCGGGCTGCAAGGTCATTGAGGCCCTTCGAAATGAGCTTTCCTTTGATGGTATCGAAATTATTGGTGCTCTTGCGGGAATGGAACTAGTCAATGGCTTTAGCACGCGCAGACCAAACCCTTCATGGAATGCCCTGACTAACCTCGTAGGAGACTCTGTTAGGGTCCAAATACCGGCGACTAAACTTGATAGGTTTCTTGCTTCCTTTATGATCAAGGTCGGCAGCTAACCGTAAAGTTAAACACACGGTTAAAGAGTATTGGGTTCGAACAACGCACTAAGCCAGCCTAAAACGATGAGCACATAAAAATCAGTGGAACGTGTCGTCTCTAAAAGAGTAGGGTGCGTACCGATAGTCTCCATATAACGACCACTCTCCAGGGACATTGAACGAGAATCGAGTTGCACTAAACAGATAATGCTTCTCATCAGAAAAAATACGACAACATATCAGAGCGTGTTTGGCATACAGCAATCGCGGATGTGGGTGTGCCCTGAAGAAGCAAGACATGAGGACGTGGGGAATTTAAATTTCGTCACCAGGTGTCAATGCTTACCACCGAGAATCAGGATAGGCGTAGAGGCATGTACAGCTCGAATGGCATTGAATACCAATGGCCCTGAAATGAATTGCGTCAGATAGGGTCTTTTGAATATGGCCGGCATCTTACAGTTGTCTCGAGCGACAGGCATGTGGCTACATGTGAATAAGAACTTTCATATCGGCTCTTTGAAGGGGAGGGAGATGGCTTACCCTACAAGAAGGAAGAAGTCCGGTTCTTCTTTTATCGCCTCAGCGAACTGTGAACATGGATTAGGCTATGTTGCATATTGTCTAGAACACGGAACAAAGGTCGTACCCAAGATTCGTTCACCATATCTGCGACTTTTTGGACTGTGGTATTGCGATCATTTCCGGTAAAGTTGTAGAGCACACCGAGGGAAGTAACCTTCTTTCCCTTCCTCGTCTTGAATTTGGCAAATCGTTCTGTCGGTGAGCTTAAGTATTTATCCATATCGAGAACTGTCGCGAAAAACATACCTCCGACTGGCACAGTGACAACTTGTCCTTTCTCGTTGAGAAGAGTTATATTTACATTAGATGACAGATAGCGGCCTTTGAGACTGGGGGCGAAATTTTGATGCCTAAAATACAACTGCTTAGATGTTTGGAAGGTACGAGATAAAGGCCGACTTACATATCCAAAGCATTGGCGTAGATATAGAGCTCATGACTGATACAGGATTCAGAGTGAGTGTTAGTCGACTCCCTTTAGTTGCGATTCTTACTTTCCGATAGCCATGACATCGTAAGGAAGCTGCTTGAGGAATTGATTGGCCTGCAAATACCTATCAGAATGCGGCGCTTATGAAGTCGGGAGAAGAAGCCTACATCATGTGCATCAATTCCTCCAGCGGGAAACCCGTCGGTCAGACCAGTGCCTACAGAATGAAGTTATCTAGAAATAACCTTAATTGAATTTTTCTTACCGTCATGGAGGTCACCAGAGTCAACAAGCAAGAGATCCACATCTTTTTCCTATTCGCACTCATAAGGTGTGGCGCAGTCTAACAACTAACGAACTCATACCAGTGCGATCTCCTTCATATGAGCAACGAAGGAAGCAAAGTCTCCTAGATCTCCACTGAAACCACATGGTCAGCACCCCCAACCCAAACTCGAATGTTGGAGCATACCTGTAATTAGGTTCGGGGAACGACTTTTTCTGATGACCAAGCAGCCAGCCATGACTATCTGTGGTGTGGATGATATTGATATCTCCCCATTCCAAAGCTCGAGAAGGGGGCGTCACAGATTGTACTGGCGCAGGTCCATGAGAATGCCCGCGCTTCGAATGATCATGAGGACCATCTTCATGATCAGAGCATCCCAAAACACCAGTAAAAACTGCCACAAGCCCAAGGACAGTTCGAAGACCTTGATTGAACAACATGATGCGCTGGGGAGGAGAAAAGAAAGGAGAAGAATAGATAAGAAGGGACCCCCGCGGTGCGAATCGAAATTCCCCTCAAGGGGTTTTATATGGAGCCTTCGTCCAGATAATTGGAGACGGCAGGCGATGTCGCTGCTAATTTTAGCTGCGGTTTAACAGGCGTTGCATGTGGCACTCAGGAACTTGCTGACCCCGCTGTACGCGATGATTGACATGAAGCGAAGCACCTGAATGCATTTTCTCGCACGTTGCGGTTCATTGGTGAACATATGGACTGAAGATTTGGTATTAGGAGCTTTGATAGGCCCGGTGTTTTGCTCAGGGAATCTTGCGATGCTATAGACACAAAGTAAGAAACAAGCTAAGAAGGCTGATTCAAAGGTTTTCCATCTGATAAACCTCGTAAGCGGGCTCTTCATATGGATGCGCCTAATAACAGAGGGAAGACACTATCAGCATGGTCTCTTCTTTGGAAAACAGGCTCTCACGACGTTAAAAGTAGATACACACGTTCTTTAGCTCTTGAATTGCATTCTTGATTTCCTCCTGCTGGCCCTTGTCGTTGACAACTACTTCCACTTTATCTTCCTCCACATACTCCAGCTGGCCGGTCTGTCCAATTGTCGGGTTAGCTCCATTTACTGGTTGAAATTGGCCTATAAATAAAGTTTGAATATCATGGGTTAATAGAAAAGCATGGCCACGTCGACGGGAGGGAGATATATGGGTGTTTAGTACATAAAAAGAAATCCGTAGCACCAAGTCCAGAAACCTAACCTGTTCCTCGAGTGACAAAAGCACATCGTTCATAGTCGCCAATCTTTCCTACCTCCTGAGGGAAGCTTTGAAAAAGATGATCAAGAATGCGCTTTGTACTATCCCTTGGAGCAAAAAATATTAATTTGAAGCGAGTCAATGACATTTTGTATCACAGATGATGATTGAGTTCAAGTTGCAAGGATATCAGAATATCAAGGTCGGGGTGGGAGAACAAGCCGTACTTCCGAACTCCGACAAACGATCCTGCTCAATCACGACTTCCACGTCTTGACGTGTCCAAGGTATGTCCTCATCGGCAATTGCATTTCAATTCATCTAATAAATTATTTTATATCTTTAGTTTTACGATCTAAAATGAACCTCACTCTATACAGCATTCAGAGCTTCATCATCCTCGACACAGAGGGTAATCGTGTCCTTGCTAAATACTACAAACCCAAAGGCACACCTCAGGGCGAGTCCAAGGAGTTTGCTACATTGAAGGAGCAGAAGGCTTTTGAGAAGGGACTATGGCAAAAGACCAAGAAGTCAGGAGGTGCGTTGTTGATCCTAATTGCTGACCCACCGTCGTGTTCACTGATGGCGGTAACATCTTAGGCGATATTATCCTATACGACTCACATCTTGTCGTGTACAAGCACTCTCTTGATCTCATCATCTACTTCGTGGCGGGCCCAACGGAGAACGAGATCATGCTCTACAGCGCTCTTAACTCCCTCGTTGACGCCTTCACTATGCTACTACGCAATGCGCTGGAGAAGCGGGCTGTTCTAGAGAACTTGGATCTAGTGTTGCTCTGCCTCGACGAAACGATAGACGATGGGTAGGTTCCAACAATATCACACCCTATGTCACGAATTTCTCACCTCAATACTCGCACAGAATCATCGTTGACACAGACGCAGCTGCCATTGCTTCGCGCGTCAGTCGACCACGACCAGACACAACGGAAATCGTCATCAACGAGCAGACGATTATGAACGCATACCAAACTGTCAAGGAGAAGATGCAGCAAAGAATCAACCAGCTCTAAGCACCATTGTTTCTTGTCCACTTTCGTCAGATTAGACCCGAATGCATGTATTATCTCGTGTAATCCCATACCCATTCATCAGGCTTGCAAATGCCACGAATCACGGAGATGCTTTCAAGATTAACGTTACGCTCTACCTTTCTAAGTCTAGATCACGACTCTAGCTTTCAAAATTTGCTTGGAAGAAACGATGCTCAAAGTCTTCTTCCGATCGCTAGGTGTTTCCAACCCCGTAATACGTCACTCCTTCCTTGATAAACGGACGAGAACGTCAAGGACGTAGAATATCATAAACTCGTAGCAAACACGTTACGGCATCAAGACAAACAACAAACGAAAAGGTATCCTACACTATGGTACACTGATGAGACATCACAAGATGACAGAAAATATGAGTGAATAAACTACAACACATTGGCCAAGGGAAAGATGCAGAGCAATAACAATGGTGAACGCAAGCTAGGGAAGGTAGAAGGGAGACACTGAAAGAGATCCGAGAGGAGGGTTGCATAAAATCCAGGGATAGATTTAAAACAGACGAAAAGAGGTAATTGATGTTCAAAAAGAGGGTCGGGGCTTGCACAACCGAGTATGCAAGAAATGGAAGTTGACAATTGCGTTTGAGGCGTTAAACGGGGGGTAAGGGTAAGGTTGATATTGAAAGTCCGGTGCAGGACCGTCCCCCACTGAGCAATAACCATCTTGATCGTCAAGTGGGGTTGGGGTTTCTGCACAGTTTGGTTGGAGTATTTGGGCCATGTGCGGATGGCCTCGTGGAGAGAGTCAGGGCAGAATTCATAGAAGGCCTTGCAGCACAGCACTGTAGAGCAAAAAATAAATTAACTTTGTCAGTAAATGGCTCAACTGCGATCGAAGGGAAGAAAAAGGATAAAGAAAAGCGGGGAGACACATCGGAAGCTGAAGGACCTGCTCTCGGGTAGAATAACCGGACCCTCTGCGTCGATCTCCAGCAGCACAGACTAGGGTCATGTGCGCAGACCGAGTTGATGCGTGTGGGTTAAGTAAAAATCGAAAGTATAAACTTACTATCTGTGTAGGGAGGTAACGTCGACGAGGCCAGAATACTGACACGCCGCAACTGTGATAACCGTAGCAACGGTGAAAGCTCCTAGTGTTGAGAACAACCGGGTGGCACCAGAGCGGTTCAAAGCATCCTTCGCCCAAACTTCAGAGCTCGACAGTGCTGGGTGTTCGTAGAGGTCGCAGGCAGCTCGCATGTTGAAAGAATAAGTAGAATAAAAATTTGAGAGAGGTGAGGTGCAAGAGACAGTAGTTCGTAAGAAGGGTTATTCAAGAGATTACAACCCGTTAAGTCGTTGGATTTGGTTCGTGAACACCGGATGAGTGGTGGATCTGAGGCGGATGGAAGTGACTGGGGGAAACAGAAGCGCCTTGGACAGACGGAAGAATTCTTCACTCTTGCTGGGTTATTATGTAGTTGGATCCTTTATCAAGGGCCAAGGCACGCTGCGTACACCTCTAACCCAGTCTGGCAATTTAATGAAGGGACGAAGAGTTGAATCAGCCTCGTTGCACTTCATCAGACACATCTGGGGAATATTTGGACCTACAAATTGTGTAATTTGAAATCCAGGTGACGTTGGACTGCAAAAAAGGTCCCTTGAAAGCTTGGATATTCGGCTTCTAGGGTGTCGGGGTGGAATAAAGATGACAATCGATTCCCTGTTGTGCACTAGATCCCTGTAATGGTCTTCGCGGTAAGACTTTGGTGGCTGGTAACGACTTGCAACGTGTTCTTGCAATGACAAATGCCAGCGAGGTGAGAATAGATGGTCAAGATGACTGTTGGTGCATTAAACCTTTTTATACCGTCTTGGTACTCAGTCAAGTCTGTTATGATGGTGTCCAGCTGATCATGGCACCTGTTTGTTGTTCTCAGTCCTCATTCCATTTCAGGACACTTCAGTCTTGTCCTGATCCGAGGGTGAGGCGTAGTTCTACAGTACTGACGCGAAACCAAACAATGGAAGAGCTACTCGGATTTCTTTCTACACCGTCTCTGTCCGAACATACCCAACGTTGAATACCGCAAAAATTATAATTATCGAAGCCATCGGGAAATACTTCACATGTTGCATACGGAAATAGCGACGTTCACAAACGGAGATCACGAGTCGGAGGTGTCAATTTCTTGAGTTTCACTGAATGAATTGGAATGGCTGTACTACTACCCATAACAGATACAAAGCTTGCGGTACGATAACGGATATGAAGAGTACACAGGAAATATAGCCAGCCAGTGGGAAGGATACTAGATAGAGCGAGAGAGATGCAGAGAGAAAAGAAAAGGAATGTCGTGACGTCGTTTCAGTAACTAAAAGCACAGAGTAGAAATGCGATGGATATTTGCGGGGCACTGCAATGAGAACAGATCCGAAAACCGAGGAGTGGGGTTGCAAAGCATTATGTTCGACAAGGCATAAAGGTATACGTAGAAAGCGTATCTTCATCATGAATCAGGATATGACTTGACCGGTCGTGGTGTAAAAAGAAAGCAAGAAAATGATTAAAGAATGAGTGTCGGACCGTAGGCAGCAATGGATAAAAAAAGGGTATGACAGCTCGGCTACGACCACAGCGGGGGTGGAACAACACCGCAATTATCGTGTCTCAACCCACGACGTTCAAGCTTAGAACAAGCAAACAAAATTACTTGGGAAAACATGTCTCCCTTTTTGTCGTCTAGCTTCGTCAAGCAGTTCACCGCTCCACCACCCGTCCTCGGGCGTAGCAGTAACGGCAATGATGTCTCCGGCTTGGAAGTCGAATTCCTCGTCGATGGTTGCGCTATAATCATACAGGGCCTTCACTACATCACACAAGAAGCATAAGTACGTCTGCTCACCAAGGATCAGTATGAATAGAAACCTACCATAGAACAAAACGTTGCTTCCATCCTCGGTGACTTGGGCAGGGGGTTGAGGTGAAGGTGATCGACCTGCCTGGTCTGCATAACCATATTGTTGAGGAGCCTGAGCTGGTGGTTGGTGAGGTGGCTGCTGCTGATACCCAGTCCTCTGCTGTTGCACATGTCCCATCATTTGAGGTTGTTGCTGGTGCTGAATAGGCTGTTGCTGTGGAGGTGTCTGATTACCATAAAAGTTACCAGTGCTTCCTCTCTGGACACTTCCATTCACACTTCCATATGGGCTTGAAGGTGCTTGCTGATATCTCATTTGCTGCTGCTGTGGTGGCGGAGGCTGCTGATACTGAGCCGGAGGTGGCTGGCTGTATACTGGCTGAACAGGCTGAGGAGGTGGTGCATAAGTTGGCTGAGGAGAAGGGGCTGGGTACATCTGAGGCCCTGGGGGTGGGGTGACGGGGTATGACTGAGGTGCCATCGGAGGCGCCATAGCGTTCGACATAGGTGCAACATAGCTCGATCGGCGATGGGGTTGCTGGCCATGTGCTGGGTGCGGTGGCATCTGCTGGCCAGGTGGCGGTGGAGGCGCATAACCTGGCTGCTGAGTTTGTGGAGGCCTATGTTGTTGCTGCTGGAATCGTTGTGCCATCTCATCATGCATCACCCTACCACTGGGATCCAAAGCAATACCGATAGTATTTGGACTGGGCGAACGAGCAAGCCCAGCACCACTTGCAGCTGGTGGTTGGATGTACGTGCTATTTCTAGCGACCTGTCCAGGAGCCGGACTGGGTCCTCGAGAGATGGGCTGAGGACTGTTGCTTCTTGATCCATGTGCTCCAATGCCAGCGTGGCCCATTTGGCTGAGGGGTCTTGCCAACATCGCTCCTTGGTTCTGACCGATGCTATTGCTATGGCCATGTGTCGGGCCAGAAACTGGGCTGACAGATGATGGAGGTCCGGCTCGACTAGGGCTGCGACTAAGGATCATGCTCTTCCTCTCTCCAGGCAAAGACTGTTGGTAACCTGCCAAAACTTCCTGTACGACATCAGATCCTGGTGGCGGCACTGAAGGCTTGGGAACCATGAAGGCGGCGGTAGGTGGATTCGGTGATGGAGGTCTAGAAGTTGATGGGTGCGCTCCAACAATCATATCTGCAGAGTTCCTGTAGTCTCTGACCGGTGTTGTCGCGCGTTGAGAGCTCGAACCTGCAGCAGAAGCAGCGGTGGGTGGAGGAGACAATGACAGCGATGAAGGTCCTGGACCAGCTGTCGTACCGGAGCGAGCTGATGTTGACGATGCCGCCACAGATGGTGCGTGGCTTAATCTAGCATCTTGGGTATCAGTTCTAGGCTTGGTAAACGTGTTACGCCTCGCACTATTCGTCGATGAAGTCGCCTGCATCTGTAATTCCTCCAACTGTTTGACCAGCGGATCGACGGCTGCACTGTTTCCATTTGTCTTGATGGGGGATGACATGCTAGCGCGAATTCCAGATGAGCCTTGAGGATCTCTGGATGGATCCACTTTGTATGCGTTTGTGCCCACTTTGATATATGTCTCAGCATTAGGATCAATAGGCTCAGCGTGCGGATCGTGGAGGACCTGTCGAAGTTGTTGAGACGGAGTGCCGACAGTTGAAGCCCGTTTATTTGCCGGTGGCCGGCCATTTTGACCATTTTGCTGCGGTTGACTTGGCTGTTGGGTTTGCGCGGGAGGAGAGCGACTAGGACCAGCTTGACTAGAAGAATGACTGGATGCATGGCTAGGGGCATGTCCGTTGGTATATGGAATAGGTCCTGATCCACCGCGAGTCGAGCGACGATTTAGGTCAACGGGCTGTTCATGCGGGTATAGGTCAGCAGGTTTGGCTCCCCCACCAGCGCCAACACCTGCTGCATTAACAAGGGGTTCGTCATCCATAGGGTATGGGTTCATAGACATGGGGATAAGAGGCCTTGCGGAAGAACGGATAAATTGAGCAGGTCGGGTTGTAGGACGGGCACCGGCTTGAGGAACGACATCAGCATTTTGATAGTTGACGAAGCGGGGAGGATCCGGAATGTGGTTGCCTGTGCCATAGTCATGAACGAAAGTTTGAATTTCCTTCTCCGTTTCCATCTGTTCCAATGACAGCCTCACTCTTTCGCATGACTATAGAAAATGATAAGAAGTTACTCCAGCTCAGAATAGGACGGAAATCACCTCATCATCAAATACGCAGACAGTGGAAACCAAGTTTGCGTAATTCCAGACCGTATCTTTCGTGAAATCCAAGCGATCCTCTTCCAAATCCTGACAGGCATCACAGAAGTCTTTCCATTCCTCTTCCCATCGTTGAACTGTAACAGACAATGCTTGTGCACAGTGAGCGAAGTCTCGTTCATTGGTCCGCACTGTCTGTTGTGTCCGCTCCAGCTTGAGATTGATCTTCTCTAGATCCTTGCCTTGAACGAGGGAAGCTTGTGCAGTAAATGAGTTGATTCGCAGACAATCCTGCTCGTACTTCTCGCGTGCCTTGTTTACATGCCCTTCCTGAATTTGCTTGTTCTTGAACTTCTGTTGAATCTCTGACTGCTTCGTCTTCTTATATTCCACCTGTCTTTGATGGAAGCGAGCTGTGGGTCCTTCAAGTTCTGCATGAATTTTCTGTGCGAGATCTAGGTGGGCGGCAGCTTGGCATTCTGTTTCATATCGAACGGTATCCAGTGATTTACGCAGGTCTCTATCAATGAGGCAGTTAGTCAAAGGATTGTGTGAAACATGGTGATGCAATGGTATTGGTGAAATGAGGAGACCATGCCTCCCTGAGGTAGCCGCTACCAACCAGGAACCTGTGCATGACCAATATATGAACAGGGACCAAGATGAGGGTCTCCGCAATTTGTCCCAACACTCGATAAAGCTTGTAAAGTTTTGGATACTCACCCTATCTCATCCCGACCCAAAGCCATCTTTGAGAGTTTCCCTAATCTTTTAGCGTAATCTTCCTCGATGGCGGTTCTGAAACCGTAGTCAATATATGAGATAATCGTAGATAAACAATTCGCGTGTACCTCTCCTTCCAGAATGCTCTCAGTTCCTCCATGGTTCTCGTAGCTCCGCGCATACGAGCAAAGAGCACGTCGACACCTCCATCACCAATGCCCCAGAAAGAGTTACAGAAATCAAGCGATGGGTCCAACTGGTTAGGGGAATTGGTCCTTGCATATCTAGATAGTGATGTCGAGGAAGATTGTCGTCTGGCAGTTATATTCATGATTGGGAGTGATGAGGAGGAGTTGAGGGGAAAGTCCCTTTGAAGAAGAACGAGCTGGGAGTTGTTGAAGTTGAACCTGTCCACTGTGCGGCACTGAAGCGCAGGTTCAGCGTGACAAAGATGTGACACCACCAACTCATTGGAGTCACCGAACGCGCTCAACTCGGCACGGACAATCTCAAGCAGCAACCAAGACAACCAATTGATGCACAGCTTTGGTTCTAAATTCCTCACACAAAACGTGCATTTTATAACCTTTTCATCGTCAACTTGTGAGGAGTGGACGCGCTCATTTATTGCGTTTCTTTGTTGGGAAGGGCCTTGTTCTTTAGTTTCATTGTGATCTTTTTTTCAGTAGAACGCTATACGACCTGCCCAGGTATAATTAGTTGACACGTCTTATCAATCACCAACTCAAAGATTTATTATAATCAGCCTCCAGTAAGAATCTACCTTCGAATCCCGTCGGTTGACGTCGATTCTATTGCATCAAGGCAGAATCATTTGTCAGAGCCCTCGACGGCGTGATTGGTATCAGCAAACTAAATTCAGATTCATAAATAATATCATAGAACTGATATAGATATAATTTTAGATTTGCCATTACTATACGTTATGTGCAGCAGGACGCGAGAGGGCATCGTAAGGTGTGCACTATCTCGTCGATAAGCGTGTCTGGTCGCTAAATTAAGACGAAAGCGAGCAGGGTAGACAAGCACATACAACTCCGCATATTTCTCCTCGACACTATATTTAGTACATAACTCTGGTCCGACAATCTCGCCAGTTGTTTTGCTGATTTCTATACATTGGCTTCGGCATTGGACGGACATATTCGTCGATGCTCGTCTTTCTTGCGCATGGGAACGCCGTGCTGTTCGCAAGGACGAACACACATCAAATGCACACCACGCCATTTTTACACTGAGAGTATCAAAGAAGTCGTCAGAGCTCCACTTACCCACATGACGGCTCAAAAATCAGTTTGAGCCACATGGACGCTTGTTGGATGCGGTGATCAACGGGCGCTTAGCTATTGATGAACAGATGTCCGATCCCAAACATATCGAAGACCTTCGTTCGAAGCCTCCTTGTCGGTGCCCTTATACCTCTCAAAAATGACCCGTTGCAGTATTAATCCCAATAACAATGCCGTCTTGAAAACTGACCAGTAAACTAAGACCAGATGATCTCGCAATTGCGTGCACGCTGACGCAGCTGATCATAAAAAGGAGGTAAATCATAGCAAATAAATTAAACGAACATCAGACAAACTGCGAGATTTGTCCGAAATTACTTCTGAATTTCGAAGAGCTTCACTCCATCCACCTTCCTTCCATGCCAACGATCCCAAAAGGCTTTCAGACCATGCACCGCATCAGCCTTCCCAGTTTCTCCAAACACGTTCTCATGGATCCCAAACATAACTTGAATTTTCTGTGCTGTGTTCGGCATGATGGGTTCTAGGCAACCTCCTACAACACGAACAGCTTCCAGCCCCACCATACGGGTCTCCAGTACGGTTTGAGGGTCACAGTCATTCGACCAGGGTGCAATTGCTGTGACAGCTTTGTTGGCCTGAATTAAAATGAAGATAAATTATTAATTCACAGAAGGCTTTGTCGCCAAAGAGATGATCGTACATATTTGAGCACATGTATAATGTCGTCGAGCGCACAGGCCACTTCCCATGTGTCCATGTGGGTTTGTACTTTTGCTGGCAAGGCGCGAGTGAGCGTCAACAGATTTGCATTGTAATCAGTTTCTGCTGGTTCAACGCCTTCGAAAACACCTTGGATTCCTGGAGAAAGGGAGTCCATCCCATCTGATGGCTCGACTCCTTCAACGCGTTTGGTGATCTTCTTGGATGTAATTCGCAGGAGATAGTTTCCGAGCTGGGATTGGATTTCCTGTGAATGATTATCCACTTGCCGTTCTGACCAGTCTAAATGAAGGGACGTTTAGTATAAAAACCCACGGAGACGCAGTAAGGTAATAATTACCGACGTCTCCCCTCCATCTTCCACCAATACGCATGAGATAGAATCGTACGAGGTCAACACTCCATTGATCCATTGAGGCTAAAGGATCCGCAACATTGCCCAATGATTTTGACATTTTTTTCTGCTCAGAGGTCCAATGAGCATGAGTAAGGATGGTATGAGCGAGTGGAATACGCGGGGAAGATGTGATAGCAGACGGGGAAGGTGATGACATTGCCAGAAGAATAGCAGGAAGATAGATAGCGTGGAATCTCAGAATGTCCTTTCCAATGATCTGAAGGTCAGCGGGCCATCCCTCTGGTAAACCGGGTGCTTCGCTGGAAAGACTGGGCCAAGGATATCCAGCGCCAGAGAGGTAAATCAGGAGCGCGTCAAACCACACATAGACGGTATGATCTGGATCACCAGGGACTTGTATACCCCACTCAAGACGCGAGCGAGGGCGGGATATTGAAATATCGGCTAATTCCGGGAGTGTGGAGGATTCTGAGCCTTGTGCTGGTGCACCAAGCATTTGGAGGACGTCATCACGGTATTGAGGAGGGTATACGCTTGTTGAGTTTGATGAGTAGTAAGATATCAAAGCGTCCCGGAAGCTGGATAGCCGGAACATGTAGTTTTCCTCTGAGCACCACTCTACGACAGCACCGGTCTCAAGAGAGGTAGTTACTGTCTCCCCTTTCGCATTGGTGATCGTGGTAACCTGTGAGTCGGTGTAAAAGCACTCGTCGGTAATGGAATACCATCCGGAATATTTTCCTTTGTAGATAAACCCTTTGGAATCGAGGTCTTTCTATCAAACACATGAGACATCTGTCCCTGGCGTGAATTTAGCAACACATACCCAAATGTTGTGAACAGCACGTTTATGATTCGCGTCGGTGGTTCGGGCATAACAAGTGTTGCTGATCCACGCTTTTTTTCCGAGGTCCTATAGGCAAATTAATACTGGTCAACGCGACAAGCTTGCAGGGCATACCCTAAATCGTTGACTTAATGAGTCACAAAATTCCTTTTCCCTTCCAGCCTCTCCAAAGTGTACCTTCGACGCCTTTTGGATCTTCAACCCATGCTCGTCAGTTCCGGCAAGGAAGCGAACGTCCCGACCCTTCAGCTTGTTGTACCGCGCAAAGACATCCGCTGTTACAAGTGAGTATAAATGACCGATGTGTGGTGACGCATTTGGGTAGAATATCGGAGTCGTTACATAGTAAGGTTTAGTTGAATTGTGTCGATACAGTCCCGTCAGACGTTGAAGTTGTCCAAGACGTAGAGCATTTTTTGGATGAAGGATGGAGGAAACGAATGCTGGCATCGACCGTTGTACTACTAGCATTGATCGGCACGACGCGAGTAAACTCCCGTCACACTGCTGACTAATGCGGGGGAAGGCCAGCTTGGCTAGTTTCTGTTCGAGATTGACACCGACAACTCACTCTTTGGATGGCCTCAATGACCAGAATGATTGGGGTTTTGCCCAAAAGTATGACCTATTGGCTCGTATTATATCTCTCTAAATCGTTTGCCATGACTACGACACCAAGCTGCTCCAGCGCGCGCGTTCACTTTTCTGAGAGGGACTTTCTCACTTCGGCCAACAGTGAGATTAACGAAATTGCTTTGCTAGTTTTCCTATATGGCAACGAAGTATGCACTTATATCTGTTTTCCATGTGCCTCTACTCTCAGTATAGTGCGCTCAGAAAGACAGCAAGTGATTTCTTTGTTGTCGACTACAGCCCCTTTTTAGGCAGACAGGATGTCATTCTTGGGGTCATTTCTTCTCAAATCTCCTGGCTCGTGTCGACATCTTCGAAGCCTCACTCAGGAGGACATCTATCCCAATACATTTTGGCACCCACCGCATGTTGTACATGGGGTGGCAAGCTGACAACTCATTGGTCATGTTGTATCTCATTTCTGACCGACTCTTACTTGGTAAATGGGCACTGGCAGCCTTGCCTCGCCTTGCTGTCGGGGATTGCTCTCGGCAGTTCGGAGGAGATGGCTTCGGTGGTTCTTCAGTTTGTGTAATCCAATACAGCTGCCTTGCGAGAGTCGCACAGGGTTATGGCAGACTTATTAAGGCTACCTCCCCTCGGTGTTTTCAGTACCAAACGTTATGAACGTCCCTTCCCAGTCCGATGGTATGGTACCGACAAACTTGGTGGGGATAAATTCAAGTCCGACTCGTTCATGAAACGCAGTGTAAACGTCCTTCCCCCTAAAGGGCTTGGCTGTATCTCGACCTTCCATTTGTCCAACCCAACATGAACGTCGCGGTGGATAAAAATAACAACGACCGTCCAGTAAGGTCTGAGACGAGTCAACACACTGGAAATGAAACGCTCGCGTTTTACATGCAACCTTATCAACAGTTTAGTTCAAATATTTGAACTTGCCTTTGCTCGAATACGGTTAGACTCATCATTTCGGGCGCGCAGGGAATGCGGGGGCTCCACAAAACGTGATTGCAGTGGTGGTCGACCCTTGTCAATGTGAGCTCAACCGAATATCGATAAATAAGGTTCTCATTTATCAAGAATAAGTTCGATGCACATGTGGGCTGTCCGCGGCACGCGTCGAATGGTTTTGATAGCCCTCGAAGCCTTCGGTGCTGCCGGATGGCTCCCAAAGCGCTTTCTTCTCAGCCCTCGTTCAACGATTGAAGGCACCAGTGTGCTGTGTGCATGCACTCGGAGAGCAAGATACAGCAACGACATAGCTCCCTTCTTGTTGTTTACTTCGTACTCATCCAACCTGGAAATGAAAAAGGAATGCCGAATGCCTGATTCGTCTCATTATTGACAGACATCTGGTCACCTCTGCGTGACGATCTAACGTTGGTTGTCAAAAATAGGACCAGTGGAATCCGAACTGATTTCTGTTACCTTCGAACGGATTCGAGGGCTTTTTTTCTCTCTATTCGAGTCACATAAAGGCAACGTGGGGGTTCTTTTCGAGGTTTCCGAAATGAACAACAAATATTTGTTCGCAAACCCGAAATAATTTGACAACAATTGCCGAACGGTTTCATAGAAAAATTGGATGCAGATCAACAACGTTTTGTATACAACGCAGACCACTGAACAAAGCAAGTGAGGAAGTTGTAAATAGAGCGGTGTGTTATGCTGTATTGTTCATCACAATGAGGTCGCTAGATCAGGTGTGGAGCCGAACGACGGATGGAAGACATTGACAGGCACTCAAAATCGCTAACTGATTAAGTTATGCCTAAAGGTGCGGAATGCCACAGCACCCCGAAACTCGACGATTCAAAATCTTTTGGTATGCATCGCGTTATACTTTCTTTGCATGACCAAAGCTCGAGCTTAATGCACGTCTTGAGCTCTCAAAAGTATTGAAGGGTACTTGACGGGATGAGCGCCACCAACGTCACAGTGCTCCGACGATTTTCTGGGTTTAAATATTTGAATAACAAGCACCAAGGATCGAAATCAACCCTCGCCGGCGTTCATTCGAGTTTCGAGTGGCATGTCATCGAAGCAGCCAGTAGCACCAAATTAAAGCATGTCCTGTCGTAAACTCAATTCACATTACTTTTTCAGTAAATGCAGTCGACGTATTCTCGTCACAGTTTTGACCGGAATACCCGCCATCGTACGGGAGCGACGGTAGAATATATTTTGTTGGGAAACCCAAGTAAAATCGGGGTCCTGATTGGTGACGATGTTGAGGTCAGAGACGATGCGGGATGGCGCTCATGCTCTTGGGTCTTCGATCGACTTTATCTGGGGAGAAACAGAACGGTAAGTCATATGGGTAAAAAAGGCCAAGATTTTTGCACGCGATGAATCGCGAGGCCAGATAGATCGAGGGACATAAGGTTTGTGACTTGCCGAAGTTTACTTGAAAAATGAGATTTTTGACAGCTCGATGCCTCGCGCAAAACCAAATTGAAAATCAAGCAAACCCTTGAAATATACCGGGAAAATAGATTGATTAGGCAGAAGAGGCCGTTCAAAAACATATAAAAAGCCTACCATTTCTGCATTGCATCCCCAGTTTCGAACAGCCGTTCAAAGCTTCTGCACCTCTCGAGTCTTCAACCAACCCAACCAACCCACCAACATGATCTCTCGCGTTTACCAGCTCTTCTTCTTCCTCTTCTTCGCTCTCCCTCTCTTTGCTGGAGCTACCGTCCTCCCCCGCACTGGCAACAATGGCGGGATCAACAACAGCTGCAACGTTGGCAGCCTACAATGCTGCAACTCGGTCCAATCTGCCAACGACGCTAGCATTGCTGGGCTCGTTGGTCTTCTCAGTCTCCTCGTCGGTCCCATCACTGGCCAGGTCGGACGTTCGTATTGATTCCATTTGCTTTGCTGTTCGCCTAGCTAATTCACATTTGTTGCCAGTTACCTGCTCCCCGATCACTGTCGTCGGCACCGCGGGCAACTCTTGCTCTGCTCAACCTGTTTGCTGCACTAATAACAACTTCGTAAGTACACTGCTGGTGTTCAGAAATGTCCAAGACAGGAGAGTACTGACTTGAAATGATTAGAACGGTGTGATCAACCTCGGATGCAGTCCCATCAACCTCAACCTCTAATCGAGGGGTATACCGTATCGAGAGGGCTCTGGGACGAAGAGAGTTAGCCGTCGGTCGAATCGATGCTTGGAATTTGGACCGTCTCTCTCTCTCTCTCTCTCACTGTTCGTGGACTGTTGTAGTCATTGTTAGCTCTTGTGTTAGCGTTCGTGCTAGGATAATTTCGAAAAGACCAAAAAAATGTAGTTCAGGTTGTCTGGTGTTGTTGTCTTTGTATGCCTATAATGACATTCATGCTGTTTACCTTTTTGTGTTGTTAATTGTGATCACAAGTCAAAACCATTTCGAAAGGCATTGAATGAATGAGCAGAAATAATCAACAGTGGAATTGCACAGTTGCTTGCACATCGCGTTCCACAACCATTGATTCCACACCGCTAGCAATGACCATCCATTCGCCGTGGACTAAAAACGGTTCTGTGAACAGGCAGTTGACATCTTGGTACAGCCTTTTTTCTCGAGCTCGTAATCTGATTTTGGATGGATTGGAGGAAAGTCGTGCAAGTTCAGAATGACCGAAGCGGCATGCAGGTGTGTGAACTTCTGGAGATTGGAAACCTGCAGGCAACGCAGGAAACACAGTAGCGAATGCACAGATGAATGAACAGGCAATCGCTATATTCTATAAACGCGTGAACACGGCGAGTAGTGAATACAAGATGGTAGCGACGATGTAAGACTAAGGAAAGGAAGATATGCGCGCGAGCGCATATAAGAGCGTTGTAATCACATGATAGGATTACAGAGATGCCGCTTGACATTTTGTTCGAGGTACGCTTGAAAGTAGTTTCGTCTGACCATATCTAATACCTATACGTGTAGATATCTCGATATCTTGATCACCCATATATCCTGAGCTTAGGTCGAGCATCGCGAGTTACGTGCCAGTTAGTTCGTAGCATTGAGTTCAAACCTGTATGGGTCCATGTCCGTTCTCAGTAATCTGACATGCCGGACTGCCCTGGAGATATGACTGAGCCTGCATATACCGAGTTATTGTTTGGAGACTCTTGTCTTATGTGATATTCTGGCGTTCATCTGTGTAAATACCCAGCGTTGTAACCCGCTAAAATGCTTTTCTTTGACTTGAACAGGTCTGCGGCACACACTACGCCATTAATTCAATGCATTATATCTTTCAAGCCCGTGAAAGGCTATGTGTCGATTGCTTTTCAATATCTAATAGGACCAACCTCTGGCGTAAAAAACATATTTCATTAGATATACATTTATGGAAGACTGCAGGTTCGTGTCCAGTCTCCCTACAAAGATAATTAAGCTCTTGCCTACATACTCCGACTATCGCTCCGATGGTCAGTCCCTCTGCATCCCCTGGTGTCGGTTTAATGCAGTTGTTTTCACCCGTTGCTTTTTAGGTGACTGTCTTGTATACATAGTTGCATTTTATTCAAATGCGCACCTTTCATCATGAATAAAGCAGTATAAAAGTGCCAAAGATCAACGGAAATGGGAAGATGCAATGATGCAGCAGTAAGAGGGCATCATTAAAGTAACCATCTTTCCGTTATGGGTCAGCCTAATTGGAGCTAATCTTGTTGAAGCACGCACTGCCATGCCAGTCTTTCAATATTCAATGGACAGAAGAAGTTATTCAAGGTCGAAAAAAAGTGTGAGCACTACAGCTGCAATAGCATTGATATTGAAACTGATAGGTCAACAGCTTGTTCGCACATATGGAACAGTTAGGTTATGGAGATGAGATGAAACGACATGAAAAAATCATACATGAGCGGGACTGGGATTTTCAGCAACTGTGCCAGAAGCCCCTAACACGTGAAGGTAAGACAGTATTCTTCTGAATTATAACAGCCTTAGGAGACATGGCATCGGAAATCAAAGGTTTTATGCAGTTGGTCAAGAACAAGTACCTTGAAAAAGCTTATTGTGATTGATTGTGAACACAGAAGGAAGCTTATAAGAGAGCTGACCTTGGTGCATATATCATAACACAAGGCCATGTTGACAGGTAATAGATGACCAGGAATGAGAAGGTGTCGAAAAGACATGATGATCAAATAGTAACCATATGTAGCACTTGTCACGCATATACTCGCTGCCGGTTCTCGGATCACTCGAAATAGTCACAAAATAAAAAACATTTATTGATTATTCTAAGGTTAGGGTTAGGACCATGAACCAGCATAAAAAAAGAGCCTGCCCAGCCAGAGTGGCCGAAGCAGGACAGGAAAATATTGAGACGGTGCATGAGCCTAAGCCCATACAAGCTGCAGCCACCCCCTGAGGACATGGTCGCCGTGCTATGGGGGATTTCCACAGCCCACAGACCACAGTATGTGAAGGGGCCTATGCCATCAAGGTAAGTATGAGTTGTTCAGGTGCCGAATCAAAGGTTTATATAGGAGGAGGGGCGCGCACGGACCAGTTGCCACTGTCAGTTTCTTCACTCCCTCACGTGAAAGGTCGAGACCAGACCATCAAAAAGCCGGAACATCTTGGTGATTTCTTAGCGATTTCTTAGCGATTTGCAACGTTCGGAAGTCCTTTAAAAATTGGCGCCCACCCAGTGGCGCTCAATTGAACCAAAAAAAAAAAGCCCATAAAAAGGCCGTCAGTCCGATATTTTACAACAGGTCAAAAGTCTATGTAGAGGTCGTGAACGTTGTGTTTCCCATAAACGCAAAACTGTTGGGCACAGTTCCCTGTTGTAACATTCCCGATTCCCGATATCCCTGAAATCCGAAAGTCGCTCTCAATTTGTCGGTGATCAGGGCCTACTTACAAAAGGACCCGCATACTAAGTACAATGTACATAGGAGCGTGTTTTGACATCGTTGGGCATCGTCTCGGACCGAAGGCTTCAATTTTCAATTGAATTGGCCTCCCGTCACATCACAGTACACCGCCACGGCCTATACGATGCCTAGGCCCCCACCCCTGCCGCGGATGCTGGCCTCCGGTCACAATATAAATGTGCATTTAATCTCTTTACAAGGCAATCATTTGTATTTACTATGACCTCTAAACGCAATATAAACGGATCTTTTCTCAAAATCACCGAAACAGAATAAGAATCCCAAAGGGTGTTTGATCATCTAGTTCTCTTTATATGGGCAACCGCTCACCATAACAGGCACCCAGTATGTTGCATCTCCGAAAATTCAGGTCCAATATAATCGTTTTCGTTTCACCTGTTGAGACCGTGCACTGTGTCAGGTTCTTTGTCGAGGCAATGGTGGTTCCTGGGTTGTTCCTGTTTAGCGTGCAGGTTGGTTCTCGAGAAGTCCAGCGGTTGTCGCGTGGGTTATAAAAAATTGTTGTCCTTTTAATTAACTTTTGATTTTTTGACATGACCCTGGAACAACATACGCTCCTCATCGCACGTCGCAAACCGTGTTCTCGGACATTCTGGAGACAAGTAAATCCTAGTACGCTTTAGATACCCCTTGTCGATACAAAAAGTGTACTCTTGAAACGCAGCATGATTTTTTGACTAGAGCAGTAAAAGTTGGCGTAGGATTGTTTTCAGCTGAAATCCTCGAGTGGATGTCTCGTACCTCAACCGGCCCTGGCGCTTGATGGCATAATGCACAGAAAATGGCTGTCGCGACCTGCCCTGCGAGACAGCCTTGTCCTTGTTTTTGACATTCCAAGGGCGCAGTTATGAGAACGGCCTTAGTGCAAGACGTTACGAAACGTACCTGTAAATAATTAGGCACGCCAAAGACGCAAACAAACGAGCGGATATACGCAATGGCTTTTAAGCCACCACGGCGCTTCATTCTATTCTTTAGGCCCTTGGTTGATGCTCCACTCTTCTCGTCGGTGACCGCTTCTTTTCCAACTCTCTTTCCAGTCGTTGTTTGAATTTTAACTCTGACCCATACTCAATGTCTGTTGAAAATATTACACTCGCCAACCCACGGTCGGTTGCTGCAGAACAGTTTGTCGAGGGAAATAAGGACAAGCTTCTGTCCTTTAAAGCCAGGTATTTTTAATAGCACCCACTACTACTCAGCTATGATACTGAGGTCCTTAACCAGGTCAAAGCCCTCGCAAATTACTGTTCAGCCGTTTAACGCCCAGAAGATGAGCGCCACCATGCCCACCAACGAGCTGACTATGCAGCAGCACCCACAATTCCTCTCCAAAGTCGCTACACTCCTTAACGATCTTTCTCCTGAGCGCAAGGCGGAGCTACTGTCCAAGAATGGCGCGCAAGGACTGTCTCCCGAATCCATGGTCCGACCGTCTATTCCTCGTTCTCGGCCCATAACCGCATCTTCCACCAATTCTAGCACCACGCTGTCGTCAGTTAGCACCGATCCCACAGAATTTGGTGAGGGCGATGGCCATGTCATTCAACTGGACCGCGATAGTCCCTATTCGACGCCGAGCACCATCCCGTCGACGCCCCGCGTTGTCACCGACGACGCGTTATTTTCTCGTCAACAAGACGAGGTGGCCAACCCTGTCTCTCCTGTCTCTCCCGCGTCCCCAGTCGCGGAGATAAATCAGCATCAACCACCCACCAGGGTAAGTCGATAGAAGTATGATCATGCGAATTTGAACGCGTCGTTGATTATACATGTCCCCCAGGAGTTCGTCCAACCTGTCCGTCCACTTTCCATTTACTCGCCTCGTGAGCGTGAGGTTGCACCACGGGACGAAGCCAGCTCTCCTACGTTCCCAGAGCCAGAAATTCACGTCGCTGTTGAGCCTGAAGCAACCGTTGTTCCAACAAATCCCGAGCCTGTCGAGTATCAGCGCTGGTGGCAGCTCTTCGGTAGAAAGAAACAAGCTTCGATCGAGAAACCTGCTGCGGCGGTCGTAGCGGCTGATTTACCCGCTATAATCCTACCCACTCCACCTCGCGACGAGGAGAAAGTAATCTATGCTCAAACGCGTCGGTGAGTGTTTTATATACAAATTCTTGGAATTGACGCCATCAATTTCCCTCGAACGTCGAAAAACCGCGTTGCTGACGTCATTTATGACCAGTCTTCCCCTCTATGCGTTCGGTACACTCTCTTTCCTCAGTGTTTCGGTGGGCATGTGGTTCTTTGCCGTTTCGTCCAAGCTCTTCTATTGGTATGTGTTTAGTATTTCCATATTTCTATCCTTCGGTTGTTCACTAACACCCTCATTAGGTTCGGCGTATTCGTGGGGTTAATCCAAGTCTACCTCGTTATCTCCTACATGGTCGGTTACGCTGGTAAAGACTTCGATTTCGAGGCTCACAAGAAATTGGTCGAAGAGCATTCCTACGACCCCGAGAAGCCCCCACTAGTCGATATCTACCTCCCGTGCTGCTTCGAGCCGCTCGAAGTCCTCCAAAACACCTACAAATATATCGCGCAGCTGCAGTATCCCAATTTCAAGGTGTGGGTCCTCGACGATGGCGGTCTCGATACGGTGAAAAACCTGGCAGAGTCCTTCGGCTTCAATTATATCACTCGAGACAACAAACCCCACCTGAAGAAAGCCGGAAACCTGCGTTATGCTTTTGCTCGTACTGAGGGTGACTACTTTGTCATTTTCGATGCCGACTTCTGCCCTCGCAAGGACTTCATCGACGAAATGCTCCCTTATATGATCAAGAACTCAGACATCGCTATTGTCCAATCCCCCCAATTCTTCCGTCCATCAGCCGAGCAAACGTGGGTCGAGCAGGGCGCTAGTGCTACCCAAGAGCTGTTCTACCGAATTGTTCAGGTCAATCGAGATCGTTGGGGTGCCTCCATCTGCGTCGGTAGCAATGCTCTCTATCGTCGTGCGGCCCTTCATGAAGTTGGCGGGACTGCTGAGATTGGTCACTCCGAGGACGTCCACACCGGCTTCTACGCCCTCACCCGTGGCTGGAAGCTAAAGTACATCCCACTTGCACTTGCGTGTGGTGTCTCTCCCGATACTCCGCGTGCCTTCTTCTCGCAACAAATGCGCTGGTGTTCCGGATCTACGACTCTCTTGACTAACCCAGAGTTCTGGAAATCCGACCTCACCATCGTCCAGAAAGTCTGCTATATGAGCGGGATGATGTACTATACCGCTGCAGCCTTCATGGCTTTCCTCGCTTCCTTCCCCGGTCTGCTCATGCTGATCTTCAACCCTGGCATGGTGATGTGGTTTAACTTCGCCTACGCCTTCCCGTCTCTCATCTACTCGATCTTCGTCTTCCGCCTCTGGTCGCGCCAACGGTACAACTTCAACGTCAACTTCGTGTTCGTCATCCAGCAATACGCTTACCTCATGGCTATCAAGGATCGTATTTTCGGTACAACGGCGTCCTGGATCCCTTCAGGCGACAATAAGAGCCACGTCAAGAGCAAGAAGAAGAAGACTGGGAACAACAAGTATCGAAACATGCGTATCCTTTGCGGTCTTTGGATGGGAGGCTCAGCCGTTGGGATTACGATCGGAGTCACGATCCGCATCATCGAGGGTTACAAGTGGTACAACTTCCTACCCCTCATCTTGTTGGATGCTTTCAATCTCTTCATCGCACATCGGTTCATCTTCTACTCGAAGTGAACACTCACAATCGTTTTTTCTCTCTTGAACATTGGACAATCTTTTACCTCCTCCTCATCACTTTAGTCACTTTCCTTCTTTATTATTATTATATACGTACTTCATATTCTGGGCTTTTTGGGGGTCTTTGTAGTTGTATCCAAGATCTTTGACGATATATGTCTTCTTTTTCTATTCAGATCCTATCGTCGGTACAATCTTCCGAGAGTATGTAACAGCTGGAATTATCGTCAATATAGAAAAACTGTAGTCACAAGCATGGTCGTCGTAGAGTGTATATGTAACCTGATAGATGCTAACCACGGATGGCATCACCTATTACCTTCCGAGATGAAAAAATGGTGCAAAACCTACAGCAAGAGGACAGACGGATCTGACTGTGATACATATGAACGCACCTCACTGAAAGCATGATCAGAAAGACCCTGTATACGCGATAGATGTCATCACCCCGAGTTGATACAGGCACAAGATAGGATCCAGTAATTCTGACCCAATAAATGAATTAGTAGTAAAATTTTGGGATATAATACAGAGCAAAACGACAAGGGAGATAACGATGAGATCACGACCACTGCACGTAGTGTTCATCCCAATCGATCAACGAAGTCATCGTCCTCCAGCTCAAACACCGAGCGATGAAGGACGGGCTTCACCCGCTCGTCTTTAAGCATGCTGTGATTACGGAAAAGAATGTTTGAGTAATAGGGGGTTGATGAAACACAGACAGGCTTACCGAGAATCTACCCTCGAGTCTTCACCTTCCACTTTCAACACAGGCGTCGGCGTCTTAGCTTCAATGACCTAGCAAACCGCACGTTATGTTTTTGAGAAACAGAAAATGACACACAGACCAAGCAATGGAAAGAAATACATACATAATGATTATCGCAATGCGGGCAATACTCATCACTCTCCTCATAATTCGTCATATCCTTCCTAAACGCCTTTTTACATTTCTTGCACATGAATGCCATCTCCAGAGTCCTTGCAAGGTTGTGACTTTGAGTCTCTGCATGGCATTCAGGGCAGTCAAACCATTGCTTGCAGCATGGTGCACGGATAGAGACTTGGGAATTCAGGATGTGTTTGCTGTTTGTGTTCAGACATTAGCTGACATTGTTCGAGAAGCTTCGGCGTCCGACGTCCCCTCGACATTGTCAAAGAATTGGAGGCGTATCCGTAAAATACTTACCACATGTCAAATCAAACGCTGGAGAACAAGAAGGGAAGTTTTGTCTGCAGCCTGTCTGCGGGGGTGATCAATGGTATTACGGTAAAGAGCAAGTTGTGGCGGGCCGTCTCATCCGACTTGATGCCTGATCTTGACTCACCCGCGTTTTCCAGCGAGGCAGCTCTTGGATATTTGGGAACTCCGATACCTGAGCCTCCAGAACAATTTTCGTTGTTTTATAACACTTGGACAGAGAAAATAAATGTTATAAACGATTTACAGTAACAGACCCAGAACGGTAGTTTAATGATAACAATACAGAGGTGGTATAGAGTGGCAATTAACAGAAGAGAAAAGACGAACAAGCAAAAGTAAGCAACTCGAAAGATACTTTGAAGATTTAAGTTTACTCCACAAGTCTAGAAAACTACCCAAAAAAGAAACGTTGGACCACGCTCCAACGAGGATGCTGATTTTTAGTCGATTAGCGACGGCTGAATGTTAACTTCGACTCGTTCTGAACTGCAGGTCCAGAATAGAGATCTATGGGAGATGTTCAGAATCTTTTCTTCGGGTTAGACAGAAGAATAAAACGTACCGATGGGAGAAGTGAAGTTCGCGATCATAGGATTAATGTTACTGCCTCTCGTCCTGATGTTGTGTGCAGATAGATTACTCTCTGTCAATGTGCTTGAGCTGGCGTTCTTCTTGTCAGTATCTATCTCTTGGCGATGGTTTGCCCTTAAAGGTCTTGTGTTTTGAGGAAGGGACATTGGCACATCCCTCTCTTCTTCCTCGTCGTGTTCCCAGTCCCGTCTTTCAGTCATATGCTGTGGCGCGTGGTGGGTGTATGGAACACCATCAATATCCACCTTATAATCTTCACTCTGGATGCTGAGAGGCCTCTTTTTCGGTGAAGAAGTCAAAAGGTAGGTGCCGCCAGTTTGAGGAGTGTCAGGAGCTCGAGGAGGATAGTTGAATTGTTCGTGATGAGCAGATTCAACATCACCCAAACTCTGTGAATGCGCATAAGACCGCGTCCGTTTTCGCTCTTTCGCCGCGTCCTTTGCTGCAATCTCGCCTTCAATTGATCTCGGGAAGAAAATCTGTAGACATGAATGAGTCCTTTGGAGGAAGTACGCATTATGTCAGACTACGGACCACAAGAGTGATGCCTGATGAGATGGCGCAGCCAAAGCCAGCCAGCATTGTGCAGAAGTCTGTTGTTGGGAAATGAGGACTATGTACAGAATAAAACATCAACCGGATCTCAAACTTACCGACCCATAACATGCTCTCGTTGATGTGATTGTGAGGTCTGACACCATCAACACCCAAAATTAGCAGAGGAACAGTGAAGAGGAAACGCATGACAACGCGAATCGCCTGTCAGGTAGATCATAAACGAGTGAATGCGCCCAGCGTGTCGAAAAACTTACATTCAATTCGGAGAACTTGGTCAATCTGACGATAGTGGCAACATCAACACCCTCCATCCTCTGTGGCACCCCCTTTAGTATTAGCTTGAAAGCTCATGAATGAGCTCAGAATGGACGCACCAAATTATGAAGGAAACTTGGGAATGTCCAGCTATTGTTGCGCATCAGTGATGAACCCAATAGCCGGTTGAGGTATTTTTAACTTACAGAATGGGGAGGAACCAAACGGTTAGAGACAAACTGCCTAAGCTTCCAGCCAGGAAAGTAAAAGCCTCGCTCTATCGCACTGTTAGGGAATCTCTACGGGGTTGACTTGAATCAGAAACTTACCCTCAAGTGATCATTCCTCGTCAAGATAGTAACAAGCGGCATGTAGATGACAGCCACAGTGGATCCAACAATCCACGTTTTAAAATACATGCTCTGGAACCAATTTTGTTGGGAGGAGCCAGAGTTGACGAGGAAAAGCCAGAAGCACAGCTCTGAGAGTCTTGTCAGCAACTTTTGTTAACACGGCAGCTGCACCAAGCTAACCTTCCAGATGTGTCACCCTATTATGCGAGAGGTAAAATTAGTCGCCTTCAAGTTTCTAATGACGAAACGCACATTTCTAAACTCCAACCGACGGAAAAGCACAACATTAAGGGGAAGATGGTATCCTGTGCCCATTTCTCCCACAGCTGGTAAGGTTTAGGTACGACTTGGATGTAGTGAGGAATGTGGTCATAAACAAGAATCGAGTAGACTTACTACCGTGACCAGGAATCTGGACGAAGCCCTCATGATATTTGATAATGACGTTCCCGCTTGCGTATATAAATATTAACGGCAGTGATATTAGATACGAATACTAAATGGAAACATTGAGTTGGCATGCCAGTGACGATGAAGTGGGTTTGGCTCACCGTCATGACGCGCTTGAAGGCGCCAGAATATGCGCCGCTGTTCCATCTGTCGTCGATCATCAATCTATGTCCCCAGTCCAGTTTGCCAGAGTGCGTACTTCAAGCATTTGAAACGATCAAACGACCAGAGATGGAAGAGTAGGAAAACTCCTAACTGAAGAAAAGTCAGGCGAGACAAACTGTCGATAATGGAGCCAACGCACAACGCCAGTGATAATAGTCCAGACGAGATACGCAGCTGGAGATCCGTGCGACATGGTATCAAGAGGATGGACGAAGGCAAGGAGTGGAGGTACTGGTCGAGAAGTCCAGCTCTAGGGGTGACAAAACCGGGGTTGGGGAAAGTCGAAAGAGCTAACCAAAAGAGCTTTGGGGGATATATATAAAGAACCTTGTGATAAAATGTGCACCACGGGTGCTTTTTTGATGATGGTTTCGTTTGATAGCAACCTTGGCGCAAGTACACATCCACGATGTTCAGAGATCGGATCGTACAAGTCCTATAGAGCAATGGGTACATATTTGCGCTGATGCCCGCAGGAATTTAGAGTAGTCCGATATTGACGACTGCTGAAACACGGTTCTCGGCGGGGATCCTTACCATTTAACTGGAAAAAATGTCGAGTTTTCGCAACGAGACCTAATAAAAATTCTGCTTGAATGCATTTTCCTGTGTTAACTTGTTCAGTAATAAACCGGTTCCATCGATAAAAGATACCCACGACGACTTTGTGCAATGTGGATTTTGACAGAAATAACTTGGGAGCCATAGTCCAGCAGCATCCGACCAAGATCAGATGTTGACAAAAATTTTGATGGGACCATGTGAGCACTCGACACAACTCTATACTTAGGCAAGTCAGGTTAACCGGGAACCAACTACACCGCCTTCACAATTATGTCTCCATCTCCCACCGATGATGAAAAGGACGAAATTTTCCTGGCATGCAGATACGGAGACATCGACGACGTAAAAGAATTTATCTCAAAATATAACACACAGCTACTAGCAGACTTGCGCGATGAGAACAAAAATTCGGTGCTACATATGATCTGTGCCAATGGTCATTTAGGTGAATAAAGATTTAACGTCTTTATCGTCGAGATTCTGAATACCAGCAAGGTCTTTTTCAGATCTTTTGAAACATCTATTACCTCTTCTACCACCCTCGGCGTTATCGGCTCAGAACAGCCCAGGATCAACGCCCTTGCACTGGGCGGCAACTAATTCGCAATTGGAGATCGCGAAAGCACTGGTTCAACATCCAAATGGGCCAGGAATAGATCTTATCGACATAAAAAACGAAGCAGGCCATTCACCACTCGCAGACGCAGAGTTGGCTGGCTGGGATGAAGGCGCGAAATGGTTCGTCGAGGTCATGAACCTAGACACAGAAGGATCTAAAGAAGGACCAGCAAGTGAAGATGACGATGTACCACTGGACCCAGAGGTTGCCCGGGACATAGAGGTCGAGATTGAGGATGCCGATGGTCAAATAGCCAGGATGAAGATTTCTGGTTCATCAGGAACTGTCGTCGATACGCCGGCACCGAAAACGAGTGACCCTTAGATGAATCACACTCGAACTAAAAAAATCAAGGTGAGCGCCTAACAGGTGGTTGACTTGTATGCTTACATAGTCTCACTTCACAGGTTTGGCATTGTCAATGTATAAAGTATCCCAATCCCAATACACATTCATATTGAAATTACGACACACTACTATTGGAACACACTGGTTTGATGAGATGTGACCCACATATACATCGCTAACACTATCCATTGTATCGACTCGCAGAATTCACAAAGGAGACACGAATGATTTAGGGCATTGGATTCGATGTGGGCGCGCAGGAGTCGTGAGTGTAACCCTATTCACAGGCATTGGGACTCCTAGTAGTAACACATAACACAATAAAAGCTGCCCCACTTTACGCTCATTTGTCAATCATGTTCCCCACCCTCTGCGTATACCTCATTCAGTGAAAATTCAGTTTGTTCGCATGCAGGTCATACATAGGTCGCGGAGCACTTGATTTTCACGCCAGAAGGACTGCCCTCGTGATGCACCACGTTCCCCTAATGAAAGCTACAGACACGCTTTTGCGTCTATCACACAGTTCTTAAAGATTCCTAATCGCAACTGCAGCCATGAAAACCATATATTAATGACAAAAAGGCCCGGTATCCATCCAGATTCCACCACTATCAGGTTTCATTATTCCAGTGGTACTTATGTACGTATGTGCCTTCAGTCGACATGAATTCTCCACAATTTTCGATGATTACTACCAGTGAATGCCGTTCAGGTATGCATCCTCGAAATATTGTCGTTCACCAATAAATCTCATTTCTCCCAAGAATGCCAGTACGGAACCACTGCTATCGCACAGCAAGGACTCGAGGACAGCGCATAATTCACTAGCGTCCGATTGCTCACAGCCTTCGATGATGACTTCCGTTGGTTCAAGGTAAGTTTTGATCTGCGGCCACAGCTCGTGATAACGGGGACAAGGATTCTTGGTAACAGGATACTCAACAACCAAGGGCATGCCGCACAACGTAACCGACCCAAATGAAGTGGTGGACGCTGACCAGGTGGTCTGCTTCAGGGTCTCGAATGTATGTGCTGGGAGGTGTTCGAACAGGAGGTTTGACGATGCAAAGAGTGTCTAACCGGCATCGCTGGACGAGGGTGTGACAGCGGTAAAGAATTGAAGCCTTGAAAAGGAAAAACGTCAGTGACTGTGAAAGTCGTAGAAAGCAGGTTGCATTACTTCGGTGGCATAGGAATCACCTCTGTGGTGCCACCATCGTTGACCTTTTTTGTCGTCTTGAATAAGCTACCATAATGGAATGGCATACCTTCTGCTGAAAGCGAGTTCCCTGATCCCCTCGAACCATCGCCTATATCATTTACAACAAACACCAGCCCAAACCTCCACGGCGTAAGAATTCCCATTTCCTCGGCTTTCTTAAGGAACAGCTCTTTTTTGTCAGTTCTTGAAAAGCCTATTCCTCTTTTCCCAGTTGGACGGATGATCCAACCGCACGGGTACAATGGTTCACACCTCACTTTTGCGATTAGTTTCCACGAAAAAAGATCTAACTTTTCTCGGTAGTAGCTCGGTCTTCCTTGTTGGTCGAGCACAAGCTCGAGAGTTGCGTCGTCGAAGCTCTCCCTAGGCCCAGTAAGTACGCTTCCGTCAAGCTTCAGCGCCATGGAACAATGCCAGGGAGTTTTTTGTCGGCTTTTTTTTTTTTGCAAGCGGAGTGATAAACAGCTTTGTCTTTCCGGTTGCAGGGTGAATAGAGAGGCGAAGGTGATTAGGAATTTCTCTCAATCCGCTCGTGCGACGGCCTGAACAGGGTTGTCAGATTTCGAAATTCGCACGAATTCGGGTCCGAACTCACATCACCTCTTCATCTTTTTAGCATTTGTCTCACAACGTACCCCATTGCTTGTATTTCGACTTCAATAATTTGGGATCTACGGGGTAGATGTTTTTGAGGACAGTCTTGAGAAACTTGATATACCCCCTGTATGTAAGGCAGGTGTCTTCGTTCGTAGAAATCTCCACATCGGTCATATAATTTAGTCAACTAAATGTGTTGAGAAGCGCCCGACGGAATTCAGTTGCGTTAGCTACGTAAGTAATTTCGTTGAGGTCCTCCTGGAGCATGCTGTGCAGGAGGTCTTGGAGTCTCGAGAACCTGATGTGTTTCAACTGCTCATCCTCGACGAGGCCGCGCAGGTGCTGACTATATGCCCATACATCTCTGTCAGGAACACCCAATAGATCTGCGATTACCATAAGTGCCCCTGTGGAATTGGTTGGTTGAGTATAACTTGTTCGCAGATCACCGAGAGGAACTTATGAGTGTCTTGAAGACCTGAGGGAGGCGCCTCTTTGGTATGGTGGAGATGGTAGCGGGAAATAATAGCAAGGACGTCGGAGGATAGTTTGACTAACACCTCGCTAGGCACCGGTGAGTATTTTTCAGGCATTTTGACTAGGTTGTTCGTGGGTGTTCTTTGGAGAAGACCGAGTGGCTTAACAACAATTCTTCGAAAGCTATTGGGGGAAATAGAAAAGGTGTTATGTTGTATTTTCACAGTAACACGAAGCGTTATATCTCGAGAAACTGCGATCGGATAGAGAGTCGAAATTTACCGGTTGCGACCTGATACAATGATAGAAGTTTAGCAAAAATAATTGGAACAAACAACACTGCAACCCCCAGAAGAGGATAAACTGCGGCCATATGAGAGGAAAGATATTGTGGATATAGCAGGGAAATCGAATTCCGCGCGCCCATTGCTGGTGGTTTGCCCCAGGGCATAAAAATGCAAAAGTGAGTATTAAGCCTCAGAAGGGAATTCAGACAAACAAAAGCTTCCTTTCACCAAGAAAAAAATTCCACAGGCACTAGTTGAACGAGCCCCAAGGGTCTTGTGGGGCGATTGCCGTGGGGTCACCGCAACTCCGAGTCAGGGTTGTTGACATACAATATCAATCGATAGAGGCGTTGATAACCACCAGCCAACGAACCTGACGGCGGTTTTGAAAATGATCCTAGTCCTTGTAAATCCTCGCAACATACAAGAATTGGGGAGATTGTTTGCGTTATATCCTATACGTTCGCTAAACGATGAAAGCATCACGGCGCGCACCAGTGGGACTTCTCGGCGCCTATTAATTTTTACTTGATTGAATTGATGCATGCCAAAAAAAAATCTCGAATTGTATTGATTTGTCACACCCACTCATTCATTGTACTGTCACCCACAGCTTCAAAGTGGCGAGTTATAAGTTTGTATCTGAGGGTGAACAGATATTCTGGGCACTCTCGTTATGAACTCGGCCCTGTCGTGGGGAAAATCAGATCAGTAATCCACCAATCCATGTCAAGGCTGCACAGTGAGAACCTATAGCTTTAGTGGATAATCTGTCTCGGGCTACCATGAATCACCATGGATTAGGCACTGCTGTCGAACTGCGTTGCTTCAACTGTATAGGACTCGTTTAGAACAATAAAGTAACTATGAAGCAAGCATGTGCCCCGTGGTACCAGGCGTTTTTGAGAGGTTTGAGAAGGATTTCATGATATGAGTTGGTCGCATCTAGAAGGGCCTAATCATAAGATGGGGCTCATAGGTTGGAGAATTTGCTAGAGGCCATAGGGCTTTCAATATTAATAACATCATGTAGGCTTTAATCAGGGAATTGAATGGTGTGACTGAAACTTCCGGGTTCCGATGCCTTGAACGACTCGACAAAACTTCTTGAAGACGATCATGCAAGGCTTGGAATTTCAAGGGTCATGGCCGGGTGACGCTCCAAGCCTGAATGATTTTACGCTCAAGTTTTAGCTCTTGACTACTTATTATGAGCGGAGGACAGTCGTAGGAGGTCCCCACCCCATTGTTTGACATCGCTAATATAGATATTATCGTTCAATGACTTAGGGTGTTTTTGAAAGCAGGGTAAATGTTAAATCGATTTCCGGGTACTATTCTACGTGCCTTCAGCTGTGCATAGGATGTTAAGAATAATTATGTTGATTGGGTTATATGTATTCAAACAAGGTTCGAAATGATGTGCTATGGGTGCGGAAAAATGCCCTTGACCATCGAAGATGCCTTATTGGTGTTCGCTCAAGCGGAATTCGTTGATGATGAGCGCAGCGGTGTGAGGACAAATGGGGAATGAAAACAAAATGAGAAATGGGATGTTGAGTCGGAGTGTGATGGTGTAAGGTGAGTGATGAATGAAGAGCGCTCGTGTACGAGTTCGTGGGGTCCGGAGAGCAGAGGTTTGAAGAGGAAGACTGAGGGCGATGGAGAGAGGTTCAGGTCGACGACAGCGACACTGAGAGACCAAACGAAACGATGAGAGAGCAGAAACCGACGGCGGCGGCTACCAGTAACGAAAGCCAACGACGGTGGCTACGTACGACGACGAGGAGACGAAGAATAAGCAATAAAATCGAACCAGACACGGCTGGCGACGCTGAGAGACTGAGAGATGACGAAATACGACTGAAAACGAACCAGACGACGGCTGGTATGACTGCTACGACGAATCGAGGGTGAAACCAAGCTTAGACACGAAATGTGGGCAGTAAGAATGATCTGAATTTTGAGGTAAGGTAGGATACAAAGATATTGTAACTACAGCTGTGTATCTACAACATGAGAAAGAGAAAGAAGCATGATGGAGGTTGACAAGCGAAACAAAGAAACAAAAGATGGAATAATGGTTTTTGAATAAATGAATGAAAAGAAGGTATGAAATTTTTAAAGATGGTTGGTAGTGCGGGCGTGATAGGGTGCGTGTGTGAGCGCGATGCCACGGCGTAAGCGCGTGAGCGGCAAGTCGCTGAAATAGTCCAAAAACGCGAAAACGGAGGTAGATGGGCACGCGGCTCATCATCGTGACGACCCTCATTTCTTCACAACACCTTTCCACAGGCTCTTATGAGCATCAGAAGTAGACGAACTTAAGGGATATGCATATGTGAGCACAGCGAAGTGATACCATCGTCTGAGCCCGCTGTTCCATTAGCTAAGGCACAAATGGTAGAGGATGGCGATAATGAGTCGACCATACAGTGTTAATCCGTATTTTAAAAAAACCTTTGTAGATATATACCTGAGTCTGAAGGTGAATACAAACGCAAGTGAAGCTGTCTCGGTTGTTCTATGTCTCCGTTTGACAATGACCAGACATCATGACTACATAGTACTATATTAATTGTGAACCTGAGTTCGAGGTGAAAAGTAGAAACCCTACAGCCCAGGATAACAGGTTGGTGGTCAGTCAAGGATGCAGTAACCCAAGCAAATGTCGGGCAGGAGTCCCAAGAAGCTGGGAGGGTGTGGCCTGTTTCGCTTAAGTTTGCGTTCGGCGCTTCGCAGATAGGGCTTATCTATGAGGTAAGATCAGACGGAACGTCGTATATTATTATGCGTATCGTGTACATAGACCGAAAAAGCTGTGTCATCTGATTTATAAATGTATGGGTCACTTCGAAGAATATACGCGGTGGAAGGATGTGTTGAATGCTGTGTGGTTTGTATACTTCGCGAATGAATCCTACAACTCACTTTAGGAAAGCAAAATGACGGAGGCCGCCGTACACCTCTTAATGATAGACATCCGGTCCTGAGAGTTGAACACCTGGTGTGGACCAAATGACAGTGCATACGAAATTTACTAACTTCTTTTACGATACACCTCATACCTCAAACTACCACATAATATAATCCTTCGGCTAAACTCAGCTTCATGTTGCCGCGAGGTAATATCATCAGAAGTTACGGGAGGGCGGTGACTCCTCGATGGGAAGTTTACACATATTTTCATCTACATATAAACTCCGTGAGAGGGTTTATTTAAGAGTTACATGGACATAAGGTGATCGGGTTCCTCGAATATACTTGGTCACAACGTAGACCCTACTGGTGTCGCTGAGTTAAAAATTCAGTGTGGCGCTGTCTACGATGCGAGCACCAGATCTGAGTGTTTACTCGGCTGGGAATGCCAATGGGGTTAAGCCCAGTGTGCGTTAATAATTTCCTTCGATACTACAAACCTAAATCATTTGAGCAAGTTCCAGCCCTCTGGTGTTGTGAAGAACATGAAGGCTGGTGTAAAACGAAGACATTGTTCAAGGCTATACCACTGCTTCGAGAAATTTCCTGACTTTACGACAATTCTAGTGGGTTAACAGTTGGGAGGAGAAAGGTGAAAATGGATTAATTAAACAAGTCATTCCTTCGCAGTGTTTGCCCTTATCAGTGTTCCTTACTGTAACCGCCCTTGCCGATGATGAGATGTTGGACTGGATTGAGCCGAGATTGCCGGTCATTCGATCGTGTTTGTTGGGTCAGAATGGATTGATTGATCACAACGTGCCTTGCTAATCCGAGCACTAGTATAAATACTTTTACTGTTTCTTCCTCTTGTTCATTACAACTCCCATCCATTCTTCGGCTACATATGTCCTCTTCGTCACCACTATCTAAGGACCTTTATGAAGAAATCGGCTCAGCTTGCAGGGGCCAAGTCTACCGTGCAAATGATCCAGGGTAACACTGCCTCTGTGCACATCTGAGCGCGTCGTTGCTGAGGAATGTCAATCCTACAGGTTCTTAGATTACTCCACTATCTTCAATGGAAATGTGGTGACAGCCGCAAAAGCAGTGGTATGTCCTTTGGATGCCGAAGACGTCAGCAGGTCGGTCTTGGCTGAGACTCTAACGTCTTCTGGATCTTAACCTCTCCCGACCAGGGTAGTGAAATTCTGTATAAAACATTCCTTTTCGCTGTCTGTCAAGGCAGGCGGGTTTGGAACTGCAGGTTGGTCTATTGCCGGAGACATCATTATTGACCTTAACAAAATCACCGACATCGACATCGTGCCTCCTCATGCTGATGGCTCCTTCACAAGCTTGAAAGACGTCGCCTCAGATAATAGTAAAGGGAAACAACCCCAATCCTCAGCTGCCAATAGTGCCAAGCGAAGGCGCGAGGAAGATGCTAACCTTCGTATCTACGACAATGCATCTCTGGCTGTAGCATCTTACCTGCGTGGCGGACAACCACTCGTGATCCAAGATGGACCTTCCCCTAATGTCAGAAGAAGGCTTGACGGTCCCGGGACCTCTGATACTCCACGAGGGAATAGGAATGCTCCCAGGCCTTCCCTTAGCCTATCCACAGGCTCACGTTCTTCTGCATCAGGTTCGCGTTCTTCAGGTTCACAATCCACGACGTCGACTGCAGGCACAACACCCGGAGCTTCCCCCCCAGCTGGTCTACCGACCTCTGTGCAACCCCCTATCCGGTCACTTTTTTCTGTCAGCTCTGCTGCAGGTTCATGCACGGATGGGGACACAAATGCACCCCAGGATGCCGATCCATTTGGCTACCTCGATGAGTCGACCAACGGACAATCTGCCGCTTTGCGTCCGACGACTCACTCCTCAGTATCACAGCCTCCTGTATGGGAGGACGAGCCTATGCCCCCAGCCTTTAACTTCCCGAACTCCTTTGGCATGATGGACGCTCCAGCTCAAGCTGAGCCCATCCACGAGTTCGCATATGTCACATTTGGTGCTGGAAAACGACAGAAGGAGATTGATACTTATACGGCCCAGCACCCTCTCGAAGCACATTACGTCTCAGGTAGTGGTGAGGGGATACCTTATCATGTCCCTTTGTGAGCATATCCCTTTTAATCACCTCTTTACGCTCATTTGACGCCATCGTCGCAGCGCTGCTCATCCCGTCGGCTCCTCGATCATGATTCTTGGCGGATTCGGCTTCTTGAGCAGGCTTCGCGGACTCAGCATTGACAACTTGGTCGAGGTTGAAATGGTCCTTGCTGACGGTAAAATCATCGTCGTCAGCGAGAACGAACACCCAGGTTGGTACTTCACATTGTTTCAACCTTTCGACATTCGAATAACTTCTTTCTTTATGCAGATCTTTGGTGGGCAGTTCGAGGCGCAGGTCCTTGCTTGGGCATCGCAACTCGCTATAAAGCCAAAGCATACCCTATTCCGGTTGTCTTTGCAGGGAACCTCATCTAGTGCGTTCGCCTCCGTTTAGTTTGGCTACATAGCGCTGAATTAACTTTATCGATGCAGCCCGTTCAACAAATCCACTGCGCCTTCTTTGATTAAGCATTTCAGGGATTGCGTCAAAGGGGCTCCTAGGGAACTCTACGCCAACGTCCTCCTTACCGCTGGACCAGAGGGCAAGGACTCTCTCATGGTTGTACAGATGTGCTACATCGGTAACCGCGAGAAGGGCCAAGAATACCTCGACGCCATCTCCTCTTGGGATGGCACTCGTTGCGTCTTAAACGAGATTCATGAGAAGAGTTTCTTGCACCAACAGGACAGCGTCGCCCAGGTCCTTCGTGGAAAAGGTAACCCATGTATGTTCGATTATACCTGAAGCGTGCGCTGAATTGGCTCGCTACTCTCTCTGTCCTTTTTCACCTTTCACGCCATTCTGGTGACTGATCCTCGCAGCTGGCAGACAATGGTTCATTCGATCCGCCCTCATTTCCTCTTTGCCTGACGACGTCATCAATGAGACGGTGATGAAATTCGCGGGAACGCCTGTTGGTTGCAGTACGTCGTTTCTCTTCTCTTCGCATCGTCTCGATACTCATTAAACTTCACCCTTCAAGCGTGGTTATTCGAGCTCGCTGGTGGTGCCATCTCGGATTTCGAGGACACCTGTGTGCCCAAGTCTCAGCGTGAAGCTGCATTCACGATTGCCGCACTTCATCAGTGGGACATCGACGTCAGAGATTACAGATGTGTCGACTCCGCGGAAGAAGTAAGCTTAACCTTGCTTGACTGAACTGTATTATCTGAGTTTCGACGGAGATCTCGAGGCTGGATGTCGAGGTCGCCGAGGTTTACATTTCTGATGGAGTTTGGCTGGAGCTGTGCATTGCTGCGTCGTGGATCACTTCCGAGACGGCATAGTGAACTTTGGCTCTCATAAAAGCTAAAACTTGCGGATTCTGACTTGGCTTGTATTGTGGGTGATTCAATGGCCTGGTGGCTAGATTCCATTTTTGGGCCCTAGACTCATCCTACCTTCACGGAGTCTTCTTTTTTGTGAAGGGTCTACCCCAGAAGGCTATGGTCATTCACAAGTCGTTAGTGCCTTTCGAGATTTGGTCATCCGCGATTGAGAAAGAGACTAGGGTGACTAACAGCCATTTCACCTTCACTTTCGTTATTCACAGTGGATCTCCGGTACACTCAAGCCAATTCAAGTTGGAGGACCTTTCCCAAGCGTGAGTTTATCACCTTTCTCCCACTCCACTGCACAAACACCGTTGACACTTTCTTCATTTCATTCATTCATCTCTTTACGTTCGTATCTCTCTTCCTACTTTGTTCCTTTGACACTGTTTAGTTCCTTGGCCGGCACGAAGCTCCCGAACGCACCAAAGCCTGCTACGGAGACAACTGGACACGACTCGCTGAAATCAAGCAACAGTACGATCCCACCAATTTGTTCAAGAACAGCTTGTGGCCAGTTGATTCGCAGGGCGAGGACGTGAAGCCCGAGACACATGAACCAAAGAGTCCGAGATCTTTGGTTACGACCTTGAGGGGTAAAGATGTGAAGTTGTTCGAGGTTCCACTCACTATCGAGGAAGTGGAGGCGCTCGATCTCTGAGAGGATGGGCATGTGCGCAGGGCCTTTCGATTGCATTGAATGTAAACTGTTTCTTGATTTATCCAAAATTTTGAGTCGTTTCCTGTAATATTTTGTTGTTACTTAGTGTATACACAATTCGTCGAGTTTCTCTAGAATTGCAACTTTTTGTATGTTTGCTCTTATTCTTCGACTAACGCGAAAGGTCTCAGAGATCTTGCTTCGAATCAATCGAAGACAGCTGACTACTTTTCCAGCTGACGATCTTGACGTTCCACGAGGTGGACGAGCAATGACATGACGTGGACTTCGATAGAAGCCAACTGCGGCCTGACAGCGTTGATGATGGATTAAGCGCCGGCGGCGGAGTCGGCCTGGTTGGCTAACTGATCGTTACTGTATCGAGGTGGTCATTCAGAATGAAGCGAGTTGACATCTCTGCATTTATCTGATTTCCACCCAAATACTGCACGCCCACATTATTACTTATCATGATAACGACAAGCACTCACCCTGAAATGTATTTTGAAACGTTCCCGTTTTACTCTGCAATTGACACGTAGGTGATTTAACGTAGCGGCCTTGAACTTGGTCGGCCTGTTCGACCGATGCTTACAGGCAATCCAGCCAATACATTTATGTTGATCATGACGAGATGTTTGTATTCTGGGAAAACTTGAGGCGATGTTCGGCGAGCTATAGAATGGTCGACTGAATGTTCCGCAGAGAATTCCAACAAGAGCGTTCTCCACGCATTTACTTACAAAAGGACAATGTCATAAATCGGGACGGCCAAGAGAATAAGCTCCGTTGACGTCTGAATGATGCAGTGGTAGCTTGTGATGAGGAAGCACAGAGTGAATTCTGAGTGTACCTCAGGTGGGTGGGAGTGCTGCTGGGCCTGGGGTGAAGGCGATAGATAGATGGGCATCGTGTTAAGCGTCAGAGTGTAGGTTTCCCTGGTCAATAAGAGGCTATGCCAGCCAGGTGCTGTCTATTTACTAGAACCATTTCAAATGTGAAGTCTCCATGCTGGCGGGAATTCGCGCACTCCAAAACGGATCACTTGCGATCTTGGACTTGATGATGGCGCAGCTCTATGGGAAGTTGGGACCTAAAGGGTATTTTATTTGTGTTTGCGATGGGGGTGGGTCTGGGTGGGTGTCATCCATGAATCATGAGTATGCCCAGCTTGATCTGGGAGATCTGCTAGGCATGAGGCAGTTTAGTTAAAGCCTCGAAAAGATATGGTCGTCAACAGTGAGCTTTATCTTATACGGGGAGATTGGATAGGATAAGTCATAAGGCAATGGTTGTTAGATTGAACATTGAAAATAAAATAATGGTTTCGAAGAGACAGTCTTGGGATGCGTGCGAGTGTAATGCTAAGTATTAAATTGAGCGGACCGGGAGATGGTTGTGAGGGGTGTGTTGACACAACACGTGTGACGGCAAGTACCGATCGCGAAGTCAATGGTTGGACAGCAAAGAGTCTGACCAGGTTCAGAGAGAAAAGGAGTTTCAAATTTGACGCTTTTCTTTTTCTTTCCAGTTCATTCATCAATCAAGCTGGCAGACCTCCATTTATTCCTCTTTTCCCCTTGTTTTCCGTCTTCATGAGCAGTGGATCTCCATCGGCTTATATGTTATGGGCCATTTTATCCTCGATTGTAATTATTTCAATTTTTTATACATTTTATTTCTGATGTTTTTTCTAACCTGAATTTTATCAGTTTCTTGTGTTTCTATGTCTTCATCTATGGGCATATGATCGTTTTAGTTGTCTCAAGTGGGATTCAGGCAGACAGCCAGGCGCCTTTAAACGCGTAATGACGTATGGCCATTTAACTGAAAGGAATTCAAGTCCGCATGCTTACCCCAGGATGTTCCATGTGCAACCCATCAGGTACTCATATTTGGCGACATTGCCTCTCCTCGTTGTTTTCAGTGTGGCTATGACCACTTTCAAATTCAAAGAGGGTCTGTTCATCTTCTTCACTGCTATGAACACCTTGATTGAGATTATATCAACCAGGTTACATCTATTTACCTTCAACAGGTATGTCCTTGACCGTGATTACCCCACATTTTGGCTTACAATCAAACAGGAGTCATCCCCGTACCTCTTCGCTCTTGGAAACCTGAACACAGAAACTGGCTGCTGCCTCTCTACTTTGTTCTCAGCATCGCCTGGTCACTGGAGATGTGCGCAACTTCCTTTTCGATTCTTACCTGACCCTGGTGCTGATCGTTTCATTTTCAGTGTCACTCATTTAGAAGGTACCTTGGTTCAAACACCATGTTAAACCATAATCTAACTCACTTTAGAACTTGCCTTTTGGTTGTTTCTCCTTCATCAAGGACCAGGGAAGAGGGAATGGTTTCACAGTTGGGAATTTCGGACATGGTATCTTGGTACGCCACAAAGCTTGTCTCTGTCATCGCTGGGAGTATTGAACCATCGCTCCAGGGAGTATGATCGCAGTCCTCGGAATGCCTCTCACTACCCTCCTCTCAAGGCGAGATATCGAACGGGTATGTCAATTTATTGGTACCTTGGAAATAAACCTCATCGGGATTTTAGGTTCAAGCTTGGATTTTTCTCTCTGGCTCCTCAGCAGGCACATTCACAACCGTTTTGTTTCTTTATGTCCTCGCTCGATTCCCTGGATTTATTCGCTATGTGAAGGATGGAGGAGCCGAACCTGATGTTGTCGTCCGCCTTGCAACATTCTATCATCTCAATGTTTGTCTTTCCTGAGTTTTACCTTTGTCGCAGTATCTGATCTCATCCTCTTAGCGAATTCGTGTGCTATTCCGCTTTCTCTTCACTATCCCCCTCCTTATCATCGCTGTTGATGGTCTTAAGGGACCTTACCCAATTGTTGGGGATCCGTGAGTAGAAGCCTCATTTTGCTCAGCTGATGTCCATGTTCTCATGATGTCTTTCTCTACAGATTTGCTTTGGGTATGTTGTGCGCTTCCGTCGTACCCTCTCACATTAAACGGAATTTTTATGACAGATTTTCTTCTCATGATGGGAGGCTTAGGTTGTTTTATATCATCTGCTATAACCCTTCTTGTAAGTTTCAATTCACTTTAATTATTTATAGCCTGCCGGAACGAGCAGATTAAATATCCCTGTCTCCCTGATCTGACCCCACCTTTGTCCTAATTTACTCTCCGATGTTCTTTCGCTAACGCCGCTTAACAGATCTTCTTTCCCCGCTCCATCACGCGCGAATCGGGATACAAGGCCAAAATCATATCCCCTCAAAATTCAGCCAAAGTACCGACATTAACTTCGCCGCTCCCAGATTATTATGTCCACAGTCACAACATGCCTGATTCACCCAAGTCGTATTTCCCAGAGTCCGAGTATCATTTTCATCGACAGGACGGCGATGATTTAGGGATGACTGCAGTTCTATCAGATGATGGTGGGTTACACGGCGTTTACAGGACGCACTCGCATCCTGTTCAGCCACGACCATCGTCAGACGGCGAAATGTCACCTGGTTATGAAAGCGACTCTGATAGCATCTCGGTCACGACACCTACAAATCCTATTCCTATGCAGGACTTTTTCATCAGGCCGCCAACTCACGCTAGGGCCGAGAGTGGAAGCACAGTCTACAACAATTCTGCGACTACGCAAACGATGGTGTCACGACCCACTTCGGGAGGCAGATCGGATGATACGAGGTGGGAGAGGTCGGATAACGCAGGAGGCGAACAGTCTGCTAGCGAGGAACCACGGGAATTAACATCGACATCACCGCGCCCCCGGGTACAGGGACAGGAACAGACGCCTTTGCCGAATTCTACTCATCAGGAATGGGAGGGAAGGACGAGAAGGCGGTATTCGGATGGTTTCTTTGTGGCGAATCGTCGGGGACAATCATTGTTGTCGAGTTTATCGCCGCCTGTGGGCCAAGGGCAGGGGAATGGGAGGAGTGCCGTGGCGTCGGAGGATACACATAGTCATGGTCATGGAAATGAGCGCCAGAGTCAGCAGTCGTATTCGAGAGGCCCCTCGACACATGGTCATGGTCCAGAGAGAAGAATGAGGGATAGAGCAAGGGGGCGGGATGTTGAGAGAGGCATTGTGCCTAGTACGAGTGCGGCTTCAACGTTGCATCCTTATGTGAGTGCCTCATTTACCGTCCTCGAATCATATATCTTGCTCTGCGGGGAGTGTGGATCCTAGCCGTTGTATCGCTGGAAATAGTTACTAACTTTCCACTCTCTTCTCTGCAAAATAGGTCATCAATTTCACGTCCCCTATTGACCTCTTAGATTACGACCCAAGAGACGAAACACCCTACGCGCTTCCACCCATGCCCGCACGTGTGTGACCCATGAGCGTCATACGTCGCTTTGCTTTCCTTCCCCTTTTCCGACCTACATCTCACGACTCTCAAAATTTTGTCCCATCGTCCCCCAAGTACACAGCCAGTCACCCCCTGCATGAGGTCTTAATTCGACTTGTCACCTCCACGTCGGCGGTCCTTGGAATCTGAAAAGCCTACGAGGCTTGGCAGACGAAAAGAGTGCTCGCTGGCACTCAAAAGATAAAACGGGATCACCTGCTTAGCCGTGTGACGCTGCGTATTGTTACCCTGTCTTGGAGGCTACACACAACTCTCCCGAGGACGAGTTGGACTTTCGCGCTGTGTGCAGTGCACTGCTTATGCGGGGGAAACACAAGAGCTGCTTCGTCCTCAATCAGCACCTCTCCGACGAGGAAATCACGACACAAACGATTTTTTCAAGAATTAGGCGTTGTTGGTAGATTCTACTCCCTCGCACGGATGTCGTTTGCGATTCTCAGCATCGTCCTCGGCGATATGGCAACGAAATTTCGATGCCAGGATGCATGATGTACCACCGCCTCGCTGGCTTTCCGACAGTCTTGTTGATCACGGATTGTTTGATTGACATGTAGCCGGAATCGTCAAGCAGAAACGACGCTTCCCTCACCCCAGGCTAGACATGGCTCATCCCGAGGGATTGATTTGCGAGGCTGGTGTTCTGTGGCCTGTTGACCAGGTTTTGGCTAGAAGGCGCTGCGTGAGGGATCTGCGAGTCCCTTGGTGGAGACGAAACTTATGACTCCTCAAAATTCTGCTAGCATTATTTGCATCTTTGGTTTTCGTTTTCTCGATATTCTTGCTTGCTTCCGATATTTTCTTCTCTCCCATTTTTCGTCTGTTTTTCCATTACATTTCATTTTTAGGTTCGTCATCCCATCTCATCTCATTTCATTTGTTACCATCTACCCCCATCATGGACTAGCTCTATCTTAGTCGAAGTATATGATATCCCGATATCCCTATAATGCTTTTTATACCCTCCTCATGCTCTTTTTTCATCTTGCATTGATTCCATGCGATTCCTGGTATTACTATCTAGCTCTCCAGCTTGAAGTCGAATGTCTTTTTTGATCTTTTGTGTATATAGTGAACATTAACGACAATTTTGTACTATACAGTTTTTCATTTTGCTTGACTTGTTATCTACATATTTGCATTGTATACGGGTTACCTGACAGTTGTGGTTGGTTAATGTGTTATAAATATTGGGAGTTGAGATGCAAATACAATCATCTTGAAATCTTGAATTGACGACGGTGTACATATCTTGTACAACAATCGCTATACCCAAGTCAGTCATGAAGACGCTCAGCACAATGATGACCCCGTCGGTCGACGAATGTTCCGCCCTGTCAACTAAATGACTTGAGTGAAGCACCTGGTCCGTGCGCGCCCCTCCTCCTATATAAACCTTTGATTCGGCACCTGAACAACTCATACTTACCTTGATGGCATAGGCCCCTTCACATACTGTGGTCTGTGGGCTGTGGAAATCCCCCATAGCACGGCGACCATGTCCTCAGGGGGTGGCTGCAGCTTGTATGGGCTTAGGCTCATGCACCGTCTCAATATTTTCCTGTCCTGCTTCGGCCACTCTGGCTGGGCAGGCTCTTTTTTTATGCTGGTTCATGGTCCTAACCCTAACCTTAGAATAATCAATAAATGTTTTTTTATTTTGTGACTATTTCGAGTGAGCCGTGTACCGGCAGTGGCTGTTTCTATTGAGAGTGCGTGACAAATGTTACAGGTATAACGAAATGATTATTTTAACCCCTCATCCATTCATGGCATTGGGTTTATCTGTGCAAAAAATATTGTTGTACTGCACCTCAAGGGTTTACCGTCACATTGATGATTTTTCTCATTCTTTCAATGCCTATCGAAATGGCTTGGGGTCAAGGGACTAGACACACTACCAGTTCATCACAGTCAACAACGCAGAAAGGTACACAACATGAATGTCATTACAGGCATACAAAGACAACAACACCAGACAACCTGAACTACATTTTTTTGGTCTTTTCGAAATTATCCTAGCATGAACGCTAACACAAGAGCTAACAATGACTACAACAGTCCACGAACAGTGGGAGAGAGAGAGAGACGGTCCAAATTCCAAGCATCGATTCGACCGACGGCTAACTCTCTTCGTCCCAGAGCCTTCTCGATACGGTATACCCCTCGATTAGAGGTTGAGGTTGATGGGACTGCATCCGAGGTTGATCACACCGTTCTAATTATTTGAAGTCAGTACTCTCCTGTCTTGGACATTTCTGAACACCACAGTGTACGTACGAAGTTGTTATTAGTGCAGCAAACAGGTTGAGCAGAGCAAGAGTTGCCCGCGGTGCCGACGACGGTGATCGGGGAGCAGGTAACTGGCAACAAATGTGAATTAGCTAGGCGAACAGCAAAGCAAATGGAATCAATACGAACGTCCGACCTGGCCAGTGATGGGACCGACGAGGAGACTGAGAAGACCAACGAGCCCAGCAATGCTAGCGTCGTTGGCAGATTGGACCGAGTTGCAGCATTGTAGGCTGCCAACGTTGCAGCTGTTGTTGATTCCATCACCTCCACGGGGGAGAACGGAGGCTCCAGCGAAGAGAGGGAGAGCGAAGAAGAGGAAGAAGAAGAGCTGGTAAACGCGAGAGATCATGTTGGTGAGTTGGTTGGGTTGGTTGAAGACTCGAGAGGTGTGGAAGCTTTGAACGGCTGTTCGAAACTGGGGATGCAATGCAGAAATGGTAGGCTTTTTATATGTTTCGAACCGCCTACATCTCCCTAATTAATCTATTTCTCCTGTAAATTTCAAGGGTTATTTGATTTTCAATTTGGTTTTGCGCGAGGCAACGAGCTGTCAATGTCATCCTGCAAAAGACTCCGGCAAGTCGCAATTCTTATTCCAACCCTCGATCCATCTACTTCTTTCGGTTCACATGCAGGTCTTTGTCGGGAATGCTCAACCCCTCCTCGCAAAGGATTCTTCCTAAGCACACGATGTATCATCCGTCCGAAGGAGCCCCGAAATCGACCTCGCATAGGGCGTACTATACTGTATATTTCGACCTTTTCACTTCAGTAAAATAAAATTAACACGAGCATCATCGCTGACCTCACGTCGTCACAGGTCAGGGTCTGGTGGGCAGTATTCGAAGTGGGCTCCAATAATTGAATATATTCCGCCGTCACAAACCCCCGCATTCAAGTGCACATTCTCTATCAAATCCCTGGGGTTATAATATTTACAAGGGTTTGTCGTTTAATTTATCATGCATCTGTCGTTCTATGCATTGACCTTGTCCACAACTTGCCTCCCCCAACAACGCATACATGCTTATTCCGCATCTGCCTTATCCTCTAATATTATATCTCTTCGGAACGTAGCCCATGTGTTTTCTAAGTTGTAGCGGAGGATAAAATGGTAGTTCCCCGAAGCGAACAACACCCAGGTTTACGACAGGACATGCTTCAAGTTAGGAATAATGGTTGCTTCTATGTCACGTCGTTCGAAACTTGAATGAATACCGGCGAGGGTTTTTTTCGATTCTTGGTGCATGGTATCCAAAAATTCACACACAGAGAGCGGTCAGAGCGCTGTGACGTCGGTGGCGCCCACCGCCAATGCTCTGTGATTACGATTTGGGAGCATGATGGAGAGGTTTTGCTCAAACCCCCAACGTACGAGGGGCAAATCGAGGGAAACATGAGTTTCGGAACCTTCGAATCCCAAGGTGGTGGGCACTCCGTGCCGTTAGGCATGGCTTAGCCAATCAGCGATTTTGAAGTGCCTGTCATTGTCTTCTATATGTCGTTTGGCTCCACAATTGATTATAGGACCCCATTCCAGCCAACAATTGAACTGCATGTCATCTCAATCATCTTATACAGCTCCCTAACCTGCTCTGTTTGGTGGTCTGCGTTGTATGCAAAGTGTTGGGGATCTGCATGCAACTTTTATGTGAAACGTTTCGATAATTGTTGGTCGAATCGCTTCGAGATTGCGAACAAATATTGATAATTCATTTCGGCATGAGCAGAACCTTGAAATGCACCCCCTCGTTGAATTTATCCGACTTGAGTAAAGCAGAAAATGGCCTCAAATCCGTTCGAAAGTATCCAGAGCGGATTGTCAATCCTATTTTTGGCCACCACGGGTTGGTTGTCACACAGAGGTGACCGGTTTGCTGTCAAGGATGCGACGATTTAGGCATTCGGCTTTCCTTTTCGATTAAACGGAAAGAGTCACGAAGACATGATCTGCAACATCCTGCTCGGTGCACCCAGCAAACTAAAACTGTCCATCCGGTACCAGATGTCGGTTCAAATTCACTTGGGGAGAACCATTACAAAGAGATGCCCTTTCAGCAACACCATTGACCGGTCCAAGGGCTTCAGCGGCCTGGGATATTCCTCGTTTTTACGGGCATTTGAACCTGATTCGAGCTTGACCGCCCTCAGGTGCATCGAAATAATTCTGGATAAATTACAACTCAATTTATTCAGTGTTCGGCTGAACTCCCATCGGTAAGGGTCGACCTCTCACTGCAATCACGTTTTGTGGAGCACCCCGCATTTCCTTTGTTTCCCGAATGACGAGTCTAACCGTTTCGAGTAAAAGGCACGTTCAAAATTTCGAACTAAGATGTTGATAAGGTTGCATGTAAAACATGAGCTTTTCATCTCCAACTGTATGACTTAATGGAATATATTCGATATCCAGCTGAGTGAATAATCCATGGTACAAGGGCAAGAAATAACCGAGGTCTTGAGAATAAAGAATGTAAACACCTTCATATATCAAGTGGACTTGCACCTATCGACACTCAACGTAGCGCTGTTGCCCCACCATACAGGGAAGGGGTGTTCCATCCCACTGGCACCGAAGACAGCGAAGGAGAGGATGAAGAGAATAACCTGACTGCCACCGTCCAGTGCAGCTGACAGGAGGTAGTTGTACTGGGTTTAGCGTAATTTAGCGGTGACAGGCGGCTCATCAGGAAAGTGGGTGCAACATACCTTGATGAACCAACGCGGCCGCCTTGTACGAAGCCACCATTGAGAGAAAACCCCGATAACAAGGCAAGACCACCATTGCCCGTTCACCGAGTAAGGCAGCCTGAATGGTCGGTCAGAACAGTAAGGAAGCCAATACGAAGCCAGCTTACCATCCCATGTACAACGTGATGATAGGGATGTTGAGATACTTTGCGGACCTCCCTAACCAAGATCCTGGTTTCGAGAATCTCCACACCAACCAGAAGGGAATAGGAGCAAATAACCCCAAAAACCTAATACGACGCAGGTTTGAGGACCCCGCTTCGATGAGCCTGACGATGAGGAGCGTACATACATTGCGAAGGGAATTATCCAATAACCGGACGGTTTTCCGATAGAAAACAATTCCTTCCCCAGGGCGCCCATCGCGACAGAAGCCGAATTGTATTGCTGAACGATCCACCCACTCCACTAGAAAACATCATCAGTGACGAATATCAAAGGAGCTTGTAGGGTTGCGCACAATACGAGTGCCGATTGGGTCCTTCAAAACCTCGCGATTGTTTGATACAATTATTTTCATCACTGTCAGACGTTTAATATTCGTTCGAAGGACATGGGAGCAATGAGGACGCACTCGTGAAGTTGAATATGGAACCAACAACGGAGCCGGCCTATGGATAGAGAGAATTTCAACACCGCAGTCATTGACCAACGTACAAGCCTTACTATTTGCGCAGCAAAGGTCACTCGAGGCGGCACTTTCGTATATTGTCCAAGCTTAAGGTCTAAAGTTCGCGTAAATATTCAATATCAGTCCCGGCGAGGATGAATTTATAGATAGATACATTACCTTGGAGCATATACAAGGTCTGGAACGACGTACTGTTCCCGAACAAATTGGCGTACATGACAGGGCTGTAGATCAACGATGTAAGCTATAGCTATCATTGAACAATGTCCAAGCTCCTACATTGGCTTTCCAGGGTGCAAGAAAGCTGCGATAATCTGCACGGCATATTTAATGGATATACTAAAGCCCGTGGTAGCAGTAACTTGGTTTGGGGGTTAGTCATACGTAATCGCATCGATGAGGTGAAGCAGAGACTCACTGAAGCCCAGTACGATTGCAATAACAGTACTTAGGACTGGAGAGGGCGTAAATGGTGATTTAAATGGTTTCTGGTACACAACCTACCAGTGAAGAATATGATGCTCCATGCAGGAATAAGGACTGTCCCATGAGGTCCTGCATAGCTACACCCAATACCGACAGCTAGCGAGATGAAGAAGACAGCACCATACACCCATTGAGGAACCTCCGCTACAAGGAGTTATCAATGACCTCTGTATGACGAAAACGGAGGAATCGCAGAGCTCACGATATTTTTGCATCTCTAAAGGAAGTGATCAGAAGGCGATAAAGAGATCGTCTAACAAAGGCACTCACGTTTATAGTGCGGGTCGTCGACCGTTAAATCATGTCCACTTTTGAGGAATTGTAGGCCGCCAAATGCTGATTTCAATTCAGGCCAGTGCCAGAGCAAGATATAGGTGAAGGCAGCTCCTAGTGACAAGTTATAGGAGAGTTGCGACACCGCATATGTGGTAGTGTATCGAGGTAATCCCACAGTTTCAAGGGCAGCTGGATCCAGTTTGAAGTCCGACCCTATAACAGCGGTTTGGTTATAGGTATTTCCATCTTTACCAAAAAGAGAGGTCGACATGAAGGGTATATCACGTCCGTTAAAAACATCGGAGTAGTAGGCGGAAGTGAGGACGATATATCCAAGAACCAGTCCAACTACCCCAGCGTTTTAAGTCGCAACTTGTAAAATCGGAGTGGATAGCTTACGATAAGAGTTTATTTCTGGGACTGAATGAATATGGGTGTCGACAAATATAATTAAAACACGTACGAGTTTGCAAGGGCCAAACAAGCGGGTTTCCTTGAGTAATAAGAGTCCACGAAGTGCTGAAGGACAGCAAGCCGAGACCCTCATTACTGGAACCCGCTCCAAATAGGTTTCGCACAAAGTCGTGGCGACCGTTATCAGCCAAGCAGATGACTGAGAAGGCCGTCAATAGCGGGAAAGCATATTGGGGAATCCATTCCCAGCAGAAAATAGCCGCGAACTAATAATAAAAATCAGGTTGAAGGCAACTAACCAATAAAGTATAGGAAATCTTGCCGCAATCCAAAAGAATCTACGTCGTTTCAGATTCAAAATACCACCAAAATGTAAGCTTTGAAGTAGATTTGCCACGGAGATGTAGTTGGGATAGAAAGCGCTATCCGAAAATATTAGTACACTTAAAGCGTCTGGGGAGCACGTAATACATACTATGTCGGATACACAAGGAATCTTCGAACTAATCGTTGTGAGGCTTAGTGTCAATACATGGAAGCCTGTAGAGGGTACCTACGCAGTCCTGCTATCCCATACCCTATTCCAATGTTAACAACACTTTTAAAAGCACAACGTCGAAAGCTTACCGAGCATCTGGGTAGCGAATATGGAGAAGACAGCAACAGCGGAATTGAGGCGGAGGTCGTAGAAAAGATCTACGACAGTTGAAAGTGATCATATCTCAGAAAAAGCAAATTCGTCCTACCCAATGCAGCTATAATTTCCATGGCCACTGCGACAGTCGACGCAGTGGAAGACATGATGACGATAACGGTGTGCTCCCTGGAGTACATATGTCATCAACAGTGCAGTTTCAAGTCGAAGAACGGTGTTCTGACTTGATATTGAATGGACCTGGATTGATATATTTCCATACACCGTTGGATGGCAGAGCTAGACCAGACCTTAGATGGAAATAACGACGTGAGGGCCCTGAAGACTCACCAGCCATGGCAGTCCCTAACACATATGCGATGATCAAACAAAATAGCTGAGATACCGACGCATTCTGTGGCTTGAAAGTGTAGATGGTGGCCAAAACAGCAGAGAAGACACTAAGGCCAATTCCAAGAAATACTGTCCTGAATGTGACCGCTGGGAGGTGAGGGTGATCTTCAGCAGAGATAACCTATGTTACAGTTAATGCAGATAGGTATATCGCTTTTTGGGAGATTACTTTGGACAATTACCTGTAATGCGACTCCTTCTGCCTTCTTCAACGCTGCCTCGTCAACTAGACTTGAAGAGGTGATGGAAGACGTCGAAGAATCAAGGCGCTTCTCCTTCTCCAGCGCTTCTTTCTCCCTGGATTCAAGATCAGACATATCTGCACTCCTAACTGGTCAAAAGCAGGATGATAGCAGACGATAGTAACCCCGAAAAAATCCAAAGATATATAAGCCTTTCCCCCAATATGGAACGATAAGGTCCTGGCTATCTTTTGGTTCATTCAAATGAAGACTTGAGCGAAGAAGCAGAGATAAGAGCCTATTTTTGTAACGGTGTTGTCGAAGAAGTGCCTATTCAGACGGCAGTGGTGCGCCCGTGTGCTTTGGGCATTGAGAGACCATCTGCAGTATCATTTCTGATAGTCATAGCACGGGTAGAGCAGTTCGATTGTCGGCGTAACTCAAGTCTCAGAGGCAAATCACGAGAAGGCCGCGCTTGAACATAATACGAGGCTGTTGCAGCTATCGTTTCTGACCATGAAGTAGTTAAACGAAGGGGAATTAAAGTGGCCTATGACCCATATTTTTAAGCGTAGTAACCCTGTTATTACTGGAAATAGGCCAGTGAGTGGGAGGTTTCTGTCAGACTTCGAACGGGGTTTTGAATTACTTGGGAATGACACGAACCTACTCAATTAAAGTGTTTGGACAAGGTTTCTAGATGTACTTATATTCACAGAACAGCAAGAAAGTGCGGATGTGGTAAATCAAGGGGAATGTGGTCGAAGTAGTAGTTGAGAAATAGCAACTGGACCCTCTGGACATCAAGACGAGAGCCAAACTGAGCCGTCCGTGTTACGGCCATTGTCGTGACCTTCAAATTTGTGACAGAACGCGTGATGGAACGCGACGCGCTGTGATTCTATTTTTAGAAATTCCTGGTTTATTACCATCGACTCCCCAGGCCCGGGCCATCCTTCGACGATACTGAATGATGAGTGGAGCAAAGGACCATAATCTGGAGCATGGAGAGATGGATTTGTATGCAAAGGTTGGAAAGTGCAGCCCGACTGTATCCCATGGCGACGAGGACGCATACAACACCTTATCTGCGCCCTCGCATATGAGTACCACTCAGGTCCACAACCGCAGACCAAATTCGCCGGTGAGAAGAAACGGCCTTCCATGCTCACCAAAAAGACATATAGTTGTAGCAGCGCCGATACCTATATCCTACGCTGTTAAGAATAGAAGTGCGCTGAGATATATGTTGTCGCTTGGGGAAGGTAACGCAATACGGTTTAGCTTAACAGCGAAGGCAATAAACGCATTACTTCATCCAGAGGATCGAGAAGAAGGTAGACCGGAGTCAATATTCCAAGATTCCCAACACCATCAGACCTCTACTGGCGCTACCAAACCCGCCAATCTAGAATCGGAGATGACCTTCAGGCCAATCTCTCCTGGAACGCTCATAGCTTTGGCCGACCCTTGCATATTATCTCGATGCGCTGACGTCACGCCCCCTCCCGTCAAGTACCCGCTGCCATCCATCTTTCAGCACAATGGACCAATTCCGTCACTGCCGACGCCCTTCCCTATGGCCCCGTCTGGTTTGGATATGTTGGTGGATCTTGTCGAACGTTCGGAGAACTGGGTGCTCCCACAAGCGAGCCAAAACTCGTGGGGATACTGAGGTTGACTCTGCTTCAGCGCGAAAGCGGATATATGCGCTTTTCGTTTTCGAAAAACGATTATATGGCAAAAATTACATAGCTATAGAGAATAAAAACAAGTCTTGAAGCATGTTATTTACTTAAAGCGAGGTATTTGTGCACGCTGGGAACAGCGATGCAGCATTCCCTTTGAGCAGCACGTTTTGACAGGTATACTTTGCAGTTCCGGAGGGGAACCTGGTGATCACCGGTCAGCTCGACAGCATAGAGAGCTTAGGCTAGGGCTGTCGACTCACGAGAGTTTGAAGTCATTGACATTGATATTCGAGCACCGCTGTCCTGGTGAGCAAGACAATTGTGCCACAGTGGTCTTTGTTCCAGTGCCAGTGATGCTAAATAGGGACGAGACTCGTCAGTGATTGCCACAGATGGAGACATGAAAGTATGCCTATCGAACTTTGTGAACCAGATATCTTGAATGAAAGTGTTCGAGGGGAATTGTGCACAGGTTGAAGCACTCGTCATGTAGCACTGGGTATATGAGGTCAGCCCGCGAGGTACGTTAGGACTGACATATCATTTCCTCCCACCTGGTCAATCACGACAGGGAGGTCAACTGCACTTTCGACGAATCCTTGGAAAGTGATGTTCTTGACGATGCCGCTTCCGACATTAGGTCCAGCCCAGGCCTTTATACGAGCGCCGTTCTGTGCTTTGCTCATTTTGATATTTCTGTGGTGTAAGACCTCAGTTGGTGACCCCGACCACCAGGGCTCGTTTTACTCACTTTACAAAAACGTTCTCAACGATGTCAAACATCCCTGGGTATTGCCCAAGCGATCCAACTGAGATTCCACTAGAGACACTTTCAATTCGAATCCGAAAAGTGTAAGAATGAAGGACATACTGTGAGCCTGTACAATCCAAGTTCTCGACTCGAACGTTTGTAGCGTCTTAATGATCGTCAGTGCTTTTAGTAGACTCCCAGCGAAGCTTTGACGCACTGGGTTTAAAAGCGACGCAGTCGTCTCCATTCACGATTACCGAGTTCAGAATAGCAACGTCGTCGCTCCTGTAAATATTCCATCCGTCGGTATTTTTGGCACTCGTGGATGACGTAGATGCTGCCTTGATATTGATGTTATCGTATACAACTCTTTGACCTTCGTTAACCTGGGGTTTCGTGGTATGAGCGCATGAAACCATAGAGCAGAGATGACGTATTACCAGGTTATGCCACTCAGGACCATTGACCATATTGATGTTTTTGATGGTCACGTCTTTGGCTTGGAAGACCGTCAAGATGATGGGGCGTAATAGAGTGGAGTTCTTCGCACTATTGGACTTGTCAATGAAAGGGCCAATGTAATAATACAAACACCTTACAATGCGTCGTACCACGGCTGAAAATGTATTCCTCATTAAACTGAGATAAAATAGGTTTAAGAGGGTTTACGCACCTGTCCAACACCATCCAAAGTACCTCCACCGTCGAGAAGAATGTTCTGCCCTCCCAACAACCAGAAGGTTACTTGGGTCTGGAAAGGTATGAAGAAGGCGTTCTAGACACCCACAAGGTAAACATAAATCAATTCTCGAGCCAACAAAGAAGTAAACCTACCCCCGTCCAGTAAGGGATATCTGGGTTGAATCGAATAGTACCTTGCACATTCTGCCCATGAGCACAGTTGAGTCGAGTCGTTTGATGTACTGTAATGTCGGTAGATACATACGATGTGTTTGTCGCGAAGTCTTGTCATATCAAGCCGAGTTGCGATGTTCAAAGTCGTGCCTTTTGGGATCGTAGTCGTTGCACACGCTTTAACAGCTTCCAAGAATCTAGGAGCGTCATCTCCTCCGCTTGCAGTCACAGTGCAATCAACTGCTTTCTTGGGATTACCGTGATGATGACCTTCCGGAGATTCAGGGGCACGTGCAATAGGAGGCCGCCTCGTTGCCACAGCAGACGATAAAAGACCAGCCACGACAACGATAGATGAGATTGTGAGACGCATGTTGGGGAAGGAAGTTCTCCGCGGACAAGGTTTCCTTAACCCATCACTTGGAGCATTTTATACCTCTGCAACGATGCGACGGACCGGTTCTGGTTGAACATCTGGATCATAAGCAGAACTGTGGGGAGCGTAGGCGGTCCGTACGGCTGCATAATACTATACTTAGATTACCTACAGTTCTGAATGTGTCCCCGATGCTAACAAGGTGGCGTAGCTGTACCAATGAACTAGAGTGTTAAATAAAGTCCACATTCAGAGCATACGGGTTTCCAGAAGCGAGGTCATTCTTGCTTCCTGTTGATTCTGAATGACATTCCTGCGCCAGCGAAGCCATGATAAGAATAATGAAAGATGATTATGAGACAATTCTTTCGAGACATGCGGTCATGTGGTATTGATTTGCATCCAGCGCAGATGTATGATGACGAGTCCAGTAGCTGTTAGTACTTTTGGCACCCAAAACAAATGTCGAGACAGAGAATGTGTGTATTGGTCGTGGTCGAAACAAACCTTCATGAAACTTTGAGTCTTTTGCAGGAGGTGAGTCTCAACATGTGAGAAAATGGTCAGGTGACGGCCGGCTAACGCTTTCCATTAGGGGCAAGCGTCAATAACCGACACTGACTCTTTGACATACCACCACCATCTAACCAAATTCTATCCACATTTAACCAGAACAGACTATAAATGCTGGGTAACCATATTATTTATTTATAACCATGGAATATCAAACTTACAAAAAAGTGTGTAGTCGTTGGTCTTACCGGCAGTATAGCCACTGGCAAATCCTCTGTGTCCGCCCTTCTCAAAGCGTCCAATGTGCCTATAGTTGATGCCGACATTCTTGCCCGCAAAGTAGTCGAACCTGGGACACCTGCCCTCGCAAAAATTGTAAAAACTTTCGGTTCGGAAATACTACTGCCCGATGGCACATTGGACAGGAAGAAACTTGGCGGCATTATATTTCCTGACGAAGTGAAGAGGAAGCAACTAAACAGGATTGTTCACCCGGCCGTCAGAAAAGCCATGCTTTGGGAAGTGCTAGGTTATTGGATACGAGGCCATAAGTATTGCGTGGTGGATGTTCCGCTATTAATTGAGGGTGGGTTGTGGAAGTGGGTTGGACTAGTGGCCGTTGTTTATTGGTATGTCAATTCCAATGCAAGCCCTTATCATCGTGCTCATTTTTGGTGGATGTGTTAGTTCTGACGAGCTTCAACTACAACGACTAATGTTGCGAGACTCGTCTACTCGTGAAGAAGCCCTGTCGCGCCTAAACGCACAGATACCGATTACCGAGAAGGTGTCATATGCAGATATCGTCGTGGATAATTCGGGAACAAAACAAGAGTTAGAGAAGAATATCGAATTACTAATACGAAAGCTAGAATGTGAATCTGGTTGGACGTGGCGACTAAACTGGCTAATACCGCCTCTCGGACTCCTTGCAGCTGTGTGGGCACTCGTACGACGACGCCTGTTTGCCAGTCGAAACCGTCAGAAAAAACCTTCTTCAAGCTAACAAAGGATGATTTTCATCAGGCCTGATAGGGGTGGTGTAATCCGAGTCGTTAATGATCATTTCTTTCTACATAAACCCGCTCTATGGCAGCTATTTGCGCCGACTACGGCATTTCTCACTTGAGATTTCCTTTCGATAATCCTCTATTGAACGGTTCTCTCATTCGATTCCTTCAACGTCGACACTTTCTCGACCTTTAGGTTGAAGTAGAAGAACGCAGGTTCACTGTTTTTCCACTGGTTCGAAATTCTATGTCGAAAGTCCTTGATAAGCACGACTTGGAAGTTTTCTGACTCATCTCACCCTTTCAGATAACCCTTTACCTGACCCCCTACTAACTTGAGATATGCTTATTCTGCATGACCTGTAAGTACAAAGACGGAAATCTATGCCCCTATGTTGAATTGTCGTGGGAAGGGAGGGATTTGGTCTCCAAGCAATTTGCGCCTTCCGTCTCTGTACATTTTACAACCACGGCTGTTTCACTTTCTGTTCTTATTTTAACCCCCAAAACTTCCACTCATCTGCTACGGTACCAGGTCTTTGGAGGCGACTCTCTCAGTAAGAGTGACTGGTCTCATCAAGTAGTCGGACAACATCACATTCTCCCTCACAACGTCTGAGACCAAATGATTTATCATTTAGCAGATGGCATGTCGACGCCCATCGCATCGCAGTCAAAAAAAAAGATATGAAATTGAACCGAGTCAACTTTTGCAGTACCCACACTGCGTGAAAACGGCTGTTATTTGGGGTGTTTGGCCATGACAACGGGCGGCTTTGACTTGCCTTTTTTCTCGGATGCACGCTAAATTACCGAGGACACACTAATCGGGACCTTTGTTGCCTCGCAGCGTCATTTATGGCCACATTGGCTGCGTCTGTCTTTTTATTTTAACTAACGTGGCCTTTTCAGTTCGTCTCCGTGATAAGTGCTTTCCGCTTGGCCCTTTGTTTCTTGACGAATCATCACGATCTTTTGTTTCCTATCGATCGAAAGTGCAGGAGGTTTTTCATTAGCCCGCAAACTTTTGTCTCCATTATCACCACTACATCACATCCTCAAGGCAGGGAAAGGCAGGGCAAAACTCGTGCCGCAGCGTCACAGACTCACGGAGCGACCCAGGACGAAAACCCGCCTTCCGCCCTTTGGTGGCTGATACCCAACCTTGACTTCATTCAACCATCATCGACATGGCTGTTGAAAACATCGACCCGCCTTCCCCTCCCACGATCAAGATTACGCTCGCCGAAGAGTCAAAAAATGCAAAGGACGTCAGCGCAATCAACCCACCCCCACCTGCTAATGGAACCAATACCTCCCCGCGCGGTAGTAAGAAGCGGAGAAAGATCGCAAATGATGTTTTGATGATGAAGAGACACAAGCAGTATTACATGCCTACTGGAAACATTGTTATTCAGGTATGTTCGACAAGCTCAAACTCTCGATGTTAATTGAACAAGCTTTGTTAATTATGGCCTCGTACACTCTGACACGTTCTGCAGGTTGAGAACACATTGTTCCGGCTCGATCTCACCGTTTTACATGAACACTCACCTGTTTTGCGGAATGTCATCCCGCCAATTCAATCGGGCTCGATTCCTATCGTAGGGTTCAACGATAGACGACCCCTCGTCCTGCGCGAGATCTCAGAACCAGACTTTACATGCTTGCTCTCCTTCCTATGGCCATCGTAAGCTTATTTACATTCATTCATAAACCATGAAAGAAGCTCAAGCTCACATTCAATTCTTGTTTCAGGGAAGAAGACCCTTTCTCGCATCCCCTTACCGTCGACCAATTAGTCGCAGTTCTCCGCCTTGCCACAAGCTTCCAAATGACCCGCGTCCTTGCACAGGCACAAATCAAACTACACTCCCTTACCATTGATCCCATTCGCAAAATTGCTATTTGGGATGAATTCCACCTCGACCCAGAGCTGCTCCTCCCAGCTTATGCTGCTTTGACACAACGCTCTGAGCCGCTTACGCTAACAATGACCATGTCGCTCGGTATCAGAAACTTTACAAAGATTGCGATGTGCAGGGACCTGTACAGGCAGAGGGTTGGATGCTGCGGGTGCAGGAAAAGTCTTAGCAGGGAGGAGAGTCAAAGGGTCGCTGAAGATATCGTTCGACTCGTGTTCTTCGAAGGGAAGAAGTCTGAAATGAGGGCTTCCAACGTGACCAACAAACCCCTGCTTTGATGTCAGGAATGTCCACATCCTCTGTTCCGTTCTTTTTCTTTTTTGGATTTGTTTTGTTTATGTGAGGCTCACCACCTCCATTTGAGGTTTGTCAGTCTTTGTCTTAACGAATTGTTACACTCTTTCCAGCTTTATGCATGCTTATTTCTTGCCCATTTGTTAGTTCATCGTTAGCAATCTCTGGATCTGGATCCCTATGCAACGAGTTCGTTCCTGTATAATCACTAGATAGATAATCAATGTAGTACATGTACAATCACATTAATAACACTTGTAATGACCACCATACACGATGAACGACTAAAATGACGAGATTAAGCAGGCACCGAAGGTGGACTGTATTCCCGCGAAGCATTTCAGACTCCTTCAGAGTCGTCTATTTCATTCGTTGATATATGAAGCATTCATCGTTGTCAGCAGACAATACTGGATCCCCGTGTATGGCGTGGTGCTGCCCCTCCGACCCCACCAGATGGTTAGATTGATGATGCGGGGTGGTACACAGAAAGACTGCGGCGCCTATAACCCAGACAAATCTCTTCACAATTGACTGAACATCTGTTGCTCCGCGTGTGAAGGCGCTATGGCTCCCTGATAATCTTCAGTTGTTCGCTTTATCAAAGCCCTCTTCGATCCACAATTGACCGGGTAGATGATCGTGGCAACGCTCAATTCGCAACAAGTATGAAGTCTTGCCGAGTTAAGCGGTCGTTCTCGATCCTAACGTCGTATTTTTGAGCACGAATGGAGACAAAATTTCTTTGATCATGAAGTATGTAATATCATTTCTTGGGAGACCTAATATCGATGCCTAGGTCGAGGAAAGTGACTGATTCTTCATGATCTGAGTGAACATCTGGGCAGCAGCTTGACCATATGCCAATGAACCATACTAAGCAAAAAGAAATTAGCAATATGTCAATGGGATGTCTGCGACTTGGTCCTACCTTATAGGCAGGTACTTCGTGCCCTGCACCGAAAAACCGGACGTAGGAGAAACTGCCTGCGTTCTTGTATTGACCAGCTGTCTGGCCGGCGACGGTGTAAGGCTGGAATGTTTGCTGCTTATACATTGTCGTAAATTGGGTGTTGAGAGCGTCAACCTATTCGTAATAGCTCAGGGATGAAACACAAAGATAAGAAAGAAAAATCTATACCATAGCTTCCCATCCAATGTAGTTGCATATATAATCCTGATCGACGATATTTAACACGCATAGACCAATGGAGAAAACAGACTTACTGCGTCACCATTGAAAAGAACAGTTCGGACCTGGAAAAAAGCATAAACTTCATACATTCAAGAACCCCGCATAAGATCGGACAGTGCTTACACCAGCTTTGATCACGGTCTCAAGGTCGGGTCGTGCATTCCGCATCCAGTCACCTGAGCAAGGGTTAGTAACGAAATTTCGACCTACATCGTGCAGGGACATTGGCACACACCAAAGGCCGCGAAATTGGCGTAGATATCGAAGTTGGTTTCTTGCCAGACTGCTTCAGCACCAGCAGCTGCGCGAATGGAAGATAAGTATTTGGTAAGGTCAGGAGGGTAGCTGTCAGGGTTTTTTGCGGGGACATAATAGACCTAGATAGTCAGGGTACGTGAGACTGATGAGAGAAGGTCAAGGAGGTCGAAGTTACGTCATAGACACCAGATAATGGGCTGAGGATATTCCCGTTGCAATAGGATTGGGCGCCAGCACAGACAACGTTGCTCCCGCCGTTATAGCACGAGTTTATCTGCGCCTTGCAACCCCCACTCGTAGACCAGTAGGTATTGGCTTGCGAAATGACGCTCGACGAGACCAGGGCGTGGTAAGGATTGCTAGCTGCGTAGGTCATATAACCTGGGTATTGCACTAAAGGGTCCTGCACAGGTTGTTGAGACTAAAAGCATACGGTGTATGCAATTCAAAGATCTGACCGTGATCCCGTTTCCAATGCCGAGGATCTTCAGATTCAATGTTACTCCTGTCAACGTCTTCGCAGTAATGGCAGCATTCTGTTTCAAAAAGTAGCTGGTACGACGGACTGTTAAGTACATCCTGATCGAGATTTGGGGAAAGAGACCTACGCGGCAAAAGCGGGACCATAGTGACCTCCATAGCTAAGGAAAATTTAACTTTGTTTTATGACAGGTATGGACCAGACTCACGACTCCGTCCACAAGGCGAGGTTTCGAGGCTGATACTTAGCAAATCGAGAGTCCTGGAAAAAGATCTGCAAAAACGTCCAAACATCCGCAGCAGCATCCTGAGACGTTCCAATATCAAGATCTCCGTGAGAGAAGCCAACACCAGCAGGTTGGTCGATATAGAGCATGTTGACTTCGTTGTTCCAAGAATATGGGTTGAGGGAGACGGTGGTTGTATCATTGTTGATGCGGCATGGCCCATGTTCCTGAAACAACCCTATCATACTTGAGCTTCCAGGCTGATAATTGGGGTGAGTTTTAGGGAAGCATGTAGGGTGCTTCATATCACTTACCCCTCCGTTAAACCACAGGGCGACCGGTGCGGTATCTGGGTTCTTACGGGCGGCAAAGAACCAAAACCTGTCAAAAGTAATGCCGTTTTCAGTGTCATTGAGCGTATTGTATCAAGGGGATTTCTGACCAGATGCTCTTTGAATCACTAATATCTCCGTATCCGGATGCTTGATAAACCCCAGAGGTGGTCTCTACACCCTCATCAGCCTATTCCATACCTGTTAGCAGCTCTTGGCATGACCTACCACATATCCCTGTGTTTTCCTTGATACGTAGCTGTCCTACCGCAGCTGCTTCAGATTTGAAGGACGCGGATTTAAAAGTATCCTTGGTCTTTGAGGTCTTTGAAACACCTCCAATTATCCCATCGACCACTGGAATTTGTCCTCCGAAAATGCCTGGAAAGGACAGAAGTCCAAACAGGATTACGAATGAAAAGATCATTTCGGTGGTGTGGGTTGCACAGGGTGCACCCCCGAATTTATGCTTCCCCAAATCATGTCTTTCTACCTGCACTAATTTGTGCACGGGCTTTGCAAGTTTTGACGAAGGTCCGTTGTAATGCTGGCATGCCCGATGGGATAAGTCTCCTGACAGATGAACAACGTAAAACAGACAATGCAAGTCTTCTGTGGCTTCGAAATACCGCCGGACGAATGATTCAAGTTGTTCATGTCCAATCCTTCAGTGGCTGGGTACCCCAGGGCCTAGCTGCTGCTTTAACGCTGCAGCCTCAACATCTACCCAAACACAACATCGAACAAGCCATTAAAACGCGATAAATATTGAGGGATTTCAAGAAATAAACGCACCATAAAGTCAATACGTCGCCTATAGATAATTATGATGTTCGTCGCGGTAACCAAGTTAGCACGAACGATCCGAGTCTATTTTCAGTCTGCCACGACAACACTTGGACAAAATAGAAATAGACCACGCTGCTAATCTATGGGAGGCCAATTGCAATTTTATTATTGCCAAACCCCGGATCTGTAGAGAGAATCAATCTTTCATTTTTCATGCTTGCCATTCAAACACCGGATATATTAGACACCCCGAATCGATGCCAAATGAACAATTCATGTTTTTTCTCCAACACCGAATTTATTCTTGGCCCCGAATCCACACATGAAGCCCCGAATCCAAAAAAATGAACTCAGCAACCCTCGCGGATTTGTATTGCACACCCCGGATTTGTGAACGACCCCGCATTGACGACATTGTATCAAGCCCCCCACTCATTTCTACCATCACCAACACAGAAAAGTGCATGCTTCGGACTTTGAAAACAGCAACATAAGGTTCATCGACAATCCTGGCATCTCAGATAAGACAGATTCACCTTTTGATAAGATAATCTTAGATATCGCTCAGACAACGACAGGCTCCTGGTGTGAACTTTGGCTGGTTATTCAAGAATGAGGGTTGCTAGACTTGGCTTTTAAACCTGGAATAGCTATTATAATTCACTTGGTATTTAACACAGAAAGCCCCAGTACTCGATGCGCGACTGTTTTCGTGAACACTAAAGGCCCACAGGCCAAGATAAATAGAGTCTAACTCTAATAGAGAGAGTATGCCGGGTGCTCTCGGCTGAGGACAGGGAGAAGCATCCGCAGGGATATAAACCTGCTGAAATATCAATGCAAAGCATTGATAGGAGGTGGTGAAGTGAAGCATTGTGAAATGAAGTCCGGGGTCATAACGAGTGCTAAAGCAGCGAAATAAATACAGTTTTCTGAACGATAAAAATCACCAGTACCGGAATACCCACTTGGTACTATTGGATTACGCTTTGGAATATCCTTCAAGGTGCACTACACATGTATCAGCCTCCAGCGCAAATTTACCGAACTTGGGCTTCGACTGGCTCTGGCGCAGTGTGTTCGGCTCCCCCTTATCTACATCTTATCGAAGGTGTGGGGAAACACGATTGCAATCTAATCTTCAATGCCGAATAGCCGCTTAGCTATTCCATGCCGCTTTCAAGGTCCGAATCAAGAATCTTGTGGTCTTTGGGATGCCGTTGAGGCACATGAACCACATTGATTCGGAAAAACGCTGGTGGATTCGGGGGAGGTCTTGTGGATTCGGGGGGAGTTTTGTGGATTCGGGGTATTGTGTGTCGATACGGGGATGAGAATAAATTCGTTATTGATGTCTAAAATGTGAATTTTCAGTCGTATGTTGATTCGGGGTGTTGAATAGATTGGAGGTTCGATTGCTAAGGGGATACATTTGTCTCTACAGATCCGGGATTCCGCAATAATAAAATTGCGATTGGCCTCCCATACTAATCTTCCGATAACATAAACATAAATATCAATGCAGTCAGAGTCAGTTGTTCTAATCACCTGATATTGCAGATTTCTAGAGGGGCGAAATGATGGAAGGAACCAAAGCCAAACGCACATTGCCAAGAGAACATTGTAATCACTGCGGCAAAGAAATCATCTTCTCGTTCCGAGGCCTTTTTAAAGGCTTCGGAGCAATGAGACCAACATCAAAACTTAACCCTTAAAGGATGAAAATGCCGCACGCAGCGACGGTCCGCTTTGCCAGGTCAAGAAGATGAATAATGCACCATGTGTTTACCCCATGTTGGGTCTTCCAAATGTCTTTCATAAAGTGTTTACCTTTCACACCTGAAGCTGTGATGAAAGGCTAGAGAAGATTGAGAAGAAGATTGAAAAGAGGATTCATAATCCTCCACACCGAGAAGATGATTTGTTTGCCGCAGTGAATGACAAGCGGCCAATAACCAACAAACGACGCGCCACTTCTCCAAGTGAAATAAGTTCAACAACTGCCAGCGCTTCTGCGACATGCCCACCGCTGACGATTTGCTGCTGGCTCTACGGCGTTTGTGTATAGGGTTTAGGGGGACGTAGATTAATGGAAGAAGAACGGAACTACTATTTGATTTGCAACGGTTCACTTCTACATTTGTAAAGCAAGTGTATGGTTTATGATTTGATAGTGACTACACCCTGTTATGGTCAATTTGTTGAACAAACGGGCACCATGATCAGGCAGGGGTAAGTGGTTGGTCTCGCATGGTCTGACTGAACAATTGTAATAAGATCTGACCAGGAGCCAGATTGCCATACTGCAGAAAAGGGCGTTGTAGATAGGTTTTAAAAGTGCCAAGTCGAATTTATTATTACTCGCCTTATAAGCACCAACTTCAAGCCCAGCGGCGAGAATATTAACGTATGAGATCTTCCCTGCGGTTTTATAGTTTCCAACACCCTGTCCATTGACAGTATACACGCTCCGTAGTACGTTGCGTTATATGGTGTCTCGAGTGCTTTGATCTGTTGTCAAGTGAAAAAAAGATCTGTGGTCGGTGTATAATAATTCTTACCATTAGTTCGAAGCTCCAAGGATTTCCAGTAAAGTCCTATTTCGGGGGTGAATTAGTTGGTGAACCAGCTAAATTTATGCAACCTACTGCATCTCCAGCGTAGAAAAGAGTCCGAACCTAGGTATATCGAATCATTAGAACTCAAGGCCAAGTCACGAATTACACCGATGACTGAGCAACTCACGCCTGCTTTGATGACCGATTCAAGAGCTGGGCGTGCATTGCGCATCCAATCGCCTGTAAATTGGCAAAGAGTTTCTAATGTTGAGTCAAATGGTGAATATGGATAAAATGCATACTTACCAGTCAATGCAAACTTGCTGTAAACATCGAGGTTTGATTCATCCCAAGCCGCCTCAGCTCCTATAGTAGCTCGAATCGAAGAGAGATAGTTGGTAATGCTGGGTGGATAAGAGTTGGGAAGCCTTGCAACAATATAATACGGCTGAATAAGCAGTTCGATTAAATGAGTCGATGACAAAAGAACGGATATGTTTATTCACATCGAAGGTATTTCCAGCCAGTGGGGTGTACACGTTTTCGTTGCAGAATTGTTGCGCATCGGAACAGGCAACATCACTTCCACCATTGTAGCAGGCGAGGATCTTTGCGCTGCAACCATTGTTCCAAGCATTAGAGGCCGAAACTATGGCACCAGATCCAGCTATCCCTGAAATTTGATACAGATTGTAACCCGCATAAGGAAAGTAATATGGAAATTGCACATATGGGTCCTGTATGGTTGGGTTAGTCAATTATTTTTGGGCGGAGTTTATCTACTGACCGTTAGGCCATTTCCTATTCCGAGAACTTTGAGATTCAAAGTAACACTAGTCACCGTCTTTGCAGCAATAGCGACGTTTTGCTTCAGGAAATAGCTGATTAACATCAGTTGTGAGTCGATATGTCCACATTATGTATTTGAGAAGATACTCAGCAAAAATGGGTCCATAATGTCCTCCATATCTATATAGATTTCTATTAAGTATTGCCCTTCTAAATCCAGAAAGAACTGCACACGATTCAGTCCAGAGGCCAAGGTTACGGGGTTGATACTTGGAGAACTTAGAGTCCTGGAAGAAAATCTGCAAAAACTTCCAAACATCTACAGCAGCATCCTGAGATGTCCCAACGTTGATGTCACCATGCCAGTGAGAGAAGCCAACGCCACCGGGCTGATCGATGTAGAGCACATTGGCGTCGTTGTTCCAGGAGTAGGGGTTGCGGGAGATAGTGGTGGTATCGTTGTTGATACGACATGGGCCATTCTCTCGGAAAAGGCCAAGCATACTTGAGCTACCGGGCTACTGCGTGTGTGAGTACCTTCGCTAGAATAGTAATTTTTCAAACGTACCCCTCCGTTAAACCATACGGCGACAGGGGCATTGTTGGGATTGTTACGAGCAGCGAAGAACCAAAACCTGGATGAGAGTCAGCGTGCTGGTATGACGGTACGGTCAAGTACTTACCAGATACTCTTCGTGGCAATAATATCACCATAGCCAGACGCCTGGTAAACACCGCTCGTGGTTTCTTCATAGCAGCCTCAGTAAAAATTCTCGTGTCACAGGGTCGCATGGTTGGATGACTTTGCAAGCCCTATGACCTAGGGAGGTGAGTAAAAAGAGCAAGCTAAGCACGATTTTGTGAGGTGCTGTAATGTTGTCGCAATGTTGTTTTAATGCAGAGAAGCTCGTCTTATGGATCTGTTTTCCAGGGCCTTTCGACCTGGAGCTCGGTAAAATATCGTAAAAAAGACCACGAGTTTGGTTTGACAGAGGAAATGATGTGAAAAGGTCATCAATGCGGCAAAATTCGATGAGCGATGACATACTAGCAGCTGAGCTGAGGATTTTTTTAGAGGGAGTTTTGGACACGATTCCACAAGATTATCGTGAAGACGACCTTCTCCATCATTCACGATCAGCGATAGACCTATTATTAGCCACCAAAATTGAAAATTTGGCATAACATGGCGTTCAAGACGCAGAGTATTCTCGACTATGGACGAGATATGAGAGTCTGGGTTCAAGGGACGGTGGCTTTGATGCGCCACTGTTTTGCGATGGTAAGAGCTTTAGGAACAAACAAGATGCGGTCGACCGTTCCGTAAGTGGAAAGTTCTTCTATCTTCGGAAGTACATCGGTACCAAATGGAATCTCAAGAAACTCCTGACGCGCCTTGAACCAGTTCCCATTCGAAATTCTATTTTGGAGTTATTTAGGAAATGTTAAGATATCCTTTTACGACTCAACCATTCCCATGGATCCTGATAATCCTCGCGCAACCTTTGGGATCCATGAGTCTAGTTTTCGGCACCAGAAAATACTTGGGAGTAATGGTGCTTCTTGGTTGAGCTGAAATCTAGAGTGGCGGAATGCGGGGTTCATGAGCATATACTTACAAAGGCAGTTTTCCCAACATAGAGTTTCAACCATTTTTTCTCTACGCAAAAATACCTCCTAAGCTCGACAATACAACCGTTAAAGTGTCAGGGGCTTACAACAAAAACAAGCAAGCATCATATTCCAGCTACTATCAGAACATGTCCCACTTCCTGTACACGATCGGTAAATTAGCATCCCCAACATGCCACAAATGCAACCACCACCAAGAGACTGTACACCGCATCTTGATGCAGGGTATAGGGTACAGAACAGAAAGGGAGATGATGCGGAACTTGGGATGAGAGCACAGGAGCACAGGAGGGATAGTGAAAATGCTGTCATCAAGGACGGGCTTGAGAACGTTGGTCCAATATATCCATAGAACGGGGAGATGGAGGAAAATGGGAAGATTCCGAGAGACCTTAGACGACAAGAAAAACCTAAGTGAAGTAACTTGACAAGGAACAAATATCATAAAGCTAATAATTCCCATACCCCACCACTAATCACCTATCAATATCCACCGAATTCATAGTGTAGCTAATTATCACCCCTGGACCTGAAAAAGCAAGATGTATGCAACCCACTGCTTCTCCGGAGTAGAAAAGAGTTCAAACCTGTTGAAGCATTAGAAATCAACTTCGAGTTGCTGAAAGCGCAGATTTTTCCCGACTATGTATGAGAGGCGATGGTCCGTGTTCAAGAGGCGGCGGGTGGGTGCACTTTGATGCGCCATTGTTTTGCGATGGCAAGGGCTTTAAGGAACAAACAAACGCAGTCAACCGTTCCGTAAGTGGAAAGTTCTTCTATCTTCGGAAGTACTTTGCTGCTAGGTGTCATCTTCAAGAAACCCCTGACGCGCCTTGAACTCAGTTTCTATTCAATATTTTATATTGGAGTTATTCAGGCAATGTTAAGATATCGTTAAACGACGAACCTATTCCCATATTTCCCGATAATCCTCGCGCAACCTTTGGGGTCCATGTGGACGCGAGTCTACAGACTATACTACTCGCCAGCCAGCTGGAAGTGCTTCAACCTTTTGAGATTTGAGTAGATGAGTCGCGGCTGGGAGATTCGACCAATGAGCAATCCACCCCCACAAGCGAGTGAGCTGTCAGTAAGGTACTAATAGGGGCTAGAGTACGGAAAGCTTCTGACGGTCACCGAGGGCTCGATGAGATACTTGATGAGATTATGAATGGTACCATCCCTGTTGGTGTCCAGTCCGAACCCTTGCAAAGATAGCACCCTAATATATCTCGCAGATGTCACTGGTAAATCCATATCACATTAATGGAGGCCTGTGATGATAATCATGTTACGCAAACACGCAGTGATAACGGCGTTCGCGACATCTGTACGATAAATGAAGCAACTGACTGACTAGTCAACCCAGCGGCTCAGTCCAACGTAGGGCAGCAGTACCAGCATACGTAGCTGCTACTTCCCAGGCCATCTTAGCCTCGACAGCATCATCTGAAGCTTGCTCTGTTTCGCCAGCTCCTCTGGCTTGACTACGGGCTTTTTAATAAACTGTGCTGTCCGTATTGGCTCTCCAGCAGGTGGTATTGACCACTTCTTGACAGCATCCACCAAGCCACGCTCCATCCGTCGCATCATCATGCTCTCTTTTTTCCACACCCCAGTCGTCCAGATGGACAAAGGTCCGGCAGGGTGCTGATGCTCGTGTTCGTGGATTAGACCCTGTGATGGAACACTTCCTGTTCCTCCTTCTCGAACATGTGTGGATGATTCAGAGCTTTCTCGGCGACGACCGTCCTCCTCCACTTCCGCAACTTGAGTGAGTGTTCCGTCCTGCTCTTCCGCAGCCTTGAGCGCGACCCTTTTATGTGTCCGAGAGAGGTAGTTCTGTCTCCTCATTCGGTTTGCAATGACAACATCGGTAAAGATGCGGTCTCCGACGATGATGAGTTCGTTGTCTTTGATAGGATCTGGTAGGGTGGTGAAATATTTTCGAATGGCGGAGATGCATGAATAGGCGGGCTTGAAGGCTTTGTGTTGGAGGACCGGTACGGAGAGGTGGTACGATACTGATTCTGACTGCAAAAAAGAAAGTCAAAAATTCGTCCCAAATCCGAAGAGTAATATTAAAATAAGGCATTGTCCATGGTTTATTGGAGCAGCGAAATACCACGACGAGCAGCCCAACCCTCTCATAAAAAGAAAAATAAAGCTCACCTGCAATCCCCCAGCATCAAGATAAGTCCCTGCAGAGTTGCTGACAATCAGAACGTTATGTTCGCCGAACGTCTCCCGACACCCTTTCCATGCCTCCTGTGAATTAAAATAAAAAAGGGTAGACGCAAGTCAGCTCTCGTGAATCGTGAAAGAAGTGTGAATGACGCGTTATTCACGCTGCGGCAATGTAACTTGGAAATAAAGTTAGAAATCGAAGGAAACAAAATGTCCCTACCTGCAGCTCCGGAACGAGTCTGTCATCATGTGGTATCGTCTTTGCTTCGATAAAACAGCCAAGCGGAGGAAAAGGACACGGACAGCCACGGATACGGCGCGATGAGGCAAGTGCGAGGACGGATATTAAACAATGCCAAAAACCCAATCCGAAAATACCCAATCCGCATCGACCGAAATAGCAACAGGACACAAAATGCAAAACGCAAAAGTCAGTTGCACTCCAAACTCAAATTTCGAAAGGAAATCCAAGGTACATACGAGGCAATTGTCCTTATCAAACACCGCTCCTCTGTATCCTGCTCGCTTGAGGGCACCAAAGTCAATTTGTCGGATATCTATCTGTCCCAATCACTCGTCAAACTTGTTTCCGCACCATGCGTATGAAAAACAGGGCTGTAACTCCCTCGGAGAACTATTCATACATACCCTTGACTATTAATGTAGGAATGACGAGTCTGGGGTGGAGAAGAAGTTGAAACGGGACGAGAATCCCGGGAATGTTGAGCGGCATGTCGAGTCCAAATGAAGCTCCTCCGGTTAGCAGCGTTCTAATTCGAGCAATTCCAATGCTAAAGATGGTATCAATACCAGAAAATAGTTGGGAATAATGGTGGGTCCTGGTTGAGCGGAACTCTAGAGTGTCGGAATGCGGGACGTCATGGACGTACAGGTACAAAGGCAGTTGACCCAACGCGGTCCGACCGCTCGCAACTGTGTAAATGTGATGTGTACTCACGTTAAGGCCAAACACATCATCTAGACCAAAATCTCGACTAAGTAATTACATACTTTCTTTCAAAGTCTTCGATTCTACTCTAATAATAAAATAGAAAGTAATAAAGTATGTAACGGGTAGCCTCAACTGATGATCCTGTTAAATGAACCAACCAATCACGCCAAAATCATTTTTGCTACAAGTTCTATTGGATATTCGTGTTTTGGGGTGATGTACAACATACTACATATATCGTACATACATTTCTCTTTCAAATTGATAGTACACGGGGTGGGTTTGGGTAAATCGAGAAAAAAGGACGACACAAAAGGAAGCAACGAGGCAGGATGACATGAGAAAAATAAGAAGAGGGTAAAAGAAAGACAGCTAGTTGCCAGTGGAACAATGCCAGGATGTGACGAGAGAGCAGGAGGGAAAGGCAAGAAAAAAATGAGGGTACAGGGAACGTGGAACATATGAAATGCGTGAATGAGTGTATAGATATTAGAAATTGTCGCTTTGCTGGTGATAGATAGGTGGAGCCTTTGGGTCGTTGGGTGCTCGGAGCCATATAGAAAAAATAATACCGCTGGATGAGCAAGAGGGAGAAAAGAACCAAAAAGCAACAACGACGAGTAAAGGAGGGATGAGAAGGTAAAAAGAATAACAGGATGAAAATAGACGTCGCACGAAAGCACGAAAGAAATAGATAACAGAGGTTGAAGGCAGGTAGACAGAAAAATGAGGACATAAAGGCAGGAAAGCATGAGGAGACACAGCAGGTGGTATAGGCAGGAAGAGGTGCGACGTGACGCAGGTATATGAGAGGGTATTCGGATGAAGCAGTAAAGTAAAATGTTTGATAGATAAGGTCGCCGACAAGAACACCAGGAAAAAGAAAGGAAAAGGAAATCGAGAGCGGATAGGCTGTTGAAAATGATATGAGAGCCGAGAGAGAGAGAGAAAAAAAAAGGGGGGGGAAAGGGAAAATATAGATAATGGCCCCAAATAGGGAAGGTTTTTGTACAACGACGAGTGTTCGTCCAAAGAGATTCAGTTAAGAGCCGTGCAAGGCTCCAAAAAGCTAGCGAGTGCCCATCCGACGATACCGTTCCCATCGCGGCAGAGCAACAAACAATCCTCTCCATCGTCCACATACAACGGCAGCTTGGTGTGAATGCTCGGGTGTCCTGCCTCTTGCAGCACCTCGTAAAACTCGTCCTCCTCGAGTGTGAAGAACGGGAATGAATAGTAAGAGATCGCCGCGGGGGGCTTGCATGGGTGAATTACCCGACAGATGTATTTAGCAGGCTTGGATGCCCACGAGTCGCGTTGGCTGAGGTGTTGGCCTTCAGGAGACGTCGAGCGAGGGTTAGTAATTGCCATGTTCGAGTTGGATCCCGTGAAGATGGCTGCAAGAGACTTGATAGACCCAGAGCGGTTACGGGAGTGTGTCGGTCGTTCTTTGGATTTAGACGATTTGGATGGGTTGGACCCCGATGATGACGACTTCTGTGCTGGTCCAGGGGCGGATACGTGTGCTGCAGCAGTCGTGCTAGCGGTGGTGTTGCTCCTCGACAACCCCGACCTTCCTCTCAGAGCCCTCTCCCCGCGATCCCTGTGCTCCCTCTCACGAGGCGTCGGTGCCTCCTCCCACACTTCCGCATGCTGCATCTCAACCGGCGACGAGTGGTAAACGACCTCTCCCTCCTCATCAAACCCAAACCCATGTCTTCCTAATGCTGAACCGCCACTGGCGCGCCTCGCCCTTGATGATGTCGTGGGTGGGTTACGGGTAGAGGGAGAGTCATCCCTAACATGCTCCTTAGCAGGAGCCAATGTAGCGGGATCAAGGGGCATACTCTTTGTCCTTGGGATAGCTCCTCTTGCAGGATAAGCAGGCGCAGCAGCTCCAGCGCTCTTCGGGCTGATTTCTTCAGCATAGTGTTGAACAGCGACGTACTCTGCGAAATCATCGCCAGGGTAAGCCTGAGTGCGCCTCCTCGACGGTGACTTGGCCAACTTCTGTTTCTCTTGCTGCTGCTTGGTAGGCTGACCAGCGACGAAACTGTACAAGCTATCCTGCGACGACGTCCTCCTGGTTCTTGGGCTCGAGTAAGTATTCATAGGCCCATGGTAGATAACACCATTCGGTCCACCACTGTTGCTGCTGGCGATGTTGTGTGCACTCGCACCAGAAGACGATGTTGTGCTCGTCGTCCACGCACTCGTATCACTGTTTCCCCTACCCCTCGCCTTCTTTCCACCCTCCCTCTCGCGTTCCTTCGCAACTTGATACGCTCCAAGCGGTAACGGCGCCGACACAGCAAACACACCACCCGCAAGCCCACCTCCGCCCGCCATGGTCGCTCCTCCACCACCAAAGAGGGACGCAACAGCCTTTGTACTGGGCCCATTACCAGAGTTAGATGCCCTGCGGTGCGCGGGGGAGTGGGATGGCTCGAGTGCGAACATCATGTTTTGAACAGCGGCGACGTTGGGGGTGTTCTTGGACAGATTCGGGCTCGACTGGGTAGACGATGTACCAGAAGGCTTCGACGAGTGACCCTTCTCCCTCTCGCGCTCCCTATCTCTCTCCCTCTCACGATCCCTACCCTCTCTCTCCCTCACCATCTGCGGCGGCATTGGCGTACCAGGCATCATCGGCGTCCCAGGGGTCGTCATCGGGAACGCATAACCATCCATCATCGCCAACTCCCTCAATCCCCTCCTCACCTGCATCTGCGCCGCCATCCTCTCTGACACATCCTTCACCGGCTGTGCAATCGCCAACGCCCTCACAAACCCATCCACCTCACCCCACCTCATCATCCACACATTCCTCGTCTCATCACATCCCGCGTTCATCTCACCCTCCACGCGGAGCATTTCCCATAGATCACCCCACCTGTCACGCACATCGCGCCAGAAGCGGGTCTGGATAAACGCGAGTCTGCGCACCAGGAGTGCGATGCCGCGGTGCAAACAGTTGATGTAAGCCGGGAGTTCGGCTGCGAGTTGGCCCCTTAGGGCCAGGTAGTTGGTCGATGCGGCGAGGAGCGCCGGTGCCGGGCGGTTTTTCTGCGACACGGGCATGGTGAGAAGGTGATAATGATACGGCGCTTGTTCGTCCATTGACGCAATGAGCTTGAGCGGCTGGTTAAGTGTCGTAAGGAGGTGCATAAGATCCTTGAGCACACGCTCGCTAAGCACCGCATCGAGGTCTGCTGCGAGGGGCATCAGTCCCTTTGTGACGACCTCAAGGAAAGCCTCGAAAGCTTGTGATCCCTGATCTGGTGACAATCCAATAACGCGACCAAATGAAAGGGACCAGATTTTCAGCGCAACAGTGACGTTAGACGCCATCCTACCCCACTCCAGCACGCTCTTGGTGAACTGCTGAGCAAACACCTCGACCCTCTTGAGCTCTGCCTGAAGCGCGGCCACTCTCGCAGCTTCAGCAGCACCCCCAGCGCCCTGGGCCGCATTGAAGGCGCTCAGGGACACATTCAGGTCATTCACGCTCAGACCATCGGGGAGACTCGTGCTGCTTCCCGCCGCGGCTGCATTCTGCATTTCCGCAAGCCGAATGGTCGCAGCCGCCACACCGCCGTGTCGGAGGGATTTCATCTTGGAGAGGTTCACGCTGGCAGCGACGCCCACGCTTGCGTTGGGTTTCTTGACTCCCTTGGCGTTGAGCACGTCCTTGACAACTTCGGCGCGCCGTCTTCCCTCGTTCACTCTCTGGGCGACCTCCTCCATGCTAACACGCGCCGCTCTGAGGTTTTCCTTGTCGCCATGAGTATCGGGTGTAGTTTCAAAGATAGCATTGAGGAGCAGAGGGTACTTCAAGAGTCTTTGCACAGGCTTGATAAGGAGCGAAGCAAGGTCCCACGCATGCGATAGTGACGAGGCGACTGCTTGCGTGTATTTGAGGTACGACTGGAGGGCGGCCGTTTGCGGTAGGTTTTGCAGATGCTGCAGTGCGGTTGGGTGTCTCGTGATGTAATGTTTGAATGGTCGCTCCATTTCGGGGATCTGTACGGAAAAACCATCAAATGGTGTGAATCAGTCAACTGTAGGTTTTGAGTTTGACGTGGCCCATATCCGCAATAGAGCCCACAAGTCAATTGGGAAGAGAAAAATGACATACAATTCGGAGAAATAGAGCACCAACGGCGTCTTCGCCTGTTCCGCCTTCAATCTCAGCACCTAGTGCCCGTTCTAGTTCATCGGATAGGCGATTTGAGAACATGGCTAGTTCTGCGACGTTGCTGAAAATAATTTTGACATCTTCTGGGGTCATTGGAGGCCCTAGTGACGCTATTGAGGAGTCGGAGGCTGTAGATTGGGTTCTTGAAGAAGAACCAGAAGACCCAGCGGAAGGTGGTGAAATGGGCACATTGTGTAGAGGTATTGCTTGGCCTAGAACGCGGGAAAAGGGATAAAGCAGTTAGCTTAATCTTCGCAATAAACAACGAGATGGTAAAATTGAAGGGAGAGCCAAATTGGGATGGAATGCGAAGAGTTCGGATGGCTTCTGCATGCGAAAAGAAAGCAAGGTAATGACTCTGGAGCCGTTGTCTAGCTCGCATAGCCATAATGCTCAATGAGCACAGAAACGGCAAAAGAAAACGAATGTGCCACGAATAGGCTAGATGTGCTGTCAGAACGATCACATCGCCCAAAACAGGTGGAAGGACCGGATTCGTCCAACACAAAAAGCTCCTATCACGAATGAAGGCCCCCTGTTAGGTGGCCGAAAAACCGAGCATTCAAACGCACAAAGCTTGTAAGAAGCTGGAGTTTGAAAAGCTTGAGATAAATGAGCACCAAACAGGGTGCTTTATTTGAATGTGATCACGATCACTTGAACGGCAATTGGCAACCCGACATGTCAATGTCCTAGAAAGAACAGACGTCGAAGATTTGGATTGAAACACGTCTCCAACTCTGAGTAACCAGAAGAATGGAAAGTGTGTTTGGGTGTGTCAAAGAGCCGTCTTCATTGCAGTGCTGCAGGGACGGTGTGTGTGCTAAAAAGCAGCTCCTCCCATGAGTTGGGGTGATCACGATCACCACGTCGCAAGTTCAAGAGAACTGGTGAGGGGACCAAGTGACCATTTAGATTCCGAGAAACCGAAGGCATGTCTGCGACTCGGTCCACGTTGTGATAAGAAATAAAGCCGGTTTGAGGGTCGAGGATTATGGAAGTACCGGCAGGAATCTGGCTTCCCTTTCCCAACCAACCCAACGCGTTTTAGACAAGGAAGACAAAGGACCCTCTTGTTGAATTGGTGACATCAGAGTTGCAAGGGAAACGAAATAAAAAGTAATCTCCGCGCAATTCCAATGAAATTCTAGAAGTGAAGAGAATAAGGACTGACCTAGTGCTAGAGGGATGTGATACTCCTGCAAGAGAGCTAGATCGGAGGCATAGGCCCGTTCTGAAGACAATAGTTCATGTAGAGCATGCTGTCTCTTTGTGTAACCTGAAGTCGGCTGTTGTGGACCTGCTAAAGGTGGTGGTGAAGGTGATGAGGGTGGTGATGAAGAATTATACTGCTGATGAGGTAGGGTTGGTGAGCTTGATGGACTTGATGGTATACGAGGAGAAGGCGGTAATGAAGGAGCAGTTGGTTGTTGCGTCGGTAGTGATGAAGAGGATGATGAGGGTGTTGATGATGATGGTGATTTATTACCCGAGCGTACCGGTGAGGTAGCACGGTGTTGGTCGACGTTGTCCAACATGTTGTTAGCAGTTGTAGAGGTAGAAGGGGTGGGGGATATTTGGATAATAGATTGTGTTTCTTTAGTAGTAGTTGATTGAAAAGAAATAGAACGTGCTTGAGGTCTAAGTGGCGAACGAGCAGGGATTTCAGGAGGTTCAGGGATAGTGAGCACGAGGCTTGAGTGAGGCTGGACGTTAACTGCGACCGCGGCAATTTCGAACTTGGACTCGTCCATGATGATAGTTAATAAAAAAGAAATCCAAAAGAATAAATTTATTCAAAATTAACCGGAACCGTTGTTATTCCCTTTCCTCCACACTTTGTCCGTGATAATACACTTTCTAACCCCTGATCATTCCCTCGGTTCAAAAACTAAGATTCGTAAATTAGATCTATGGACCTTGGCTTAAAAATATTTTTACACATGGTCCATTACAATAATATTTATTTACTTACTTATCCTTCCCACTCCCGTTGGTATTCCATGATTTTTACAAAGAAACTGTGGCGCACACATGATCATGATCACACCTTCCCACTCATCCAACGGCGCGCTCATTCATGTTCCACATGTTATAGATCTCGTGCTCACAAGCAACCTAATAGAACGTGAATATCATCTTCTAGCTAGTATTGGAAGGAATTCTAAGCCGCTCTTCCCGTCTCTCCGTCTTTCAGCTCCCGGCCACAGTCCATTCCTTCATCTACAAGTATACATACACATCCACTACACGGTCGTGTAGTGTCCGTGACAACCCCCGTTTTAGTTCCGTTCCTGCTGCTGCCGTTTGATTCTTCTGAATCTTTATATTTATCCAGTCGGTCATGGTGACCGCAGAAAGCCGCAGGAAGTCATTGTCAGCTCGCACGGCATCTTAATCCAACTTGGTAATGACGCAGGTATTTTCAGAATAAACCATGCAACACTTCTCACTGGCGTTATGTACCTTATTTCACCTTATTTTATTTCCTCTCTTCCTTACACCTACATGAATCAGACATGTTCGTAGCCCGACATCCAGTAACTTGCCTCTTACTGCATTATTTACACGCCCACCATAACGTACTGTCGCAGCACACTGCGTGCTCGACGCTCTATTAATAATGTGATTTCATACACATGCATCGACATGCTCTACAGGTTATAGCCTATAATCGGCACCTTCTAAACCCAGACCAGAGATGCAGATTACAAAATCAAAGCGGAAATTGCCTCGCCTTTCAGAATCCCCGACCAGCATTACCCTGTTGATCAATTCAAGCTTAATTTCGAGTTCAGCGCAACTCGACTCGTCGATGTAGTCATCGAATGCAATGCAGGAGTAACCCAGAGGAGATTCGAGTGTCTCCACTGCTCGATGATGTATTATTGACGTTGACCTAGTATGTACAGTGAAAGGATTCGATGATTAATATGAGCAATTGTTGACGACAGGCACTGCACCGCACGATCGATGGTTGGGTCACGCACCTACTACGTATGTAGCCCGTTTCCAATCGGACTCCGTGTCCGTCTGTTCGTCACGGAGGTTCGAAGTTATGTGCATCGGACATTGTCCACTCCAAGCCATTGCCTAAAGTGCACCCACAATCATTGACAAACCTCGTCGAACGAAATTGACCGCATATGTTCTAGAACTTCCGACGGTACAGGAAGCAGGCCCGACGAGTGCCGAATTTCAATACGAAACTCATGATCAGGCATGACGGAGGATAACGCATTCGTCGATAAAATACAGTGGATTATCTTTATCTTTATGTATTCGCGTTCAAGAGTTACGAAACCGCACATAGCACAAGACCAACATATTGTCACTGCACATAACGAACGTCAAATAAAATGAACGTATGATACTTAGCTATGAATGCATCCGAGTCCGACACAGGCGTCGACACGCACCAGACTGCATCAAGTGCCAGTCGAAAGTCGCCGCTCGAGAACGGTGGACGAGTCGCCATTCGGAACCTAGTTCACGGTAACTATCTTGAGGCGTTGGCAAGAATGTTCGATACCTTTTCGCGCATTATCCCTACGCGTACCTCATCATCGATGTAAAGGATGATAATCTCTGACATGCCTCTTAATCAGTCTTTTACGCTTATATGTTTAATTCTAACGAGATAACTGAATTGTACGAAACCCCTTACATACGAAACGGCATACAAACTTGTATGATATGTATGATATGGTATGCACATATGATAGACCCCGAGCCTTCTTGCGTTTCTAATAGAAAGAACTCCAAACGGTGACTATCAATCTCCAACATCAGACAAATTGTGAATTTGAATGTGAATGTGAACTCGAAGCACACATGTCACCTCTTTCCTTTCAACTTCTGACCGTAATCACCGCCACCATCTGTAGCCTCGATGTCATCACTGCTAGTACTAGTATCAGTGTCAACGTCAACGCCAACGCCTTACCCTCCTCATTAATCCCTAAACCCCAATCCTCGCCCCGCATGTCAGATAGCACACACCAGACGCGGTGCATGAGTCTCACACTCACGAAGGAGAAGCAGTGCTTCCTCAGTTGGGCACGCCGGGAACCCACGCAAGCCGAGTAAGCCTTATATTCGTACCATGGTAAGTATCTGTTGAATATATATGTATGTGAGTTTGAAGGATGGTAAGGTGAGGCAAGGTAAGGTGAAGCCTAAACTCGAAAACCCTATCCCTTCTTAGCCTTGATAGATGTTCCCTGGAATCTGGCTATACCATCCCCCAGGTATATCATTCTTCAAAGTCCGCCGTGGGCCTCATGCGACGATACATGAAAGAACAGCCAAGTTGGCAGGCCGTCTTTGACGACTTTTATGGTATCCCCACTCCTTAAAGTGTCCTCAACTTAGCATAGGCTGTACAATGAACTTCAACAGCAACTTGGACCACCAGAAATTTGCTATGAACTATGAAAATTGACCGTTGTGCATAGCTTGAATGGCGGTGCGCTTAGATTATATTAGGCTCGTGTAGATCCAGAGGTGGACTACGAGTATCGAGCGTTTTTCATTATCGTCAATTTTCGATCGAGGGTCCTTTATCAGGGTTGGCCTGGGTCTGGTTAGGACGTGTATATGTTATAGAGGTACCGACGCGTCGAATCCGAGCTCCAGGACTCCACCGGTTTCAAAACTTTGTGCCATTATACGTGTTATAATGTGTATTGTAAAACTTACTGTAATAATAATAAAAACAGGGTGTTGGAGACTCAGTGAATGGAATGGGCGATGCTCCAACATACGATTACTCGAGGTTCTTGGTACACCATGTAATTTGTAAAATTATTGGAGCGGTGGTGTATCCCTGTTACAGTAGTTTCGAATGCATATGGATATTCGAAGGAGTAGAAATACCACTTGTGTTCTCTTCGAACGTCGACGATTATCATTTCTAATGGGGGCGATAATACAAGTAATTGTGGTGGTGCTGGTGGTTCCAGAACGTCAACCGAAATAAATTAATTGAGTTATAAGCTCGCAAGGTGTCGGGTTGATGGATTGGAGTCTTTCGCCCGTTATCTAATATCTAGTCTTCACCTACTCCTCCCTACTCCTCCCCATATCAAACCCCTCAGGCATCAATTTCAAGATCATCCCAAACCTTTTATCACCTACTTAATGAGGAGACTCGGAACGATTAGCCCAGTAGCAACAGATATCATCTCAGCACAAAGCTTATGCTTAAGTGTGCCGACAACCTTTAATTTAATTATCCGTATTCCCGAATTCGAGAGTAGCCATTTCAAGGGATCTCCACACATCCCGCCAGACTCCAGGTCCCTCAGGTTAATGCTCATGATCAGGCCCTTCTTACCTGCTATCTCCTACCATTCCAGCTCCCACCCCGCCTATTCAACGATCGTTGACGCCGCTCGATACCATCGCCATCACCTCGAATGCCCACCTGAGCCGTTCATTGCACCGTTCACTCACAGCCATAGTATTAACACCACCTATTCAGCTGATCTTTGTTGAACCCCTCACTTTAGCTTGCTTTGCTTTGCTTATAACTACTGTGTGCATATAAAAAAACTCGATCGATTAAACCTACATACTTAAATTTTAAAATCTCCGCTCTATATATCGTCGATGGTAAGAATTGCAAGCAAACCAGTTCATACAGGCATACGGGCCACAACCGCACAGGGCGGAGAGTAGATTTTAACCGCATCAGGGCTCAACTCCAAGTAGTCGTAGGCAACAAGGATCCAGATGAGCAGCCTGATTCAGAGCATCATGAGCTTGTTAACAAGCTCGCTCATAACACGCCTCACGCTGACGATCGCCCATCACGCGCATGCACGCCCCCATCATGACGACGATGACGAACATGCAGATGCATCACCCCGACGATCTCCAATTCAAGTCAGCGGTGGACAAGGTACATATACATAAGTATAGCTATGTACCTAAGATTAGCGCGGGGCTCGAGGTGCGCCACTCAGGGGTCTACTTAAGTGGCACTCGCACATGGTTATTATGGAGGCGACTCAAGGTTAATGCATAATTATGGCCAGGGACTGGGGGATCTAATTTTGTGTTCGCACTTTACAGGTCCTAAGTAAGAATGTGCTACATACCGTCAACTTAACCTGGTGACGCAGTCCAGTCCGGGTTATAAATTTAAGGACTGTTATCGGATATTGCTAGTACAACGATCTTTGACTATAGGCAGTGCAGCTGATGTCGACATCATGGACCTGGCCATGGCTCAGACTTAGCTTACTTCGAGGATATGCAGATCCTTAGATAGCGCCTGCGTGATACTGATAGGTAGGAATGCATGATAAGTATCTCGACAGGGTGTATTTCTCAATACGTCATAGGAAAGATAAAATCAAGCGTGAGTGAGTAGGTGGTGTAATTTCAATTCCTTCTAGCGATGTTTTCTAGATAGCAATGAGAATGAGAAAAAAAACAAAGAAAAGAACAAAGCAAGGCGAGTCGTGAGTGACATTGGAGTTGGTTGGTTAATTGGTCATTCGAATCACCTCGCATAATGCCATCGACTGTCGGAGAATCAAAATCGCCATGGGAATAGAAAAGCGAGGATATTAGAAAGAAAATAAGGAAGAAAGAACAGAGAAAGAAGCAAACAAGACAATAAATAGATGAACATAAAACGTAGCATGATAAAGAAGATATAAAAGTAGCTAGCAGGAAGATATAAAGGAGAAAGCAAAGTAAACTAATTCTCTAAAAATAGCGAGTGAGCGGTCAAGTCGTACAAATGAAAGTAAAGCCTATCCACGTAGTATACCGAATGTACGCCTCCAAATACCCGATCCATTATCCATCTCTTCATATGCTCGAGGCAGCACGAAACCCATTATGATGTAACGCACTGCCTCGAAGATATGGGTATACACATTCCATCCACACACAACTTATCCTCCAACCCATCTCCGAACATAATAGACAAGACGATCACAACAACCATCGTCATGCAAAAATAAAACGCAGCGCGTCCACATAAAAATCGTGCGGAGAGTGATATCAAAAAGGAAGAGTGTGACCTAACAGGAAAGCCAAAGTCGAAGAAAGGCAGCGAGTCGAGGGAACGGGGAAAGAAGGGGGGGTATCAGTCCTGAAGCGTTATTAATGAATCCTTCCCATTCCCCTCATCCTCGCAAGAGAGGTAGATATCTCCGTGTATCCCACCTCCACATCCTCAGTCCGTAGGTTCGAGTAACAACAGAGCTCGGCCGCACACATCTCTCCCATGGTAACACAAGGCAAACAAGCACATCTTCTCCCTCTCCAACTCCACATGTCGACTTGTCGACAACATCGAGGAGCATGTAGATCAACCACGATCTACGCAACCTCCTCCATAAACCCACCCCACCCATCATCGTCCCTTCTCCTCTCAAACCATCTCCGCGCCTCATGTAGTGAGAAGCTAATTCCAGCTAGACCCAAAATGACGCCTAGATCCTTCATCGGTAGAGCATCTGTGTGGAAGATAGTCTGCATGAAGCCGACATACACTAGTGCCAACTGCGTCAGGAACGAGATAGAAACTGTGAGGACCAGCATGCGGTTCTGCGTCAACGCGCAGTTGAGACCGCGGTTCTGCACGGCTGAGACGAGGTCGAGGAATACGAAGGCTGTGAATGTCTGTATGAAGAAAAGAGATAGCGGAATTAGTTATCACGAAGCGTGGTTCATAGAATGTTGTGAACCAAGAGCAGAAGAAACGTATAAAGTGAAGGTAATGGTGATAAAGTGTCGGTGAATGAAGGGAACGTTTTATGGAAATCGTGGAAGCAACGCGGGCTCGCAAATCAGCAACAATAATTAAACAAGCGTAATGCCCATGGAGAAGACTTTTTTGTTCCCGCTCCGAGCACACGTGAGGTATGCATTATCATTTCATTAAAGGAAGTCGTCAGGGTCTGGCGGGATCAGCAGGCATGTCGGACCTGGATCGACTCTGGTATTGACAATGAAGAAGTCGAGAAGTACTATAAAAATAATTGAAAGAAAAACAGAGAAGTGAAGTTCCAAGAAGGGAATGCAAACTCTATCGACCGTTAATACGGCGTCAAACAAGCTGGGGAATCAAACGTGATTGTCTGTTCAGTTGCCTGCTAATTTTGCATCCCGCCGGAAATACTCCGCAAACAACCCCGAGGTGCGAGTTCCTCACAAGGAAGAATAACGGTGTTTAAGTTTCCCAAAGGAAAAATAAAATGAGTTGGGACGAAAAAACCTCGGAGTAGATTCTCCTCAGACTCCAAAGATAAGAAATTGACCCGAGGGTGGAACTGGCCCATCCAAAGATAAACTGTATCCGCGGTATGCTTAGGTTGAATCCAAGAAATGAGGTTGTTCCAGTTAAATCACCGTTACGGAAAAGGCAAGCGCCAATGCAAATAAAGAATTTCCAAAAATAAATTCGAAGTCGAAAATCTAAAAAAACTCACCATCGTCTGTTCCCTTCTTGACATATCTTGATCGTGGAGAGCGAAGACGTACACAAACAGTGTACCGACGACAATAATGGAAGCCGAGAACAAGACTCGCAGTAGCAAGTGTTTCGTGATGATAGAAGCGTTTTTCTTGCGCGGTGGGCGACGCATAATCGCTGGATCCACGGGATCAACACCGAGGGACTGTGATGGAGGGCCTGTTTACGAAATTATGTCGATATTGAGCTTCTGGCATCATATGTTTGGGCACATACCGTCCATAAGGATGTTGATGAACAGGATTTGCATCGGGTTCAAGGGGTTATCTAGGCCTAGCATTGTACTCAAGGTGATGAGTGTCAAGGCAGCTGCCGCGGTACTGAGTTGGAAAGCAAGGAAGTTTTGGATGTTGTGGAAAATGGATTTCCCTGTACAATAAATTAACGTGTGGTTAGTACATCTCTTTGCCAGAAAGACAGACGACATACCCTCTTCAACCGCAGGTAAAATCGTGCTAAAGTTATCATCCACAAGGATCATATCAGCAGCCTCTTTTGCGACATCAGTACCACTCTTGCCCATTGAGATACCGATATCGGCCATTTTAAGCGCAGGCGCATCGTTTACTAATAACACGGATTAGCAGGGTTCTCTCACAAAAACCTAAAAGCCTACCTCCGTCTCCAGTCATAGCCACAACCTTGCCCCTCGCCTGGAAAGCTTCAATAATAGCCATTTTGTGTTTAGGCGTGGTCCTTGCGAAGACGCTAACAGTCCCAACCCTTTCCTTCAGCTGAGCCTTGGTCATGGTGTCAATAGCCTTGCCAGTCAAACAGTGTTGCGAAGATACGGTGGTCCCGTTCCCATCTCTACCTGGACGACCAGTCTGTAGACCTAATTTCTGCGCGATGGACAAGGCAGTGGGTTCAGCGTCTCCGGTGATCATTACAACCTGGACGCCGCCGGCTTGAAGTGCTCCAATCGAGTCAGCAACCCCCTTCCTGGGCGGATCGAGCATGGCCTGGAAACCCACGAAGACGAGATTACTGGGAGTTTCACTTGGCTGGGGGGATGGGGCTCTGCTGGGGCTGGGAGAAGCATTGACAGTTGTGGGTGCTCCGGCGGAACCATAGCCGTAGGCCATAGCAATAACTCTCAGACCTCGAGAAGCAGCAGCATTAGCCTTAGTGATGATGACGTTGCGTGTGTTGGCGTCCAGTGCAGGTGTTGATCCTTCGTTGACAAAGTAAAATTTGCAACGGTCGAGGATGGCTTCAATAGCACCCTTCATGTAGAATATCTCCCTAGGTGAGCCATTGACCTGAAGCTTAGCCCCAGGAAGCTCTTCGTGAATCCCTGACACAGCCATAAACTTTCGCTCAGAATTAAAAGCCAACTCCGACAGCCGGCGGAAAGTCTAGTAAATTAATAGGGTCTGGTTAGAATGGGAATATAGGGTCGAAACACGAGAACGCACGTCACGTCTGTCTGGGAGGTTGAACAACTGAAGGACATTCAGGAGGGCAACATCTGTGGATTGACCCACGTATACACCGTCCTCGTTTCGGATGAGGGAAGCATTATTGCAAAGAGCTCCTATATCCAATGCACGCATGATGGCAGGGGACACGTTTCCAGTGTAAGGAATAGATGAAGATGGATCTAAGGAAATAGTCTCGTCTACTGCGTAGGCTTCTGTGACAGTTTGTTCGTTTTTTGTTAATGTACCTGCACACCTGTTAGTTCACATAATAGCGCGAAACATGTTTTTGAACATCATACCTGTTTTATCGGAGCAAATGACTGACACGGAACCAAGGGACTCCACAGAGTGAAGTTTTTTTACAATAGCCTTTCTTTTAGCCATACGCAGTACACCAAGAGCCAAAGTTACGGTAGTGACAATTGGTAGACCTTCAGGAATCGCAGCTACAGCCAATGAGACTAGACAATTTGGTGAACAATGACTCTTAGGGAAATGAATGACAGGTCCTTACCACCGATCGTGAACATTTCTAGCCATGATCGCTGCTGCAGCACGCCAATTAAACAGATGACACCGATAACGCCGAATGATAACATTGACAACTTCTTTGCCAGTTCATCCATATTCAGTTGAAGTGGGGTCCTTTTTTCTTCAACCTGATGGTCATTAGTCAACTAACCGCCTTCAGATTTTGCAACGAGGCTCACGTCTTGCATCATGGAAAAGATTACACCAAATTCTGTTTCCACACCTGTCGCAATAACAATACCCTGACCTCGACCTAACAGGATATTAGAAAGCTTCTTGAGAAGAAGGCTATGCACCCACCATTGCGCACCAATGTGCCCATATACGTAATGCATGTTCGATCTGCGAGAGCAACGGGCTCGCCAGTAAGTGCACCGTTATCGAACTTGCACATGCTGGCGTCCTTTTTTCTTGCTTCAGTCTCTCCCGTCAAACTACTTTCGTCTACCTCCAGGTCAACGGCCTCGACCAGCCGAATATCGGCGGGGATACGGTCTCCCATTCCAAATTTAACGAGATCACCTGGTACCAACTCGTTCGCAAGGACGTGGATGGCTTCACCCTCTCTATTATTGAGTTAGTAATACGTGTGAGAAGATATTTATGAATATACCCACCGAATGACATGGCAGTGGTGAGGCACAAGCTTATTTAAAGCCTCCAAACTTTTTTCAGACCGTCTCTCCTGAACAAATCCAACTGAAAGGTGGGGCCCGGGTGGTCAAAACTCCGCATCAAACATCAAATAGCCAATGGCGCTCACCTGTTAAGACTATCAGCACAGCCACAGTGATGCTGACTGCATCGTCCACGTTGCCCATTATCGCACTAACGGTGGCACTACCGCACAGTAGAAGAATTAAGGGGGATTCATAAATCGTTTTCGCAAATTTGAGCCATAGAGGCTCTGGTGAAGCAACCGAAAATTCGTTATATCCATGAGTTTCGCGTAAAGTTGTTATGTCTGAGTGATATAACCCATTTACACCATTTGTACGAAAGTAATTTATGGTGGCCTTGCCAGATACGTGTAAGCAGGAATTAAGATATGAGTACGACTGAAGCGACAGACCTCGACCGTATGATGAGCAAACTTTGCAGACGCGGTGTCCTTCGATTCAGGGCGCGATGTCAAAGGTGGTGATGCTCTGCCATTATCTATCGGCTGGTAGTCAACCTGATTTCGTCCCGTAATTGCATTGAGAGCCCGTGTCCAGAGACTAGATGCTTCAGCGTTTACAGCTGCCGCGAACTCTGCTGGCGATGACAAGGCAGCAGCTCCTTCGGATTGGTGGCGCCGCAACGTTGTACTGTATGCGAAATGCGATTCTGCGTCAGGCGTCGGTCGCAGCCTCGCGTTTCCATCAGCAGATAGCAGTGGAAAGTATGCCGAGGCGGGAGGTGATGGACTGCGAGCGCCTTGACGGTAAGGACTTGCTGAAACCGCCCCACTGGCAAATCGATAACTAGAAGAGCTTGAGGTGGCCATTGGTGATGTTATGGGAATAGCTGTCATGTTTCTTTTCTTGCGCTCGTAACCCATACCAGATGAGCTTTTATTATTTTGGGATGACATTTTGGCGTCGGAAAAAGAAGGCAACTTGAATTATGTTACCTTCCAATGTCTCCGACAATCAAGTCAGGGAGTTTAGGTGATGGTATACTGGTGAAATCCTGCCACCAAAGCCAGATATGGGGAGGGAATTATGTTCGAGGTCGTCAAAGACGTTCGTGATGGTGAACAAGGATTATAAGTTCTTGGCAACAAACACGTAGAGGGGCAATGACTTTGTTTGGCTGAGACTTCCGATGCAACCATTGATCTTACATGAAGCGATCAATCGTGGGGCACACAAGGCTGTTCCTGCGCCAAAGTTTGGAGTGCACCAATACGTTGGTATCGCGATATCCCTTCAAGTTTTATCTGTATTCAACCATCAATCAACTAAATATATACATGCATACTAACGCCTCTTTGACATTACTTCCGATGAAAGAGAAATAATGTCCCCAATCAACAAATCGTCGGACAACACATTCTGCTTCGATCCAGCCGCAACAAAAGCTTTCATCCCAGGCCTGGAGACAACATAGGTTCGACGGTGGGAAACACCGATTTTCGACAAATTTTCTTGGACCATCCGTTCTGTTTCTCTTAGGCAGATACCTCGAGCCTCCTCCTCCTTAACTTCGCCATCGCTGTCAGCCTGGATATCTCGAAGGATCTGGTCCGCCTTGGTTCGAACCAAAAAGATAGGAATATTGCAGGACTCAGCGTTGGAAATGAGGGTACCAGCCGTTTGAGTGAAGCGATCGCAAAAAACGACGACCAGTGCGTCGAAAATGTAAAGGCCTTGCTGTGTGAAGTATCTCCATCCGTTGATGGAGGGTGTGTCGGCTCCTGGCACATCATACCAAATGATTGACGAATTTCGTGGATCAGGGTATCCTTGAATGATGGTTGTCGATTCGTTAAACCCAGTAACAGCCGCCCCAGGATCTCCTGAAAGCAGACCACGAACGGCGTTGAGGAGGGTCGACTTCCCCATCCCTGATTCACCGACGATCGCGATGTTGAACTTGTTGGCCTGGTAGTTGTAGCGAGTCCGAATGCGCTGGATGTCAGCGGTTTGAGGTCGCTCTACTGGGGGTATTCCGTTCAGAAGGCTGTCTTCGGCCTCTTTGCGCTTTCGTTCTTCCTCCATGGCCTGGCGTATCGCTGCCTGTCTATAAGCCTCCTGTCGAGCAGCAGCTTCCCTTGATGCTTTCTCCCTCGCTCGAGCAAGACGGCACTGCTCCTCCACTCGTTCGGCCTCCCTGCGCTGCCTTTTGGCTTCTTGGCGTCGCTCTTCCTCCAAGCGCTCCCCTTCTTCTCGTCGTTGTTCGGCTTCTTCAGCTTCCCTGCGAGCCTCAGCGTTTCTATCGTCGGCAGTTGTAGCTATCGCAGTGGCTGTAACCAAGCCTACAAAAAGGAAAGGAATGAAGAAAACCATGTCGCGTTGAGGTTTTGGTGCGTCAAAAGTTGAAGGTTTCGAAAACAGGGCAACTGAATGGGTGAAGTGACCACTGCAGGCTACCCACTATTCACCTCGTTCAAATACTCAAATACACCCCATTCATGTATGGATTTGCGTTATACGGCAGTACACTCGAATTGATAAGGACTGCGAATCCCACCATTCCCTGGAATGCACATTATTCGCGTTGCATTATGTCACCACACTACTCATGCCCACTCGAATAGAAAAAGGGGCTGCGGTGCTCGACTATTCCGGGAGGTGCATTCGATGTTCACAGATAAGAGCATCGTGTCGAATGGAAGCTGTCATACAAGGTTTAATGCAATCCCACATGTGGGGATCCTCCTGACGATTGGTTCAAGTAACAACAGGGTCAGCGAAGAGTCGCTCTCAGTTTGGCGCCGAAAGGCTTTGTTGTATTTATGCCAGAGGTCACCAGGCTCTATCCTCTCCCACCTACTTTTATCAGGCAATCCTATTCCTATTCTTGATTCTCTCGCACTTTAACTATGTCGAATTTGGACCCTTTCAGAATGCCTACTATGAACCCTTCGGGCACTCTAAATTCCTTTGGCTCTCCTTGTGCATTCAGTAATCCAAATTCCCTGGGCTCACTACGTCTAATACTTTCGATACCATCAATACCCCCGCAACACCAGGTCTAGCTCTTCTAATGTTTTCGCCGTCCTTAGTACCTTGGATACCTCGCATCCCATGTTCTTGCTTTTTCAGCCGTTGTTAGCATCGACCATATGATTGTCGAGGGTGATCGCTCTCGCAAAGAAGTTTCTAGACTGAAGCACTTAGCAGACAAAACGGAAACCAGAGCGCGCAGAACCTTGGAGGATTTGGAGGACGCGACGCACAACGGCGAAGAGAAGCAGGGAAATCCACTTTCTTAAACTCCCTCCGCGGTTTGTTGCCCCTCGATCCAGAAGCAGCAGCAGCACATTTCAACAAGACTACGGATAGGGTGCAAGACTACGCAGACGTTCGTAAAACAGACATTGCTTGGTATGATGTCCCTCCCAAACACGCCGCGTAACAGCGGATGGAGGTATTTTGTCAACCAAGACCTGTATGTCTTCTACGTCCTTGTCGTAGGCTTCGTGGATCGGTTCACTCAAACCGCAGGTACTCCGATCGGCAACGCCAGCAAGCGCCACATCCCAGTCTTCCTTGTCCGCACCAAGGCTGCCCATCTCATACAAAACGCTATCGAAGACTCTGGCGATACCTTGACGCGAGTCCAGGCAAAGGAGCGGGTCGTCCGTAAGACGCGCGAGACGGTGCAAGTAAACCTCTCGCGTCTGGAATTACCGAACCAAAGAGTTTACATCGTCTCGAAGCCTGGAATGAGGCGATTGACAACCGATGGGGGACCGTTCGAACGCCATCGATGAACAGCAATTTTTGGACGACCTTGTTCCCCCTGAAGGGCTTTAAGCATGTCACCCCACCTGACCTAACCAGCAGCCTCCCCTGCCGTTTTCTGTGACGATTCTGGTGTTGTTTTTACGTTGTAACAGCTGTCATGTACCTGCACAAATGTACGCAGTTCGTGTCATTGAATTGAAGTGATAGAAAAGGGGTCCTACCTGCTCCTGGAATGCACATTACTTGGTTGCTTCTTTGATTGCATGTGTATTCGAACAGAAATATGGGCTGCGGGCTCCACCTATTCCTGGGCACTAATACGATAGTCACAGATAAGAACATCATGTCGGAAAGAAGCTGTCGTACAAGGTTTAATGCAACCTGGCATGCGGAGATCCTGTTGATATGGTGGTTGTATGAGGTCAACGGATACAAGCCTTTGGTGTGACGCTGAAAAAATTGGACCACCTGGCTGGGTGTACTTATGGCAGCTTGCCCACCACTCTCTCATCAACCCATCCTCGCCCGACAATTCTGTCCACACTAAAACTTACACCATGCCAGCTCCAGGCCTCATCAAATTCGCTACCCCAAATCCATATATTCTTGCGGCATCAGCAGTCATCACCGTCGGCCAGCTGCTGTTCGGCGGTGGACGTGCTCGGCGAGAAGCTGACAGGCTGAAGAAAGTCGCAGATCAAGCCGAAGCAAGCGCAGCCAAGGCCCTCCAAGATCTGCAGGTCATGGCAAACACATTAGCAGATGCCACCAAAGAGAGAGATGAAGCTAACGCGAGAGTCCAGGCTGCAGAAGACGCCCGCTTAGATGCCCTGGAGCAGCGAAAAGAAGCCCAAAGAGCGCTACAGGAGGCGGAACGAGCTAGGAAAGACGCTGAAGCCCGCTTACTGGCAGGCATACCACCTGAGTTTCAACCAACCGAGGACGACAAAAGGCGATTCCGACAACGTTACCAAATCAATCCCAACAAATTAAACATCGCCATTGTCGGCACGTCCGGGTCAGGAAAGTCCACGTTCCTCAACTCCCTCCGTGGCTTGTCTCCTCGTGATCCAGGCGCAGCAGCATCTGGATTTAACGAGACGACCGACAGAGTGCAAGGCTACCCAGACGTGCGCAACCCCGAAATTACTTGGTACGACGTCCCAGGCGCCAACACACCTCGTGTTAGCGGTTGGAGGTATTTCGTCGACCAAGGCCTGTATGTCTTCGATGTCCTCGTCGTCGTCTTCGCGGATCGGTTCACTCAAACCGCTGGCACTCTGATCGGCAACGCCAACAAGTGCCACATTCCAGCCTTCCTCGTCCGCACGAAGGCTGATCAGCTCGTCAACAACGCCATAGCCGACTCAGGGGACACAATGTCACGGGAAGAGGCGAAGGAGCAGGTTGTTAGAGAAACGCGAGAGACGGTACAGGTCAACCTTTTGCGTTCGGGGTTACCGAACCAGAGGGTTTACATCGTTTCGAGAGCGGGGATGAAGCGCTTGATAACTCATCAAGATTCTTCAGATGTCGTCGACGAGCAGCAGTTTTTGGATGATATCGTCCCTTTCGAACAGCTTTAGATAAGCTGACAACCTCAGCCGAGCTCGTGTCCTTCCATCATAGCTTGTGCACCAAGAGTTTTGGTAGTATCCTTGTGATATAGAACATGAATATGTTAGCTTTCTTATGCAGTTTAATCATGACAAAATGATATGCATACACTCACAGTTTCATGACCACGTTTCAGGGCATAGAGAACCTTGACCGCCGGTTCACATATCGGATGGAAAAAGGGCAGGAATGCCGTCCACAATAAATCGTGTTGCTTTGTCGCATATCTAATATACTTGAGCGTTAGGTGTTTGCAATGTGGCAATGTACAGCCTGCACCTTGCGGCAGAAGCGGTGTTTTAACCTCAAACCTACCAGCAAATGTGTCCACCTACCACTGACCACGTTTTTTCCCAATGGCTGCGAGCACGATGCTCAGCCAGGCGAAGTGTGTCTTGGGCAGGCTTCTTCCTTCAAACCACTGCTCACACAATTTCACCTACTCGATATTGGGCCAAGCAAAGCCAGACATGCCACGGAACAATATACTCTCTGTACCACATTCATATATCCTTGCTTTCGGCGTCATAATTATGATGGGTCGAATGATGATCAACACTGTTTCAGCTGTGCGAGAAGCAAAGAGGCAACAGCAGCGTGCCTATTTCGCGGATGAGCGAGCACGGAAGGCCTTGGGGGTTTTGAAGAATATCCAGCCAAAATTGCACCGCGCGTTGGAAAAGATAGAGGCCGTAGAACGAGAACTGGAGAGATTGCGGGATAAAGGAGCGAGAAATGGCGCGGTGGATCGGTAATACTAGGGCGTTGACATTCAGAAGGACTGTCATTATGGACCTGGGTTTAATCTTATTCCGCCTAGACTTTATCAGCTCGGATAGACAAATGTGGGTAGGACGACAATACATACATACGTACACTGATATTTATCACAAGGAGAACAACCCCGTAGTAATCAACGATGCAAACAAATTGTATAAATGCACATACATAGACCGCAAATGTGTTTTCCAAGAGCGAATGCAGCAAGTGTTGGATGAAAACCAAGCAAAAGCGACTATGACTCGTCTTCGTCATCTTCATCATCGTCTTCAAAGAACGCGTCCTTTTCTTCCTTGTCCTGATCCTTTTCAAGAGCATTGTTCGAGGCTTTCGCTCCTGGTTGTGACCACGCCTTGCTCTGTGACTTTCCGCTACGCGAAGGCTGATGCGACTCTGGTTCAGCAGATAGATTTCCCTCCTCCATCTGTTCACGTATCCATTTTCGTACTTCTTGTCGCTCGAGGGCAGTTTTCTCGGCCTCGGGTACATGACTGACTTCCGTCTCGCCCTTCCTTAGTTCGGGAGGGAAGAGGGAGATATATTTCTTTGCCTTTGGATAATGCTGTAGATATTTAAGCATGACGATAAGATAGCAGAGGGCAAGGACGCACGAAGATGTAGTTCAAATCTATTCTCAGCTCTTGGAGAGTAGACTGTAGCTTCTTCTTTTCTGACTTGTCCTCTGCTGATTCAATATGTTTTTGGACCTGCTTGAGTTTCCGTGTAACTTTCTGGCGTTCTGAAGACGAGTTGTAATTAATTTTCTCTTGTTGCGCAGGTTAAGGAAACTTACCAAAGAATTTGACTTTATGGTATCGAATTGCCATTGCCTGCTCTTTTTTAGCCTGTTCCGCCTGCTGAAGCTCTGCTTCTAGCGTTTTCAACCGTCGCTCAGTTTCGACTCGAATTTTAGCATCTAGTTTGTCCTATTTCCCTGTTAAAATGTAGATTGGTGTCGTGTACAGAAGAACATGCCTTGGCCAATAATCTTCTTGTCTGCCGTAAAGCTGCCTTGATTTTCTGTACACCTGGGACACCTGCTGGTTCATGTTCAACATGGGTACGTGACTTTTTGTGGTGATTATGTTTATTCCTTGGTTTTGATGATGATGCCTCAGCATTCTGGGAATGGTTTGTACGAGATACTGGCATTTTAATGAGTGTTAACGGGAAGACGGTCTTTGAAAAGATTTCCTCATCAGGACACTATATTTGGTTAAATCATTTGATACAAATACTAGGAGCCAATCACAACTGTTGATTTCGATTGGATTATGATTTCAAGTCAATTGACCGATCCTTCTAACAACTTTCATGAAGTAACGTCATAAATCACAACTTGGAACGATGCGAAATCTTGCTCTTATTTCTTCATGGGAGTCGTCAATACCTTCGTCGAGTCTGACATCGTCTACTTATGATCTCGACGAAAATGCTATTTATCTTACTTCCGAACGAAAAAGTCCAGATGGGGAGGTCGATGTAGATCTGTGGAAGCTGCAGCAGTTGGAGGGCGCTAATAAACCACCGGTAAGTTTTCTGTAGCTTTCGGTGATAAATTTCGTTAAATATCCTATTTTTACAGTCTATTCCTGAGTTGTTGTCAACCTTCCAAAGTATCGCATCTAACAGCGGGTCAGAATCGTCCGAGGTTTTATCTTTACGATTCTTGGCCGAAACAAGAAGAGTTGCTGTGATCATGCGAGGGGGAGACGTTATTACTGTGTCGGTTGATGAAGATCCGTTTCCGGTATGACGATCTTGAACCAATCCGGTTGCACTCTGTTCACTCAGCCAATACAGCATGAGGTCGAAGGAACCTTCGAGTCAGGCATTCTTGCAGCATCCTGGAGCCCGGATGAATCACTGCTGTCGATCGTAACAGGGGAGAACAAGCTTCTATTATTGACTTCGACCTTTGATGTCGTGTCTGAGGCTCCCATTTACGTCGAAGAGTTTGGTCAAGGTAAGATTTACTCCTTCCAGGATCATTATCACAGCAGATTGTTGAACGAGTTTGGCAGACGCTCCAATCAATGTTGGATGGGGATCGAAGCAAACACAGTTTCACGGATCACAAGGAAAAGCCGCTGCTGTTGCCAAACCCGTCTCAAAGTTAGGCATCAGCCCAGACGATGATAACCTGCCTCGGATAAGCTGGAGAGGGATGCAGTGTACTTTGTCGTCTTATCCCTTTCCCCGAAAAACAAGGATGACTCGCCCAGCCACCGTATGCTTCGTGTGTATGATCGCCAAGGTGTTCTACAGTCGACCTCAGAAGATGTTGCTGGATTGGAGCATACTTTGTCCTGGAGGCCATCTGGAAATTTGATTGCCAGCACCCAACGTTTCGGATATGAAGGAGGAGGCGCCGGCAGAGAAGGCCGACATGACATCATCTTCTACGAAAGAAATGGCCTCAGGCATGGTGAATTTACCTTGCCTTCTGAGGGTCTGCTGGTCAAAGGCGCTGAAACTCCTTCAAACCTGCGTTGGGGTTATCGAATCCGCGAACTCTCGTGGAATTCGGACTCTAACGTGCTTGCAATTTGGATATATGGCGATCAGGGTGATGTTGGTACGTCTTCTATCGGTCACAAAGATCTCGGATAAGTTTTCATGGACAATCTATGCAGTCCAGCTCTGGTCCACCGGAAACTACCACTGGTAAGGAGGTCGCAATGTCAATAAAGTAATCGATGCTAAGTTTTACCAGGTATCTGAAACACGAAGTAACCGCGCCAGCTACTGCGACTGGACCTGGAAGATTCAGTTCTCTTCTTTGGCACCCCGAAACTGCATTGAGTTTGAGTCTCACTACCGAATGTGAATAGCCAGATCCCCTTTTCTTGAGCTGTTAACTGAAGACTCCACTTGCAGCAAGCATTTTGCACCGTGCATATTCATGGGACACCTGCTTTTCGTCTACAGTTCCACCAAATGACTCTGGCGCTGTAGCCGTTATTGACGGATGTATGTATTTCGACCTTCACATATTTACCGGAACTAAATTATACTTTTATAGCAAAGCTCCTCCTTACACCTTTCAGATCTCAAAATGTCCCTCCCCCGATGTCATCCTTCCAACTTCCCGTGGCTTCTCAACCGAATTCGTCCAACAAAATTCATCAAACACAAATACCAGTATATGTCACATTCTCTTCAAACACTGATCATCTGGCGGTTCTATGGGAACAAGGTTATGTCGAAATTTGGTCACTGCAGACTCGTTTGCTTCCAGGGCCAACCAAAATTATGGATCCCGTGAAGACATGGAGTGGAGTCATACCAGAACTTCCTGATGTACGCTGGCGGCAAGCTATTTTGTCATCCAAAAATAGCGCACAAACTCTGGTACTCCTTGGGTCCGAATTTGAAGAAAAAGATGTTGCATATACTTTCCATCTCGGCAAAGACAGTGAAATCTCCAGTACGGCGGTCGCCAGACTTCCTTATAGGAGTTGTCGCCTGCTTGCTACACCGGAAGACAACATTTATCAGAATATTGGAGGGGAAATCTTTTTGCGTAAGTTCTTAATTACAGTCTTCATGTCACCATCGATTGATCTTCTCTCAGATGCAGAAAATAAACCTCCTACACCGGTGGCCCAATTGTCCGAACAATGCATTCAAGTTCACCAATTACGCGTCCATTTAACAGAAAATGAACTAGATGTTGTCCTTTATATTGGCTTGGCAAAGTCCGGAAAACTATTCGTGTCTTCTTCTGCCCAGGAAACAAGACTTATCTCCGGCAATGCTACCTCTTTCACTGTTGCATCTGGATTTGTTATCTTCACCACTTCCACCCACGAGGCTATCTTTGCGCCAGTAACGTCACTTCCAGCACTGCTTGACAGGGAGGAAGGCGCTTCAAAGGAGATGCCATCCGAATGGCAGACTCGAAAAGTAGAAAGAGGGTCCAGAATTGTGTTGGCTGTTCCAACTAACATGGCACTTGTGCTTCAAATGCCCCGAGGCAATCTGGAGACTATCAACCCGCGGCCTCTTGTAATGGAAGTCGTCCGACAGGACTTGAACGCGTAGGTTCCTTCTTCCATTTCGAAGACACTAGGCTAAAACAAAAATACCAGAGGTAACTACCGCAAAGCTTTCTTTGCGTGCAGAAAGCATCGCATCGACCTGAACGTCATCGTCGAGCATAACCTTACCAAGTTCAAGGAGGACATACCTAGCTTTATCGAGCAGATTCCTGAGGTCGACCACCTAAACTTGTTCCTCACGCTCATCGGGTAAGGTGTCGTCAATCTATCCGTCTCGGCCGAAGTGCGCTGACTGTGCCTCTCGTTCCATGAATTTCGCAGCCGCGGTGAGTTGCCGCAAGAGCTCAAGGTCCAATTCTGCGATGCCTTCATAGCCGATCTTGAAAAGCGCGATCTGGCAAAATATGTCAACTCAATATTGACTGCACATGTGGTGAAAACCCCACCTGACCACGAGGCAGGACTCGCCCTGCTGCATCGCCTTCAAGGTAAGCCAACACTTATGTAGGCTTTTTCTTTACGAAGCCCAATCATCACCCCACGATCGCATTTAATTTCGGGTGGATCATCCCATGGACAAAACCTCAATCCTTAAAATGACAGAAAGGAACAAAATTTTGATCCATTCCTACTTTATACAGAAACCGACCCAGAAATCGTGGAGGACGCAGTCAAGTACATCATCTTTCTCGTCGATGCCGATCGGCTTTTCGACACCGCCCTGGGGATGTATGATTTCTCACTCGTGCTACTCATTGCTCAGCACGCACAAAAGGTAAGAAAATGCTTCGACCCCGTCTTCTACTTCTCTTTTTTGTTTCTTCTCCACCCTTGGGTTTGCTTTGTTCACGGGCTTGGGGTGGATTTTACGACCCCCTCCTATATATTTCTCCACTTGCTTCCGTGCAGATTTTTCCCGGGCTGCTCATATCGGGATATGAGTGTGGGCTCCCTGCTCTTTTTTGGATGCTTGCCTGTATTGGTGGTTTAGGCCCAGGTGTCTGTTTCTGGGAAATCCATGGAGATAGCAGATGGGCATCTGAGAGTGCACCTGGACTTGACAAAGCTTTGGACCATTGGGACCTGGATAAGTTCATGCTAACGTGTTATCTTTTGTTATGTCTAGGACCCTCGAGAATATCTGCCATTTTTACGCGAACTAAGGGCCCTTGACAAGTATTATCAACGATTCAAAATTGACGATCATCTCAAGAGATATCAAAGCGCACTGAAGAACCTGAGTTTGGCAGGTCAGTTAATTCATCTTATTGAGCTTATTAATTTTTTGTTGATCGTTGAGCCAAACCTTTTATCATGCCCGTTTCGTTTCAGGCCCCGTGCGATTTGATGAAGCGATTGCCTATGTAGAGCGTTATCAGCTTTACGACAGCGCCTTGGCGATTTGGAAGGGGACAGAGCAATATGAGGCGAGTTTTTGACATTGCACAGTTTGTCGTGTGTCAAGGGTCTGATGCACCTCCCTGCAGGATGTACTGAATTCATATGGTGACTGGCTCTTTGAGAGAAGAGAGTTCAGGCAGGCTGCTACCGGTTCGATATTCATTTATTTGGTCACCGCATGCATTCAACTCACGCGTGATGTATAGTGTTCATTGAGGCTAAACGAAACCAAAAGGCCATGATCGCATATGAGAAAGCCCTGGATTGGCAGGAACTATTCGACCTTGCTGTACTCGATGGGGTCGAGGAAGAAGAGCTTGTTTCAATGGGATATCGCGTTGCAGGTTGGTCTTCATTATTTCTATTGATCCGTGTGTGCACTGCTTAATACTTGGGTTGCAGAGGATTTGTCTTCAAAGAAGCGTTATTTGGAAGCAGGTCGCGTTTTACTAGATTACTCCAAGGACATACGCGATTCCGTCATTGCATTTGTGCAAGGAAACGCTTTTTCGGAGGCTCGACGAAACGTAGGTGTTGAAACGTCCATCCATCCCAGGTAAATTATTGACATTCTGCCTCAGATCAGTCTGTACAATGTCCCCGAGCTGCTTGTCGACATCGTGCATCCTGGATCTCTTGAAAGCCGGAATCAAATCTCGGAAGATATTAGTGAAATGAGAGAGCAAATCAGAAAGCAGCTGAATAGGATACGTGAGCTTCGTGTTAGGAAGGTGGAGGAACCGGGTGAGAAACGCATTGAGCTTGCTTGTAGATAGCATGACGAGCTAACCTTGTGTCCCCCTTCTCGCAGACGCGTTCTATGACCTGGAGGATGATGCTGCGCTACACAATGTCGACGTCATGACAGACGTATCAATGCCAGCAACCGCGTTTACTCGATACACTCAAGCCCCGACATCAGCATCAAGATCATCAAGGTCAGTTTTCCGTCGTTTCATCTTTATGATGGTGTAATGATAGAGACAAATGCTTAAAATAGGCGGACCTCTCGGTCGAAGCGTAAAATGGAGAGAAAAATTGGCTCCGGGAAGAAGGGAACGGTCGACGAAGAAGAATACTTGCTTCGATCCGTCACTAAACTTGTGGAGAAATTCTCAGCCAGTCAAGGTGAGTAGAATACGACATATTTTTGCTTCCGAATCGCCCATAGGGGGTTTGCTTTAATTTTGAAATTGTGATTGACCCGTTCTTTTGCCAAGCCGATGCACGGAGTTTACTTCCGCACCTGTATCAGTTCACCGTAGAGCACCGGACGGAAGGGAAGTTGCTCCAGGAAGAAGTTGACGAGTTTGAGGCGGAGCTGAAAGCAGCTGTGGAAGAAATTTGGGCTGTACAGGGAGCTCCGGGAACTGCGGACGAATCAGAACTGGAACCAACAGTGGATACCTGGGCTACTCGGATGGCTGAGAGGGAAAAGAAGATGAAGGTCAACCCTCTGGAGAGAGTGCCAAAACCAACGTTTAGTCAGGGTAAGGACTGGCGAGTGAAGATGCTGGACACGCTATAATCTAGAACTCGGGAGCCTGAATGTACTTGAGAGAAGAGTCATTCTGACATGGGCGCTGAATTGGTTGCGAGGACGGTGAAATCACGGGAGGATTGATACAGCGTGGGGGGAAAGGAAAATTTCTATCCGGTTTTATTTTATCCACATGGGAGGCGATCGACATTCACGTCCTTGTATTATTGAGAAAGAAAAAAAAAACCAGCACCCCTTTCAACCTTCAGTGGTTGACATCTAGATTAATAACTGGCAGGTAAATGTAGATGGCCGTGATTCGAATCATGTGTTGATATCATTATTTGTAGCACTATTTAGAGAAGATAAATAAGAAAAGCAAGTCAAAGTCTAGGTATATATGAAGGAGAGTACAGTAATTATTGTATGTATAACGAAGAAAAGGAAAAGAGAGAGCTGTTATCGCAACAGGGGGTTAATTCCACGTGATGAGATGATAGATGTATCTCCGCGATGGTACTAGGGTTTTAACAGTTGAGAAAGGACACAACAGACCGGTATCAGCTTTTCCTAGGAAAGCATTTATTTTTTGTTACAAACACATCATTTCATTAACAGTCGACACATTCATCATCAACATCTTTCTTGACATCTTTCTACCATCTTCTCGACTCTGAATTACAATGGCTGCTCGCGCCCAGCAGCTCTCGGCCACATCGCTTGCTCGATACGCTACCGCTAGACAGCCAGACGTTGATGTATTCAATGGAAGTACGTCTCGCACTTACTGTAACTCATTCTGGGGTACAGGGGATTCCGGCCCCAATATCATGTTTGCCAGGATGAGAGGAGCGTCCAAGACGACGGACGAACTTAGAAACTTCTGGAATGAACGGTATGCATTACTCTTATTTGCACTGCACTTTTCTCATTCATCAATTTTATTCCTTATAACTAAAGGTGTGTTATAGAAGAGGAGTACGCAGCCCGACTCGCGAAGTTGGCCAAGGCGCCCATCGGCGCCGACGAGATCGGGTACGTCCTCTCCTAGCCATCGTCTGACCTATCGAGCTCACACCGCGCTTCATAATCATTTGATAGTGAGCTGCGGAACTCTCTTGATACCTTGAGAATCGAGACGGAAAAGCAGGCCGAAAGTCATTTGGAATTGGCCAATCAAATCCGGCTTGATCTTGAAGGGCCCACCGCGCAGTTCCATCAAAAGCAAATTGTCTATCGGCGGTCTGTTCAAGTTCCCTTGGAGAAGAAGTTCAAGGAGAAGCAAACCCAGGAGTCTTATGTGAAGAAGTCACGCGAGAAATATGAAGCAGATTGTCTGCGAGTGCAATCCTATACCCAACAGGCGACTTATATGACAGGCACTGATCTCGCAAAAGTGCAGCTCAAGCTGCAACGCACGCGACAAACCATGCAAGGCAATGAAAGGGATTATGAGAAGTTCTCAAAGGATCTTGCGGATTTCTTACCAGGATGGGAAAGGGAATGGAAAGAATACTGTGACTCTTGTCAGGATTTGGAAGAGGAACGTCTGGATTTCATGAAAGATATCATCTGGGCTTACGCAAATGACATTTCTACGATATGTGTTACTGATGATCAGGTATGGAGAGTTAATTATTCGCTTTCACGCCTCCCATGCTGACTCCACTTTGAATAGTCTTGTGAACGGATTCGTACGGCACTCGATAACCTTGAACCTGAACGCGATGTGGAAAACTTCGTCAACGAGTTTGGCACTGGGAACCTGATTAGCACTCCTGCGGAATTTATTGCAACATCATCAGTGGGCGACCCTCAACTGCCTCCACCCAATATTACTCGCTTTGCAGATTATCAAAGGACGACACGACGTGCTGTTCCAGCTTATCACCACGAACATGCTGTGTTAGATGGTGGAAGGCACAACCCAGGACACCAGGATGACTCTCCTCACGATTTGGTAAACGGCGACTCTGGCTCATATCACGAACCTGCTCCAAATGGCTCTGGTCATTCCATTCGTAGCCAGACATCCCCTCCGCAGACCAACCCCCCAACCCACCCTCCTCCTCCCATCCCAGAAGCTGCACCTATCATGACCCACCAGATCTCAACGAGCTCTATCTCTACTTCGTCACATACACGTTCGCGCTCCCCTTCTCCGAACAGGACGTACAGACAGTCACAACCATTGCCTATGGTTCCGGCGGGTAGTGGGGGACATGGCGGGGCCCAACGAGCACCCACGCCGCCTCCGCCGATGCCCCAGCAGCCAAGCAATCGCATTTTGTTTTACGGTTAGTTGCAATTTTCCTTTTCCCTGTATCAAGTGGCCCGTGCTGATTAAATTTTCTTGCCCTCTACCCCCGCCAATGATATTAATCGGTAATTCACTTGACGTTGTCAACGTCAACGTCACAACAACACCCATTTCACTCCAAATCTCTCCCTGTGCATGCACAAACTCGTTTCGTGCACCTGCAGTCAAAGCACTATATGACTATACGGCTACGATTGAGGAGGAGTTTGACTTCCAGGCTGGGGATGTTATCGCTGTAACGGCGACCCCAGACGATGGCTGGTGGAGTGGAGAGCTGCTCGATGAGGCGAGGAGAGTTGAAGGACGAAACGTGTTCCCAAGCAATTTCGTGTGTCTTTTCTGATTTCGTTGCAAATTTTACGAATGGCGTCCGAAAGCGTTGTCATTTCCAAGGAAGACATCCTCTGTCCGTCTCTAGCGGAGGCCTTTCATCTATTGACATTTTCTTGGTTTATCTCTCCCCGCTTCATAGTGCTTCATTTTCCGTTGCTTTCCTACATCTTCCCTTTGGGCCTCTTTAACTTCTGATCAAGGTTCCACGTGTCTCTTCTGACTGCTTATTTCAAAAATCTACGTCCCATTTACCACTTCTTTAGTGCTTGTCTAAATCTTCACATTCCTGCTCAAGATCTATATATTAAGCTTGCTGTATCCTAAGCCGTCACTCTTTGATATTTTTGTAAACCCTTGGAACACTTTTTCGACGTCCAAACTATTCAACTTGTTCTTACTAGTGTTCTCTTTTTTTCTTCCCTTTTTGTGCTTACACGCCTGATTCAAGCTCCGTACAATCTCAATCCTGCTTTACATTGATACGTGATTCTCATCCAATCATATGTTGTTGTTTTTTTCTCAATTCAGTCGTGCTTGTGAGGTGGGCTTTCTTAATCTTTTAGCCATATTCTCTAACTACAGGTACCCTGGTTGAATGGCTCGTCCTTTCTTGACTAAATTGATTCTCTATTTAACCTTCAGGATAGCCGCACTGGCATGTTAAGGAGTCTTCGGACAGACATTCAATGGGCCGGTTTCAGGCGGTACGCAGGGTACCGATGCGCGTACCTCGTTCATGAATTGTTATTAAGCACATCTTTTTATTTTAGACTCGGGCCTGACCATGTCATCTGTACTTGTGCGTACGATCTCCCTACTGCATGCGCATAATTGGACGACAGGCATCGTCGTTCACTTGATTCTGCCTTGTCGATGACATCCTTGAAGCTTAACAGTGCTGGTCAGCGTCTCAACATAGCTATGTCATCTACAGGCTTGTCTACTAGTTACAACAGATATAACCTTCTAACCGGCGGTTGTACCATTGGACTCTAATCTAAAAGATTCTAATCGGCTGCTTTCATCTGAAATACAGTAAAAGCGCTTTTTTAAACTAGCTCTCTGTCAGATCTCGAACTTGTTCGGACTCGTGCTGTGCTCTCTCGAATGGCAAAGATAATAAAGGTGTGTTGTATGGGGTAGACCGGTGTTATCTAATTGACAGTGATTGACAAGCGGAGTGATGGCGGGTTGATTTTGGTGCGTCCCTAAATGGTAATTATGAACCTGCATTTAGAGTTGCTACATCGATGTCATTGTTCAACTTTCAAAGAACGGTAACTCTGTGTTGAACCTCATCGTTGTATTGTTCAATCGCGTTTCCTGGACATCCTTGTCAATACCGTTGCTTCTTGATCGTCTGCCAGCGAACAAGGACTTGTGGGCTTTTTGTAGTGGAGTTGCAACAATATGAGCTGACAAGAATAATAATTTGATGTCTACATGTATATGTTATAGTTATTACAAGCGATCTTGCATGATTGGATATAAACCAACGCTTGCGGAGTTTAGTTTGGTAAAATATATTTTTAATAAGACTTTTTACTGAGTAACTGAATGAAAGAATCGACAGCAAGAATCGGTTCAGAGTTGCCGGGACGTGGAAGTATAATTTGAGTTGTCAGTTGATCTAGGACTTGCTTTCCTTCCTCCATCATCTTCTTGGTATGCGTGCGCGTCCTCTCTTCCATCTCGTCTTCCTAGTCTCTGTGTAGTATTATAATGTCTAGAACAAGAACTGAACGCGTCTCGACATCCACCGGACAGGATACCAAACCAAAAAGCACAACCCGGCGACGACCCGCACGACAACAACCGCCCATCCAACCTACAACCACATCTACAACTCCAACACAAACCACACAGAATCTTGCGCTACCAGCTGTTTTTACTTTCTCTCAATTCCTCGGGAATTTAGCAATTGATCAGCCTGCCTTCAGCGGGGCACGTTTGCCTCGTTCCTCGAACGCCGCAACGGACGCTTATCGGACGTACGCCTTCGACTCCTCCGAACCTGGTCCTAGTCGTTTTTATGATCGCTCAAATCCCACTTTCGTACCCCAAGACTTTATTGTTGACCAGGGATGGAGTGTAACTGTCGATGAGTTAAGTCAGGGATTAAGGGGTACCAGAATTGAGGAGGTGGATGAAGAAATTGAAGACGAGGGGGTAGAGTTTACGACCCCGAGACCAAGAAACGCCGCCGGAAGAGCGTTAAATGGCGGGAGGCATCTTCGTCAGGATTATGAAACCGTGTACGTCGATCACCCCCTCAGCTTCGTCTCTCAGCCCCCAAACTCATAGTCGATGGCACTTCTCCAGTTCCAGAGCAACCCACACCGCTTCAAGCTCTAAACCAACCGCTGCCCTGGCAGCGATGTACGACTCCAGATCTCGCACACCTATTCTAGACGAATTCACCGAGGTTGAGCTTGTTAGAGAGAACAACATATTGCTGGATTCAGCGTTGGAGGACATGAAATTTATGAACACTGTACGTCGTTTTCTTAGTGTGCGTGTGTGTGCCACTCGTTTAGCCAACATCCATCCTCGATCCATGCAGTTCTTTCTCTCAAGACCAAATGAATACGATGTTTCCCAGCATATCGATTGCTGCACGGAAATAGAGAAATCTTTGAAAAGTTTACTACAAATTCTGAGAAAGCGCCTAGAAATCAGCTCAGAAGAGTGGAACGTGCACTCCGAAGCGTGGTACCAGAAGTACTGCAAGAGACTTTTCTCATTACGAATGTGAGATATTTCTTTCTCGTTATCAATCTCAACGTCCTAATGAGTCTCCAGAACACTTCAACGACTAATAAGATTGAGGCAACTCGTTGAGAGCCATACCTTTCGCCCTAGCCAACAAAACGTCGTTCTTTCTAAATTGGAACAACACGAGGCAAAGCTGGCAGATCTGACATCAAAATTCACTGTGCGTCCTCATGTCTTTTTTCCGGAGTGTTCAAGTCGCCTGATTATCTGACACGCGGTCGCCGTGCTCCACGCAGATGGGATTCAAGCGGCTTACACTATGCCATCTTCACTATCTCCTCAACAAGTCTCATAAAGAGGCTCAAGAACTCCTAGAACTACGTTCGCGGAATCTGTCTTCGAAAGCTTCTTTCGAAAGGAAGTGGGTTCAAGGGAAGCAGTTTCGCGCTTCACTGCGAGAAGCGTTCCAGGATATCCATCCTCAACTGTACAACAATAGCCAACAATCTCGACGCTCGACTAACGGTCCATAACTCGTCCCCCCACTCTTTTGACCTCCCTGCCTTTGCCCGCTCATTTCTTGGTTTGATGGTGATAACGATATTTATGACTGTGATGATCGCTTTTTTGTTGACCGCATACTTTCCTTCATGTTATCGTTGTTTTCTCCTCACAGTTTTTGCTACGTTGACGCTCCAATTCATATACCCATGGTATAGACCTTCGTTGCACACTGCTATAATATCTAATGGACACTCTGTACTTATACATTATGTACACTGAACAAGCATTTATTTAATTAACTATCGTTTGAATTGGCTTTTTCCCACTCATCTGTAAGAGGCGCGTCAACAATTTCAAAACGCGCATCGCGTCGGGATTTAATTTGACACGTGATGAGAATAAAATCCCATTTTGGTCAGGAGTCAATGAACTTCGATGGCGCTGCTGCTTTCAGTTGTAGACCATCATCAACCCCGTCCTCAGTGCTTGAACTAATTTTGTACATCACCCTCTTTATCTACATATAATGTCCACAGCACACAGACCGACATGGGACCCCGCACAGGCCAAGGATGTCAAAGGAGGATCTCGCCAGTTTTCAGTGCGAGACATGGCAGCTCATACGAAACTCAAATTTCGGTAAGTTCCATGGTATCCTATTATGTCAACAGTACGAAGAACATAGCGCTTTTTTCGTTTCAGTTTTGTTATCATTGAGTCATGATATTAATGCAACACTTTTGATTATAGTCAAGTTGGCCAAACCTCATCAGTGGAGGTAAAGAAGCGGGATTTAAGGGCAGAGCTATTAGCCGCTGAAGCAGAGGCACGGAACAAGAAGCGTAAAGCACAGGGTCTTCCGCCGCTAGTGGAAGACGCGCCTGCTCAGGATGAGGAATCGAATAAACGAAGGAAGTTGCTGCAAGAGGCTTTGGAGATGGACAAGGATGATGATTCCGACGAAGAGGAAGACAAGGAAGGGAGTCAGAAGGATAAGGATGAGGAGGAAGACAGGTTTGTCATCACTTGTGTGTTCTGGTCATAGTAAGGTACTGAGAATTGTTTGTTGGTCATCAGTGAAGAAGAGGATTCGGATGAAGAGGACGACGAAGCTGAGCTTATGCGCGAACTGGAGAAAATCAAGCGAGAGCGGGCAGCAGAGAAAGCACGACAAGACGCTGAACAAAACGCTTCTGCAGCAGCGGATAGAGAGGCTGAAATTGCAACTGCAAACCCCCTTCTCAATCTCGCTGCTGCACTTGGTGCACAAACCCCTGGTTTAAGCACAACAGCACCTGGCACTTTCCAAGTCAAGAAACGCTGGGATGACGGTTCGTCGTTTTCAATTCGTTTATTGGTGTTGTTTGTTTATGCCGCATATCATTTATAGACCTTATCTTCAAAAACCAAGCCATGGATCAAAAGACGAACCAGAATGGCTTTGTTAATGATCTGCTAAGAACAGAATTCCATAGGTCTGTATCAGATACCTTCTCCCGAGTAATACTCAAAGTGCTGATTTTACTTTCCATTTTTATAGGAAATTTATGAGCAAGTTTATCAAGGTGAGAGCATGAGCATCCAAAATTATCTGATTGTCCCGCTGACCAGTTTCTCTGTAGTAATCTTTGTACTATATACCCCTACATATCCCATGTATACATCAGCTGGAATGCAGTCGGTGGTTATGATTGATCCCAGGTGAACCCTTCAGCTGCCCAATTTGGCATTTCTGTCGAAAAGGAACCGAGGCTCGTGGTGTATTTGAGAGCATGGAGGAAGATGTAGAGTTTCTCAGGATTAGGGTCCGGGTGAAGGGGGAGGTAGCATTCGGGGCAGTAGAGATTTTCTGATGCAATAACCCCACCTGTGTCGTCTGCTGGCTGCATCTCGGCAATCTTTTGAATTGCCTCATCATCACTCAATTGTGGCTGCGGGGGAGGTTCGGTAGGCGTTGCAGGGGTGCTGGGCTCTAAAGAAGAGGAAGGGGTTATAACTGGAGAAACAGAGTCTTCTTGCGGATTGAGCGCTGGTTGTTCGACGAGTTCAGCTTTTCCTCCACGTTTCCGTCGGTTTTGAGGTGGTGGTGGCTTTATGATCATGTCTTTGGGCCGTAGGAGACCCTTAGCTCTGAACACAACGTCCCTCCACCGGCTCCAGTCTTCGTCTTCATCCTGAAATGCAGGGTAAGCGACATCGCTTGTCCGGTGCATGATTCAATCCGAATTACATACCTTCATGTTCCTCAGCCGTGTTATAACGCCCACAGCCTCACTGGACAAGGGCACTGGTGACCCCATCCCAATATCTTCCCCTGTCTCTCGCGGAAGTTTTTTCTTTTCTTTCGGACCAGCTTGCTGTTCGTCTCCTTTATCCAAAGACTCTGGACTCCCATGAGCTGCTGTCAAGTCCTCCAGATGCGTAGGAGGTGCAGGAGCTTGGCGTTCGTCACTAGGCGTGCAATCGAGTCCACCTTTACCAACATTAGATCCCTAGTCAAAGAGGAAGGCGTTTAGGGGGCCTTTGCAGGGCTGAAGAGATAACAAAACGCACCCAAATACGTTCCTCTGAATATACTGGGTCATTTGCGATTGGGTAGCCAAGATATTGGAGGTGCACTCGGAGTTGATGCGCTGATGAAGTTGTTCAGTGGGTTTCAGAGTCTCGGGTATCTGCACTTACATCTGCCAGTCAATGGGCGGCCTTTGAATTTCAATTCTTATCAGTATCGGAGAGAAACGAATACAAGCATCGAAACTCACACCGCACCACACTGCTATTCGTGTTTTCATCATAGTGGATGAGATTGAAAATGGTTTGAGCGGGCTATTATTGGGTTAAATTAGTTGTAAAAGGGGAATTTATTGTTTGCTCGCGTCCTGAACAGGTGGGTTCTCACCTTGCCTTCCGGGTGAACAATGTTTAGGCCCATTTGACGGTCGACAGTTAGCAATGGCTGTTCACAAAGGATTTCATCCCTAAACGAGATGCGACAATAGTTTTATTTCGGTTTAATGCTCTGTAAAATGCTTGAGCTTACTCTGGGAAGTGCCCCTTGACACGTGCAATGTATTCTTTGCGAACAGTGCCCGCCATAAACTCTGCCGTGAGCATCCTCGCTCGTTCGGTGGATAGAGGGATAATCATCAAGCCTGATGTCAGCCGGTCCAGTCTATTGACAGCTGGTAATGATGGTGGCATCAGTGGGGATGGAAATGGATTGTGGGATGATGGTGCATACGGTAACATTTTTCGAATCCATAATCATCGACCAGAATTTCGATCAGGGAGTTGCGATAATAGCGGCCAGAAGCATGCACGGGCTGCAAATAAACCAGAGGAGATGAGAAATACTTTCGCTAAATGGTTGGTTCAGACAAACGAACGAACGATGCTGCCTGGCTTGTCAACTACGATGAATTCGCGTTCTTTATCGTGCAGCAGGATCTGGACCGGCTTTGAGGTGACGGGGGGTTCATGTCTGTGAACGACATTTCTAAGTGGGATGTCATCAGTAATAGAGATCAGGAGACATCTTATTGGTGGGTTTTGCTCACTCGACCCTATCGCCATTTTGCAAGATAGTATCCGGCGTTGCAACTTTACCATTAACAGTAGTGACACCTGACTCTAGAGCGTATCTCTGCAGTAAATGTTAGGGAATTTTTTCAGGCTAAAGGGACTGAGGGCGCACATAATACTCCATCGATCTATCACGAAACTCTGTGGAGACCACTTCCAATAGTTCACGACCAATCCAACGCATTTTGGTCATAGTGGTGTATGGGTACCAATAGGGCGGTATTTTCTTAAGCCCTGCCACCGTTTTTGTGAGTTCATTTTGCTTGTTTTGTTCTGCCATGATGGTAGATCGAATCAAGTTAAATAAATTGTGTTGGAACTGCTCGCGAGGCGACAGCGGGATAACAGATATATGTTTTCTTGTTCTTCTTGTCAAAACGATAAAGGGTGCCGTGACAGGCGACACGTTCATGCAGACACAACCTTCGCGGGTATAATGGAGCAAGAACAGTCACGATGACGGCTGGTATACACTAGAATTTGAAAAGCCATATTGTTAGCTCTAACGTGTTCATGAACGGGTCTTTTATGCTAAAAAGCCACTAAATATGATTACTCACGACGCCTAGAATAAAGCTTCTTACTAGCCTAACCTTTGGTATAGAAGTTATGCAGATAGTAGAACAAGAGCTCAAGCTTCCAATGTCGTGTTGAACTAATTGATCGTCAAAACTCAAGCTACTTGTCCAAAATTGTGCTAAGTTATCAAAATCTCACGTGCTCTGGCTCCCTCAAAATAGGGGCGGCCCCGAACTTATTCGAATGGCAGACCAGTGCTATATCCGTCCAGGATGACAGCGGAAATGAACGGAAAATGTGGATGAAGAGGAGCCATTCTCACGGACTGGTAATACAAAGCATTTTGTCTTGGTGCAGACTCCGAGCCGTGATAACGTGGAGGCACCACTTCCGATATCAGGCTTCTTGGGCCAGCGGAGTGTCGTTCTGAGCGTCGGGGTCTTCACTCACAGTTTATCTTTATCACTTGCATCGTGCATTCAGAGTATCGTAATCTAGGGTTTTTCAAATCATAGTCCGTTATCTTGTGGAGCACAAGTCCCGGTTATCCAAGGCCCAATATCCAAAATCAATTTCATGATGACCCTATCTGTTCATCCTCGACCCGGAGGCATACTTTAGCGCCGCCGGATGATGCCGATGGACACACGTTCCACAACCGACGTTAGCTCGAGTGCAAATTAAAGGCATTTGGCTATGCCAACGATATTGACTTTCTCCATGAGCATGTACAGCCCTTTGTCGCTACTCGGTATCTCGAGAGGTACAGCTGCACCGTGCGATCGCAGAGGCAATTTGAATCGAAAACGGATATCCCGAACCCTACAAGCTTTGGCGTTCCCTTGGGCTCTTCTTCGCTCGGACACGTTCTGACCATTGTTCAAGCCGTCGTTCATCGGTACCTTTTTATTTGTGTGTGTCTACACGACGAAGAACAATGATGCGAACTACTGTTGCTTTGATACTTATTCTGCTGGCGAATAGATCTACCTCTCCACCTTTTACATTCAAATTTGCGATATGGGGAAACTGCAAGCTCCCAAAACCCCCCTTGACGTTATTTGAAAGCCGTGCTGGATTAAAACCCCTGCTGGTATCTCGAGATATCGGCTCATGGGGCATATGTGTCGTTTCGGTAGGACGTATCCGAGGTTTTGTCCTAGAAACAGTATGGCATTTTGGAGAGCCCCATTGAGCATACGGCGAGTTCTATATGGATTGATTTTCTGTGGTTAGATTGTTTTATCTTAATGCATGCACGTCCCAGTCTCCCAATACAAAAATTAGAACAAAAATAAAAATTCTGGGAGGAGTAATACACGGACTAAGAATGAATCACGAATGATCAGAGTGCCAGATCGTGACACAAGGCATCATAATGTTGCTGCTTGTTTTGAATGCCTAGATCCACCTGTCATGATCAATGAGGGGTATTGCCAACCCCGTCAATCGGATAACATGTGTCCCCCGTAATAAATATAGGGCAACTAGGGCAAGTCTACTGAGCGTATATAAACTATAGCGGGACCGGAGAATACACCATCCCATCCGATTCTACACCCATGGGCAACAGTCACTCAAATCGTATCCCCCCGCCCATCCACTTGCCTGAAAACAAGATCCCTCCAGTCAAGAGAAAACGCTCTTACCTATTCTCTCGAATCAACTTCTCTTGCACCTCCATCGACTCGTATCTCGATAACTATGGCCCATCCCAAACGACACTCTACGCAAGTACTACAAACGAGAAGGCAGTATCCCCCAAGCCAAGCTACGAATTCAAACCTGAAACGTTACCTATTTACTCCTCGATTCGCATTCACCACAACGATCAAGAGACACGCATGTTCCAGGATTTCTTGAAGGAATATCCGAGTAAGTCCCGGTAGGCTGCTGCGGGCGATGCGTCACAGTTGCTAATCGAAGTTCGTAGACTATCAGCTCACATGGATACTGGATGCCCTCCGACGAACTGATTACACCAGGCTTGATCAGGGTGGGGAAGTATACGTGGATTACATGGGCGGTGCTCTGTATCCGGAAAGCCTTATCCGAGTCCATACCCAATTCCTCACTAACAACATCCTCGGCAATACCCATTCCGTTAGTAATAGGTGAGTATATGCGCTACAGTCTGCGATATAATACATGGCTGATGCGTGCATATAGTTCGAAGCTATCTTTTCGATGTGCAGATGAAGCCAGATCAGCCGTATTGTCGCACTTTAAAGCATCCGCCTCAGAGTATACCGTTATATTCACCGCCAATGCTAGTGCTGCTATGAAATTGGTGGCTGAGTCATACCAGTTCCGGGAAGGTAGCAAGCTTGTCATCGGGGCAGATTCACACAACAGCGTATGTTTTCATTTTTATCTGCGTCCGACTTGGTCGAAATGCTGATGTGCTATAGATACATGGTATGCGAGAATTTGCCACCCAAAAAAGTGCTCAGACAGTGTATATTCCTTCTACCCCGCATGGGGGGGTCGACCATTCAACGGCCAAGGTATTTTTATACTCAGTGCTTATCTATCAACGTCACCCTTATACCCGATCTCAGAATATGCTACTCAGGCATCGTCCTCGAACATCGGCTCCATGTCTCTATGCAATGACAGGCCAATCAAACATCTCGAACAGCAAAACCTCTCTATCACTAATCCATTACGCTTCTTCCATTGGATATCATACCCTTCTGGATGCCGCCGCTCTGGCGCCGACATCCGTCATTTCGTTAGCGGATTCCGCTGTAGATGCAATGGCGATATCATTCTACAAAATGTTTGGTTTCCCGACCGGAGTCGGTGCGTTGATCGTCAAAAAGAAATTATTGGAACAACTTCGACGACCGTGGTTCGCTGGTGGAACGGTTGATGTTGTACAAGTCCCGGGTGATATAGTGACCCGCGCGCATCAGCTGCACGAACAATTCGAGGTATGACATCATCAGGCGCTTAAATTGATGTGATGACTAATCTTGATTTCGTCAACCCAATTTAGGACGGGACAATCAACTATCTATCTCTACCCGCTATTACAGAGGGACTGCGATTTCTTTCTGCATATTTACCGTTCATGCCCCTACGGCTGACATCTCTCCTTCTTTACCTCTCCTCTTCCCTGTCAAAACTTCGTCATGACACAACCAGGAGACCTGTCGTCAAAATATTGTCCAGACTACCTTCACGGAAATTGCAGCACATCGGAGAGCAGTCAGATGCTGGGTTTATACTCGCTCTTCTATTCTTAGACGTACGTTACGCTCAACTACCGTTTGATTTCCTACCTTACTTACTCACGCCACTTTAGCCGTCAGGCCAAATGATACCCAATTCCTTCATCGAATACGCTGCCTCTACTCAAAACATCTCCCTTAGGACTGGTTGCATGTGCAATCCTGGCGGAGCTGCGGCAATGCTAGGGATAGTAGATGCGATGCAGCAGCTATACCCAGGAGTTACTTTGGCAGACTTTGAAGCCAGGATGGGTCATGAACTAGGTGTCATTCGAATCAGTCTAGGGCTTTCTACAAACTTCCATGATATCTGGAGAGTTATCCAGTTTGCAACTTCTATCAGTCAAGAGCAACCGCGACAGCGAATGTGGAGTCAGTGGGCCGAGTCCCGGGAAGGACAGATCGGTCAAGCACTTTGACCACGGGGATTGATCTCATTGAACTTAGTTAGTGATAATAATAGGTATATTTAATATTTACATATATTGTATACTTAAAAGGTGCGACTTGAACGTTACCGCAGGCATGGATTTACCATTCTTATGGTGGGACGACATGAGTAAACATTCCAGTGTTTTTGTGTTTGTGAATTATATAAACCTGTGTTGAACTTTAAAGAATACGATAACGCGGGGCAGAAAAACGAAGCATAGCAGGATTTAGTCACAGTTAGCTTCAAGCGGCGATTTTTACAAGCAAAGGCAACTGGCTGCCCTTATCCACCTGACCTTCAATGGTTGGGGACATGACCATACATGCCTCACGGCGGACTCTCAGGGATTCGGGAGTGGGGGAGAACTCGAACTTATCGATGAGCTCGACAAAGAACGATTGAAGCTCCAAAAGGGCAAACCTCCAGCCGATGCATGAGCTATGAATATGACATTGTCAGTATGTTGTGCTTCGGCACTTCGTGCGAAGAAGGTAGACATACCGAACGCCTCCTGCGAAACTGAGTCTAAAATGTCGGAATATATGTTAGCAAGAGAGGAAATGGAGAAGAGAGAGTACACGACGTACAAATTGCCGTCAAAAACTCCCACAGATGCACATTTCTCGATTCTTCCAGGAGTCAACCACCGCTCAGGGTCGTAGACATGAGAGTCAGCTCCAAAGACGTCCTTATGGCTGAGGAAAGATAATGTGAGCAAGTCGTGAGGTGCGCATCCAAATGGACCCACCGATTATAGCCATTTATTGAGGTAAAGATCTTTAGACCCTTTGGGATAGGAACCTCGGTGATTGCCTTGCCTGAAGCGGTGATAACGGGTTTGGATAGAGGAAGAACATCATCTCGAGCGGCCTCCCGAACTGTGGTATAAGCAACTGGGTGGAATCGCAATGTTTCCTACGAGAAAAGGAGCAACGACGTGAGACCACTGTTGACACTATCGAGTAAAGGTTCCCATCTATTCCTGGATGATACTGACCTTTGTGACAGCCATAAGGTAGGGCATCGCCTCCATGTCGTTGGCAGTAAGCTCCGATTCGCCTTGCGCCTCGATTTCATGCCTCTTTTGACGAATTTCAGCGCGTAGTTTGCTTTGCATCTCCGGATGTCTGGCCATCTCTAGAAGGAACCATGTCAAACTCATCGCCGTTGATTCTCCGCCTGCCACCAAGATTGTTCTGTCCATACCGCCAAGAAAAGTCGTCATGAGTCTGGTTGATGAGAAAAAAGGGGCTGTAATACCCACCGCATCTGAGAGATCATTTCCTCCTCTGACATGCGTGTCCTGTCGTCTTCAGAGTAATTGGCGCGAACTAAAGGTAGAATTTAGTTAGTACATCCGGTGAAGTGATGTTCGAAGCATCGAAGCAGATAAGCGGGGAATTTTCACTTACTCAACAGGCTCATGATGTCTCGATTCTTCCTGCCTTCGAGGATGGCTTCAGACTTTTCCTCGATCAAGAATTTTGCAACCTTTTTCCCAACAGCAGCCGCAGAGCGCAATACTTCCATTCGGCGATTAGGTTTGCATTTGTTCATGAGCATGCGGATGTGTCTTGGAATAAGTGAAGTTAAAGCCTGTTTGACGATGTCACTTTCTGACATTCGCCCAAATGCGTGAAGACTAGATTGGGGATTTCGCTTAATGACAGTGCCTTGGGTTTACAAGTGGGTCACACACCAAAAACTAGAATAAGCGTCGCCAAGTTCAGTTGCTTTGCCGTCCAATCTCTCGAACTGATAGTCAAACGCGGCTGTGAAAAGAAGCTGTCAGTACATAAGGTCCCGCCGGCGAAGTAAAATGAGGTTTCAGGCCCACCTGCCCCTATTGCATCCAGTGTAGCACGGGAAAGCCATGACATCGTATCAAAAACCACGGCCTGTTCATCGGACGCCGAAATTATATCTTTCCACTTGTGAGAAAGCTGCGCAATTATAAGGATATAAAAAAATAGCCGTCTCTAAGATAACAGACCTTCGATGAGAAATGGAAGAACAATGGGACGTGGGCTTTGGCTTCCTTCGTACCGAAGGCTGGTGTCATGATCTTTCTGTGTCTGCGATGATCCTGACCTAAAAGTTGCGCGTAAGAGGGGAAAAACGAAGTTTTGCTAGCATACCCACCATCTGCCCAGACAATTCCTGGACCAGAAATGAGTAAAGATAGGTCACGTCGTTCTTTGGGTTTGATGAAATTGTAACCGCCAGTACGAAAGATGTATTGAAGAGCCTTGGGGTCAATAACCAAAATACGGTCTTCCTGCAATCGACATTTGAGTGGATGTTGAGTGAAAACGAATAGAGATGAACGAACCCCGAGAGGACCCTTAAATCGAATTATGTCGCCATAAGTATCTTGCCATTGAAAATCGATCTAGAATGAACAGGCAGGTTACGATACGTCGGAAAGGGTGGCTTAAGTGGGCGCACGTCTCCTGCTTGACTCTGTAAGTATTGCCGTAGGTTCCCTGAAATTTGCAATAATCAGCAAGTTTTCAAGCTAACAAAAAGAGAAACATACCGGTAAGGAATGACTCGGGCTCAGGACCAGGTAAGTCAGAGATAGATATTCTTGTAAGCCGCCTGTGCAGCTGGCGCAGTATGATGGCTAAGCCTACCGCGATGAGGAAAAGCAGAGTCAAGGGCATATTGCGTTACTGCTTGGGCACCTGCAGAAACCTCCATCTTTATACTTGAAGGCGATCTGGAATTCTAACAAAGTATCAAAAAACATATCAGAGCGGTGTCACAAATCACGATGAGGTGTCAATGGAATTACCCTGAGACTGGGAAGCATGGGTGACGCAGGAGTAATGAACAACAGGTGAGTGAACGTGTACCTAGAAATCAAGCTCAGGATAAAGTCATTCCCATGAGAATCAGTACACCCATGCAGCGACTTTTTCTGCTTGAAGCTGAATTTGGGGGCAAACATCATGGGACACTTTAATTCGGGTGGAGATCCCCAGTGGGGTAACGAAAAATCAGTTCAATTATTTCCAGGTTTTGACTGTCATGTTCATTAGGGATCGTCCGAGGTTAAAGATGTAAATCTGGCTTTGATGTTTTTCATCTTAGATGTTGACACCAATCGCTGGGGTCGGGCAAGGGTCTGTATCAAGATGGAGCAACGCAAGTAATTGAGTAATCAAGTACAAAAAAGAGTTGAATCTGATATGAATGGCACCAATTGGGTAAACTCACGATATGGAAAGAGGGGGTATGAAAAGGGATGTAAGGGCCAAAAACCTAAACCTCTGGTGGAGAAACATCCTTGGAAACGTTCGCGACGAAACAGGCTCCGACCCCTTGTGGCGCGGAAGGATATGGGTGGCCACTGGGCAGTGTCCCACCCTGATATCCAAAACAACGAGTAAATGGGACGTAAGTCTATTCGCTCAGTTAGTTTCCAAAAACAAACACTGTTCCTTGAAATCTGGTTGCTGAATGCGGCAGGATCTTGACTCTTGAGGCGTTTGGCAGGTCAAGAAAAATGGCAAAGGAGATACTAACCGCTTTTCGACGGGAGTCAGAACTGTCAGGTTTTCATGTCCCCGAGAGGTTTTTTTTCAAAAAATCAGCAAATGGCATAACCTCGAGGCATCGGCTGTTTTAATGTGTAATAATTGCTGACTAACTGGTTTCCAACTGCGTAGGTTAACGGACAAAAGACTTTCAGTGACCTTGAAGCCCACAAAAAGATATTAACAAAGGTTCATGAGTGCTTTTTTTGAAGCTCAAAGTGAATGAGTGAGGGGCCCACAAGAGTCAAAAAGTTTGAAACGGTAAATCCCATCGAATTATTCCCATACATACTGGGCACGTGTTCTGTTCTCGACCTCCTGACACCGACTTCAATCCGACTTGTGCAGAACGCGTTGGCACTTTGATCTTTGTCTACTCCCCTATCTGGTTTCAATCTTTGGACCATGGAGTTCTTTTCCCAAACTTATGTGGCTCTAAGAGGTCCTACAGGAGCTCCTCAAACACCTTCGGACACCATAGGCAAACTCAGCGACAGATTATCACCAGCGACGTTGCTAGCTGATCGAAGAGGTGCTGTCCTTGCTCTCAAAGGTCTCGCACGAGATTGCAAGCAAGAAGTGGGAGAAAGAGCTCTTCCAGGTCTCTTAGACGTTCTTTACAACGATGTTGAAGTCGATGCCGATATAGGAAAGGCTGTTCTGGAAACACTTCAGACCCTATGCGATACCGAAGACGCAACACCTGGAAGCAAGGAATTGGGGTTCAAGCATACAGATGCCATACTGTCAACGGAAAAGCCAGCCCATACTTTATTTGCTCTGCTCGCAGACGTGGGCTTCTACATCCGATTTGCTGCCTTGCAACTTCTGGCAACACTTTTGCACAACCGACGGCAAGTCATCCAAAGCTACTTTCTGACCGCTCCCTCGGGACCAGGAACAGTTATTTCAGTTCTCGAAGATAAAAGGGAGATTATCCGAAATGGTGTGCTGCTATGTTGTCGTTTGTTCGATGCAACGATTAATCTCATACCCCAGAGGCAATTTCAACTGTCAAAGCTCTAATTGCTCAAAGTCCCGATATCCAGAAAGTTCTCGCCTTTGAAGGGGCCTTTGAGAAGCTGTTCAATATCGTTTCCCAGGAAGGAGGCATCGATGGAGGGGTTGTGGCTCAGGGTGCCTTGTCATGTATTGATGGGCTTTTACGATTTAACACATCTAATCAGGTGAATTCCAATCTCACACTCATTATTGGGAACAGTGTTGAAGCGGCCCTTTTCTCAAGAGTTATTTTCGCGAGACCTCGTTGCCACCCGTCTTATTTGCCCTTTTACAATTCCCCATAAACCTCGATCTACATAACACGGGACCGCAAGAGTTTGCATTACAATTTTGGGATGACCAGAAAAGAGTGAATACGTCCCTTATCATCGGGATTATGGGGATGTTGATTGGTCCCAAAGGACAAAATGTGGGTCGAATATCTGACTGTTAGAAAGACGCTGTCTCTAATGAGGTTCTCAGGTGCAAGAGTCACTTCCTTACACGAGGTGTCTGATTGAATTGGCACTTGCGTCTAATGCGCCAACTGTATTGAAAACTCAGGTAAGCTAGACAACTTTCTATAGAGCTTTGGCTTACTTGTTATCAATAGGCTTTACGTCTCTTGCCCAATCATATTAACTTTTCCTTCTCCGAAATTTCCCTGACCCCATATGTACCTGTTCCTGAAACCAATGGAGAGGAATGGGATCGTTTAGAATTGGCATCTGCTTTAGACATACTTGTGGAGCTGGCCATTCATGGCGAGTATAACGGGTTGGACTCCGCTAAAAGGGCAAAGGAGAGTCTGGAATTGCGAGCGGCAGCAGCAGCTGTATTCGAGGTATCGTAATTCATTCTCACTGATGAAATTCAGCTAACAAGCTTGTAGACCTTTGTTCGTAAAGACGACATTCGACTAGCCATATTGCAGTCCATGGTTCCTCCAGAGGGACATGGTAGAGGCCCCCTTTCTGTATTTATGAAATTGCGCTAACGGGTGTTTCTTCAGCTCAACATTCCCAAACAACACCTCTCTTGCACGCCCTTGCAGCTCCACCCAACACAACATCACTGAACCCTGCAGATGTAATCTCAACGCATCTAGCGACCCTAATGTTTTCCCACCTGTTGGCAGGATCATCCCGAGCAAAAGCGATTGCTCGTTTGGTTATCCCCGGACCGATTCAGCCCTCCGCTGCTTCAAGTTTCTTCGTCCCTGCAGATGGAGGAGCGCCACCAGTGGAAGAAAGGGACGACGACGACGGCGACGACGATGCCCCACAAACAGTCCTTCAAGTCCTTACTGAAAACCTATCTCTTTCACTTCTATCACGGTCCCGCGCCAATACATCTGACCTAGAGGCGCGAGAGTGGGATCGCTATGTGGTTGGATACCTCTGCCTCCTCTCCCAATGGCTTTGGGACGACCCGAAATCCGTCAAGGATTTCTTGAATGCTGGTGGCCTTGGAGTCGTAAGTCCTGTGGCCCTGCATCATCCTCATATACACCCTTCTGACCATTACCAGTTGGTAGAGCCCATAAATCAAACTTCTGAGCTCGACTCGCTGGTTCCAGGGTTGTGCGCCTTTTTACTGGGAGTATGCTATGAATTCAACCGGGAGCCGGGAGAAATTACAAGGTGTGTTATGTTATCCGCCCAATCCCCATCATTCTAGCACTTACGTCTATTGCGGTCAAGATCTACCATTAATCCAATTATCAACCGTCTAGGGGTGGACAATCTTGTGGGTCAAATGTCCAGATTCCGCGAAGACGAGCGATTCAAGGCTGTTGGGCCTGACACGGTGGTTCTTCCCCGTCCAGCATCGACTGTTCAGCTGACGCAGGCACCTACTCCGGATGAAGGGGAAATATGGTTTGATTGGTCCTTCTTAGACTTTTGGAAGTCTAACTATTGCAAGTGACAAGTTTATTATTATTTTCTTTGTTTAACCCTCAAGCGGGGTCTTCGATAGATACCATCCAACGCGGATTGTCGAGCGATCCAGATCAATTATCGGCATCATCAGGTATTGTTCCTCCCCAGCCATTTTTTCTTTCTGAACTGGAAGCTTATGCACTCGTAATTTTGGCATAGGTCAAAATGCAGAGGCAACCATGCTAATCGCATCTTTGAGAGATGTCATTCGACAACAGTCAAATGAGATAGACGACCTTAAGAGGCAACTTAAACAAGCCAACAGTGCTAACACTGAGGTCAGCCACCAATATGTGAGAGGTGTACCGCATACTGAATCTTTCTTATCACAGATTGAAGACTTGCGTAAACAAGTTGCAAGCCTACAATCTCAACTGCAGGGATCGGAGGAGAAATGTAAAGAAGTCGAAAAGGAGCAAGAAGACCTGCTGGTGCTTCTAGATGAAGTCACTAGTAAAAGACGGAAAGATAAGGCGAGATTACGCGAGGTCGGTCAGGAGGTATCGGAAGACGAGGCCGAAGACGAAGATGAAGACGAAGATGAGTGATATTGTATATCTTTTCTGTCAGCATGTATCCTCCTTCCAAGGCGTGTTTCCCATGATGCATTGCCTCTTTTTTTACAAACTACATTGTCATTTTCACAGGTCAACAATGGAATTTACAATTTACACTGTCTAAGAAGGTCACAAAACTCTGCGTCATCGTGACCCACTTAAAGATGTCCGACTGATTATCTTCCAACATAGGGGTATCACAATCGTGCCCTCGCTGGCTTTCTTCCAATGTCAGTGTCCCAAACTCCCTTCTCGGTTCCAATCATCATAAAGCGGAAGCATTCCCTCTCCGGTCTGGGTTAAAGAGTCTCGGTCTTTGTAAGGGGTTAACCTGGTGGCCACCTCTATAATCTACTACCAAAATGGATGTCAGTATTGTGCTAATGATCAACATAAATACTGACTTCGAAATCGTGGCAAACTTTAATCCCTGAACAGGATTATGTCCCAGCGCGAAGGAATCGGAAATGTAACGTGACGGGGACTCACGTCGCCTGAGCTTACTGACTGTCGACGGCTATGCCAAGCTGATCTTTTCCTCGAAATACTTCCACAGTTGCACCCCCGCATGCAAAAATGTCAAGTCTTGTCTCAGAGGGCACACGGGGGCCTACTCCCATCATCAAGCTGGGTACGCCATCCGTTTCCATTTCTGAGGATGGTTCGGTGGAACGGGGGCGTGTTGGCATTGGTAAACACGGCATATAGTACATCATTGACCAGACACTGAACGCACGTACAGATACCTCAATGCGATCTTTTACAATTCTCAAGTTTCTTGGAGTTGGGGCATTTAGTACGATAACCCTCTGCGACTGGCATTCGCCCGATCTGTTTGCGAATGTTCCCCTGTCCGACATGGAGTTGGCACCCAGTCGCAGGCCTGCAATTAACGGGCTTTCATATGAAAGGCTTGTGGCTGTCAAAAAAATCCGTCATGTCTGGAGTGCAACAGAAGCTGAACTAGCATTGCGTTTATGTGCAGTCAAAGTATGTCTGGACCATGTGAAATGCAGCAGGCCTCAACCATCACTGTATTACAGGTACCCAGCGTTTTGCCCGCCCATCCCAATATCGTTCGGCAGTATGACGCGTTTCTGGACGTGTCGACAGATAGTAACTGCTACATTTATGCCGTAATGGAACCTATGGAAGGAAACCTGTACCACCTCATGAGGGCGAGGCGAGGGAAACCATTTGCTGCCGGCTTGATGATGTCTATGTTTTACCAACTTGCATCTGCAATCGGCCACGTACACAGCAGCGGGTACTTCCACAGGGATATAAAACCGGAAAACATCCTCGTCACCACGACAGCAATGAAGGATTATACGACGCCGTGGCCTCAGAGCTCCCAGCCCGATAGCGGGATAAGGAGAGATATCGTTGCTGTTCTCAAGCTCGCCGATTTTGGGTTAGCAAAACAATGTGGGTCCATAGGTCCCTACACCGAATACATTGCTACGCGCTGGTATCGTGCGCCTGAAATTCTCCTCTTAGCAAACCAATACACACTCGCCGTCGACAACTGGGCACTGGGAATTATCCTCGTAGAACTAGTGAATTTGGCACCGTTTTTCCCCGGTACGAGTCTGGTTGACCAGCTCAATTGCATCGTACAAAAGCTGGGAAACCCTGTGCCAGGCGAGGCAGTTTTTGATGATTATGGCCAACCGGTGGATGGCGGATCGTGGCCCGAGGGTGTGGCACTCGCGAGACAACAGGGGTTTCGATTTCCTTCGGTAAGCACACCTGAATTAGCATTGACGTTCAGAGTTGAAGATTTACTGTTGCAGGTGACTCCAACTCGGTTCTCTTCGTTCTTCGAAGTTCAAGTATCCCCACTTTTTGTCGACTGTGTCAGTGGCCTCCTTGTCTGGAACCCCGACCTGCGTTTTACTTCTCGCAGGTGTTTAGAGAGTGAATTCTTCAAGGAATTCACCAATTTCAGGTAGAACAAAGGGCAACATGACGGTTGAGAAATATTTTCCAGGGTAATTATATCTATATTACATTTGGTATAAACTACGACTCTATGGGATGGGTAACTCGTAGTGTGAATCAAGGGATCTACAGTTGGAAATGTTCTTCTGGGAATAGAATTAAACTAATGTCCACTCCCGCTCGCCGCAGGGCTTCTATCCTATGAACGTTGTCAAGTCTCTCTTGATCAAGACAGTGCGTCTCCACGAACAACAGAGGAGAAAGAGTTCCAGAAATGGAGTCGATCATGGCATTCTGTCGCGTTTCCAGCATAGTTAAGATGGGATCTAGACGTCGCGTTCCCTTCAAGAAAAGTTGCGCTAGACAGGAACCAATTTCATTATCCCCGATCCGTTGGAAGACGATTGGTTCGATTTCAGTCTTGTGAGAGACAGTGAGGGACACCAGCGTCGGAGTCTGCTCAAGGACTTGGTTAATAGCTTGGGAGTCTGCATCTAGGGTTCCAAGATAAAGGTCTTCAATCCGACAACCGGATCTTTCCAAGAGGGCAGTATACATGCCAGGAGACCAAGGAAGACCTTCGTAGTGGTAAATGACGAGCGAACGCAAAGCAGGGAGGACGAGAGGAAGAAAGAAGAGGTCGTACTCCTCTTCATCGTACAATTGAACTGTGAGGTTGACGAGATTGGGAAGAGGGATTTCGATTCGAGGTGCGCTTGCGTATCTAATGCCAAAGACGCGGACATGTATTTTCTTGAGTGCCTGGCAAGATAAAAGCAGTTCGTGGCAGTCTTCCAATTGGAGGCTGGAGTCACAACGGAATGTTTCTAGCTTATGCCATGGAAGGTGGAATATGCGAGGTACGACGAATGGAGTTAAGTGCACTCTAAATCTTTGAAGTTTGGAGTTGGGACTGAACGCTGATATTGTTGGTTTCCATGCTGGTAGAATGGAAGCGGGAACAACACCAACGTGAAGAACAATATGAAATTGCTCCAAATTGTCGAGCGATCCTGCAGGGAGGGTCAAGAGATCTCGTACTTGAGGGGGCCGAAGAACTAAATGCAGTCGCTTGAACTGACGACAATACGGCATGATGATTTCCTTGACGAAGTCAACTGCAGGTTGGGCGGAATTATCTTCCGTATCTGTCAGCGTCAGGGAGAGCGGCAGCCTTCCTGCGTGGCTAAACCACATGCGAGCTCCTTGGATCTTCTGGGTGCGTGTCGAAGCTCCTTCATTGAAATAATGCAACGAGTTCCAAAGTTCGGGCATGTTGAGAGCTGTCCTTCTCCAGGCTGAGCATACTCGACAGAAGAGAAGTGGGGGCTTCTGGACGTTCGGAGCCGACAAATCATACTCGCCTAAGACGAACAGAAAGATATTCTGAAGGAGTTCGACTGGTAGACGTTTATGAGGCGCCAGGGCAATCCGGTAGCGAGCAATAACTTCGATGAGCATAGAACGATCTTCTAAGAGCACTGTTCTATCGCCTTGACCGCTTCGTAAGAGATTGTCAATAGTAAAGACCTGGTACGTCCTTCCACGCAGACGATGTCGAACATGGTGCGCTAGTGGCTCCGTTAAAATCGCATTTGTGCGTCCTATTTGTTGGTCTAACGCATCCCATTGAATCATGCGCGAATGACTGATGTGATAGAGTCAGATTGCGACGTCATACAAAGCTAGAACGCTTACTGCTCTGACTCTAGTGCTGCGTAGCTCTCAGAATAAGAGATTTAGGCTCAAGAACGAATGTTCCTCTTTGGCTGGGGTAATGAAGGGGGAAGGTGGGTTGGGGATATCGACCTGCGCCTGCATTTATGTTCCTGCATGGTTAATTTCCTGAAAAATGCGGCGTGGGCTGAGTAGCATAGCCTATTCTTCACGAACACGAGGCGCTAGAGGATGACGGTTCACGAAAAGACCGATTGGTTGACATAAGCCTTGCTTGGAAATTGTTTGTTGACTCTTTACCATAACTCAAACTAGTACAACAACGATTCATACTTCCAAAATAACCACCTTGCCTGTGAATTTTCGGATGTCCTGAAATAGGGCGGAAATAATTGGACCGGCTCAACATACATTTACAGTTGCAATGACGAAGGAAGTTATGACTTATCAATCAGGCTTACATATATTATCACCAGCTCAGAGTACTTTATCTCTAACTCCTAACAGAACGCCCTCGAGTTACTCTCAATCATCATGTCGGCTTCAGAAACGTAGGTGAATTTCAGGTCAATAACTTGAAGAAATCTGATCATGTCGCGACAGACACATCAATATGTTTGGAGGGTCTCCTCTGAACAGGTTATCGTGGCTTCGTCCATCTCAGCAATTTCTCAATGCAATCATCGAGGCACCCAATGCCAAATGGGTGGTATTTAACGCTGGGCAACCATTGCTATTCTCAGGTGCTAGTAAGCCAACACCAGCTTTGTTGAGCACCGCCGATATCAAGTCTGTTCTCGGCGACACTCCTTATTTCGGACAAGGGGAAAAGGAAGGAGAATTGCTCGCCGAAAAGGATGGCGAAGATAACACTCATCCCCAACATTCCCCTACTGAAAGTGCCAGACACCGAGGAATACCCATCACATTTTTAGGTCTGCATGAGCCCTCGACCGAGGACAGTAGCCTTGCGCTGCCCTCATCAGAATTTTCAGACCCGAAATCAGCCATCGAAAAACTCAAAGGAACACCCTACTTCACCGTAGACTTGGCAGATTTGGATTACTCGGAAGAACAACTCAACGATTTCCTGAAGACAACGTCATTCAGTAAAGAGGGGAAACCCCTCGCGTGGTCAGAGCCACGGGCCCTGATGACAAACCTTGATCTCTTTACTGCTGCGATCTTTGCTGAGGCACGTAGCATGGCAGACTGGAATTTGCGAAACAAAGCAAGTTATCTTTTTGCATTGCCTGTAATCTTTCCTAACGCACTACACATACAGTATTGTCCAGGTTGCGGAACAAAGGCATACTCCATGTGGGGAGGATGGAAGATTGCATGTCGTTCTCTCTTGCCTTGGGCTGACAACACCAACAAGAAGCCGTGCCCTACAACGTATGTCTTCGTAAAATTCCCATTGAAATACGACTACACTCATAAACCTTAATGTAGCCGAGGTTTGCACAATTTCACCCACCCGCGGACGGATGGTGTTGTCATCATGATTGCGATTGACGAAACAGGCGAGAAGATCCTGTTAGGAAGAGGGGTAAGTTACCTTTTCCCTCCAAGTCCCCATCATAGTGACCTAATTGATCCTACTCGCTAGCGAAAATTCCCTGGCAATTTTTATTCTGCCTTAGCAGGGTTTATAGAACCAGGAGAGTCATTTGAGGATGCAGTTTCCCGTGAAATGTGGGAAGAGGCTGGTGTAAAGGTCTGGAATGTGAAATATCATTCAGGCCAACCTTGGGTAAATGCTCTTGACCTGAGTTGTTCGCCATCGTAACTAATTTTGAAAACCAGCCTTACCCTGCCAACATCATGGTCGGATTTTACGCCCGAGCAGATTCAACGAAGCCCATTCGGGTGGATCTCGACAATGAACTTGTTGGTGGGTGTCTTCATGGGTCTAGAGCTCACAAATAAGAGCACTGGTTCACACAATCTGTCTTTTTTTTAAGATGCCAAATGGTTCACCAGAGAAGAAGTGGCTGCAGTTCTCAACCACCGGATAGGGACCCGGTTCGACAACACCGACCACAAGAAGATGACAGAGCATCTTGAAGGGCGCCCTGTTAATGCAACAGATCCGTCTAATCTTGGACAGGCTTTTTCTAACGACGATAAACCTGTACAGCCCAAGGAGGCGGTTGTAGAGGAGCCTAAGAAGGATGAGCCCCCTTTCAAGGTTCCACCCACAACAGCCATTGCTGGTGTCTTAATCAGAGACTGGGTCGAGGGGAGGATCAGCTTCCCTCCCGAAAACCCGCCGATACCAAACCGCAAAGGGAATCTTTGATTTATTTCAAGGTGACTCCCTCGTTTATTCTGGTGCGATTGGAATTTGTGTATTCCCCTTTGGTCTCAGTTGGAAAAAAATATATAACGTCTACAATAAACAATCATATCGTTTACACGCTCGAAACTTTTTGATCACTACTTTAAGTTATACATTTGCTTCATACTTAATAGTAAGCCCCAGCATCATGGATTTTCTCAAGAGACATTGACGACAAATGCAGCATCCTGCTCCTCTGGCTCGTTGAAGAGGTTAATATCCCATCGAGGGGTATTGGTGGCTCTGGGAATGTTGAACCTAGTGCGGTTGTTCACTCCGATGCTGGTAATCTTCTCGTAGTCCTCCTGGCTCAACTCGACCTGCTTGAAATTGGAAATGATGCGGTGCTCCTGGACGCTCTTCGGAATGACAGAGTAGCCGCGGTGTGCGCCCCATGCAACGAGGATTTGAGCTGGGGTTGCATTGAGCTTGTCAGCGACCTCCTTGACCACGGCGTGCTCGGTCAACTGGGGTTTTCCAACTAGGTTGTTGCCGAGAGGGCTGTAGGCAGTGATGTGGATGTTATGTTCTTTGCAGAACTCAACGAGATCGTCTTGGGGGAGAAGGGGGTGTGCTTCGACTTGGTTGGCAACCTGTACGACAGTCAACATGAGTGTAATGTTTGATATCTCTTGCAGTGAGCTTACGGGAACAACGCCAGTCTCCTCGATAATGGCCTTCAGGTGCTCAACGGTGAAGTTAGAGACACCAATGGCTTTAACCTGTACATTATGTGAGTGCCTCTTCGAGGCGAATTTCAATGAAGCACCGACCTTGTGTTTTGGGAGAGCAATCATCGCTTTCCAGGTATCGACCAGGGTGGTCTTGTTATCAATTTCGACTTCACCTGGGATGTTAGGATGAGAAGGGAACATGCCCCGGCCAGGAGCGAAAGCGATAGGCCAGTGGATCACTACAGGACGAAAAATATACCAACCCAGTTATTTTTGGCCAACCTGATCAGGATCAACAAAACTTACGATAGAGATCAACGTAGTCAAGTCCGAGCTGAGCGAGGGTCTCGTCGAGCTCTTTCTCTACCTCTTGTGGTTGATGAGAGTGGTTCCAAAGCTTCGAGGTGATGAAGAGCTCCTCGCGCTGAACGACTGAGGGAATAACCTTCTTGAGGGCTCTGCCGACTTCGTCTTGGTTTTGGTACACCATAGCGAGATCGAGGTGGCGATAGCCATTTCGGACAGCGATCTCAACCTGTCGTTTGAAGCTTGATTAGGGTTGAAATGTTTCGGTTGGATGATGGAATGAGATTCCACACACAGCATTTTCAACTTCATGAGGCTTGGACAACCAGGTACCCAGACCGATCTGGGGCAGCTCCTGTCCAGTAGAGAGGGTGATTGTCTTTCCAAATGACATTTTGCTAAATTGACGGGTTCCAATAAATCAAGGGATACAGAAGAATAAAGATATCGAGCTGATGCTTGAAGGTGAAAGTTAGGAAGAATGGTTCTCTCGACGTCCTCGATGCAACCTTTTTTATATGCCAGCACAAGATTGTCATGAATTCAATTCTTCTGGATGATTCTCTCCACCTTTAGGTACGGTAGGCGAGCCGGAAAGTAGGCTTCGCCATCAAGGCATGACTCTGCGACCAGTGTGCTATTCGAGTACATCGGTCCGGCTTTATATTGCGGCCCGGCGTAATAGTTGGGTTGCTGCCCCTATACCAAGCTCCTGATAGTTGTTCACTCTGCCAGAATCATATCCGTAGAGCTCAAGGACATAGGATAAACGTGTTGAATAATGTATGCTGCCATGAATACGAAAGGAGGACCCTGCAAATGGGGTTTTGCCACATTCCAAAGGAATTACGTTTTCAACAAGTCGTCCAGTTTGGAAACCCTTTAATAAAGGTGAATATTGGGCTATTTCCCCCAAAACCGATGAAACTGCAGTGCAAGTCAAGCTGAAGATAATTAGATGGAGATGGAAGAGAGTTAAGCGACATCAGAGCACTCTCAAAATAATTGAGCTGTGTTAAAGTTTGGCATCCACCACAAACTAAAACAGAGTTCCCCGCACGGCACTCATGTTCTCCGTGACCAGGTTCGTTCAAAGGCTTAGGCCCATCCACTCGGCGAGAATCCGAGCTTATCACAGGTCTATCGTAAATACCAATTCCGAGTCATTCCAAACACGGCTCTTGACTTTGCGTCTTCCTTTAACCCAAACCGCATCACGTACCCGCACGAGACTTACAAAACAGTTCAGCATAATGACCTCGGCGCAACCGTATACCGAGGAATGGCTTGAAGGCCCTTCCGATACCAAGTTCTACACGCGCACCTACACACCCCCTGCTTCGACGCCAGCTAAAGCAGTAGCTGTGTTCGTGCATGGCTTTGCAGAGCACGTAGCAAGGTACCAGCACTTCCATCCTGTCCTTGCTTCGAAGGGCATTGCTATCTTCACGTTCGACCAGAGAGGGTTTGGTCTAACTGCTATGGACACGACCGGGAAGAAGGGAAAGAACAGTGCATACGGAAAGACGACATGGAAAGAACAGCAGGCGGATATTGCTTGGGCTCTGAACCATGCCGCAACCACCTTCCCCGGTTTGCCCTTGTTCCTCATGGGTCACTCGATGGTGTGTCTCTTCATTCTAAGCAATACGTTCAGGTGCTTACCAACTCTAAACATTGTCACCTTGACGTAGGGTGGTGGTGAAGTCTGCGGCTTTGCTACACAGGGGAAGGACGGCCCTCATTGCTCCATACTTGACAAGTTGTCTGGGGTTATTGCTACCAGCCCACTCCTTGAACAGGCAAAGCCTACCGGTAAGGTCTTGAAATGGGTGGCGAGCAGGGCTAGCACAGTTGCGCCAAACGTGCTCATCCCAACCACTGTCAACCCTTCCGTACGTGTTTACCAGCTTCGTGCTTCAGTGATTATCTGGCGTCGCTGAGGCTCACGGTCGACGATGGTATTTAGGATTTATCACATGATCCTGCTGTCGGCGAGGCGTACATGAAGGATCCTCTCGTTAAGCAGGCAGGTGGCTTAAAGAATGTTGCTGATATGATTTTGAAAGTAAGTCCACGAATTGGTTGAGAGAAATTCATGATTTTTATTTCGTCATGCAGGGCGAGAACATTGTCAAGGCTGCACACGTCCATTGGCCAAAGCATCTTCCCGTCAGTACACTTCCAATGCCCCCTGAAATTTCTGAAATTCACATCGTTACAGGCACTCTTTGTCCATGGAACCGAGGATAAGGTTTGAACTAGAGTTGGTTTCGAAGAAAACCCACCTGTTGATTTTTTGTTATCTAGGTTACTTCACACAAAGCAACCCAGTTACTTCATGACCGCATTCTGGCCGAGAAGAAGCGAATCACCCTCTTCCCCGTACGTTTATCATCCACACAGACACCTTCCTATACTAACCTGTAGTGTCTCTAGGGAGGGTATCACGAACTTCAAAATGAACCTGATGGCGTCCAGGAAAGACTCGCAGACGAGATTGTCTCGTTTATTGAGGAGCACCTGACCATTCCTGCGCCCAAACCGCAAGCCGAAACTGCCCCTGAGCTGTCCTCCAAGGCGACAGCAGGTGTGGAATCTGTTACTGAGGCTGGACCTGAACCGACTGGGGTCACCGCTAGTCGAGCCAAGATGTAATTTCGGCGTCGTGTCCGACTCTTGCCAATGTTTAGCGCCCTAATACCTTTCTGGATCATTGGATTTTTGGTTTCTCCAGTATAAATAGGCTTGGCTTGTATAATATACCGTTCATCTAGTTTGACGACTTTTATGTCCAAAGGTGTTCCAAGCTGGCTTTCGCCACATCAGACTACTTAACAAACAACTCCAGAAAATGCATTGCATCAACTAAGATTAAACCAACAACAGCTCCGTGATTAAAGAGGGGGATATACAACGGAAAACACTTGGTTCAACGGGAGATAAGATCCATGGACTAGTTTAATAACCAGCAGCACCAGGAGCCCTGTCTCCCTCGCGCTTCAACCTAAGAAGGACATCCTTGAACCTCGTCAGGTCAGTGGTGCCAGCACCTGTCCTAGCATGAGTCTTGCTTTGGGAGTTTTGCAGGTCAATCAGGGTGCAGATGCGCTCCCAAGTGGTGCCAGAAGAGAGAGACGCGTTGAGGTCAGCAAGATATTCGGCCTCAGAGTTCCTGTGCACAGTTGATGAGTTTCTTCTGGCAAGGAAATAACTCAAGCAGGCCAACTTACTTGTTGTCACGGATGGCTTTCTTCTTCTTGTCGGCGTAGTTTTCGTAGAACTCCTCGATGGAACGTTCAGCTTTGTCGATGGTCTCGTTGCGACGAGCTTTTGAAGCCTCGTCTCGCGCCTTAATTTCGGCTTGTTGCTTTTCGCGCCAGTCGCTAGGATGGTCTTGATTAATATATTATCAGGGACGACGGAATAGATATCCTTACCGGATGACCTGGGGCTCGTCCTCAATGGTTTGAGTGAAGATAGGAGTGGTAGAAAGTGCTGATGATTGTGGTTTAGGAGCGAAGGGAGTTGGGGCGTTGTATGATGGCTGTGCTTGAGGCTGCGAGAATTGAAGATGAATCAGTACGTCTGCCAATGCACAAGACCAAGTTAATCATTGAATGACGATGTATCCTAACAGCATGGACCATCCAATACTGCCTAGACATCCAACGCATCCGGTGAAATCACGTAAACCGATAGACCAGCTCACCTGAGCAGCGGGAACTTCAATTTCAGGGAAGTTATTCTCAAACTCGTCTAGCTCGTCGTTGCCAGTGATAGTGACAGGATGCTGAGGTGGTGTCCCAAAGTCATCGAAAGAGAAGCCACTGCTGCTCCTAGCAACACCACCAGGTGCTGGGATGTCGCCCTCTCCGTCGAGTGAGATGTCGGGGAATTGTGACGCGGCGCGGTCCCAGTCGATTTCGGTATTTCCATTTCCTCCGCCAGATGAAGAGAACTCTCCACCTAGAATGTCAGCCTCCCGAGATAGAAAGTCGCTCATGATGTGTTTTGGTGTTGAAAGGGTTGGTTGTGAGTGACTGCTGCTTTATGAGCACAACGTATAGCTCTTTGGATATAACGACGATGGTAGTGGGAACTTTGTCTCAAAATGGAAGATCTATCCAACTTCCTAATTTAATTATTAAGAGATAAGATAAGATAAACTATCCGCATCAAAGTTTACTTCCGGCTCGGTGTTTGCAGAAAGGACCATTCCCGTCGCTTACAGTGATGAAGCAGGTCGGCTTAATCGAGTTCTCCTTCCACGACCACCTAACTCCCAGCCGCACACGACTACACACGACGACGTAGTGCCCGGAGCCACGAAAACGTCCTGTAACGACGACCAAGAGCCATGATTGGTATCTGGGCCAGGTCGTGTTTACGGCCTACGGTATCCCCAGCAAATTGCGTCCTCCGAAATGTTACAAACCGGAGTTACCGCATTGCTGCTACACATATTAACAAACCCATTGGCCAACTGGGTGCGAGCATAAATGTTGGATTTCGTTCTGCACCTTGGACGACTTTGACGATTGCATTCCGAGGCTATGGTTCAACGGCGAAGAAACCTGCTGCTGCTGCTGCTGCTTCAGCGTCGGAAGTACCTTCAACGGCGAAGAAATCGGCTGGGTCGAGGATAATGGATGCGCTACGGTCTCCCAAGACTTCATCTTCGTTTAAGAAGATCGTTTCACTGGCAAAACCAGAGAAGAAACCCATACTGATAGGTATTGGTTTGCTGCTCGTCTCGTCCGCGGTTTCTATGAGTGTGCCCTTCACTATTGGAAAGCTCATCGACTACTTCTCGTCTAATGATCCTGTGAGAATAATTTGTCTTCATTCTGGACCGATTGTATTAACATAGCCTATGTTGCAGCAAATTCCCTTTGGTTTAACAACTTGGCAGGCTTCATTTGGGCTCTTCTTACTCTTTACGATCGGAGGGTTTGCCAACGCTGGTCGAGCAATGTTAATGAGGCTATCAGGTACACGCACATGAACTCTCATGTTTTGTTTGTGTCCAACTAATTTATACTTGCGTCATCCAGGACAAAGAATTGTTGCTCGTCTTCGTGAGCGTATGTATGGCGCTGCGCTCCGGCAAGAGGTTGAATTCGTTGAACGAGGCGAAGGAGACGTGTTAAGTCGGCTTAGTGCCGATGCGAGTATTGTCGGAGAAAGGTATGATATCTCAATATGGTTCATGGCGCGTATTAACCCTCATTTAGCGTAACTCAGAACCTTTCTGACGGTCTTCGCGCTGTTGTAATGTCCACTGTTGGATGTGAGTGTTGCAATTGGTAGAGGACTCGTAATCTCACACATGCTCCTAGTGGGTGCTATGTTCTACGTCTCGCCAACCTTAACGGCTCTTATGCTCGCTGTTGTGCCACCTGTCTCTCTTGGAGCTGTAGGTAAACCGGGCTTTATTGAAGTGTCAAGCTCACCTCTTCCGCTCAGGTTTTCTACGGACGATACCTAAAGAAGCTTTCAAACAAAACACAGGAAGCCATGGGTGAAATGACCAAGATCGCAAATGAGTCTTTATCAGCACTGCGCACCGTCCAATCTTTCAACGCAGTCCCACAAGAGGAGAAGAAATTCCATGAACGCATTCAAAAGGTTTTGGTGCTTGCCAGGCGTGAGGCAATCGCTAGTGGAATCTTCTTTGGAAGCACTGGATGGAGTGGAAATGTGACCATTCTAGCTTTACTTGGATATGGTACGCGATCGACGAACTTTTATAGTTCATGATCTAACATTGGCTCTAGGAGGGACACTCGTTTCACAGGGTGCCATTACTGTCGGAGACTTAACCAGTTTACTTCTCTATACGGCATACGTAGGCAGTGGTCTCCAAATGCTCACGTATGTGGCTCTCTCCACTCCTAAGTTGCAGATCATTAAAAAAGTCTAACCCCCATCGTCATTAGGTCCTTCTTCGTAAGCCTGCAACTTTTAAATCTCCAGGAGCTGACGTTGAAAATTGATTATGCAAGTCCTCCATCATGCGCGGAGTTGGAGCAGGAGAACGTATTTTCGAAGTCTTAGAGAGGACACCTGTCATTCCTCATGGTGTTGGCCGTGAAGTTACCCGTGATCATCTAGGTGTCGTGCGTTTTGATAATGTAGGGTTCGAATACCCCAGCCGTAAAGGCGTAGAAATCCTCAAGGACTTCAATCTTGAGATTGGTGTTGGAGAGAGTGTGGCTATTGTGTACGTGGTTTCTGTCATCGGTTATACTTGGAAGGTATCTTATCTTAATATCCACAGCGGAGAGAGCGGAGGTGGAAAGTCTTCAATTCACTCGCTGCTTTTAAGGTACTATGACCCTATCCGAGGGAAGGTAACTTACGACGGTGTTGGTATGTGTCTCTCTAATGCTATGTCAGTATGAGCTCATTTAACATCCATCGGCTGTTTTTTCTTCTTCCTAGATATCCGGGAATTTTCTACTACGTCATGGCGACAAATTATAGGAGTTGTACCCCAGGATCCGGTACTGTTCACTGGCACAATTGCGGACAATATTGCATTCGGCAATCCGGATGCGACGAGGGAAGAGATTGAACAAGCCGCACGCGAAGCCAACTGTGAATTTGTGTGGGGCATGCCCAAGGGATTTGATACTCCAAGTGAGGATAATGAAGTGGTGTTCTGGGTCTCTTTGCTGAATTTTTTTCTTGCAGTTGGTCGACTTAGTCTGAGTGGTGGACAGCGTCAGCGACTAGCTATTGCCCGTGCCTTGTTGAAGAAACCTGTTATTCTTGCTCTGGACGAAGCTACCTCTTCTCTGGATGCTACCTCGGAGCGAAGGGTAAGCAACGTCCTTACAAAGCAACTGGAGGATCGTCCCTCAACTCCTTATTCATTTAGGTCAATGATGCCGTGGATAGAATTCTGCGATCAAGGAGTACAACGGTCTTGTTTGTGGCTCACCGCCTTTCCACAATTGCCAGAGCGGAGAGGATCGTCGTTTTGGAGGGGGGAAGGATTGTGGAGTCGGGGACGTATCGAGAACTTGTAAGCGACTTGATCATGACACGATTTTCTATTGGTTGGATGATCGCTAAATTCGTACATCCCCTACCCCCTTGACATCATAGGTTGATAAGGAAGACTCTCGTTTCCGCGCTTTGATGGCTGCACAGCTGAATGCAGCAGCTGGCGAGAGTTTGGCAGCTAGCGACGCAACAGCAGGACAAGAACCGGAAGTTGAAGAGGTGGTAGAGGAAGTGGTAGAGGAGACTGTTGAAGAGGATGCCCAGTCGTCTGCTGATGTGGTGGAAACTATGGCCACCCCATCTTCCTCTCGCTCATGATCTAACCGATTAAAGGCCACTGAGTGACAAGTGTATTTTTCTGCATTCACCATTTCTCCTAACATTCCCCCGGATAGACCAGGCATTCTCTCAGTACTTTTAACCAGCAGCTGCATGCCCCCCATCGCTCATTTATGTATAACTGATTTTATCATTAATAGGTACCTGGTATCAGATTTATAGACACCCAATACACGGCACAATATAGATTGTTTGCTATCTTATTGCATCAGGAATTCGTAATCGTACTTAGAGGCTGTAACTCAGTGTGCGTCATATTGCGTAGCTGAGTGGAGCTCTGGTCTGGACGCGGTTGATGGGAGGTGAACCAATCAACACATTGTTGGAATGGTGGCATCAGGTTCCCGCGTGCCCAAGTGGCCAACTTGCATGTGTTGTGACATCATAACCTGGTCATATAAAAGCTATGGCTTGTGGGATCGCGCTCGATAGGCTCCTTCTCCTAGTGACCTAGACACTCTGTCCCGTTGTCGACTGATTATATTACCAATTCAAGAGCCATGACACCGCCGACGCCGACTGCTACGACTGAGAATGGCTCTCCACTCGATGCTACTCAAAACCATAACGACGTTTCTGCTGAGGACAATGTTCTCAAAGCCAATAAGGCCATTGACGATGTCAAAGGACCTATGCATGATTTTAAGGTTTGTCTTCCGCCCTTGGCTTTCTTATATCTTACCGGCGAGTGTCGTCATTAACTTGACCCGGCCCCCCTCCGTCTCTCCGCTACTGCTTAATGATTCGTTTCTGACATCATTTCCCATCTGCTCTGTCCCATTTTATGCACTCTAGGAAGCGTTAGATGGCTTACACAGCCACTCTATTCAGCTTGCGCTGCTCGGAAATGGTTTAGGAGGCAAAGAGGATGTTCTGAGGTTGGATGGTTCGAATGTCATGACATACGAAATAATGAACGTTTTCTTGTCGATACTAGCCTGCAACACCAAATGCATGACCAGCATGTGAAGCATACAGAAGGCATCGCAGAGATCCAAGGTATCCGTCCCCCCGATATGTGTCTTTTTGCTGAAGAAATTGAGTCGGCCACTCGATGTGATCGCCTCCCATTTAGGCATACTTGACGAGCTATTACAGAACAACGTCGTCGACGAAATGAAAGATCAGGGTTACTAATTCTAGATCCGTTTTCCGTGTCTTGCCATCTAACTTGGCTTCCTTTTCCCCCGTCCTTTTCCCATCTATCCTATTTTGCTAACAGTGGAGCAAGAAATCACCGATCAGATCGACGAGCTCGTCAGGGCACACGTTGCAGAGTGTCTTCGCGCCCATATTCCGCAAGATCTTCAGGATGAAATCGCCAGCAGCAAGCGTGAGCTGGAGAGGCTCACTCATTCGTTGCACAATTCGTATGTCTTATTTACTTGGCTCGGCATTTGTCGCTCGAGATTTTTACTTGACATCTTTCAGCGAAAGTCGCCGCGCGAACGCCGATCTTAGGTCTGACAAACCTGAAAGCACCCTGGCAACCATGAGGATGCCAGATGACGGTAAAGTAAGTACTCATTACCCCAAGGATCTCAAGACCCTCTTCGGCCTCGACAGTCAGTGGATTCTCGATTGTTACGCGACCTTCTTGCGCTAACTCACCGCCAAACAGATAATACCACTTTAGCGCTCATGAGTGACTATGACATCGAAAAGTCCCCTGGAAGCAGTGAAATTGTCAACCTCAACAAGTTCATCCATTTCTGTGGGGTGAGATATCAATTGGTCGGCTTGCTTTCTTGTTCCATTTACCACTTTCCCCCATCGTGCTTACTTCAATCTAGGTTCGCCGCCCGGTGAGCGCAGGGAATCCGCAATGAAGGATGCCCTCACAATTGTCCACCATAGACACATTCCCCATCAATATCGCAGAAATAACGCACCGCCAGTCGCATCGAAACCCATGTGCTCCAGATACACGATTCGGAGATGATAGCCGCGAACACTTCGTACAATCCACCGCCACAACGCCAATTCCCTCGACGGTATGATACGCCAGATCCACGCTGGATGTGCATCACGCTTTCACCACCTTATATACAACACGACCGACGGGTGCCCAACATAAACACATCCAGAAATATATGAAGAAACCCACACAACATACAATAACAAACAGAATTCTTTTCAAATCTATATAATGCGCTCGCTATAAATATTTGTTTTCGAACGAGATCTTTTGTTGAACAATATGATCACATGTTCTTGACCTTGTTAATTTCATTGAGGGTGGCAATGGGAGTGATGAGGACGTCTTCAAACCAAAAGAAAGTGGATGCTTTTTCTTTGATTTATATATAGAGGGATTCACAATCAACAGAGAAATGGGCAAAAATAAGCAGGTTGAAAAATAAAAACAAACGTGCTCAATCAGGGATTGAACTCGCGCGATCCGACCTGCCTGGCTCGAACAGGCGACATTGAGATATTCCGAAGAAGGTATCCGTTACAGTCTCACGCTCTTCCAACTGAGCTAAGGTCGGTTGTTAAGTGTGTAGATTAAAGTCCACATAACCAGACCCTGCACCAAAAGCGACATGGATTAAACTAAGCCCCTAACTATAATCTCATGCAACAACCACTGCACCAATGCAATCCTTACCGACCTCCGGAGGTGAGGCCATCTACACTTAGATCAAACCAAACTCGGTTCGCCTAGACAACACGATCTCCCATCTTCTGAGATGCAACATGAGAGAGCGACATATCTGTATAGGAATACGATCACAGGATAGACTCTGACGCCATCGAGGTGGGAAGACAGTTTACTAAGCCTCCTAGATAAATAGCGCAGACCAAGTCTCACTTTCCCCTTTCCTAAGAAACCTTGTCTTTCAAGTTGTAACTACATCATGGGCATTCCTGACGCAAATATATTCCCTCATGCCACCGCTGCCGCTGCCGAAACAGTGGCCAAGCACCAAGAGCCACAACCACTCGTTTTTCACGCTGGTTGGGTATGTTGTTTAGCCTAACTATTGCGATGTGTGCGAGGTTGATTGTAGGTAGTTCTGTCCATTTGTACAACGTAGCTGGATTGCTCTGGAGGAGAAGGGAATACCATATCAATATAAAGAAGTAAACCCGTACAACAAGGAGCCGCATTTCTTAGGTATGTGTGTTTCACACTCCGAGTAGTAATCAGAAGAGCTAGCTTGCTGAACCAAAAGACAGCTATAAACCCAAAGGGCCTGGTACCCGCCGTGGAGTTCAAGGGCAAAGCGTTGTATGAATCCCTTATCATCAACGAATTTTTCGAAGATGCTTTCCCTGAGTACAAGCCCCTGCTTCCAAAGGACCCTGTCGATCGTGCTATTGCACGAATTTGGTTGGATCATCAAAGCAAGACCTTTATACCTTCTTTCCATCGGCTGCTGAGCGCACAGGATAAACAAGCTCAAGATTCCGCCCGCCAGGAACTGTACGATTCGCTGCGCAAGTATATGAAGAATGTTAAAGGTCCATATTTCTTTGGAGAGGAGTTCTCGCTTGTCGATATTGCGATCGCACCATGGACGGTGAGGGACTATGTCTTGATAGAGAATCGAGGGTACAAACGTGAGGAGGTGGGTGAGGGGTGGAAGGAGTATGCTGAGAGGGTTGCCTCAAGGGATACCGTCAAAAGAACAGAAAGTGTAAGCGACATCATAGGCTTGCTGGGTGACCTGAGGCAAACTGACGGTCCTTCCTTTCAGCTGCGTGAGCATCTCGACGTGATTTACGGTCGCTATCTGCGCGACGAAGCTCAAAGTGAGGCTGCGAAGGCTATCCGGGCGGGTCGAGTAATACCGTGAAGCAAGCAGTAGCCTGTTGTTTTTATCCCTTAAATTGTCGTTATGTATATGAAACCTGTATATAAAAAAGGACATGAAAGTTCAATGTACTGTTATGGAAAGCAGACACCATAACACACCTAGAAAATGAGGACGCTATGACACTGACAGTTCAGTCAAGATACAATCCAAACCATCCCACTTTCCGGCAAGGACTATGAATATTCTTGAGAAAGTTAGGGATGCTAGCACATCGAAAAGAATCATGGACTATTTGTCATGCGAGTAGTATCATGTTGCATGGAAATATGGGTTTAGTGACGGTCTTTGGTCGCCTCAAGCGGTCAGCTGTTCGATAGAATAGCCAGTGAAATCAAGGAAATAAACACAAGGATGTTGGAGACAGGAGCCTTCCGAGTTTCGTCCAGCTCATGACGATCAAGAACAAAAAGGTTCCACACGGGTGTGTTCAGCCGTTGTCCCTCGCTTAATGATTGATCGCTAATCGGCTTAATATAATAATCATAGTCTCCCCGCAAACAACTTCGGCCTTGTTGCTTTCCTTCTTCCATCTCTCTGTTACTTTTTTTCGGAAACCTCAAGCCTGCGTCCATATGAGCAGAGCTACCCCCATTTTATCCCATACCCACTAATTCTTTACTATACTTGACGCCATGAACTCATTAACGACTGACATGGGCCTGAGGGTGGGCCCGACGATGCTAGAGGTCTTCGTGAGGCACTACTTTGATAGGTTAAAGAAGGATGTTCGCGAAGGAGATTCAGGTTCAACGCGTCTGAAGGAGGGTGATGTTCTATTTGACGAGGCTTTTACCATTGTCAAGGTGCGTGAATTGTAATGGGACATGTCTATTTTGTGCTCACTTATTCACGACATAGGCTTTTCTGAATGCATCAACACTGTAAGAAAGCTCATGATTCCTACTATAGTTCCTATACTCAATCTCGTCCATCAGACATACTGTGGAGGAACTGCAAGGTAAACTTCTGTTGCACGTTCTCCTGGCAGTGTATGTATTGACGGCCATTCTCTAGGATTCTCCAACACGCGTACACCCTCTCCACCATGGGTTCATGTCGTCAGGTCCATCGTACCAATGTCCTGCTGTGAACAAGCAGCAACCTACCTTATTAAAGCGCTCGGTGGCGAAGAAGTAGCGCGAAGACTTGTGGGCGGAGTCAAGTGGTGGCAAGTTCGGGGTGTCAATGGGTATGTTCAGTGAACATTCCATAGTGCTGTCCTTATAAGGAGATCCACCATTTAGAGTTGATGCTCAATGGATTACCGCCAAGAAGGATTGGCAGGAGGCTAAACGAAGAGATAAGATGGAAAAGGAGCAGAAGACGGCAGAAGGCTCAAAAGCGTCGACTTCAGCGTCGACAGAACAGGGGCCGAACACGACGGAGAATGGTACCTACGAAAAGGAGATGGATGCCATGCGATGCATCCTCTACTTGCACGGAGGTAAGTACTTCAGTACATGTTCGACCATAGCGAATGAAGCCTCACGTTTCTATTTATAGGTGGGTATTACTTCGGAAGCGTCGACCAGGAGAGGTCAGTAATAGACGATAAGCGAACGTTTGATTGTCTGTTCTGATACCCAGGTTTAACAGATATAGCATCCAGAGACATGCGCGCAAAATAAATGGTCGAGTTTTTGGTGCGTTTTCGCGTCCTCCTTGCTTTAATACTCTGCTAATGACGACGCGTGCCATTTAGCAATTAATTATCGTCTCGCACCCCAATATCCCTTTCCTTGTGCTATACAGGATGCTGTTGCAGCTTGTAAATAGTGACCCTTACTGAGCATATCTTATTGAGCTGAATAGTGTTTTTTCTAGACTTATTCTTGATCCAGCCACCTCCTGGCTCTGAACATGAGCCTGTAAAGCCAGCCCACATCGTCATTGCAGGTGACTCTGCTGGGGGAGGGCTATCATTGGCTCTCCTTCAAGTCATTCGCGATAGCGGTCTTCCCCAACCAGCTGGAGGAGTATTGATCTCTCCTTGGTGCGATTTGAGCCACTCTTTCCCCAGTATTCACCAGAATACCGCCACAGTAAGTACCGCACTGATAACTCGATGGCCTTATGATAGACTTTACTTTCAAGGACATTATACCGGAGAGTGGACTTTCATTTCACAAACCAAGCATCCTTTGGCCTCCTCCGACTCCCGAAGTCTCAACACGTGTCCACGCCTCGATTCGTTTCCGCATCCGTCAAACTCTCAGACTCGATGACCCCAAACGATTCAACTCTACTTCAACTGTGCTGCACGAAAAGGAACTGCAGACACCTGCCGTTGCTACAGACCCACATCTGGAGGCTTTGCCGATTCCTTTGACAAATTCTATTGATGCGCAGAGAGTTAAGGTTACCACGAAGGAAGGTGAGGTTGAGGTCACAGATCAACTCCACTTCTACACGCAGAACCATCTTCTCAATCATCCTCTCGTGAGCCCTGCACTGTCTTACCTCGGAGGGCTTCCACCTTTGATGTTTATCGAAGGAGACAAGGAGGTCTTGCGAGACGAAGGAATTTATACGTATGTTCATATCGGGACTTGTGTGAACAGTTCAGCTTATTGTTATATAGTGCTCACAGAGCTGCTCACCCAGACAAATTCCCGATTACAGACAAGGCCAGGGAATTGTACCCCCCTTTGGTGGGAATCGAAGAGAGATACAAGTCGAAGCCAACCTCTGTTCATCTCCAAGTCTATGATGGTTAGCCACACTTTCCTATATTCCATGCGTTATGTTCTGACACGGATGTTAGATGCTCCTCACGTCCTTCCCGTTCTCTTCTCATTTACGACGCCTTCGAAATTCTGTTTCCGTGCTATGGCCAACTTCGTCAAGCTCGTCACTGATATGACCCTGACGAGCAGTGCCTCACCCCGTCTCACTTCCCCAACCATCACGCGCCGTGCTTCTCTGCTTGCCGCTTTCCGCTCAAATACCCAAGCCCCCCGTGTGCGAGAGAGTCACAGTATGGACTCTGGAGAAACAGAGAAAGCCAAGAATCGGGTTTCGAACGACAAGGTAGAAAAGATAACGACGCCACCTCTGACGGACGAGCCCCAGGGCATGATACCTCCCTCCGTGACAGCGTCTAAACTGCATCTATCCGGGTCAAGTCCTTCCCTTAGACGATCAGTGTCCGCCCGCCTGTCAAGAGCCAGTTCTTTCTTGAAAAGGAATCCCTCTGCCAACCCCTCTATAAACGGCAGCGCCAGTAGCCACTCAGAAATTAAGGAAGAGAATGATGAACCTAGTCCAACGCAACAAAACTCGGTGGGCACTACTTCTTCTGATGTTGGTGGTCCCAGGTTCCAAGTTAAGGCACCACCCCCTAATATTTCGACCGCACGGACGGCTGGAGAAGCTGTTGTGTACGCTGAAATTACTGTACGCAATTCGTCTTGTTTATGTTGTATCATCACTCATTACATTTTTGCTTCCAGAACCGCACACAGTGGGAATGCGGGATGATTCGTGAACGTGTCTCAACTACAGGCGTCATCAGACCCCTGGAGCCTGAAGACGAGCTGCAAGCCATGAAAGTTCCTCAAGAAATCATTGGGCAAATGTCATCAATGACCATGGAACGGTATCTCAAAGACAGAGATCGGTTCGACAAGAAGTTCCGTCGTGCGATCAAAAGTATTGAAAAGCACCGAAAGAAGAACTTGCAACGGGCGAAAGAGGACACGATCAAGCGACTTGGACTTCTCCAGCAAATCTTGCATAGGGACGCATCAGAGGGACACCCCAAGAAGTTGAAAGAGAAGGTGCTCAACGGCGGTAGCAGTCCCAATTCCGGCTGGGCTTGGGCATTGGACGAGCATGAAGCGCCACCGCCAAGTAGTATTGCTTCTCGCCGTGACACAGACGAGGCACAAGCGCTTGCACAGATCGCTGACCAGGCCATCCTGGGAGACGAAAAGATGTGGAATGCAAATACGTTGTGGGGTTTGGTGATGAGTTTCTTGACGGTTACGCCAGGAAAGGATACCCATGTGTTGAGGAGGGAGGGACATGAGCACAGTGAGCATGCCGTGTTAGCAGATGTCAACGGGGAGGGGAGTTCATCACGATCAAAGGTTGATGATAAGACGAGCGTTGATGGGGACAGCACTGTGAAGGGAAAGACAACATCACGGTTTTCGAGGATATTCCACCGCGATTATTATCGTCAACATGCGTCCAAATCCAGTGTGAGCGTGAATACGGATGCTTCTATCAAACGCAAAACTTCCTCCCATCATCACCTCCCACTACCCTATTGTCTCAAGGATGGGAGTCACGACGTGGACAATCACAGTCAGATCATCACCTCGTCCAGCGTTGGCGGCCCGCCTGCCCCCGGCCCCGAAACCCCGAAGGATGAGCCTCAGCCATGATTTGAACACCCCCTTACGTCTTTCAGGAAACCATATCCGCTCTTGATGCTATTTGAACACTTATTTTCGGAACACATGCAATATTTATAAAAGGCCGATTTTGATATGCATAGTTGTAGCATATGAACTATTTGTTAATCGTGCACAACACCCATAGTACAATACTAGTGCTGTATTTATGTTTGCCTAGATCTATACACACATTAAATTAAAGTTAAAAATTTTGTAGTTCGATAACAAGCTTGTGAAGCACAGAAATTTAAAGGTAGGTATTTGATCAAAAGTGATCGAGTAAATGGGAGTTGCTACAAGAGAACAAATACATTGGACAAGGTTACAATAGGAGAGTTTTACAGTATATTTTCATAAGTTACGAGGCAATCATAAGCCTATAATAATTTCAGCAGTAATAAAAAATAAAGATTAAAGTAGGGTTGGCTCTTTCTCGCCAGCCCAAGATAATAATACATACAGAAAGATCAGACTCGCAGGTCAGTATCAGCCAGGAAATTGGTGAGAGGGAGACAGGTGATGCAACGAGCTTGAAATTATGACCATCATCTCCTTATACATCCACTCTACTGTCTCGAGCGACGATAGCTTGAATCCGTTTTCATCCTCTTCGAATCCCAACATATAGCATCGTCGTCCTCCTTCACAGGTTGCGGGCGTTGTTGGCTGACAGCTCGCCGCTTCCCATTCGGGGTCTATTGTATTCCTCCTTAATCTCTCTTTTTACGGACTGCCGACGACTAACAGAGACGCGGATATTATCGTCAAGGGGTTCCTCCTGCTTGACGATGTTTGCGTGTTGTTGCGCATTTCGCAACCATTGGTCAACAGCGGGGATCGAGGATCCTACAATCTCTTCCTTGACTTCTTCCTTGACCTGCGCAGAAGCGGATGTCCTAGCCTCTGAAGTTCTTCGGCGGGGGAGCGAGCGGAATGGTTCTACAAGAGCGATAGCATGTGGTCGAGCAACGAAACACCTCGGGACGGCTGTTCCACCTGGAATCGGATGGGCCTGGGAGAGGGATATCTCCACTCTGACAATTTTGTCCGCAAATTTGGACGGGCAGTCTGTGAGTTTGACCAGGTTGACCTGTTCGTCAAAAAATGGAGGGGGGTTGATGGCGAATGGTTCGGTGGATCTGTTGGTTTGTCCTGTTTTCTCGTCTTTTTCAAGGAGGGGAACCTTGAGCTCTCTATGATCATGCGATATTTCTGCATAACGAAGGAAGGTCTGGTAATCTGGATCTTGGTTGAGGACATACATCCACTAGAATAGAGAAAACCACAAGCATGTAAGTTATGTCAATGGGAGAAGCAAAGATACTCACACTATCGCATTCTTCGAGAGGATGCTGGATTTTCAACAATGTACTGTCGTCCGGACCCTGCAGCATAAATGACCCAGTGTTGTCCCTCACACCTTCAACAGCATCAGGAAAGCTTGTCTCGAAATCTCGAAGCAGTACTTTCAACTGGTCCATGCTTTTACGCCACTGACAGTCATACGCTCCTCCTGGATTTTCACCGATGCAGAAAAACTTTCTGCTCGAGAGCGATCTTTTCCTCACGAATTTAGGGATACCCCAGTTTTTCGACCATGTCTTGGAGATCCTCATATAAAACACAAAGATTGCAGGTCTGCGAGTTTTCGGGTCAATCAAGTAATAGATACCGGAGCCTGGAGAGTACTGCCTCCAAACTGGAGCATTCGGGCCTACAAACGCTGCCGGGTCTGAAAGCAGCCTTGGTGGAGGTGGCTTCTGAGATGAGCATTTGTCTAGGCTGCGATGTTCGCGACAATGGGATGAGCGGATGTGTACGGGTGGAAACCCACAGCTCATGGTCCTGTGTGCCTTCGTATCCTGCTGTCTCGAGCACGAGATGCGAGGCTGCATTCGAATTATTTGGCACTGACGACGACATTGAAGTGTGTAAATGTAAGAAACAGAAGCAGGAGCATCAAATGATAAAAATTGTGTTGCTCAAGGCAGACAAGAAATCACCAGCGGTTGAAACAAAACTTGAAAAATGCAGGACCAGCCAAGGACAATAAATTCACTCATTAAGCGGATGTTTTAGACACCGTCGGCATTCACCGATTTTCAAAATGGACTCGACACCGACTATGTACTTGACTACATCAAAATGTTTCACACATGAAAGGATGAATGGAATGGAATGAGGTATATTCGTGATAGCTATGATGGGTATACGCTACTACTATGTTTAGAGACCGACGGTGGCGGGAGTGCAGTTGATGCCGAGGAACTGGTTCTGGAAGTTCTGCTCGCAGCAGGTGGGGGAGGAAGCGCTAAAGGAGAAGTTGTCAGTGATAAAATTAGAAAGAAACGGGAAAATAAAACGCACCAGTTAGCGCCAGTTCCGGCACCGATGACGGTGACAGGGTTGCACTGAACACCGAGTTGACCAGTGATTTGTCGCAGATTTCCCATCGGCGTTGTAACGGACAGCGCCGTTGAATGCCATTGTAACGGCCCGCTGTTTGTCATTTCGGGTTGAAATGACACCCGGCCGTTTGTTGGTGACCGTTTTCGACCGTTACCGGCACCGTTAGCACACTAGAACACCCTGTTCGGATGCGTTACAACTGGCAATTTGTGCTCCCGGTGTTGGACGCTGTTACAAGCCGTCGTGACGCGCTGTAACGGCTGTGCGAAATTTGCGACAGACATCCTGGACGGCAACACCGACGAGAGCAGCAATATCAGCGGCGTTGTAGTTTCTTGGGGCCTGGAGGGCACCACAGCACTGGACAGCACTGGTGTTGCAGCTGTAGTCGATGCCGTTGACATTGGCGGTTGAGTATCCACTGGCAGAGACAGCGACGGCGCCGAGGGCAAGGATGGAGAAGACCTTGGTGAACATGGTGATAATAGGAGGGTTTTTTGGGTTGGTTGAACTGGGTGTTTGTTCAACTGAGGAATTTGGAGGAGATGCTAGGTGCATTTATACAATTTCACATATTTTTGACGGTTTCTCGCACAAGGCATGAGCTTCCTCTAGAGGCAGGTTCATTACCGTTTTCTTTAGGGTTGTTGATGCTTCTTTGACCTTTTTAGGTTTAGACTATTAAAATTTAACATAATGAGGCTTCGATGCAAGCTCATAAATCTCTTGGAACCATACTAAAAGCGCGCCGGCGCTTGATGATGGCCACCTATTCGGTCGGTTGACCATAAAAACAAGCACATGAGCCAAGTTAGAATGATGCAGGTGCGGGATTGTGCTTCGAAATGCTTCGTTTGTCTTCCATAATAATGACAAGTGACAAACGAAGATGTAAATAAGCCTGATTATGTGTTCGATTATGTATGATGACGGGACTACAGTAGCGGACAATCAAAGACGACAAAAAAAAGTAATATTTCCCTGAGCTCCCGAAAAGTATCAGAATCGATTCATTTCATCTGTCGGGTCCTCCTGGCTGAATTTGAACGAAATCTATCAAGCCGTTCCCTGGGAAATTACCATTTTAGGTTTTAGGCCCGACAATATGGCCGTTTTTGGGAAATAAAATAGATAAAATAATGAAATAATGCGGAATCAACTCCTTTCAAAAAATGCAACGTGTCCCCCAAAAATCAGAGAAATTCAACGGTTGGTTGTCCCCAAAAAAAATGAAAAATATTGAGGTATTCTTACCCAAGTTTCATTGTGAGCTCAATCCTATTGAGATGGTAAGTGAATTATATTTAATTTATTCTCTTAATTACTAATCATATAAATACAATATTGGGGATGGGCTAAATATCGCTATCGATAAGTCCCAAAAAAAACATTTGATGATGCAAAGCAAGCTGCTCATTCTGCCTTGAATGCATGTCCCGTCAATGTCATTCGATGATTTATCAACCGATCTTGGCGATTTATGGATGCTTACCGCTTTGGTCTTTCAGGTCTAGCCGCACTTTGGGCTGTTCGCAAGCAAAGGGGTCATCGCACTGTCTCCAGGTCTGCCATGATGCACCTTGATGCAGTCGTTGATCAGGCTCGTCGGGCTACTTAGTCATTTTTGTACCTTGAAATTTCGCTCAAATAGGTCGTTTTTTTGGCCAGCCCGAACTAACCGTGGGAAAAACTTCGGAGTTGTGTTTTTCGACGTATTTCATCAAACTGACCTCAAATGTGAAAAAATTAGGCCCAAAAGTGCACTCCAGCGTGAGATATCAAAATTGTCGTCTTTGATTGTCCGCTACTGTATGGCGGGATGTTCTCGATATAATTGTGCCCCGAACCGAGGAACATCCCGAAATTGAAAATCAATTTCAGGGTAGTAGATGCATAATGTCAAAAGTTTGTGCAATCAGTCGAACAGGGAAGACAAAGTCGGGCGAGTTCTGCTTCGCATTGAGTCAATTGAAGGCAATCCGTAATATATAAATGCACCTAGCATCTCCTCCAAATTCCTCAGTTGAACAAACACCCAGTTCAACCAACCCAAAAAACCCTCCTATTATCACCATGTTCACCAAGGTCTTCTCCATCCTTGCCCTCGGCGCCGTCGCTGTCTCTGCCAGTGGATACTCAACCGCCAATGTCAACGGCATCGACTACAGCTGCAACACCAGTGCTGTCCAGTGCTGTGGTGCCCTCCAGGCCCCAAGAAACTACAACGCCGCTGATATTGCTGCTCTCGTCGGTGTTGCCGTCCAGGATGTCTGTCGCAAATTTCGCACAGCCGTTACAGCGCGTCACGACGGCTTGTAACAGCGTCCAACACCGGGAGCACAAATTGCCAGTTGTAACGCATCCGAACAGGGTGTTCTAGTGTGCTAACGGTGCCGGTAACGGTCGAAAACGGTCACCAACAAACGGCCGGGTGTCATTTCAACCCGAAATGACAAACAGCGGGCCGTTACAATGGCATTCAACGGCGCTGTCCGTTACAACGCCGATGGGAAATCTGCGACAAATCACTGGTCAACTCGGTGTTCAGTGCAACCCTGTCACCGTCATCGGTGCCGGAACTGGCGCTAACTGGTGCGTTTTATTTTCCCGTTTCTTTCTAATTTTATCACTGACAACTTCTCCTTTAGCGCTTCCTCCCCCACCTGCTGCGAGCAGAACTTCCAGAACCAGTTCCTCGGCATCAACTGCACTCCCGCCACCGTCGGTCTCTAAACATAGTAGTAGCGTATACCCATCATAGCTATCACGAATATACCTCATTCCATTCCATTCATCCTTTCATGTGTGAATAAGCAATGTGGCCCCTTGCTCGATAGTCTTTCAAATATCTGTTGGTGCCCTTCGTGCAAGGATGATTTAGCGTATACGAACTAAGGGAAGACCCTGGTACCCGAATCAAGCTTCGAGAAGTTACTAATCCCAATTGCAAGTCCAGTTCATGTCTTGAAATGTCGAAGCCCAAGATAGTGTGAGCAACAAGCGAAGATTCAGAAGAACAGGCTCTCTACACTAGCCATCAGTATTAGCGGTATGCTAGCGCGTTCAGAAGAGAACACTCGATCTCTATAAATTTAAATCATTTACATATATATGTGCTTTGTCTGCTTCAAAGTAAACTCACCTGCTACACCAGTAACCTTCCTCCCACAATGCTCTTCCGCCCACACAGCCGCCTCACTGTACTCCTCATCCTCCTACCCCTCTTCACAAGCGCCTTAACCATACCTCCCAACATCCGTGCGCGCTCGTCCGTTGAGGACACCACCTCCAACTTGGATACGCTCTCTTCTGAGTCTGCTCAATTTGTCCCGTTCTTCCGACGTGATACAGAGCGACGTGCAGAAAACGGTGGTACAGTTACCACTGAGGAAATGACTCCGGATATTTTGAAGCAACCCATTCCTGCTACCAATATCAATGCCAGTGCCGATGACGATGGCGATGCAGACGATAGGGTACATACTACCATTTCCTTCCTGATCCAGTATATATCCATGACCCCGAAACCCGACTAATTGCCTGCATTTTTTAACTTAGATATTAGCTTTCTCGTCCTCGCGGTGTTCACAAGGACTCGTACCGAGTATCTTAAACAGCGTGTTGGGAGGATCGGAGTGCCGCAATGGTAATATCGTGCCTCCAGTCGCCGTACACTATCCGTATTATCCATCTGGGCCGTGGGGGGCTTATCGTCCCTATCCCTCTTCCTCTTTTTGGTAAAGCGCAACAAGTCACTCGAGTAGAAAACGGATGTCGAAGAGTGGGGATATTCTGGGTACGCTTATGACTGGTATAGCTAGAGCTGGTGTGTAATTCTGTAGTAGGTTGCGTGTATCAAGCTAGAAAGTAGTAGAAACTGGCTACTGGTATTCACTTTAAAACGTTAACGGTCTCGCTCGAGCCAGAACCTCGTAGGTTCGAAAGAATCGTCGCAATCCACTTAATGTCGAATCAATTATCATAAACACAAATTAAGATTGAATCATACATAGACTCCCCGAGTGTATACGTGCTTCACTATCATTACACCTCTAGATCTCCAAACCACCAGTAGAAGCACTCACCATGCCACCTCACAGGCTCCTCGATGTCTTCTTCATTCTCCCAATCTTAATCCACGGTCTGATCATGGGAATACCTTCCATACAACCTCAGACCTCAACCAAATCACTCGACACATCGTCACACCCATCACACGGTTCTCATATCATCAATTCGAACCCTGGGGCTGAAGAGCAAGTGCGTTTAACTGGATACGATACCAATCACTGACTCTCAAGAGTTCCATCTAATATTAATATCCCTCGCTCGCAGACCCCAGGACTCTCAATCGATATCAATCAAGGCCTCGACGCGACCACTGCTAACATCATTGCTGCTCTCAAAGCGAGTGAACCCCGCGTTCCGTTTGAGTATCATCATATTGACGTGTGAGTGTAGTACTTCAATAATATATCTTTGTTGAATGAATATTAATGGAACATGAAACTAATACGCATATTGACAAGCGCCCAGATAAAATCACATCACCCCATCTAAAACTTTACTCGTTACCCATCCACATCCATCCCCTCCCCCTCCCCCTTCCCTTTCTGACTCCCCACCCCCCGCCCCCTAACCCTCTCCCCCTCCCTCCTCCACTCCCTCCTCTCAAACGCATCATACTCCTCCCGCGCATCAATCCACCTCTCCTGCACATCCCTCACGTCCCCACCCCGCCCCTGCCCGCCCAGGCTCCCCATCGCGCTTGAAAAAAGCGCATACGCGTTCGGGCGCACGGAAGACGGTGCAGCGCGCTGTCGGGTCGCTTCTTCTTTTTCAATTTCTTCCATTTGTGCGTCGTCTTCGTCGACGTCCTCAACTCTCGAGGTGGAGGCGGAGGCGGTAGGAAGAGGAGGGGCAGTAGGAGAGGGCACAAACACGTACCCGCTCGCTCTATCCACCGCTCTCATCAAATGCAGCATGCTCTCTTTATCCTCCACCGCGAGCGTTTCGAATCCGACTAGACTAAAATCTTCGACGAGGGAGATCATGGCCATGTTCAAGGAGGTGAATTTGGGGGGTAAAGAGGAGGTGAGGAGGTTTTGGAGGTATGTGAGGTCTTGGACTTCGGTGTAGAAGTCGAGGTTGAAGTCTGTATTGTTTGGTTGGTTAGTAAGGGTGTGAAGAGGAGGGGGGGAGGACGAACCTAAGTCGCCGTACTGCGCTAATAGATCTATTTTGGATAACACATTGATATGCGGCAGTTCTAGTTGCAGCATCGCGCGTAGGGAGAGTAAAAGCACAGATATATACTTTGTCGCGTCCGTTATATAATGTGCATCGCATAAATGGACTGCCACGAGCTAGGCTTACTCTCTCATCAGCTCTCATTCAAGAGTAAAAGAACAGACCACATACCCGAAATCCTCCCTTCTGCAACCTGTCCACCACCCTCTTCACACTCTCATGGTTCGTACTCAACTCAACCTGTCCCGGCAAATCAAACATCACATACGCCTCGTCGCCCAACTCCCTCAGCCTCTCTTCCAGCCAATCAAAGTTCTTCTCCAGGTACTCCATGCAATAAATCAGGCCCCCATTCGGGCCCAGTTCGTACTCCTGCATGACGTCTTTGAGTGTGATGAGGTCGGATATGTCGATGGCGCATGGGTAGGGCAGGAGGTCGTTGGCGGGGTCGAGGTTGACGATGGAGATGGGCCGCGAGAGGGCTGTGAGGAGCTGGTGTTTGCCGTGGCAGTAGGTGGACTTGCCGCTCCCTGGTGAGCCGATGACGATTTCGCCGAAAGGCATGACGGGTTAGTTCAAAAAAGTGAAGTGAAGTGAGTGAGAGGAAGAAGAGAGAAAGGTGAGGAATGGAATGTCGTAAGCGGGTAAGATAAGATTAGGGTTTGATCTAATCGACTCAAGCTGTCTTCTTCTCTCTCTCGGATCGCTTATACGCGGAATCGGAGCATCGCAGCTCAACATGAGAAAGCAGACACACCACCCTCATTCGAAGAAAAGTACAAATTGAATAATGGTAACAATAATCGTTACAGGTCGTAATGATTTCACTTGAAATCGTCGTAAATGTCATGAGATCCCTCCGTCAATAGCTATAACTAGGATAATGTCCTAACTCGTCATGTATCTCATCATGATACCTAGCCAACCTATTAATCACAATCCCCATAAATCAAAAAAAAAGAAAGGACTCACGGGTGCACCCCACAACAATAACACGTCCTAGCACTCAACACCACCACCGCAAGCCACACCATCACCAATCCCGCCACAGCCATCCACACCCCATTTCCAAACACAATCTCAAACTCAAAGTTCTCCAAATTCGCTACCTCTTTCTGGGCAACAAGCACCAACGCCACATCAATACCCACACTCGCGCTGACTACGAGCGCGGTAAATATGAGCCAGATGAGCGCGAATACAGAGAAGGCTTTGGAGCCGAGGAACATGGAGAAGATGAATGCGATGAGGATGAGGCCGCAGCTGATGGGGTGGAGGACGAGGATGAGGAGGAGGGTTTGTTGGACTGCTGAGAGGACTGCTGGGGGCACTTCGATGGCTTTGGCGAGGTAGTCTGGGACTGTGTAGCCCAGTTGAGGGCCGAAGCATGTGCCAGGGTTCGTGACGAGTGTTGGTTGGTTAAGAAGGCTGATAAAAGTGATGTCAGTAAGCAGTTAGAGATGCGGGGTAGGTATGAGTTCTATTTTTAGCATTTCCGTCATGTAACCCGATAGGACATGTTCAGAGCTCAAAGCTATTACATGTTTTGTTATCAAGATATACTCCGCTCACCTGGATGCGCATACTCCCCAAAGGCCGAATCTCAACTCTGTAGCGATGCTCAAAGGTGCTTGGGGGGCTACAGTAGACGCTTTAAACACCAGAAGGTAGATCGGCTTGATGATGGGAAGACTCAGTGATACCAGGAGAAAGACGATAAAAGCACATGCGAGGAGGAAAGAGGTGATGAAGGAGATGACGGGGTATCGCTTGAGTGGTTTGTGGGTTGGCCTCAGAGTGAACATGGTGCTTGTCCCAGTGCGCTGGCTCGCTCTATGCTCCTGGTCTAGTTAAAGATGGAGGAGGGAGAGAAATGGCAAAGCCAACGAGGGGGAAAAGGTTAGAGGAGAGGACAAGGCAACGGAACATCTGATTGGAACTGAATATCATGTCAAGGGTGCAGAGAGAGAAGGTCATCAAACTGTTATGGTAACTCATGACTTGGCTCATCTCGTCCTTCCACGTAAACCCTTTCTTTCTTGATTTTTTGTTTTTTTTTATTTCTCCGAGAGTATTTATATTAGTATCCTCTATTTCTATTCTTAAGAGTAATAAAAATAAAAGAATCGTAGTCAGCAAAGAAGGATAAAGATAACAAGTTGTTTTATTCCAACACCCTAACCAAACAACCCTGATGCTTTGAATTGAACAGCAAGTGATTTTGAGACTCTATCCCAAAAGATGCGATGACGATCCTCTACAAACTCATAACATTCTTCACCTTTATTTCATTGGTAGTAGCACAACAGGATGGGTCAGTTTATAATTCATATTCCACGAAACTAAAACTCATTTTATTTTAATTAGATTGCTCAATGACCCATACCTCGCCTTCAGACCTCCCTTTGTCCGCTCATTGCCTATCCAAATCATGCTAACAGGCATTGTCCTCACTCTCGTCGCAGTCCTCTTCATACACCTCATGTTCACTGCCCAATACCACTGGCCTCTCGCTCCAGTCAACTACGTCCTCCAACTCTCAGGCGTAACCACCCTCCTCATATCTCTCATCGCTACCATCCATGTCGTATTGAGTGCCAGTCTAGCAGAGAGTGAAAACTGGCCGTACATGCTCAGTTATATCGCTGTAAATGTCCCTCCGAGTGACTTGGATCTTGATACGACTAGAGGTGGCTGGACCGTCGCAGAAAAAGCGACGTGGTTAGTTATGAATGCAAGCACCAGTGGTTTAATTCAGGTATTAAATTAAATTTATTCTATCCATCCAACCCCGCTCTCTAACTACAATAATCTCAGATAACCCACATTCAATTCCTAACTCTCCTCTACCCATCCAAACTCGAAGGACGTCTCATCTTTGCCCTCCTCGGTGAGTATCATAATTCACACGCCGGCCTCCCTCTGCTCCCTTTCTTGCTCCTTCCTTCCCTCCCTTGGATGCCATTCTAAAAATAGCTCAAATGCTATCTCCTCTTTCCCTCATGCCCTTCCATCCCCCAACCAATCCGCTAATCAATATTGTTTTAATCCAGGTCCTCTAGCAGTCGTCGCAGCCGTAATGCAGCTCCTCCCCATCTCCGGTTCCGAAAACGTCGCCAACGTCGCTTCCGCAGTCCGCAACGTCTGCAACGCCTCCCTCTCCCTCCTCTTCACCATCGCACTCTTCATCTGGGGGCTCTTCGTCAACCGCGCTCAGGCATGGAGAACAGACGGCGGCACTGCCGTCTTCGGGTGCGCAGCGCTGAGTCTGGCCGTCGTCAGTACCGCCCTCAATTTTTTGAGCGTGCATAAAGAGGAAGAGTACGTCTGGCTCCCTAGTTTGATGTGGGCCGTGGTGTTGTGGCAGAGCTTTTTGGGCTGGTGGTGGTGGGTAGGCGCAGGTAGTGGTGCAGGGTATAGTAGTGGGTCCTCCCGTTCGAGGGATGTGGATGATGAGGACTATGAGGCGGAGGAGAAGATCAGGAGGGAGGCGAAGAGGGATCAGAGGAGGCGAGAGAGGACCGAGAGGGCGAGGGAGAGGGGGATTAGAGCACGGAAGGTATGGGAGGGCGTCGCGGGTGCGTTTTCGCAGAGTGGAGGGAGCAGTGCTGCTGGTGCTAGTGCGACGGGTGCGAGTGTTATCGTTGATGATACACATCCGAGGAGACGGCGCCGTCGTGGTGATGTAGACGATGATGCCGATAGTAGATCTGTCAACTCTAGAAGAACATCAATGACACTCACTATCTCCCGCGCGAACACGCAGACGAACACCAATACGTTCGGGAGGCGCACGGAAACGCGGACGACGGAGGAGACGAGTAGTGGGGGGAGCGTGACAACGTCTAGTTTGCCTCGATTTTTACCAGCGTTTGTGAGGTGGTGGTATGCGGCGTTGCGGAGGGAGCATAACAGGGCTGCGAGGATACAGGCTGCGGAGAGGGTGGAGAGGATCAGGGAGATGGAGGGAGATAGGGGGAGGGACGCCGAGGTGGATGTGCAGGTTGTTGTGGGCGATAATATTAGGGATACGAATGTGAATAGTGGGGGTGTGCCTAGGCCTACGCAGAGTCCGGATGTGCCGGGCGGGTGGTATACGTTTGGATGGCGCAAGAGGAGGGCGGATGATGTGGGGTTGGCGAGGGGGGTGGGGAAACATGTGGCGAAGAAGAGTAATAAAGGCAAGGGGAAGGAGAAGGAAAGGAGGCACGAAGTGAGAAGACGGAAGGAGAGCGTTGAGATGAGTGAGACTGAGGGGAGCGGGAGTGTGACGGCGAGCGAGGCGGAGAGTGGTAGTGCGAGTGAGGCGCCGTCGAGGGAGCCGTCGAGGGAGAGGATGACGAAGGCGCAGAGACCGAGGGAGAGGGAACGGGAGAAGATACAAAAGAGGCGCGCGGAGGAGAGAGGGGAGGAGACGGAGGGTGTGTATGAGATGGAGGATTATTCTGGCCCATCGGGGTCTCGTTCTCGCTCGTCCGTTGTCCAGCCTAATGCGACTGCGAGCTCGTCAAGACAGGGTATATCAAACACGACGAATTCGAATTCGAGAGGGAGGAGACAGGTACATCAGCCTGAAGAAGAGGAAGAGGATGATATGTATACGACGTCTTCTACCTCTCATTCAGAGACGGAACCTGAGATTGTGCATCCTCCTCGGAATCGCAATCGGGATCGGTCTAGAGAACGAGAAAGAGACAGAGAGAGGGAGAGAGAGAGAGAGAGACAGCGGGATCGTCAGAGAAGGGGAGATGATGTCGAGGATGCTGAGCGCGGGAGGAGAGACGATGATCGCGATGATGATAATGGAGGAGGCGGGAGGTCGTTGTGGTGGTGGGGACCACTGTCGAGGTGGAGGTTACAGGATTCGACGACGTATTGATTGATATTTTCTTCTGGGTATTAAGAGCCTTATATTTTTCTCAAGTTTCCTTGTTGCAACCTTTTGTTATTGCTGCTTTCTTGTTAACGCCAGGATTACATACATATGATACCTCGCTTTGCCTCCTTTTTTTCTTTCCGTTCTACATCGACATTGCTGTATTTAATATGTACAACTTACAGTCCTTTTTTCGCTCTCCCTTGGGACATGTAAAGTAGATAAGTAGTAACTAGGATTCGGAACCTATTTATTCTCTCTCATCTTACTGGCCATACCTAGCCTCCCTCTAATTGAACTGACACACGAAACTGAAGATTGCATAGAATTACATTATTATTTCATGGAGTCAAGCAGGACGACAAAAGATGTAGGAGGGTGAAAAGAGGAGGATAGATAAGGATATCGGTAAGATAAAAACTTGACAAAATGGACAGGATGCCTTCGGGGTTTAGTACATCTCCAAACTCATGCCGTCGTTGATCTCATAGTCTGCGAGAGTGATGTGATCTTTGTAAATAGTGTACCTATGGGCAAGGGGATGTCAGTCAGTCGCATGATAAAACAATGAGGAGAAGTGAAGAGGGGAAAGAAAACAATTGAGAAAGTGAGGAGAGCAGGTGAGGAGGGAGGAGCATACCATTTCTTGAGCTGGATCTTGCTGGGATCTGTACCGGTTTGAGCGCCGATCAGCTTTTTGAGGTCTCCAACGGTGTCTTCAGAGCTGCACTTGACACGAACTGTAGTATATCCAGAATTTAGGTGAATTTGTTGAGCAGATCGTAGTGAGGATCAGGACGTCATTTATTAGATGGTGAATAAGAATGATTCAAGAATGGTCAGCAGGAGGATACAAACCTTTCCTTCCGAGACGGTCGTTGGCGATGATCTGGTTTTTTGAGGAGAGGCAGCGTGATGAAGTGAGATGTTGGGTGGGTTTGATGGAGGTGTTCAGAAAGTAGAGGGCAACACAGTTCAAGAATTGGCGTTATCCAGTCGCGATACATAAGCGAGGACGAAGAGGAAGTCCAGAATAATTCGACACCATATCAAGAACCCAAGAAAATCATACACAAAACACAAAAAAATCATAATCAGCTCTCCCTCTCCCCCTACAAATCACCCTCGCATAGGTCTCACTCACCTCAATAAGACCCATATTCACAAATTGACTCAAAGCTCAAGAGAGTAGCAGAAACACAAGAAGTGGGAGTAGAACGGAAAGAGAGTCAAATGACGAGTCGATGGATGACTATGATGAGGGCAGAAGATTCGAGAATCGACATGAGTCGATGGATTTGGTATCACTGGATAGGGGCGTTGGTGTTTGTGTTTGATTGGTCGGGGCTTTAGCTGCGTCTGGTCAACATTTTGTTCTTCAGTTTCTTTTCTGTGATTCGTTCTGCTTCGAAAATGTACATTGAAGTTACGAAACTAGTGGACTCTCGAGCCTGACCACAGGATTACGCATACGAGGACTACTTAGTTCAATGTATATCTCCAAACCCCATACTTCCTCGGCTAACTTCGACTTCCAACTTCAACTAGCACCAACTTGAAGCCGCCTTCTACTGTCCTACTCAACTAAGCTGGTGCTGGCTTAGGTTCGGCTGGCTTAGGTTCGGCTAGCGTACCAGTAGATTCCGCTTTGACGCAGCTAAAAGCGTACAGTTCACGCTGGTATAACAGATGTCAGGATTCGACCCATACTCCCTTCGAATAGCGACGAATGAGGTATCACTTACACTCCCAAAAAGAAACCTTTTCCCCTCTAATGGTTTGTCGCAGCAAGAAACGATGTCATCTTGTCTGCACGGGGTAGCTCCTACAAGACGACACATTCCTAGGGAAAAGCTGATTATTATTTCATTATTTATGTTGGAAGATAAATTCACGGCGTACTTCCAACGGAAAGCTTGAGTGGTCTTGGTGGATTATAACCCGCGGCCGAGTATGAGATTAAGACATCAGCCGTGTATGGCTGATAATCGCACATGAGTTGGTTGACCTTTATCATGTAAGTTGACTCGCTACTCACGTTAGCGAGGCCCCTACAACATTGAAGGCTTCTTTCGCAAATGAAATCGTTGGTATCAGCGGTGACCATATGCCCAGCCATGAGCGAAAGCGCGACAGAGACACCCAGGAAGAATTTGTTGGAGCCAAAGACCATCTTGAAGTGTCGAGTGTGAGATGAATACGATGTCGGTTTTTGGCGCTATGAGGGGGATATAAGCGTAGCTTATATGTATCTTGCGTCCCGATATAATTAACTTCATAGTCATATTAGCGCTCCTGAGCAACCCCATCCCCCCTGTCAATGGGATTTTTGGAATTCATAGTCGCCGTTTTGCCCCGTTCCAACACACAGACCCCATTTTAACAACCCTAGGAGGTACTTCGTTTGCTAGTGAAGGCATTGCAGGTTTCTCGAGGCTTTACCTAGCGCCGACTAAAATCGTGAAAGAAGAAATATTAATGTTTGGACTGGCGTTACACTTAAAGTCAGTGCGGCTTGGCAGTGTGCTATACAAACTGTTCTAAAGCAAGCTTTGTTTCCTTTTGAATGGATACTATTAGGGCGTCTTATCCAGGCGACTCGTTAAACCGTTTTGTTCGAGGAGTAACTTCGCATTCGAAGTTCTCACGAGTCCGACTTCGGCTCAAGCGCCCACGATGGTGTCCGATTGCGGCATGCATCGGTTCGAGTTTATAGCAAACAGTTATTTGAGTTGAGAGGGCTCTAATAATCACATCTTTGGAGCTAACACGATAACTAGAGGCATTGTGAGATAGGTGATGCCGTGAAAACAACTATGCTACAACGAAAGATTGCCGATCGCGACGGGAAGCAGGCCTTTTCCGGTAGTGTTTGTGCTTAATAACAATGACTGTATGCGGCCCAGTGCATCCGTGGCTGCGTTGAGTGTTGAAAGTATGAGCTATGAGATCCCCATACAAGGGTCAATAACACGTTAACATTGTCATACGCATTCACACCAGAACGTGAGATATTACCTTGTCATTTTTATGCACCCCAGTTTGAAGAATGCCATCGAGGAGCACGTCGAGAATGGTGTTTATGTTTGGGAGAATGCTTCCAGTTACTGTGGTAGTCAGGCTTTGGACAATGTCAACGACTTTTGGAACCAGCTGGGGCGCCTTGGGTTTGACCACATCAATATATGCCAAGATGTGGGTGTAGAGGAAAAACAAACCGCTTGTTCAAGCTTTCCAATAGAAGCAATTTGAGTAGGCTTGAGCTTAATACCGGCTGGAAGATTGAGGCCCTGTCCAGGTAAGTATCAGCATCAGGGTTTGCTCCTAGACCCTACATATTCTTACCAAATCATCAGCATTCGAAGGCACACGTAAACGATTAGTGGTTGACGAGGGTAATCCCAGAGCACCTTTCAACAAGTCAGGTATCTCGAGAGCTGTAGCAGATTGATCAGCTCTTCGGACAGGTAGAGCAAGTGTATATCCCAATAGAGAGAACAGGAGAAGGGAGACGAGAACGCGAGGAATATGATAAGACATATTGTCTGCTTATGGTTGTGGATGAGAGATATAATGCAGCCCCCAGATTAATTTGGTTTTAAGCATTCCTGTATGGTGCGTTTTCTCGCGTTTGAAAGTTGAACGAGCTTCTGGGTTTGGAGCGTTCCTCCGATGTATGGATCCGCTACGAACATTAGAACAAATATCATACGGTTCCAAAGCAGAGCTAAAAATAATAGCATTTTCCGACAGTCTTCTAACTGTTGTGTTAGTAGTGCCGAGAAGACTCTCGTACATTGGTTTTAATTTGAGATGTCAGGTAAAATAAAGCTCCAGTGGCTGGAACAGGCTTAGCACAAGGATGGATTTAAGATTTCCAAAATTTATAGATTTCGGTGTACTAAGTGCTGAACAGCGGGTACGCCCACAGCACACTTGAAACAAATGACACCAGTACTAGTGTTGACCCATAACATTACTAAGTACATTCACTTGGGTTGCAAAAGATATACTGAATGTACAACGCAGAGAACATTATGCTATTCACAGAAGAGTTTGCTGATGACCGTCACGGGGTTACAAAGATCATCAGTCTGCGGGCTTGTATCCCCGAAAACTGATGTCAAAATATCGTCCCAGGCGTTCGAGACTATATCAATCACTGAATCATTCCCCTAGATGGTAACAGAAGTGTTCTGAGTCGATGTATTCGATCGGTAGTTCTAAAATGCATACTCAGTTTAATATTTCGCCAATCTTTACGGATAGGACAGCGAACTGGAAATACCTTATTACGGAGTTCTACTAGAGCAGCACGCTGTGAGGTGCTCAGCTCGGGCAGAGGCACCAAGCCCTTATCGAAATACACATTAGATCAAATACTATGTTGCAACTTCGCGAAACGTACCGAGCTCTCGTTCCCCTTCATAATGGGTCCAAGTATAGCTTCCTGAAGGTCCGGGTGAAGTTCAAATTCATTCCTCAGTAAGTTGAACAATATGCGTATTCTGGGACCAATATTCAAAGAAGTGCTGTCTGTCTCTCAAGCACGCAATTGGGTATAAGGCGCAGCAAAGGCGCATGTAAAGAGAAGAAGAAAGATGACAGATGATAAGCGAAACAAATACATGTCTGAATGACTTTGTTGATGACGCGGGGGATTTGAAGCGCTCAGAATCCAAAGCTTTTATACTGGGCATGAATGTCATGGTCTGATGCTTAGTGCCTTTCGATTGCGAACATTTCAACTCAACATTCTCGATGTTTAGCTTCAAGTCCATATGACCTCTCCTCTTCCGCGGAGGTGTCATGTCATGTATAAGAATAGAAACCCCTAAGATACTGGAAGGCTCGAAGGTTCGAAGGAGATTGGGCAGGCTTAACCATTAAAGGAGTTGAGACATTTTGCATTTTTTGGCGAGGACGCTAGCGAGTATGCATCTGGCTGGATCCTGATTAATTTACACCCGAAGCTTGAATCCCTGAGGCCTAACTTGGTCACCACAATTAGGTTCCCATGGTATACTTGAAAAAATCATATATTCGAATGACTTGTCGTCATCGCCGAAGCTAGCCACATCGAACAATTGCAAACAGCGCTAGCTTACAACAGGAATCCTAGCACCGAGAGAATTTTTAGGGCCATTTCATGTAATTTAGGGCTCTGTGCAAGGTGATAGTTAAGTTATCAAATCAGCATGACGCAAATCCGATGACCTGTAGGTGAATCATACCTTCTCCTTGAGCGCTTCCAGCGCTTCATTGAGGTTTTTCAATTCTATTACTCTGAGAAGTAATTCTTTTAAAATGGCCTTGTCTTCCTCCGTAAGTTCCTCGAATTGCTGGCGGACTTCAGGAGGCTTCAAAGTAACAACATCAGATATATGCTGCTAGAGTTCGCAACATTGCATATCAGGTGCAGTCACTCACCAGAACCAAGACAAGGTCGTTGAAAGGATTTGAATTCAATATTTAAGCAAGGGAGAAATCCGCCAGGGGTGCATTCTTTATCCCGCCTATCAAATCGAATGTGGTACACCTGGAGAGGGCACTGGGGCGCGGGGATCCATCAGCAGCTCTCCTATATTGGACTGGTGGTAGAGACAAAGCTTTCGTGACGAGCGAAATAGCGACGACAAATAACAACAGTTTTGAAAGCATGTTATGACGACGTGGATGCAAGTATATAAGTACAAATGCCCATAATCTGACAGTAAGAATGGAGGTATATATCTGTGTTCGACATGATGCTCGTAGCTGCCTAATGGAGAGAGTTAATTGAAAGGGCACTTGTAGCGACTTATGAGAGGAGATATATATTCCGCATCTTATCCAAAAACGCCTCTTACTCGTGAAGCCCCCTCAGGCTCTGTCACCGATTAATATATCCGTATTTCGACCTGAGTGTCAACTTAGTCCGAATTGATTCAACTCATCGGCAAAGGTTGTAACCTTAACGTCGTTCAAATTCAAAGTCAGTATCTGTGATCACCATATGAGCGTAAACTCCTCCGACGTCCCACTCAAACTTTGACAGACTTGCAGCCCAACGCAATCAACCCACTCTGAATAAAGGTTTAGATGATTAGGCATATATATAATCTAGCCAGTGTTGAGGAAGTACTTACGTATGTATTATTGGTGCAGCAGACGGTTTGATTGGTACACAGTCCACTTTGGGCGTCCGAAGGGATAGGGGAGCAAATGGCTGGAGGCCATTGTGTCATCAGTCAGATTCTGACAGAAAGTGAGGGTTTTCATACTTGCAACTTGCCCAGGGGGTACATTGCTAGGTGAAATTCCGAGCAAGAGCAAGAGTTGGGTAGTTTCGGGGTTCGAGACCTGATGCGTTGAAGTGAGTGCATGTAAACGAAGGCACTGACGCCCCGGCGCGTCAGGATTAGGTACTTACAGGCGTGACAGTGGTGCAGCATTGCAAGGCTCCGACAGGACAGGTGGCCAATTCTGAGCTGCGCACAAGTAGAGGGACCAACAATACCAGAGAGGTGATGAGGGGAAGAGTTGCCATCAGATTGTGAAGACCTGGGACTGGAGCGCTCGGATGTCCGCCAAGTATGAGAGTCGTTTCTTTCTCACTACAATGCCCAATTGTGGCAGCATCCCGTCTGGCTTTATATGTTGGATAGCTCCTATCATGTATAGAAGATAGGGTCTTCGTGTATGCGAACTATTGGAAAAACCTTTGTAAGGCCTTCGACACTGGCTTCCTTTGGTACTAGCCACCAATACTCGAACGACCTTCTAGCTCTGGCCGTGGTGTATATGACTGCTCACTCAGATTCAGCGATGTCAGTGGGCTTCTGCGAGACTATTTACATAAATTGTTTCGGGAATAGTATTCAAAACCACCTTTGCGAGTCTGACAATGTTTCAATTCTCAGTCCAATCGATATCAGAGCCGCTTTATGACATCATAGTGAGAATCCTAACTGCCATCAACCAACACAAAATCTTGGCATCAGCGTTGTTACGAGTCCCCCTTAGGGGAGTCGTTCTATATCCCGCTTTTTCTGTAATGAAAATCTCTCTGACACGTGACCTCAGATAAGGAGTACACCGAGACCTCAACTTTTGAGTCATTCGAGCGGCAGCGAAGTTAATTCAACATCAAGGAACGAGTCATATTCTACCAAAAGGCAGAATATGGGACTCGTACATGCCAGGCCAAAGGCCATGGCCCACAACTAAGTTCTTCTTCATCCACCGCACCACAATGTCTTTCTCTATTATGCCTTTGGTAGATCTAGGCTCTCAAAGTGGTGCAATAGGAGAGCCCCACCTGCCTGTTGATATTTGAACTCGTAATCGACCAATTGGCGGAGGATAGCCTAGACAACAACTTGACCGTTAAGGCTCTGGGGGTATGTTGCCTCGTCTGCACGGCTTTTGTGCCATTGTGCCGCAGAGCGCGTCGATTCCCTCTTGAGCCCAACTCCAAATGTAGCAGATTATACAACCTTCCCCCTTCTCAGAAAAGTGGAAATCAATCTACGCTACATCCCACCGGGCAGGTGTCCGAGCAGACCCATAACTCAACCAGTATTTGATCTTATGGAGAAATTAAACTTCGAAGCCAGGTTGCGAGCAAGTCTCCCTCATCTGGCTTGTAGCCTTCAAGGAGAGCTCTTATGTGCTGTCGGCGTTGTTCCCAGTCATGAGTATCAGTAAAGTGTCCACTATTGTACCTAGTGCTAGCCATAGTTTGCGGGTGCAAAAATTTGATTTGTAGTCAATATCCAGAAGACTCTCGCAGCAAAGATGTATAATATGATCGCGCACAAATTTTATTAAGCAACATGAGTATAATATCAAACCCAATCTAGGGCAAATGTCGTGCTACCACGTCGAAGCGCTCAGACATTGATGGTGACGGGGTTGCAGCCGAAGCTGATGAGGCCATTCTGTACGCAAGGTTACATCAGATAAACGATCTCGATAGCTTAACTACGACGAGGGATTACTCACGAATTGGGTTCCCGTGCAGCAAACGGGTTGGACATTGCAAGAGTTACCTCCACCGAGACCGACAACGTCAATGGGGCTGCAGTTAGCTATGAAACATGAAATGTACATCAGTACGTTATCGAGCTACCACTGAGGAGACAAAGAAGGCTTACTCCCAATGAGACCAGCCAAGGAGCCGATGGCGACGCCCAAGAGGCCGCCAACAATGTCAGAGTAGGGCGAAGTAGCGACCTACACCAGACGGATCAAGTGATCAGAGTGCGGACTAAATGCATCAGAATCGTTCAAGCTCACTGATTCGACTTTGGTGCAGCACTGGATAGGGCCAGTGTTGCATCCATTGCCAATGTCACTGCCGAATTGGCGAGGAAGAACGGTGGCAGAAACAAAGAGAGGGAGAGCGAAGAGAACGGTGAGCTGCTGGATGCGGGAGAACATTGTTATTGGTTGAATCGAGGGGGTGGATAACTTGGAGCAGAGTGAAGCTTTGAAAAGGTGTTTGAAACTGAGGGTTTGAAGGTGAGGTTGAACGGCTTATATACGCATTTCGATGCTCTCTTGCATTGGAGCATCGAAGCTAAGTTAACTCTATCATGTATGCTATCACCCCTCAGCCATTGTATGAGTGTTCGAACAATGTTCGAGCCTGGATAAGAAACCTATTACCATAATAACAGTGCGGGCGTTTAATTCATCGACATTAAATGCTCCAACCCGAGACGGGCCTTCATCAAGACTTCGCGGAACCGAATATCCCACCAACATGCATTGCAGCAGCACAGTAAACGGCATGTAATGAAGATTGGTAGTAAAAAATTACCTAGAGGAGGTCGCTGTCCTTTCCTTGCATAAATCAAATCAAACTGACAGAACATCGACTCGGCATACTGATCAGGGAGTGCATCGTGCTGTTCGATAGGACATAGATTATCAGTAATATTAATACAGAGATCCTACTCAAATCGTCCTACGCTTTCGTGGCAACACTACCGCTAGTAGAATGTGGGGGCTCCACAACATCGATCCCACAAGGTTGGAGCATGCAAGGTTAAACATCTCTTATATCGACGCTAAAGATAGGAAATGTATATCTATTCTTGGGCGTTTACTAGTTATTTAGCACAATGACGAGAGGATTTTTACGATAGTTGGTATCAACAGAGTTACTGCACATCTAACTTGTACAAAACAATGCTTGACGTGCGTCAAAGGAGCTTTTGCAGCGATAAACGTAATCGAACGTGCATGGGTTGAAAAATAAACGACTTTGATTAATGACGAAATTTAGAGAAATACATTGTTCGAATAATCCATAATTAAGTCAACTCACTCAGGATGACCCCAGTTCACGCAAAAAATCACAGGAATCAATGTATTAAATAACATTACGATGCCAAATACAACACTCGAAACCGTACTAGCTTCGAAAACCCATAGCCATCACGTATTCACATCCGCGCATCAAAGTAAATTAATCACAGCGCTTAAGTCGCGGCGACGATCAAACCCGATCTCGTTGCTTAGAGGATGTTGATAGGGGAGCATCCAATGTTGATAAGACCGTTCTACGTAAACGGTTGTCAGCACAACGCACAAACACCAGGTTTGAAGGTAGACTTACGAATTGGTTTCCGGTGCAGCAAACAGGGGTAGCAGAGCATGAGTTACCGCCGAGACCGATGCCGGTGATGGGGCTGCAGTTAGCTGTGGAACGAAAGTGCCGGTGAGCATGAAATACAAAGGGGCATGTGTGTGAGTGACATACCTCCGATGAGACCAGTGAGAGAGCCGACGGCGACACCGACGAGGCCGAGGATGCTGGTGAAGGGGGAGTCGGCGACCTGTCGTTGACACAAAGAGCGTTTAAATCTCGAATATCGACATGGGGAATGAGGTAGTACTCACAGTTTGAACTTGGTTGCAGCACTGAATGGGGCCGGTGTTGCAGCTGTTGACGATGTCGCGGGGAACAGCGGAGGCAGCAGCGAAGATGGGGAGAGCGGCGAGGACGATGGAGAAGCGCATTTTGATAGAGAGGTTCAAGGGTGGTGGGTGAGTGATCAACGGGTGGTGGAAATGTTTGAGACTGAACTGGGGATTGTAGACGGTAAAGGACGCCTTTATATACCTTTTCCCCTGTAAAACGGGGGCCTTGGTATGCAGCGTCGTATTTGATATTACTCAAACCAGTTCTATCTCGAAGACAGCTGCCTGATAATTCAAAGACAGCGATAAACACCCTGCAATTGAGTAGATGTCTCGCCCGTGTGGGGTTGTCCATCTTTTAATGGTTCTATTCGCATCCTGGAGGTGAACCGAAGAATTTAGAATGGTTGGCGCTGATCGTGTTGATGAAGGTGGACATTCATATTTGACTGTTACGAGGTTGACAGATGCATGCTCACTATGATTTGCGACGGCCATCTCGTCGCGGAGGAGGAAAGCGGCACAGAAGTAAATTTTATTGGCTTATTATGGTCCTTGAATAAAGGTTAAGGCATGGTCCATGCCGGATTGGCCAGTGCTAGTGCCATTGTTTCAACAAGCCTGGAATTTGTCACGTGGAGTCAAACCAATGCGCGCTCAACTGTCGTCGCTTGTCCTTCTTGTTCAACGAAACTCACCTCCCCCTACCCCTCGCTTCTCCTCGCTTCTCTCATTCAAAATAATGGGGTACCTAGTTTTTATAAACCCACCCGACGTCGCCATCTTGTACCTCCAGACAATGTCAGAGATGAATCGGGCTATTCATTCTCATTGTCGTGCTCCAACGCTCTGCAGCAAATGAATATTATGCGGTCTCTGACGTATCTCAAGGTTGGTATATTATTCTTATATGTCTTAACATTGTTAACGCCTATGTTTTTCCAGCCATAGATACTATACAATTTCTGGACGTGCATGGCTTTGCTGAGCAGAGCTGTATGGACGAGTGGCTCAGCAGATAACCAAGTGAGGATCGGATGTACTCAATAATCAGTCTATAATCTCTAAAAAGCAGCGATATATTGCTGACGGCGTCTCAACTGTGTGGTCTTTGACGCCGACTTTCAAAAGCATGCTCACCATAGACCTCCACCACCACCAACAACACCAACCTCCCCGCCTGCCTATCATTGGCTCCGGACAATAAAACTCTGATGGCTCAATCGTCAGCATCTACTGCGTCTTCAGTGCTTATTTGCCCTATCTGTGAATTTGAAACACTCTCTGTTCGATCTCGCTCCCCATTCTTGCGGATTGCTCTTGATCCATTCTCAACGCTCTCACTGTCTGGTTCCGTCTCCATTGTCCTGGACTTTTCTATTCGGCTCCCAGTCTGAGACATGCTTTATCGACCTTTACAGCACAGCGCTATAGAGTTCTGGCGACTACTGGAGCTCTGCTATTCTTCGTTGACCACTGTCGACATCGGCCTGTGCAGCGCGCGAAGATCTCATGTGCGGGATAACTTATCGTTGATTACCCAATACTTAATAATTCTCACGGCAACAAATATCATCAATTCCCATCTATGATATCATGTGACCGATCAAAGCGCGACGCGCACGGCCCAATCATCTCCGAACATTGGCCGCTGGTTGTCCATTGTTGCGAACGACTTGGACACTGTCTGAATGACTCTTCCTGGATAAAATCATACATGGCTCTCGAATGTTCTTTGTGGTTCTATGGTGCTGACTGAGCGTGGCTGCCCAGGACAATGGAATATTTCTTAGTTCAATAAGCAATCCGCATGCCTCCATTTCCAAGGCAGCTAAAAAACGGAGCATGGATTGCTCGATTGACTTGAACTTACGCAACTCAAGGCTTGATTGACATCTATGAATAGTTACGTTTCAACTTATAAGGCTATTTTGTGAGCTGGCATTCAACAATCAACAAACAAGGCAACTGTGGGAGCCCTGTCAAGCCAACCAATCCATAATTTTGTCTTCCAGAATTACCCAAGCTAGTAATTTCTCAAGCTCATAAATTACTATTCTTGGTTATTTTTCTTGGCCCCATCTTGGATTGGCGGATTGCTATTGCAATTTGAATTCTTCAGCAGTCTCATTGTTACACACAACTTTATAAGTAAAGCCATTTCTGTCTCAAACCTCCAACTCGTCTTTTCATCACCCACTACCATTTCTATCAAGACATCCAATCTTCCCAATGCCTCCTCTTCGTCCAAGGAACTTCTCCACTCGTATTGCTGGTGTTGATGGCATTCACCCAACAAAGAACGTAGCTGCTCGTATTCAAACTCGCAACAGCACCACCACCACCAAGAAAAACCGTCGCTCTCAGAATTCAGAGCCCAAGCAGGCTGCTGCTGCTGCTAGGAAGCGCAACCAGAAGTCTTCAAAGCTTCAGTTCTCAGTTCCCACTATTCCACAGGTAGCTGGGGGAAGCCAGACCGCGGCCCCTGAAACCATCCCCGTCGTGTTTCCAAGAGTTCTTCCTCGCCCACCTTATAAGGTAGTTACTCCTGAGGCGATTAAATCTATCGGATTGGAAGCAATGCTCGACACGGATCCTCTTCTCATTCGCGATATGGTAGATGATATGGCTCTTTCGTACGCATCTCTCACAATCTGCGCTTTATGTTGTTGACTAATCAATCCTCACAGATTCATGCCCGGTCTTTACAACTTCACCACCCCTGAATTTGACAAGACCAAGCTCACCCCAACTGTTCTCCTCAATTACAACCACGACATCCAGTTGTCCAAGACAATGCCACCAACACACATGCTGGCCATCAGGAGTCGGACAAACGCGACCAACCCAGCAGGCGGTGTTCCAAGTTACACCCTCTACCCCGCCCACAGTATGGTTATGGCTGCCAACTGCTCCGCTCTGCCTCCCTTCCCCCCCGTTCCTCCTCGCGATGAGTCCTTGCCCAACAACCAGATCAAGGTTCCTGTTTGGCCCCTCGTGTTGCCATCAACAGCTACCTACCCCCAGTTGTCTCACTTCCTCTACACCAAGAACACCACCTTCCTCCTTAACTCTTTCCTCCCCAAGACCACCGTTCCCGCCAACATCGCCAGGGATCCTTCCCTCCTTGCGCCCTTCGCTGCGGACCTCGCCGAGACATTCACCGTGCAGCTTCTCATGAAGCACATGATGTACGTCTACGGTCTCTGGCAAAACACTGTTGCCCTCGGCATCTACGTTGACTCTCTCTGGGAGACCATTGAGCTTATGTGGAAGATCCTTTTGAGCGCCATTGCCATCGCCAAAGGTCATGCTCATGAGATGCTCGACGAAGAGCAGTTGTTGCAGCTCCAGCAGAGGCAATCGATCAACGCCGCTGCTGGCCCCTCTACCCTGGCCTGATTAATGGCTGGTGTTCTTTCCTCGCTTTATCTCCTTTCCGATTGTGATTAGATTTCTCTTTTTCTCTCCTCGTCAGTATTGCTATCGTCGCTATCGTCATTGCTATCACCCGCCCATATCATTATTCACCATTTGTTCGCCGCACAACCCTTTTTTTTTCTCTTTCTCTCTCTTCATCTGTACTTGTCAATATTTTCATTGACACTCGCATCTGCATTTCAATACCTTATCCCCCTCCCCTAGTGATATTTTCTCTTCACTCTGGATTCTGCATCATTCTCGTCGTTAGCATCAGCATTGTTCACTTTTTTGTTCTTCATCCATTCATCCATTCGTTTTGTTTACTCATCGTGTATACGATTTTTTACCGCACTCTTATGCTTATGCCACACGAATTAAAATAAATCTTGTATGTACAACTATACAAATTATGCCAATGTCATTGTTCTACTACCTATTTTATTGTGTGATGCCTCGGAGTGATTGTTGGTGTGCTTATCTGCCTTGAGGTTTTGCAGTTCTTGAAGCAGAATCCCTAAATACGCAAGGTAACTCGAAGCAACAGGCTCTAGAGGTGCGTGTGGACACAACGAGTCTGCGCCAAGACGCAAAATGGTGTTTAGCTTGCACGAAAGGCCCAGTGCAGATTCGTGGGAATAACCAGCATACCTGAATTGGTAAGCAAACCTCCTAACTTTGGACACCCTCACTCGGCCGCTCGTGGACGCCGACGATGCCTTCTTCCAGATTCTTCATATCTTTCTGTCTCGTTGGTTACCACTCACATATTGCGTACTGTTTTACATCCTCGGAAATTATTGAATTTTACGCCAGAACCATAACAATCGCTAATTGGGCCAAAGACCCTATCTTACACCCAACCAACAAGATCCCGAGCAAAGCTCGAGCTCAAGAAAACCGTCATGAGTCAATTACACCTGGTGTAGAGATCAGATGGGCCGACAAACTAGGATGAAGACCTGGTATTGGGAACTTGAATATAGCTCTGCTTGATTCATCAGTTCCTCTCCGTTCTCTCATGACATTTCCCCCTTTCGATGTACTCCATCAGAACATACTGAGCGCCTGCTGGATTAGAGAATCTCGTGTCGTATTTGTAGGCCTTCGGGTTGAATTCCTCCTCTGCCTGCCTTGAGACTGCAGTGACAAGCTGGGCACCACCACCGAATACAAGCTTGTAAACAGTATTGAAACCACCGAAGGAGATGGAAGTGATCGCCCTCAGTCGAACGATGACTCATTGCACAACCAACGAGATCTTCAAGGTTCACCCAATTGTCTTATATCAAGGACCCTATTCTTGGTAACATGCGGAAGAAAGGAAGGGACTGATAAAAAAAATTGGTGGTGAGATATAAGGCAAAGATGATACGAATGGTGAAGAGGACTACCAATCAACTGCGGACTGGAACTTGCTTGGACCTGGTGGTATAAAATCGACAAGCTCTGGAGATGCTGGAGGGCTGGCCCATACCCTCTATTATACGACTTACCGTGCCCTTCTCGAACCGTACAATTTCCGAGGATGATTTGGTTAATCTAGAAGGCAAAGTCGCAATTGTAACAGGTGGAAAGTACGTTTACCTTTCATCGCTTTCTCAGATATTATTCCTAACTGCTTCATTCTTAAAATTCATTTAGTACGGGTGTGGGCTATGCCACAGTCTAATTTCTGGTTCGCAAGGGCGCCAAAGTTTATATTGCCGCTAGGAACGAGTCCAAGGCACTGGCTGCTATCGATCAGCTCAAAGCAGAAAACATCGAGAAAGGAAGTCTGGAATGGTTATATCTCAACCTTTCTAATCCTCGTCTTGCGAAGAGGGCAGCTGAGGAATTCTTGAATAAAGAAACCAGGCTTAATATTTCGGGTAGGTCATCTCGAGGTCGTTTGGTTGAAAAGTAACTCATTCTTCAAATTTTCATTGGCAGTTAACAACGCCGCGATGTGAGTGATAATGCTCTTGGTAACGAAGATGTACATGCTCATGGAGAGTGATCAGTGTCCCAGGTGTAAACCCCTTTTCTTCTGACAAAGGTGATCTACTCGATATCATGGTCATCAAGTGAGTAATGTATTGAGGCCGGCTGTCTCGAACTTCCGTGATAACTCTCGTATTTTCTCCGTATGCTAGCCATACAAGCCACTACGTGTTTACAAGCACCCTTCTTCCATTGATCAAGCAAACTGCACCACAACCTAGATCAAACACTCGTATCGTCAACGTGGGTCGATATATTATCCATCTCCCTACTATATAGCTCATTAACACCCCATATCATTATCCAGGTGACTTCAGTAGCACACGATTGCATCCATCCCACCACGCTCGCAACAAAACAATCCATCAACAAGAACTACGGAGACGGCGTCAATCGCTCACTCGACACATATGGTCTCACCAAGCTCGCCAACATCTTACACACCACCGAGCTTCAGCGAACCCTCAATGGCGCCTCATTGTCGACCCCCAAGTCCAAGATCACCTGTTTAGCTGCCCACCCAGGATTCATCAACAACTGGGTCGACTAATGTGCTGAACAGCGTCCCGTGTGTGTCCTCGGTTGTTAAGGCTGGAGCAGGGTGTTTTTCTCGCCCGTGGAGGGAAGGCATATAAATCTTGCGTGGGCGGCCGCTGGGAAGGAGATTACAGCAACGAGGGACAAGTATGGCGGAAGTGTGTGGCGCCTATTGCAAAGATCGTCGCACCTTCTCCTGCGGTACAGGATGAGAGGCTAGCTAAAGAGCATCATAAGAGCACTGAGGCGGTTTTGAAGGGGTTGGGGTTGTGATTCTTCAGTTCGTTTTCTTATCTTGCCATTGTAAACGTCCATGTTGTATTGGCATTGATAAGGAATAATTAGTGATGTGTATATTATATGCTGTAAGAATATTAATTACTGATGTCAATACAATACCTTATCTAACGATAAGCCTCCTCGTTTAAACTAATGTCCGAATGCTACGAGGGAGTACCATAATCTACATATCCAACCGCCGACCGCCAGACATGTAAAGTACGTAAAAAAATAAACAACTATCATAAGAACGACGTAAAAGGGATGAAGAACATGCACGTAAAGTGTCCAATTCGTAAAAGCTCTAGGGCGGGTAGGGTAGGAAGGGATCTACTAGTCGACAATAAGGGTGAATGTTAATTTATCCGCCCGGCATGTGTCGAGCTAGCGATAAGTGAGTGCGACGTGCTACTCGTACTTCGGGGCGCCATTCCGGGAGATGTCATTAAGGTAAGTGATAACGAGGCAAGACGTTGCTGAGAAGTATAGCAGGATGTCATAAGGGAGAAAGAAAAGGAAGCGGGGGAAGAAAGGAGACGAAGTGTAATAATGATAAGAACTTGAAAGTTCAAGAAACCAAATGTCTATATTGAGGCGCATATAGCCCTCAATCAATTAACCCAATCCAACGTTGAACCCGAAAAAAGGTGAATCAAGTCCGAATGAAACAAATGGAACGACGAATCTGGCAAAAGAAAAAAAAAAAGTGCGTTTATCGATAGGGACGGCGTCCTATCTGATAATTGATTAAGGGTAAGGGTAGGGTTGAGGTAAGATTTCATGAAAGGGGAAGGAAAAAAGGGGTGAACAAAAAAGAAAAGGAATTGAAATGCATTCTCAGCACTTTGGACCCTCGGAAAGAGAAAAAGAATAGAAGTTGATGTTTGCATTTGCTCTGCCAGGCAGGGCTCTTGCTAAGCTTTGATGTTGATGTTGATGTGTGCTGCGGTTGAACCACAATGTCTTGACCCACCCCACAATTGTCGCTAAGAAAATATAAAACGAAAAAAGAGGGATACACCGACCGACCAATGCGACAGTCTTGGTCATTAAGCGGGGCCATAGACCAATGGTCATCTCGACGAGACCGGCCAAACAACAACGTTTGTATGTTGATTAAACACACAGACAATGTGAATAATAATATGGGGTTACTGGACTGCAAGGAGGAAAGGAAAGGAAGAAAGAGAAAAGCGGACTGGAAGACGTAGGGTTTTTCGAGCAAGCAATCAAGCAAAACAAAGCAAAGCGATCCAAACGAGGTGTCAAGAGAAGAGTGCGAGATAGAAACAGGGGAGGCGTAAAAGACCAAATGGGGTGTGTGTGCAGAATGGGATCATCAGACATACAAGTATGCATGCAAAATGAAAATGAAAATGCGCGAGGTCAGAAGAGTGTGGAAAAATGCAAATAGGACGTGGCGCGAGGAATTTTGGAGGGAGGTCGGATCAAGGGAGAGGGAGGTCGGAGAAATGGTCGAAGGACAGGGGATGAGGGTGGGGAGGCGAAGAAAGAGGAAAAACGAACAGAGAATACTACCATGCTATACAATGCTATCGATGCTAAACTAATAATTACGGTACACAGAGGAAATGTCTATCTAGTATGCGATGAGAGGAAACGAGAAAATGATGTGAACACTGAGGGTAAATGTGTTGCGGGATGTAAGAAGTCATGAGTCATTAACACGGTCACAGGGGATGCCGCTCAAATAATTGTGCTAGAGCACGGAGTAGTCGGTAAGAGGCAGGAATGCAGACACGAAGGAAACGGGCTGGCAAAAATGCTGAGAGGTGGAAGAAGCACTATTTAGGCGCTAATCGTTCTACCTCTCGAGCGAGTCTGCCGCTTCTCGTTCAAACCATCGCTGTCATCTTCGTCATCCGAATGAACAGATTTCAAGAAAAACTTGTGTCCTTTCACCGAGCCCTCCGTTACAGGGGTGGTCGGACAAGAACAAGACGAACTGTGTTTATGATTCCGACCTTTCCTTGTCAGATCAACAAGGAGTTCCCAACGGCAATACCAATTCGTCTGCCAGGACTGTCTGGGGGTACATGCACGAACAGGTGTGGAGGGCCTTTTCGGAGCAGTCGGTGTCGTCGGTGGAGACATCGACAATATCTCATCGTCGTCCTCTGTCTCTTCGTCCCCGCAACGACTTGAGTGATGGGCCTTGACTGGCAGATTATTAGAGCTTGAATTTGATTTGTAGAAAGTCTGAGACCAGCTCGAGAGATCGATGTCAACATCGATATTTGTATTCGTTGACATGTCTGAGATCGAGCTGTTGCTGGACTCAAAAAGGGGCGAGGGGCGAAGGGAGGAAGGGTTGACATCGGAGCTGGAAGTGGAAATGGGAGACAGAATTGACGATGGTCCAGCTAACAATGTGGGGTTAGCTATTGAGGCTGAACGTCTGGGCGGTGATGACCCCTCTGAGGCCCATTGATAGAACGTGCTATGGGCCTTGACAGCACCCAGACGAGGGAGATCGGACTCGCTTTCACTCTCAACCAGGGTAGCGTCGGAGTCATCACTGAAACCAGTGGAAATGGATGTCTCAATTTCCGACTCCGCATCCGTAGAGGCGCCGTCCTCGTCCTGCCAGGAATCGTCATCTTGCTCTTCGCCACCATCTGACGAGGCTGACGAGAGGAAACTCGCGGTGCGAGTCATGGTCTGTGCGTTCTCCGCTTCATCCAATTGGGCTTGTCGTTTCTCGGAAGCAATATGCACGTCCTGCATCCAAATGGCCTTGCCAATTGTCCAAGTAGGTAGATTGACAAACTGCCGGTCTATCTGCATACAGAATGGATCACGCAAGGCCATAATGTCGCCCCGCCTTGGGTGGACAGTCATAGGGGGCAGCTGGTGCTGAGCATGCTGCGACTCCTCTGATGCGAGGGGGTGGATCGTAGCGGGCATTTCGACCACCGTGTGATCCATATCATATAAGGCAGCGAGTCTCGCTTGTGCCTTCGAGCGCTGGTCCTCCGAAGAGTCGCTCTGACTTTCAGGCGAGTCCTGGACTAATTTTCCGGCCCAGAAGGCCCTGAGACGCTCTATACCCTGACGCGAAGGACCATGATGGGAGTATTGATGCCTCTGGTGAACAGGGAAGACCTTGCCTGTATGATAAGGAGCCATCAAAGTCGGATGTGTACAAGAGTACTTGTGACGAGTTGGTGGCGGGACAGGTGGAGCTTTCTTTCGACGTGACGCCGAGGTGACAAAAGGGAAACAAAGACGAGATACGGAGAGAGGGGAGGACGAACGGGGTTTGTTGGGCTTGCTGCAAGACATGGGAGCTGATACCGGCGCCGAAGAAGCATGGTCAATAGAGCTATCGTTATCATTTGAATTGGACCTGATAGCTTCAACGGTGGCATTACTGAAAATTGTAGTTGGGCTATCTGGTCTGGTATCTGTGTCTGTCGCTTTCGGATAATCTAAGGAAGACGAAGCCGCGGGGCTGTCCAAGATATTACGACCGTCTGATAGTGGGGATGATAACCGCAAAGCAGGCGAAGGCCCGCCTCGAATTAGACTCTTGTTGGACTCTGGTCGTGTGTCCTGCTGCTGCTCTATAGCTTGTCCCTCTGTGCTGCTGGCAATTGCTTTGAGACTAGTCACCTCATTGGAACCAAGACGACTAGCAGAGGTAGACAGGTGGGATAGATTTAGAGAAGAGGGGGAATTGGAGGAGGGAACTTGAACCTGATATTCGATGGGTGCAGAACCTGGCTGGAACGAAGCTGGATCCATTGCAGCGCCAAAGGAACCCCGTATTGGGAGCCCTTGGGGCTGGGGTTCAATCAGGGGGGTTGAATTCAAGGCCGTTTCCTGATTTATAGTTCTAACAAAATTCAAATTAATGTCAAGAAAACATACCTTAAAAATTAGGGAAAATGAGGGAAATAGCGGGAAATTGAAGGGAAATAATAAAAACCAAGGGGAAACTGTTGCTTTGAATGAAAATGACCACAGTTTGCTTCAAAGCACCTCATATATAACACAAGAATACACGTGACTGCCATTCCACCTGTGTCTTGTGACGCAACCGTTTGTGAAACTGACGGGCATTATCCCCAATTCACTACCTTCCCCTTCTACCCTCGAACGTTTCTTCTCTTTTCCCATATGTTATGAAATGTTCCCTTGTGCTTACACCCCTCGTCCCATACATGCATATATCCCTTCCTCATAGTAAACAACTTGCTCAGTCGTACCATAGTCATACCAGAAATAGTACACTTGATCCGAAACAAGTCCACCATCTCTTGACTCAATTTCAGGTTCAAGATCACTATCTCCTCACAGCTAAATCTCTCCTATCTCGCTGTCTGTCGACTTCTACCCCGCAAATGATCCTCCAAAGCTGCTTATTTTCATCTCCTATAGCCTAAGACTCAGCGATTCTTGCGCAAGATGAAAGGAAACACTCCGATCCAATGTCAACTATTTCGAAAACTCTCATGTTGGACAGATCATGTTCCGTTCTTGTTTCGGAACGGTTCTGATGTGGAGAAATCATAACAAATACTGACATTGAGGACTCCACCAGTGACGGTACCGGGAAACTTTTTATTTTGCTACAATACCCTGGGTATTCTATTTCGGCCTTTTCCCGACCCATTCAGCGCCTTCCTTTCCAGGGAAATTATAGTCATTTTTGCGTGTCTTTCGTCTTTTTTAGCCAATTTTTTGGGGGGCCTCCTCCTAAATTTACATATTTCCGAACAAGCCAATCCCACATTCGAAGCATTATTGTTGGAGTATATACCCTAGACTGCGGTGTTAAGCGTCTCGAATCAGCCCACCTCCTCTGTTTATGTCCTTCATACTATGACAGTCCTAGTAAATATACTTAGAAGTCACTTTACGCTTAGTGTCCTGATCGCTCGAATGCTGCGCTGCTCCTTGTGCTCAGCGTACGTGGTACGCGTTGACCTCGTTCCTTTGACGAATGACACCCCCTTTACTACAATCGGTACCCCCCTCTTCTTCGGCACTTATGTAACTAACAATATAGCCCCTCTCTTTCCTCTTTTCGAGTCCTTTTTTCGCAAGCTCGCATTCAAATGACTACACATGACGATAAAAAGTCCTTGATTTTGATTCGGGGTTTGAATGTCGTTGTGATTCTTGGACAGCCTTCAATTCAGTGTGCAGTCACGCGCATGGGCGCTCAGGATGACTGGGGAGAGCAGGAGAACGAGGTTCGACTTTGGTTTCTCAGTGGCTGAGACGAGTATCCCGCGCCCTCGGGGATCCAAGTGAAACCACTGCTGTTGGGGAGAAGCAGCTGGCGCGCCTTGTGAACCTCGCATCTGCGCATCGATGATCGCGTCGAAATCTAGTATCTAAGAAATAGCGGTTCTTGTTCCTTTCCATGCGCGTCGGTCTCTCAATGACTACCACTCACTGATATGAAATCGACAAGAGTGAGAAGCCCATAGACGAGTGTCAAGGAAGCTTAGCAAGGTCTGTTTTATTCTACGGACCCTATCGCTCGACGCGCCAGATATCATTTACGAAGCTGCAAGCTGGACATCAGCGCACATGCTGTAGGCGATGATCACCATGTAGTCGCACGCTTCGAAGTATCTATACAATGTAGCCATGTCGCCCTCAGCCCACGGTGTCGGGTCTTGCTGCACAAACCACATTCACTGCAAAATCCGGAATCAGAGCACCGGGCGTCGCGCATCGAGAAGCACAACAAATACAACCCATATGATCAATTCATACAGTCGAGTTTCGAAGCTTTTTGAGTTCTGGACCTCACTCACTGACGACTCAATAAGCACTCGCAGTACGGGACTTATCTCGGTTACCGTTGACATTGACATCGATATTGATATTGAATACAGCTTGTGTTACTGCATGTACGTACGTACAAGGGCGGCTGCCTCAACGTTGATCGGCGCTTGTTGTTCATTTGCCACTGATATGCGCCGCGTGGCGTTGTTTCGAGATTCATTCATTCATTGGAATTTCGGAGCCGCAGTCGTTGAGAGCCCAGGAACAAGCGATACGACCCTGGATTTTGAAGTATGGTCGGTGTTGAGGTATGTATGTTGTCGATAAGGATTTTTTCTCACTACATGCACTTCGTAGACACGCGATGTGGCGTTAGAGTGAATTTGAATTGTTGCGAGGGTGTTGAATCATTTCAACAGCGATTGTCCGTCAAGTATACCCGCTGTGGAGAGACATGCGTACATGCGTCCTCATCCTTGGATGCCACCCTCATAAGTTCAATACGTAGAGCTCACTCTGACACAGAAACTCTGACTTTCTTTGTTTGAGCGTACCAAATGTCAAGCAAAATTTATTCCTTGCACCGCGGACGAGTAATGAGGGTCTGTCTCGCCTTCGTTTCACTCACTGTCCAGGTCGGAATGTGACCCTATATGCATCTGAGCAATTGCAATGGGAGCTAGAGTGGCCAATATTGCAGCTTACGAACCTACAATCCAATGAATCCTTTTTGTGAACCGGTCACCCCCATGCGATCAAATAAAATGAAATAAAAACAATATAGCTACACAATCAACAAAAACTCGTAACCCAACTAAAGCCACCTTAGCCTCTCTCTAAATCAAGGCAAAACAAGAACAGTCCCCACTCCCGGATTACCATCCACAAACGCCCCTCCATCCGCCTCACGTCTCACATCATATCTCACATCCACAACCTTCACAATATCACCACTCTCCGACGTCGCCTGTGCGCCTGCTGCTGCACCACCCTGACCCGACGCACCCGCAGCGCCCTGCCCAACAGCCTTCCTCCTGTCCACCACACGCACTCTTGGGATCTTGACCCACCCACAGTCAATGGGTACGACTTTCCATACAATTTTCTCTTCTCCTCCGCGAGGTAAGAGTAACGGCACTCTTCCACTCCTGATACCGGAGACTACCCAGCTGCCTTCAAGGGACTCGGGCTCCAGGTGGATGGTGACGTTGGCAGAGCGTGATGGGTGAGTGTTGCGTATGGTAAGGGTGATGGTTTGGGGTGTGTGGAGGTGAAGAACAGGAGGTATGCTTAGGAGAGCGATTAGCGTGTCTTTGGGTGGTTTGAGAGGTGGAAGAGGGAAGTATGATGTGGTCAGAGTTCCAGGTGTTCCTGACTTGTTTATTCTGCGAGGGTCAAGGTCAGTGAGTCGGTATAATCATCAGGAAGGTATTGCCGTACCTCGACCATTTCACAACGAATCGGCCTGGCCCGGTCACGATTTCTTCAGGGAAATCCTCTTCATCCTCCCCTGCGAAGCTAACACGACATAACTCGCAAAGTTCGTCACCCGCAATGAATTCTAAGGATAAAAGTGAATATGTATTATTAGCGTGAAAATACGAGCGAAAACTCACCCCCTGGATATACATCTTCGTCGATCTCATCAGCTGAACACTCCAATACCTTGGCGCGTTCATGATTCGCTCTCTCCAAAGATATACTTTCCATCCGCAGGCTGGAACCAGTCGGAATCGCACATCTAAGTTTCATGGTCACAGCTGCTTCTCCTCCACGTGCACCATCCCAAAACGTGTCAAATGTGTTGAGATTCGCAAGACTCGAGGAACTCTCCAAAGAGCGTTTATATTCCACTTCGGGCGAGCCAATAAGCGCTGATATCGCGGGCACAGTGATCATCTTCAGATGCTCCATCGTATCGTCGTCTGCTTCATGTTCCTTTTCTTCCTGCTCAGACGCGTCCTCTGTCCCAGAATCGGATGGCGGTGCGTCTTTCTTGGACGACGCTGATTTGGCCCGTGTTTGGATGGAAACATCGATCGATCTGTCGCCAGCAGCACCAGTGTTGAAGAGGTGAATGGTCTTCGTTGTCTTCTGTCCTGGCTGAAGACTGCCCAAGAATATCCCTCTGATAAGACCAGATGATCGTTCCCCGTCAATTTCAATCCAATTAACTGTCGACACGGATATCAGCACGCGTTTCGTAAGGTTTCAAATGAATAAAAATAAGTCGAAGATCACGACAAAACGCGGATGTGAAATAAAGATAGACCTTGTAGAAAAAATAGAATTGCAAAGAACGACGAAGGTGCGCAGCAGAAGACGAGGAACCGAAATTGAAAAGGAGTGACCCACCGGCATCGTCAATCACTGTCGGCTGAAGCAGCACATTGAGAACTGTCTCAAGCTCTTGCGTGTCCTTGTTTGTGACCAGGATATCAATAGGATAGTTTTCATCTAAATATGCGGGAGACTGATGCTCGAAGGAGATATGTAGCCGGTGTGGTCTATGCTTGACTCTGCAATATAATATAAAGTTAGTACAATTCAGCCGCCTAGGTATTAGTGAGACTGACAAGGTGGAGTGAGGATTTTCTCTCTTGATGGGGACAAACTTGGGAGGGTCGAGGGAGCCCAGCCATCGCGAATTTAGCTCTGCGTTGGATGTCGAAATGTCTAGAGGAACCTGTACTTTCCATCCATTTTCTTCTATGGTGACAATTACAGACTCAATCTATAAACAAGGGGGAGGTCAGTATCAGCTGAGTTGAACGAGAAAGCTGAAACAAAGACCTTGACTGATCCCGTTGACTTTGCGTGAATAGAACCAGTAAACACGATTGTATCTCCCGCCTCCCACTTTAGATTGGTCTTGACTTCGTGTTGTGCATCCTCGTCGTCGTCGTCGTCGTCATCATCGTCATCATCATCGTCATCATTATTTTTTGATGCACCTATTTCTCCAAGTTCAACTCTTCGTACACCTTTGTGTTCTATTTGTACCGTTGGGTCGTGGGTTACGACAACAGAACCGGCATCTCTCGAGAGTTTGATAACCAACTTGGAAAACGGAATGGAAGAAATGGTGATCACTCGTGGTGCAGTCAGTGAGAGTTGGAATGCAGCAACATCGTCGATTTCAACTTCTTGAGACCAGAATACGGTCGAGATGTCGACTAGAAACACCACTATGGTTATCTCGGAATGGATATAAGCAAAGTATGGACATACATATTGGCTTTGCTTCTTCAAGATGTACAACAAGTGCTTCATCTGACGAATTTGGAACAGTGCTCTGTTTGTATGCTGAGCTGAGACACCAAGCTGGACTTGACACAAATTTACCTTAAGAAGAGCCACTAAATCCTCTTCGAGAGCACTAGGTTCGTCAGGGTCTACCACATCTGTTTAGATGTAACAGTCAAAAAGAGACAAAAAAGCAGGCAACAGAAATCAACATCCTGCGTACCATGTCCAAGCATTTCAATCAATAACTTTATACTCAACTCTACATCTCCTAGCCGCTGAGCACACGAATACCAAGTCGACAAGAGTGGTCGCAGCATTGCGTTCCACTTTTCCCGACGATAGGTCTTGGCAATACGCTCGAAGAATCGGACGGCCATGTCAAATTTTCCAGCATCGTAGTATGTCTGAGCGATTCTGTATGCTATCCATAGTGTAAGTCGTCCTTGTCCCTGACTTGACGCTGGAGAATGCTTCTTGAACAATTCATACGCTTTGGTGTATAGCTAGCAATACCGTATGAGGGGCGATTATAGAATAATACAACGAAATTTCTCTACCTCGTTGACAATAGCCAAATGTTCTACTTTCTTCTCATTCGTAAAACCAGGAGAGAGCACAATCGGTTGTCCAGCAGCCTGAGAACACAAACCTTTCAGCACGTCAGTCGTCGTCAGAAATATGCATAGCATACCTCAGCTTCAAGTGCCGCCAAGAATCGTTCACGCCTCATCTCTGTGCACTTTGCTGCCATGTAGTAATAGTACCCAGGGTGCTGCATCGCCTGACTAGGATTAAGCCCAAGGGCACGAACACTGTCATAATCTAATCCAGAGGCACGGAGGTTTTGCTGCGACGGTGAGAGACCAGTGAGAGAGTGGAGAGGTTTGTGGACTGGAATGACTAGTGTTAATCGCGTGCCTTGCTCCAGCAGCTCGGCGAGAACTCGATGTCTGTCAATAGATGAGACAGCGTAATCGTTGCATTTTTATAAATTGCTTACTGTCGTGCTACCCAGCTCCAAAATTCAAAGGTTTCTTCACCGATCCCCCAACCACGCGAAAAATCTCCATATTGCCGGATATGACTGTTGTGATGCGATAGTGCCAACGCGTGCTCATTGTTGTAAAGATACAGTTTGACGATCTGTAAAATGAAATATGAGGTTCCAGTTTTTTCCAAAGTGCGGCTGTACTCACTTTGAGGTTGATACAGTCAGCCAACACTTTGGCCTCTGCCCATCGTTTAGTCCGGGGTGGTAGCATTGCTGTAGACCCAAACATGATCCCGAGCGTTTCGTACGCATCTTGATAGTGCCTTCGAGGGAGATGAGTTTCTAAGATAAACAAAAGAAAGGCAGTGTAAGACCTCACTTCAGTGCAACCTCATCCTCACTTCGGAACTCTGCAAAGCAGGCCATCTTATACTCGTAACGGACTGTCCAACCCTCGGGCCGCAAAGGACGAGCAATATTTAGCCCTCCAAGTCCTGTTGTGGCGTTAGGATAACCAGAAATGCCTTGAGAATGTCGGTTTCGCTTTCTGCGTACACGTTTGGAATGACTGGTGTAATATTCGACGGCGGGTTCATAGAGGGCCTGTTGCAAGCTAGATAAAAACGAATGAACAGTCCAATCGAGTTGAAATATGATTCGAAAGACCTTCGGACAAACTCATTGAGCTCGGCTGGGCTAACAGGGCTGAGTACGAATAACGCTGCGCGAGAATCCAGGGCGCTTTGCCGTCGGATGAAAGTCAATCTGTTATCAAGAGCCGGGTCGTCTGAAGGAGGGCTGTGCATAAGAAAGATTATATTGCTGTTCGTGTAGATATGACTCGCCTAACATCCTTCTACTAGCCATGAGTACAACAGTCAGTTTGATCCCCCGTTCTCCAGCAATCTTCTTGCGCTGCGCAACATCGGCAGCCAATTCACTATCTCTCTTCCTTTCTTCTGTTTCTCGCTCCCGCTCCTTTTCACTATCCGGCAAGTCCAAGGGTGATCGTGAAGCATATGTCGGATGCTCATAAAGACGTAGAAATAGCACGAAGACGGAAGGCAGCAGAGTTGTATGTTTGCGGATCCAGATAGGTGCAATCAAACCATCAGGATAAAGAGGTGAGGTTGGGGTTAAAGGTGACAAAGGTGAATGTGCTGCTGAGTAGGATGGATCCTCTGGTGGTACAAGTTTCCTTGGAGGAAATCTCACGTCTGTGTCTACAAGAATAACCTGAAAGGTCTTGTTCTTTTCAGGCTGCCAGATCGCTACTTTGCGTTGTGCTAGAAGCGCGTCCCGTAGTCGAAGTTTGAGAACTTGGAATGGATCCTGGGTCTTGGGAGGCGTAGGTATAGGAGGTGTTGGTACTGTGGGTGACGATGGTGTGTTCGTAGCCGGTGGAGGTACATCAAGGCCAGCTACGAACATCACTGGCGCAAGCTGCGTCAATAATTCTGGTGGATATGAATTCATGATTGATTATATTATCTTGAATACATATATATGATCTGGTGCTGGTATCTGTGCGGAATGTTGTCCACAATGAGGACGACGATGACAAAAGCCAGACAGACGGTGTTGAGGATGTCAGAGATATTGAGTCTGACAAAAGCAGCCGGGTAGCGGTGAATTAGTGGACAGTTGCGGCAATTACCGTATTCAGACCAACGCGTCCAAATTTCAAAACTTTCTCCAACTTGTATCCTGACAAGAACGGGATGCTATTGTCCTCATTCCGTGCAGCAGTTCAAGGTACAAAGGTTCAGCGCTTTAATTTAGCTGTTTCTTCAAAATGTCGCTGTGATCATTTACGCCAATTCTCTTCAACCTGTCGACGGCTGCAAGCGGAATCACTCGATGCTGGTTTAACACCAACCGAGCGTATTCGAAACATTGCTATTATTGCTCATGGTGTGTTGATATCTTTCACGGAAAGCTAGAGGTACTAAACGCGTTTTGTGCAGTTGATCATGGCAAAACTACACTCGTTGACCAGCTTTTGCGTCAATCCGGTACTGTGAAGCCTCTGTCTGCCACGGAGCAGCTTCAATACACTCCGACCTCGAATACGGGCTCCTCATCGTCTGGCAGCTCTTCTATGACTGCTGATAGTCAGATTGAAGACGGTTTTGTTACCCGTGTCATGGACTCCAACGACCTGGAACGCGAACGTGGTATCACTATTCTCTCCAAGTGCACCAGCGTCGACTACAACGGAAACCTCATCAACATTGTCGATACCCCCGGTCACGCTGACTTTGGTGGTGAAGTGGAGCGAATCATGAGCATGGTCGACGGTGTCGCTTTGGTTGTTGACGCCACGGAAGGACCAATGACACAAACTCGATTTGTGCTTTCAAAGGCACTAAGTCGTGGATTGAGGTATATATCAGTTTATTTTCTCGCTACATTCCGCACCATTACCCAGTACTGAATTTCTTCTAAGACCCCTGGTAGTTATGAACAAAGCCGACAGACCAACTTCCCGTCCTCAGCAAGTCGAAAGTGATCTTTTCGACTTGTTTGCAACTCTTGGAGCGTCCGATGAACAGGCTGAATACCCTCTGGTCTATGCTTCTGCAAAGCAAGGTTGGGCAACGGATACTCTCCCCCAACCCAACTCGGAAGTAGATTCTTCTAGCATGACGCCTCTCTTCGACCTCATCATGTCCCATGTTCCTGCACCCGTCCATCTCTCCCGTGACGGTCCATTTTCTATGTTGACCGTGCAAATCGAGGCAGACCCTTATGTCGGCATCCTATATCTCGGTCGAATTCAATCTGGTGTTCTTCGCATTGGTGATACCTTATGGGCTCTTAACTCAGAGGGTCAAAAGGTCGGTGAAGGCAAGGTCAAAAAGCTCTACGGCCGACGAGGTTTGGAACGTCTTGAAAAGGATACTGCCGGTGCAGGAGAAATTGTCAGTATTGCTGGTATCAAATGTAACACCAATGGCGTTGGTGTCAACCTAACCCTGGTACATCCTGACGGTTGGGGTAAAGAAGGTCCTGCACCATTGCCTGTATGTATTCTTATCCCGCATTAACTGCGCCTTTCTAATTTTTGACGACAACTAGACAACCCCGATTGACCCTCCCACAATATCTATTCATGTTCACGCAAACGATTCTCCATTGGCTGGAAAGGAGGGTACTAAGCTTACCTCTCAGCTAATCCGTGATCGTATTTACAAGGAGGCTGAGACCAATGTCGCCCTCAACGTTCTGCCTGGACCAACCTCCGAATCTCTTGAGCTTCGTGGCAGAGGTGTCCTCCACCTGGGCGTTCTTCTCGAGACAATGCGTAGGGAAGGTTTCGAGCTTTCAGTTGGCTCACCTAAAGCTGTTATGAAGCCCGACCCAGACCACAAGGGCTCTTGGTTGGAGCCCGTCGAAGAGTGCACTGTCCTAGTTCGCGAGGAGTATGCGGGAACCGTCGTTCAGAAACTCACTATGCGTAAAGGTGAAATGAAGAGCTACGATTCTGGTGAACCCGAAGAGGGATGGGTGAGGATTGTTATGGACATCCCATCTCGAGGCTTGATCGGATACATGGCTGGTGAATTTGGAAATGACGTTCACGGCCAAGGGTGCGTCACTTCCGAAACAATTTATTTGCTTCATATTCACAATTGATCTGCTTTGGGCTTCTGAACACAGAACTATCAACCACATTTTCAAGGGTTATGAGCCATTCAAGGGGGTGATTGATACTGGGCGTAACGCTGCCCTTATTTCCATGGCATCTGGAGAGTCTTCGGGATATGCAATGGCCCCACTTCAAGCTCGCGGTACCCTCTTCATCCACCCACAAACCCAAGGTACGGGTATCACATTGTAAGAGCCCTCAATTCCCTGACGTGACTCCTTCATTTAGTATACCCTGGCATGGTCATTGGCGAGTCATCGAAGGCATCTGAACTTTACCTCAACCCTTGCGTCAAAAAGCAGTTGACCAACATTCGAGCTGCAGCAGCTGACGAAAAGATTGTGCTCGCTAGCCCTAGGGTTATGACTCTCGAAGAGTCCTTGGCATACATGGGAGACGACGAACTGGTTGAAATTACTCCAAGCAGTATCAGACTGCGTAAAAAGGACTTAGAGGCTGCGCGTAAAGGCAGAGTTAAGTCTGCAACGAAAAAGTAATGGGTGCCACTGCTAGAGGGTACCTTAACCGCTTAGACGGTAGCTCGGATTTCGGCCTTGGGTGTAGTGTGGGCGGGATAGCAGCTTCATTCCCATTAGGCGACTCCGGCCTACTGGGAATTGGAATCAGTTTCACCGCCCCTCAAAGACGACGACCAACGAATAGAATACTTTACATTTCAGGTCCTACTTAGAAGGATCCTAATTTTTATTCCTACCACACGCATAATTCAACCTACCCCACCTCAGCCATCCTTCTTCTAATGGTACTATATAAGGTCACGATGTGCAAAGGTATCGCAATGTGCAAAATTTTGTAGACAGCCGTTTTTGCATACCTTCCGATTGCTCTAAAAATATGAAAAAAAAGAGTCATAATGGCGAGCATGTAGGCTACATGTCTACGTAGTTAAATTTGTGGAAACAAAAAAATACGGGTTGAGAGCATGTAAATTCCAGGCATGATCGCGATTGATCACCCCCAGTGCTGCTTCAAAATATAGTACAACAATGCACGAGGCTCTCGAAATTTGAGAGTCTAATCTATTTTCATTCATATTTTATAAAACCAATTTCTCCGGTGGTGATTGAGGTGGATGCTCATGCTAAAATTCAGAATCATGCAAAACAGCAGCAAGCGTGAAAGTTGCACCTATAACCCCTGAATTCAGGGTTTGAAGGTCATATTTGGGTTTTCTCCGACTCTCACTTAACCCACGTCACGGTCAACCCCCAATGGGAGAATCTTGTCAATGTGACATTTTCGTGACCAGAATTTTGCACATCGTGAATCCTTGCTCAAATTCTCGGTCATGGCCCGATAGCCCAGGGAGCTTTTCAAATATTCTAAAATTTTAACAGTATATGAAGATTGTATTTTAGAACCATCATGTAAAATCATGGCCCTCAGGATGAAGAAATGAGAGAGGAATTCACGATTTCCAAAAATTTTGCAATTCCCGGCCACATATAGTACGGATATCTCAGAGAGAGCAATTTGAACGACTTTCAGTGCATGGTCATTGAAGGTGTGAAGTAGGGCGGCGACCCTGCACTGATGCCATCAATTAATTTTGTGAGTTCGTCCTTCCCTTTGTCCTCTGCATCCACCAAGCTTGTGCTACACCATATCAGGTTGAAGGTTATTGGTGTTCCATTATACAGAATAATGCATCCACACAAAGTACAAGGACAATGTTCATACTTGAGTAGTTTCGTAACGTAAGCGACGTCCTTATAACTAGCAAGGTGTCGATGGCAGCGTTCTTCAACATTATCCGACCCCCACTTCAAAGTCGAGCTTTGAACAGTCTCTCTTTCACGACACCTTTCACGATTACCTCTATTATATAACCCTCCTGAGCAGGCTATTCTCGGTACCCTCGCCCTATATTACCTTTGTTCGAGCACTCCTCGCAGACTGTTCCAGCCATGTTCTTCTCGAAATCTATCCTTGTTGCCTCTGTATTGATTGCATCCGCCACTCTCGGTGAGAATCATCCCTTTTTATAGTTGACAGTTTCTTAACACCTCTTGGAACGCGTGCAGTCTCCTCAACTCCCGCACCGATCGCATTCGTTGGTCCTATCCCTAGGTCTATTCAACAGGCAGAAATATTTCTGAGAGTACGTCATACCCTGAGTCCCTCTCCCTTTTCTCAGTGTTAATCTTCCTGTAGGAAAGCGGCTATGGACAGGGTGATGGCTTGATCCCTGGCCTTGCGAATCACAATGGCAATGCCATGGCTTCAATTGCGTTGCAGACAAACGGCGCTACCTCCGACGCCACCTCGTTGAGGATGTCATATTTCCCTCTAATCATCAGCGTAGCCGCCTTCGGCAGATTCCTTGTCCAATCCCTTTGATTTAGCCAGTGCCACTGCGAAACAGGTGCACCAAAATTTTCTGCGACACAATCATAAAACCATGTGATGGTCAAAGGACGGCAACTCCTTAAGTTTCCATCTGATTATAACCTTCTGGATTTATACTTTGACAACTCATGTGCCACAGGCATGTGTGTTGTTTTTAATTTGTTCCCTTCATCATGACACGCCCCTGTCGTTTCATGATATCCTTCAAGTTTCTCGATTTATTCATCAAACCCTACTGTACACTATTGATATTGTAGCCATTACTATTACTAAATATTACCCTTTTGTAGCTATCAGAACATCCTATAAATATATTTTTATCTCATACCACAAGAAACGAAGCATGTGGGCTGCATCCAAATGATTTGGATGTCCAAACAGTCATCCGGCTGAAATCGCCTTTTCTTGATTCTTGAACCCCAAAAAATGGTAGATGGATCAGCTGCCCTGCTGAACAACATTCTGCGCCACTGCCGGGCCTTTGGTATATCCATGGACAGCTACTTTGAACATGTAAGTAAAGAATAAGAACACCACGGAATCGGAATATCAGGTAGCAAACCAATGAGTTGGATTATTGACCCTGACCCGATTGGGTTAAAGTGCAGATAAGATAAACGCTTGATGGAAAACAGATCAATCATAGAGCTTATTTTGGGGTTTCCGTCTCCCACTCGCTTGCCACTTACCTCCACACGTCTTCTTTTGACATTACCCCTTGCATCCATCTTAATCTGAACTGTGGACTCATGAGAGCCAGTCTGCCTTTATGATAATAACAGTTTCTGAAAATTTGGTTCTTGTAACAGCCTCTGAGTTGACGTCAAGGTGTTACACTCAACTGAGTGGCAGAGAGTTGCTATTTATTCAGGACAAGCGCTCTTCATGTTTTTGAAATTCGGATCCACTAGGTCCTCAATCGATACTGTCGATGTATCAGACCGGCCCGAAACTTATGCCTGGAGTCCCTGGACTTCACAAGCGAGCAATCTTCTATGCTTCATGATCAACGATGATGATTGAGTCACTTCATCTTTCTGGATACAAGCGGGTGTAACTGGTCATCTGTCGGATGATCGTCTGGGCTGAGTCAAATGACTGGCGCAAATGAATTGACATGCAGCTGAATTGCCTCTCTGCCAATCTGCTACACGTTCTAAATCCAATATCAGGGACTTCATAACTCGATGACAGCAGAAAACTCATTCTAGATCGTTGCCACTACGTGCCCACGTTGATCCATATCTCCTTGGCTATGCAATTGTGCATTATCCAGGTCCCACTCTATGTCATTATTTCTTCTCTTGTCCTCTCTTCCGGATTCCGATATTGACGTCCATGGTCCCATGATACAGGGTCTCATCCCAAACAGCTCACAATAATAGAGGTATAAAAGTACGCATTTCATGGCATAGAACCCCTCAGACTTCAACGAACTACACATTCACAGTCGCTCTATACCACAATGATCTCCGTATGTGCATTTCACTCTCCTCTCCGCTATCAGGTCACTGACATGATCACTTGACTTTAGACCACCATCATCGTCAACTCTGCCAACTGCGGTAGCTCCAGCTGTAGCTGCGGTGACTCGTATGTGTTATTCCCCAGGCCTTCTCCTGCTCGTCCTCTGAATCTCTGTCATGTAGCTGCGCCTGCAAGCCTGGTGAATGCAAGTGCTAGATTAGTAATCACGTCAGCTTTCGTCGAATCCCATCGTGGCCTTATCGCCCCATCTGGTCCTCAAGCATCGACAGAACCACAGTCGGCCCGTTGACGGAGTAGCTGCCCCTTCAATTTTATTAAGACACTCAGCCAAGATATTTTTACTATCACTAAATAACAAAACAATTGTACAATTTTGATCAACTTATCAACCGTTATCGGAGTTTGTATACCTGTCTGATCGTGATCGAGTGTTTCTGCCATTGGGTTTATATATCGTAGGAATCACTGAGTTTAAACCTGCTTCTTTGAGGTACACAAATCGTTTTAACATTGACAGGTCATCCATAGATGCCCACACAACATGCGATGTTCAACAGTTCGGCTTGCGAACGGTGCGTACCATCTGACTCTTTTATACTTACGTCACGTTCTTCAAAATATCCAAATGAGCCTTAGCTGCTACAAGTTGGAAAGGTATCATGCCAAATCAAGTATACCACCCCTTTCACCAAAGATATGGATAATTTTTACGTGCTTTAACTTGACCATAACGACAAATATGCACCAAAGATACATGGTTGGAAAATATGATGTTGAATTACAACTTCGCAGTAGGCCCAATTGGAATGCCTTCTTCCTCAAGTACTCTCTTGGCGAGTGAACCGACGATGGGGAAGCCGTAGGCATGCAGGTGTGCGTGTTCTGAACTTGCCTGGCGACGAGCATAGCGGGCGGCAATACCTTGTGAAATAACAGCCAACTAAAAACATGTATTTATTAGCCCATAACCTAGCGGTTAAACTGCGAGAGGGGAATGATGTCGAATCACTTACGCGGAAAAACATCCAACTACGGACGAAAACCATCTCTTTAATTGGGTAGGGTAGTTTCATCAGCCTACAATATTCGCGCTCTAGGTCTTCAAGAGGAATTGGCACATCGACTGTGGTATTTTTGAAACCTCTCATCACGAACTGGCCCTCTGGAAAGTCGTTCATGTCGATCGACCATGGCTGGGTAAGGTTTCCTAGGTCGGCCAACTAAAAAGCGTTTCAGTCATTTTGACAGTTTCCAGACTGACATGGAACTACATACCGGACTGCCCAGAGTACAGAGTTCCCAGTCGAGGATGCCAATCACGCGGTTTTCGGTGGGGTGGAAAATCATGTTGTCGAGTTTGTAGTCTCCATGGACGATCCGTAGACCCATTTTTGACTCATCAGGAACGTTGTTTTTATACCAAGCCACGAGTTCATCGAAGAAGGGAATATCCCGGACCTTCTCTCCGGACTCGACGTCTGTGACTTGCGATTGTACGCTTGAGACGCCGGAAAGAGATTTGATTTGACGAGGGAAGTACGACGTTGAGGGACCAAAATTTGAGAGCCCAACTTCATCTGGCGAAACAGAGGCGAGAGCAGCGAGTGATCGAACAGCAGAGAGCCAGCTAATTAAAAGGTTAGAGGAGACCATAGATATTATTGCGAGGTCTTTTACCACTCCCGACGATCTGCTGGAGAAATTTCTAGCATCCTTGCGTCTGTAAAGATACGACCATCAAGGAATTCCATGATATAGAAAGGTGTCCCGACAACTGAACTGTCTTCACACAAAATGATGGGTTCTGGGACGGGGACTTTCTTGTCTGAAGGGGTTGAAGGATTTGTATTGTGCTTGTGCAGAGCTGCAAGCATAGTATGCTCTCGTTCTACTTGATGAGCCGTCTTGGACATAAGTTTCCCTGCTGGTTTCTTGCGTAGAACAAAACGGGTTCCACTATTCGAAGATTAAACACATAAAATAAAAAAACTGAAAGGTTAAGCCTACTTGCTATCAGTGAGGAAATATGTGGGGTTAGACTATATGGTTTCCCGACGGTTACTTAAGCGAGAAGGCAGATTACAAGTCAGCAACATACCTGGCCAAACTAAAGAGAGGTTGAATGTTAATTGTTGGTTTATAGCGCTACACGACGCTGTTCAACTTGCCTTGAACTGCTTCACGTTCACAGGAGTCTTGATCCCGGGGGTATTCTTGGACAAGTATCTGTTGAGGTTTGGAATATCAATTGTGGCCCTTATTTCGCCATACTCTCCTCCAATTTTCTGGGCTGGTTTAGACATGGTATACTTAGGGGAATCAGGGAGAGCAAAGGAGGATGTAAAGGGAAGGGTAATCGTAGGATTCAATTAACTGAAGCCTAATAAATAGTCCCCACACTCATAGTTCATGATAAGTCGGGTCCGGTAACTCAGGGACCGGGGGAAATTCAAACCAAGACATTTAGAAAACGTCTTTTTCGTTGCGTTTCCTTACATAAGTAAGTATGCTTACGTGCACGTGGACTGTTCTGGAAGCTCGGCAAGACCCGGTCGGCTAATGGAAACCATTTACAAACGCAAGCAAAAAAATTTGACCTTCAAAGTATTCCTTCCTCCTCTACCACTATGTTCTCCGCTCTTCGTACCTCTGTCTCAAAGGCCCCTCAATATGGGGTAAGTACTCATTGTAGACGCCTACTACAGTCTGTACCGGTTCTAACGTTCCTATAGCGCCTTAACCGCACCATGATTGTTCGCAATATGAACTCAAAAGTCAACGGTATGTCGGTTAATGACGTTCAACTGAACTTGTTTCGCTTATTTACTTCCCGTAGGACCCGTCATTGGTATTGACTTGGGTACCACCAACTCATGTGTTGCGGTTATGGAAGGGCAGACGGCACGCGTTATTGAGAATGCTGAGGGTGCTCGTACAACACCCTCAGTCGTCGCCTTCACAAAACACGGAGAACGTCTCGTCGGTCTCCCGGCTAAGCGTCAAGCTGTCGTCAACTCTGCCAACACCGTCTTCGCCTTCAAGCGTCTCATTGGTAGGCAGTATAAGGACAAGGAGGTACAGGATGACCAGAAGCACTGGTAAGTTCTCACGCTTCCGCGTCTCTCCTTGACTCATCTTCTCTTTAGGCCTTTCCAACTTGTGTCCAAGGGCGACGGACGCCCAGCTGTCCAGGTCGATAATGGTGGCAAGAAGCAGGATTTCGTACGTGACTTTTTAAGTTACCCTGACGCGTATTAAATTTTTCTCTACGGTTTAGAGCCCCGAAGAGCTGTCATCAATGGTTCTCCAAAAGATGAGGGAAACTGCTGAACAGTTCCTCAACAAGAAGGTCAAGTAAGTATAATTTTTACGATCATTCTACACGAGAATAACCGCGTTTTTCTAGCAACGCTGTCATCACCGTTCCCGCCTACTTCAACGATGCTCAGAGGCAAGCGACTAAGGACGCTGGTCAAATCGCTGGTCTTGAGGTTCTTCGCGTCATCAACGAGCCTACCGCTGCTGCTCTTGCATACGGTCTCGACAAGACTGACAACTCCGTCATTGCTGTCTACGACTTGGGAGGTGGTACCTTTGACATCTCCATTTTGGAAATGCAAAAGGGTGTCTTTGAGGTCAAATCTACCAATGGTGACACACATCTTGGTGGTGAAGATTTCGATGTCAAGTTGGTTGACTACGTCCTCGAGCAATTCAAGAAGGAGTCTGGTGTCGACCTCAAGGGTGACCGTATGGCCATCCAACGTGTTCGTGAAGCTTGCGAGAAGGCCAAGATTGAGTTGTCGTCCACCACACAGACCGAAATCAATCTTCCCTTCATTAGTGGTGGAGAAGGTGGTCCCAAGCACATCAACGACAAGATTAGTCGCGCCCAGTTCGAGACCCTTGTTGGTCCCCTTATTCAGCGCACCATTGAGCCCTGCAAGAAGGCTCTGGCTGATGCTGGTGTCAAGGCTAGCGAAGTCAACGACGTCATCCTCGTCGGTGGCATGTCTCGTATGCCCCGTGTTCAGGAAACCGTCAAGTCTGTCTTTGGCCGGGACCCTAGCAAGGGTGTCAACCCCGACGAGGCTGTGGCTATTGGTGCTGCTATTCAGGGTGGTGTCCTCGCTGGAAATGTCACTGACATTCTCCTCCTTGATGTCACTCCTCTGTCGCTTGGTAAGTTCTGTTCTGGCTATTATGGCGTTCCGATGCTTATATATTCTAGGTATCGAGACCCTTGGCGGCATCATGACCAAGCTCATCAACCGTAACACTACCATCCCCACCAAGAAGTCGCAAGTCTTCTCCACTGCTGCCGATGGCCAGACCGCTATCGAGGTCAAGATCTACCAAGGAGAGCGTGAGCTCGTCAGGGACAACAAGCTCCTTGGCAACTTCAACCTTGTCGGTATCCCCCCTGCCCCCAAGGGTGTTCCTCAAATCGAGATCACTTTCGATATCGATGCTGGTATGTATATTAATTTAATTTTTTCAGTTTTATTGGCTAATTTAAAAAAATGCAGATGGTATCGTCAACGTCTCTGCTAAGGACAAGGCCACAGGAAAGGATCAATCTATGACCATTGCCTCCTCATCAGGTCTCTCCGACCGTGATATCGAGAAGATGGTTTCCGATGCTGAACAGTACGCTGAGAGCGACAAGGCCCGCAAGGCCTTGATTGAGGAGTCTAACAAGGGTGAATCCGTCTGTGCCGATACTGAAAAAGGTTCGTTTCATCCTTCTGTTGTTACCAATATACCAGAGCTAAAGATGCATTCCACAGCCATGAACGAGTTCAAGGATCAGCTCGATGCCACCGAGAAGGAGAAGGTTACCAAGCTTGTTGCTGAGCTCCGCGAAATCTCAAGTAAGGGTCAGGCTGGTGACTCCTCCGTCACCGCCGATGCCATCCGCGAGAAGATCAGCGAGACCCAGCAAGCTTCCCTTGGCCTCTTCCAGAAGGTCTACGAGAAGCGCGCTGCTGAGAACTCGTCATCATCAGAGTCCTCTGAGAGCAAGGAGGAGAAGAAGGATTAAGTTACTTCATCTCTCTCCCTTGTTCTGGTTTTCGGTATCTGTCCGTTTGTTGACGTCCCCCTCTCCCCCAGGACGTTCGCGGATGTCCCTTCATTTACTTTTGGATAGTCGTAATTAGCAAAAGTATTCGCACTTGCTCTCTGTATTTACTGTAGATATCTCGTAGTCGTTTCATCACCCCCTCTCATCGGTTAATGCTTTCACTGTATTACTTGCATCATCCCTTAATACATCTCTAGTACTATAAGTACATCATGCATTATTGCTCATGACCTGCGTGAGAGCTCCACTCCTATCCGAAAGGGATCATACAGGCAAACATTTTGTGCCTAATCGAGAAACCACCATGCTCGTCGACCTTGTCTCTCTGAGTCCCGACATTCTGCTATATATTGGCCAATTCTGTGAACTTGCGGACATCTTTTCACTGTCGGTGGTGCGTAAAATAAATCATCAATTTTCTTATATTCTTATTCTAATTTACTTACCGTGAACCTGCAGACTTGCACAGTGTTTTGGGCACTGGCGAAGCAAAAGAGTTATTGGCTGATACCCCTAATCACTGCTCGCACCCAAGACCCAATTTCATGTCCTCTCCATGACGATCTACGTAGTCGAGATGTTGAGCGATTGAAAGACATTGCTCGCCATACACTTCGTCTTCGGAGAAATTGGTCTTCGCCGCGTCCGCGTATTTACGGCACAGTCAAACAGGTGGAAGTTGGAGAACAAATGGACTTCATACTTCAAGTTCCTGGGACACAATATTATGTGCTTCACTGTCGAAAAACAGGAGATCTTGTAGCTTTTGATGCTAAGAACAAAGCCTCGAGCGAGTTAATGCCCAGACTTCATTTGTCGGAACGGATTGCGGACGTTTCACCTGGATGTAATGAGGCAGGGAGATTTTCTATGGGTCTCCTTGCGACTGTGACTTCTTTTATGTGAGTCTGCTGTCCTTTACGAGAATAAGCGCATCAATTTCAACATAATACCAGATACCAGCTTGCTATCGTGTCGCTGACGTATGACGACAATGGCATTACCAGCATGTCACTGTCGTATGAAATGGAACTCCCTCGTGGAGCCTCTTACTGGGCAGTATTTATCTCGAGCCAAATCATAGGCGTTCTTCAGATGCCATATGTTGGTATTGGCCCTGCAGAAAGGACACTCAATCTTCTGGCATACAACCTCAAGCGAGAACAAGCAGTTACAATTACGACGGATATCGAAGTCCAGGTATGCATGAGATTCGATTCAACGCTTTATGTTTACAATGATATACTAGGATTTGTTATTGGACGGCCACTCAGGGACATGGGTCACTGATGACGAGGTCTACTTTTTGATGGAGCATACATCTGAAGCCTCGTCGACAATATACCGTTTCCCGAGAGCACAACTTCCAAACGACGACAACCCAGGGTGTCAAAAGGAGATCAAGTTCTGTGCCGCCAATAATATCCATGGTGAATGGCCGGCACCCCCTGCAAACTACTGTGCAGCTGAGGGCGCACTGACCGCTGATACATATTATGGTGTCCCATGTGTATCCCTCCATTCAACATTGGACGACGATAATACACCCACAATGCAGATCAGATTTTGGTCCATGTCGGAAGCCGATGGCGAACAGGTTGGACCTCACGTCAGTGACAAAAAGTCGGCTCCAGCATTGATTCCAAACATTGCCAGTGTCAGTGGTTCTCTGCCCCGCAACAATGGCCCATGGCAACTCTCTCTGATTCCACATTCGGGGCGATATATGCTTATTGTAATGCAGCAGTCTGACGCCGAAACCAACGACCAGGACCCGCCAACCTATAAAATGATGCTTGTTGGGTACGATAGACGAACGAATACGTGTGCGGTGCACGAGCTTCAAATGCCTGATGATTTCGATCTGTCGAATGCGTCCGGACTTTCTTTAGATGACCATACGGGGAGTGTGTCGCTAATAACCACCGATGGTTACTTACATATAGTTACATATGCTTAGACTACAACGAAATACTACTGCACCGATAACACCAATCCTGCCCTATGGGTGTCCACAAGTCGATGTCGTCTGTCTTTGATACCCGTTCTTGCCATTCTCCGAGCTGGCGAGGCGCTGTTGGGAAGTTTCTTGGATGCACATTGAAACATATTGAAATAGTTGTTGTTAACAACAGGTGCTATGCCGTTGAGTAAGCAAGAGGGGAATGCCGCCGAGCACACTGACATGACCTTTGGGTTAGCGTTCGAATGGCTGAAAGCGAGTGTAGTAGGATTTGGTCTGGGCTTCGACCATTTCTTGAGTCGATTCTGGGAGATCTTCGCAGAAACGTCCTATCGAGAATAAATGTCAGAGAATCTGTTGGGATTATGGAAGGATGCCAAACCTGGTGAACCGCTGAATAGAGACAGAGCTGGGATGACAGTATTTGGGGGTATAATGGAATTATCTGCTACTTTGGCGCAGTCCTTGATGATGGTAAATTTGCCCTGTAATAGAACATAGTTTAATCGAAAAATACTCAGATAAGCCGGAGAGACTCCTACAATGACACAGTTTTTGCCAATTTCAACATGGTTGCCAATCTGTGCGGCCTCAACGACAGAATTGGCTCCAATATGAACATGATCTCCTATCTTCATAGGGTAGTAGTTAAAGTTTCCGCGATATGTTTTGTACGGTGGCCTGAAGAACAACATTGGTTCAAAGGAACAGTGTAAGGCAGGTGGCAGGCTCACCTCATTATACAACCCTCACCTATCAGACAATATCGACCAATGTTAATCACGACAGCATGTCCAGGTCCAGCGCGTCGTAGATCTCCACGAATGATAGCATTGTTGACTATGATAGTTTTGCCACCGAGTGTAATATTCTGAGGTCCTGCAATTGTTGCACGACGCGACACTTTGTTACCTGTATCCTGAAAAGAGTCAACCTTTCGAATTGCATGACTGAATTTCTGTGCGCACTGTTTCAATGAATTCTCCTTTCGAATAATAAATCGGGGTCTCCATTGAACGTCTACAAGGTCGACGAAGCTAGCACTTATCCAAGTTTAAGTTCTGAATGAGAGCTGAGTTCAATGATTATGGGAAGGTCTAAATATGGCTATGGTCAGGGTCGTGATGATGGCTGCGGCAGCCGACTGATGCCGCTTTAACGCGTCTTCAACACGAAATTGTGCTTCCGACATCGCTCTCGTCGGTCAACTCCCTCTAACTCATCATGCTAACAGTCTTCAATCATAGAACATTGTGCTTTACGAGCAAGTTTGCTGCTGGTAACTCAAGACATCTACACTACTCGAGGGCAGCATCCGTGGTCGTACGCTCCGGCAGCTCATACCAGCCATCCCTGCACAACCTATCCACTCATTTTCGCCAATTAAGCACGCCTTCTCCCCTGACAAACTCGGATGCGACAGTAAAGCCTACAGAAGCCCAGGAAAAAGCAGTAGGCTCAGGTGACTCTACTTATGAAGGACCTTTGGCGCAGACATTCCGACGGTTAAAGCTCTTTTCTTTGGCATCCTTTGGGCTTTCATCCGCTTTGGCGCCGTTCATGTTTGTCGTCGAATCGGGCCTTCCACCTTCTGCGAGGTTTGCTTTGGCTGGTATCGCATTGGGAACATCTGGTCTCAGCACCGGTCTTGTTGCATGGTGTGCCAAACCATATGTTAACAAGATGTACACACATCGACCAGAGGCTCTCGGTGCAGCTGAAGAGTGGGAGTTAATCACGAGTGATTTATTCCTCAGGCCGGTCACTACAAAGGTGTGTGTTTTCTGTAAGTGATTTTTTATATGACCTCAACCCTACTAGGTCTATGACCCGTCGTTCTTGATTGAAACAAGAAGACCGTTGGCACGATGGGAGTTGGCACAGAAAATCGTCTTGACTGCTTCACGAGCACAAGAAGCGGGAATTAATGTGCATCCTACTCCTGGCTCAGAAGAGACTGTGGCAGAGACAAGAAATCAGGCAGGAGATGTCCTTGGTCGCTGGATTGTCAAATGGGGTGAAAATGGACATGGCGTTTGCCATGAAGCTGGTCGCGTTAACCGGTAACTTTCTTTGCTCAAAAAACCCGTCTCCGCTTGCTCTCACACCCTCTTATCTACCAGATATTTTAATGTGCATGAAGAACTTTTGCAATAGCCTATCCTGCTCTGGTCCGATAATCAAGCAGCGTTATTATTAACCTATCGTCCTGGCAGTCATGCGAGTTCGATCTAATAGTCTTCTACCCCAAAAATTCCTCTTGAATAATGGCAACATCTGATGAGGGCAAGAACAATTTCGATGGCAGACCGAGGTGCTTTGCAGCCTGCCAATTAACCCCAAGATATAGGTTTATCCATCAAAGGACCTGTCCTATATGACCTGTTGTTGCATCGCTGTACTCTTGGCGTGTCTGTATCTCTCGCTTCTAACAGCGGGTTCCTTCATTTATGGCATCGTCTCACACACACGTCCTCAGAAAAAGCAGAAAATCGCGCAATCAACCCTGACATTTATTTATTATAGTTCATGGAGGCTGTACACCTTTGAATGCCGTCTTCTTTATGGCAAACACCTTGCTTCTTCTGGATAAAAACGGTCTTCGTCGTCCTACTTTCGTGTGCTGCGTACTGCGCGAAATCAAAAATCCACTCTACCACCGCAAATGTCGATGAGCGTCTCCAATTGACATCTAATTTCTTACACTTCTCTTGGGATCTCCTTCTGCAATCGGTTATGCCGCCTACACGGAATTCCTACAATCGGCAGTGCCAAGAGTATGTCTCCCGCGCCTCTCATCCATTGTAAGGTGCTCCAACTCCTGTGAAGCCAGCGGGTCGGCTAATACTTGCGCGAGGTGTTCGCGAGGTTATTGCGACAGCACATTGGCGTTCCTCTTGCCTCCAAGCGAAGTAAAATACAGCGTATTCCCCGCGATGAAAGGAGAGCAAGCGATGGACGGCCGTCAATGTACTCGAGTTGTATATGGCAGGGTTTACGGACACCCCGACGGTACATCGTTTCTTCGAGGTTGCCATTCACCTCTTCTCATTCTCCTTTCGGCTGTTCGTTCTCTGGATAAGTCGCATATCTGCCGGATTTCTCGTTCTGCGTAGTTGATAGAAAATTTTGCAATCTTGCATAGGAGTTTATCTATTTTTAATTTCGGTCTGTGTGCATTTGTCGGATTTTTCCCAATTTTTAGGAAATGGACATGGTCCCAAAAACCTTTAAAAGCAGAGATTTTCAAGCTCGAATACTCACCATCTACATCTACATCTCCTACTATTTCAGCTTCCTTCTCTCTCTCACTTATCAAAATGCCAGGCCTCGACTACTTCTCCAACAACGCGAACGCCAACGGCGCCAGCGCTTCTGTCGCCCCTGCATCTGAAGCATCCCCATCCGGCGTCTACTACAATGCACGACTTGACCCAAAGAACTATCTCGAGGGTCCTTTATCCCCCGTTGCCTCCACTCGCTTGAGGCAAATGCTCGCTCGCCCTGGCATCGTCGTAAGTACTGACACGAATCCCAATTAAATGCATTTTTGCTGATTCCAAGACTAGACAGCTCCAGGTATCTGTGATGGCATTAGTGCTCGTTGCGCTCTCGAGGCCGGTTTTGAGTGTCTCTATCAGAGGTTAGTACAATTGTCATAGGCACCAAACTTCTAAACTCATCATCTGTCTCTACATAGTGGAGCTGCCACTACTGCTTCAAGACTCGGACAGCCTGATCTGGCTATTGCCACCATGAACGATTTCGTTGGAGTATGTTTGTTGTAATACTTTTCTATCGAACATTATTCTAACCACTCTGCCCCCTGGCTAGGCTGCCAACATGGTCTGCAGTATTAACCCTTCTGTTCCCGTCATTGCCGATGCAGATACCGGCTTTGGTGGTCCCATCAATGTCGCCCGAACTGTCAAGCAGTACATCGCTGCCGGTGTTGCAGGTCTTCACATTGAAGATCAGGTCCAAACCAAGAGATGCGGTCATCTCATGGGCAAGCAAGTCGTCTCACGCGAAGAATTCCTGACTAGAATCCGTGCAGCAGTCATTGCTCGTGACTCCGTTCCCAACTCTGACTTTGTGAGTAAAGCCTTGCTGTATGCTCTTATAGAATGTCTCTCAAGTCGTCTTGGAATTAGGTTATCATTGGTCGCACAGACTCTGCCCAAGTTCTCGGGATGGAGGAGGCCGTCACTCGACTAAAACTTGCACGCGATGCTGGTGCTGATGTCTGCTTCATTGAGGGAGTGAAGACAGAAGAGCTTCTCCGCTCTACCGTCGCTGCACTAGCACCCACCCCCGTTCTTGTCAACGTTATTTCCGGTGGATTGACGCCCTCATTCACCTATCAAGACGCCGAAAGAATGGGTGCCAAGATCATCAGTATGTTTATTCTCACTTCTGGTTTGATTGATCCTCTAATCCTTCTCTGTTAGTCTTCTCTCTCGTGTCATGTGTCGCCATGGTCCATGCCGTCCGTGCTGCCATGCACTCCCTAAAGAAGACAGGCACTGACTTCACATCCGCCCAAGGCATGGACCCCAAGTCATTCTTCGAAGTTATGGGTACGTCACTCTTGGAGTTTGAATGCATGCAGGTGACAGCGGTGCTAACACAATTATTCCTAGGCTTGAACGAGGTGGTGGAGTTAGACGCCAAAGCTGGCGGTTCCGCCTTCCAAGTCGTTTAGGCTCATTTTCTCCCCCATTAGACGCATACAGTAGACTTCCTGTTCTAGATCTTTCCACACACATGTACATTATACCCCACATTTCAGATAAACGAATCCATCCATTTCCATCTCTAAAACAGTGCGACAACTTTAAATTCATGGTCATGGTTAGAGCTTAGGTTTGGCCTCTCGTAGTCGCGCGGATTGCAAGGTTTCATCTTGATAAATAAAATCAGTACTCGTCTCAGTAAAAGACCTTGAACCTTACAGTTTCCTTCAAATAAGCGGTCTGACGGGATGGACGCGACGTGTGAGCTTATGTTCGATGCGTCAATCAGGTCTGGCGCAAGTTCTTCAATAGATCTTGCACCAAGCAGTCGCATATTCATCTCAAATTCGTCCTGTGTTGACTTTCGGTAAGTATGAGTCTGTAGTTTGAGGCCACCAAATATCACCTGGAGAATCTGTAATGCTTTCTCGACGCCTTCTTGGCCATATGAAGAAAATGCATATAGGAAGGGTCGACCAATACCAACTGAAAAAATTGAGGCATAGTCTTGCAGCGGGTTATTCAGAAAATACACACCTGCAGTTGCTCCCAACGATACCGCTTTAATGACATCCGTTGCGCGTCGAACACCACCGTCAACAAATAGTTGGAACTTCTGGTCAGGGAACGTAATTCCGCGTTGCTTCTTGAACTCGTTGACGACTTCGACGAGAACCTCGACTCCAGAACGAGCAAAGTCCATTTGGCGTCCACCGTGATTTGAGAGGACTACGCCAGCAAGACCCAAGTCGTAGGCTTTGAGAGCGTCCTGGTGAGAATAACAGGGAAATCTAGTCAAACTTTGTTTGTGGTACCGTCTATCACCTACTCACCTCCCATCTTTGCACGCCCTTTAAAATCAAGGGCACTGCAGAAAAATCATAGAGAAAATATTAGCTCAAGTGTGGGAGTATGTTTTGCAAAAATTACGGCTGTACTTGTGGTGACTTGTTTGAACCAGTCGAGGTCACCCCAATCTAGTCCTGGGTCTATGAACGACTATTCAAGGTAAATAAATGTTGTGCCTGGAAAGAAGGATAATTTCGTTACACTGATGGCACGAGCTGCCCCTTGCGATCGGTCTACGCCGTCAGAGCCAGCTTTGCTGACTTCTGAGGGGTCGTCCGCAGTGAACTTCTGCCTCATGTCCTAAGAGGTTTGATTAGATTCAACAACACAGGACATGACACCATGCAATCCCTTGCCTTTTCGCGCCGACCGAGTTGAGGAGCATCCACTGTTATGAAGAGACCCTTGATACCACGCTTTTCAGCATGTTGAACTATGCGCTTCGTGATTTCTCGATCTTTGTTAACATATCTAGGAAGTGTTAGGAGTGGAGAAGAATGCAAATCCGTTCTTGTTACGTACAATTGTAGGAATTGGACTTGTCCTGGTTGTGCTGCGTCAACAATTTCATCAAATGAACATGAAGCCAGAGTTGGAATCTAAAAATAGCCTTCAATTATGCACGGTGCTACCGCATGACGAAAGGACCCTACCATCTGAATAATATTTTGCTTCGCCGCAGCTCTTGTAAGGTTGAGTTCGCCGTCTGGATGTCCCAGTTTTCCAAGGGCAGTAGCTGTCTATGGTTTGTTGAGCACGGAGGTCCTGAGTGATGGAGCAGTGTCTCACGATGTAAATAGGCATCGAAGTTTTGTGCCCAAGAATCCTTGTGGACCAATCAACCTTCGTAACGTTTACAAGTACCCTTGGCCGGAACCATAGCCTGCGAAAGCTTTCTATTAGACTGGGCAAACCGGTTTATGGTGGGGCGCACCGGTGATAAGCAGCATGGTTCTCCCTGATGGTAATTTCGTCATCAGCAGCTGAGGAGTAGTAAGCCCATGCTTTCTCTGGCATGACTTTCTGAGCTATCGCCTGAAATAGAGCTGAGTCAAAACCTGAAGTTGGAGTCAATATTTTTGGTGACCAACCTCAAAGTCGTGCAAGTTCAGAATTTCACTGAGAGGAGGTCGATTGGACATTCGCTCTTGACGTGCCCTTTCTTCATCAGTGACAATAACTTCCACCTTCTCTACAGTATCCGGTTGAACTGGTCCTAGACTATAAAATGTCATGCGGCTAGAATTTTGCGAAGGCAGAGGCTTACTGCTTCTCAGGAGGGAGGTTTGTGGTAATGGCATCCGGAGGGTGTATAGGCTCGTATTCCTGCCTGTGCATCTTGTGAATACATATACCCCTTTCATATCAAATTGCATACGTTGCATCCTTTCCGGCGTATTTCAGAATAATCTTGCTGCCACCTACATCTAGAGTCAACGGGGCGTGTATAGGCCGACCTCGATGTGGTCACGAACCTGGGTGCTCTTGTGGTCGATGTTACGCATATTAATGACAACCTTAAGGAACAACGAAAGTTATATACCGTCTAGGAATTCAGTTACATCGTATACTTTGCCTAAGAGCGAACGTATCAGCTGCTTCAACGTTATGCCACCTTTTGGAGTAGTATAGACTCAAGCTCACCGTGAACTATAATCCAACAGCTATCGCGGGTATTGTGGGTCGCCACCTCTTTTCCAGATATCATTGCTTGAGAAACCATAGTCGTGGAGGGAAGGCTTAGCTGGGTCCTTGATGTGTTGTGTGGAGGTGGAGAGAGATTCCAAAGGATACTGAGGGCCGTTTGAGCAGTGGGAAAGCCACTTCGGCAAATCGGCAAGGTAAAGCGAACCGAACATGACCTTATCCAGATAGGGGTTAAACCTGCCTGCCATAGACGCTCGAGATCGCCCCTGTCTGAGAGAGGTAGAGACAGGTTAGGTCATCCCAAATTTACAGTAAATGCTTTATTTGGGAGAGAGTGATAATACAGATGCTCTATGTATGACAGAAGGTTCCGTTGACGTGCTTAAAATTACAGTTTTTATACCCACAAATTATACCACTGCGAAAGCAGACCCTCCAGACTTTGAATCAAGTTCCACTGCCTCGCTGAGGCCTAAATATGCAGTTAATAAAATAAACTTGGTATCAGAGAATTTGAACAAATATGGCATACCCATTAGCTCGAAGAATTTCTTGGGATCCATGTTTTGAGCGGTGGCAAAGTCGGTACCTGTGGATCTCAACGACTTCATGGCGGCTCGCATACCGTGGACCATAGCTACACATGATACAAGTGAGAAAACTGCACGGGTTATACGTGTGAGTCATCTATGCTTCTGTCGATGGAGTCCTAGCTCACTGATGATTTTGGCGCCCATTCTCTCGGCCTCTTGCGTGGTGAAGGAAGGAGTAAGACCACCAGAGATGACATTGACCAAAACCTGGCATGCTGTCAGAAGATATTACATATAGGGAAAAGGTCTGCTTACTGGCTTAGGTGAAAGGGCGGCAACCGTCTGTCGGAGAAGTATCTCGGTTTTCACACCTTCAATGAAGCAAACATCGGCACCGGCCGCTGCTGCAAGTTTTAGGCGGAGAATTGCCTCATCCATCCCCAGAACCTGTGCCGAGTCTGTCCTGCCAATAATTACCTGCGCAATGGGTTAATAAATCTTTAAGTAATGGCTGAGAACTTCGTACAAAGTCGCAGTTCGGAATCTGGTCTCTAGCGATGACAGCTGCGCGTATCCTCGTGATGAATTCTTCGCGAGTAACCACTTGTTTTCCCATAAGATGTCCGCAACGTTTGGTCTGAACTTGATCTTCAATGTGTAGTCCAGCGATTCCAGCTTTCACGTATGCGTGTAGGGTACGGGCAATGTTGGCGGGACCACCAAATCTGAAGATTCAAGCCTTGAGGGCTAATTCAGAAAGAACTCTTGTAGTATCCTACGCACCCTGTATCAGCGTCAGCGATGACTGGAGTTGATGGACTGATGCTGGATACCATCTCTCCAGCCTATTTATGTAAGTCATTAGATCATGTCGATGAATTTGATCTGTGCGCATAAACTTACCTCTGCGAAATCGTTCAGTGTCGCAATTGCCAAGTCAGGTTGGCCAAGTCTAGAAGCGGTGGTGGCCGCTCCACTAAAAGTTCGGTCGACACCTCAAAATAAATGATACGACAGTGGAGAGGTATCTACCTTTGATACAAGCATTCGAATCCAGCTTCGATTGCGCATCTGGCGCTGATGCCATCACAAATTCCTGGGGCAACCTGGGAGGGGTCCAGCGCTTTTAGCATCATGTCTTATTAGCCAGGGCATTTATTACATACCACGATGCCAGGTCGCGCGAGTAGTTGACGCAATCGAGTTGCTGAGTTAGATGCCAGCGGCCCTTCTAGGTAGTTTTTGGGGTCTAAGCGTGGGTTGTGGTATGGTGTGCGCCCACCAAGAAGATCGGCATCAAGCCCTTCCAAGTAAGCTAGTACTTCCGGGTTGGTAGTGTGAGAGGAAGACGATTTTTCGATATCCATGACAGAGTCTTGTTTCTTTGGCCACCCTAATATCGGAGATGCAAACCACCGCAAGGTCGTGAAAAGTTGTTTGAAGATAAAGGGGAAGATTCTGAAGATGAACCACAGTCCCATCGCGTTCTAGTACAATTTAAAGGAAAGAAGATGGGGTAAAGGCTAGAAAGAGTAGGGATTCAGCCCCTGTCCATCAAGGCCGCTTATGAGTAGAAACGCGAAACGAAACCTACTGCGAGTAAGGAAGGTTACTCAGGATTAATGTCCGCCGCAAATGCTTTGAAAGGTTCTTTGTGCGGGAAATGTAAGTAGAGAGAAGATACTTTAAAGCCTCGGAGACTTTATCTATCATCCCCTTCCGGTGCGGTTTTCATTGCTTATCAGCGACTATGTTGAATGGTATGACAAGCTATCGCTTTTTGTTCCAGCTGGTGGGGCTTTTTCGCGAATATCGACCTGATAGAACGTGCCGAAATTCATCCTCGCAGCTTGATCCTCAGCACTATTCCTCAGTCTCGATGTATAAATGTAGAGGTGGGCGCCCCTGTCTCCAATCTGACCGTGCCAAGCGGAAGTGTCGGTTATGCAATTGACATCGTTGCTTCGTATGCTGGGTAAGTTGTCGGAGGTAAGGCGGACTTGTGCGGTTCCAAATTTGACAATTATAGACAAGTATAGGCGGTGGCCTTCCGATGTCATCAATATAGGTGTGACATTCCGCCCACTTTTGGTCAAGGCAGGCAATCAAAATAGACGCGGTCAGGCGTTTTTGGCGTCTGCCGTCAATCTACAGTGCTAGGTTTGCTTTCTCCTAAGGCGTAGTCAAAATCTCACTCGTGCAATTTAAGCACCTCTACGCAAATCGTGAAACCCTCTCTGGTCAGATAGAAAGGGATCCTATCAATCAACCACATACTGCGGTGTGAATTCGAAACTGAAACCAAGAAAACAGGGGACGCTAAATACATGTAACAACAAATACGCTCGAGAGCGATACAAGAAATACATCAAAAATGCTGGATAGACTGGTAGGCATACACATCACGAAACGAAGGCATGTCATTATATGACGGTAAAAGCAGAGCCTCCAGCGCGAGAATCAAACTCGACAACATCATTGAGTCCTGGTCATGGAAGTGGAAGATGGGATAGATTTAGCTCAGTCTTCAAACAAGGTGACGGCAGCTGAACATACCCATGACTTCGAAAAACTGTTTTGGGTCCATTCCACGCGAGGTCGAAAAGTCTGTGCCTGTCTTTTTTAAAGCATGCATGGCTGCTCGACAAGCGTGGACCATCGCCACACTAGAAACAAGCGAAAAGACTAGAAGACATTATACATAGAATGTTTATTATCAGGGGCCGCCGGTTCATAGGAAGCCACTTACTGATAATTTTGGCTCCCATTTTTTCGGCTTCTTTGTAAGTAAAAGATGGTGTCAGGCCTCCGGAGATTACATTGACGAGAACCTAGATCCCAACGAATTAAATTGGGGCGGAGATTCGAAATCAAAGTGCGTACCGGCTTGGGTGCCAGAGCCTTGACCGTGGATTCAAGAAGTTCCTTCGTGCGGACGCCTTCGATGAAGCAGACATCGGCCCCCACGTCTGCTGCCAGCTTCAAACGCAACACAGCCTCTTCCATACCTAATACCTGGGCCGAGTCGGTTCTCGCGATAATAACCTGATTGATTTGGTAATTCTTCAGCGCACAACGTAGCATAAATTAGGATGCAGTCCCTTACAAAGTCAGAGTCACCTGGAATTGAATCACGAGCCAGAACAGCAGCTCGAACTCGAGTCAAAAACTCTTCTCTAGAAACGACCTGTTTACCAAGTAAATGTCCGCAGCGCTTTGTTTGTACTTGGTCTTCAATATGTAAAGCCGCAACTCCCACTCGAGCATATTGCTTGACCGTTCGTGCAACCACGGTAGGGCCCCCAAAACTGTGAAATGTTTATGAGAACACGTAAATCGTTAGAACATCGCTACTGTACCCTGTATCGGCATCTGCGATTACTGGTGTCGTAGGATCCAAGCTGCAGACCATTTCGGCCGCCTATCAACGTACATAAGTCAATGGGGTGTATGCATCAGCCATGGGGAGGACGTACTTCGACGAAATCATTCATAGTTGCGATGGCAAGGTCTGGCTGTCCGAGTCGCGAAGCTGTTGTTGCCGCTCCACTAATAGGCATAAATGGAAGCGATTCAGTCAAACGTGATATACAAATACAAATTGCAGCGAACCTTTGGTAAAGGCAAGAAAATCCTCCTTCGAGGGCACACCTTGCGCTAATGCCGTCACATATCCCGGGGGCGACCTAGAGAGGACTTTTATGGCTCGATCGTGAAATTCAGAAAGTTCGTCTTACCACAATGCCTGGTCGAGCCAGCAATTGACGAAGTCTTGTTGCAGGATTATTAGATAGAGGGCCATCGAGGAAGTTTTTGGGGTCGAGGCGTGGATTGTAGTAGACCTTGGATATGACTTCGTCAGGTGTTAAAGGTTCCAGAGGCTTTTCGGTGTCTCGTTGGACGTTATCAATAAGTTTGCAGTTAGTTGTGCGGAAATAGTTCAGAGCTGGTGCCATGGCTCGAATGAATGTCAATAACGATTCGAGGAGGAAAAGGTCGAGAATAGATCGAAGTCGAGAGTACAACTGAGCGAGTTCCAAATACGTTGAACTATGTCTTCTAGACATGATGAGCTTTTCATAGAGAGCAAAAAGGACGAGGAGGAAAAGAATTCGAGGTGGGTGATAAAAGAAAAGGCTAAATCAGAACTAAATGCAGATTTTGATCTCGCCGAAACCCAGCGGGTCATGAATCGGTCAATTTTTTGCACCTTCACAATGTGTCTCGTCATTGGCTCCAGTCAGTAATTGAGCACGCCAAGGACTAAAATTTGATGGTCTAATTAGCAATGTGTCTGTAAGTGCCCGCTTCGACGCTACGGCATTCTAAGCTTGGCGTCTCTTTTAGCACTAGTTAGCGCCATACTGATCAAGTTATGTAAATGGTGTATGCTCACCCTGATGCAAGTCTGTTTTAGACACGGCACAATTTTCATTCAGCACTGCCTGAAAGTTGCTTCTCGAAGCCATACAAACTATTGCCCTCGAAGCTACTTGATAACTGATACCCAAATAACCCCAGATCCTTCCTTGGCAAACGGAGAGGTAAAAGTGCTTCCGGCTCAATAGGACCAGGCAATGTGGGGGCAATGTAGCCACAATTCATTTTGTGAAGCTGAACATGCGCTTATGTACAGAAATGCTGAAACCAAATACACAGACAAGGGTCGATGACAAGTTGATGAACCGAGGCTTGAGATCCAATTAGTTGGGCTCGGTGTGTAACTATTTGGCTACTGCTTCAGTATTCCCTTGGCAGCTGTGTTGCAAGTTGACTTAGCACAAGTTCATCCGACTTTGCTTCGCCACAACTCAATCGTCGCTAGAATCTCCAACGAGTAAAAGTGGCACGGTACTGGATCTGGTTTTTCAAGGGCGCTTTAACTTCGCATAACTAGCTTTGAATTCCTGGTTAACTGGATGGCTACAGGCTGTAACGAAAACCGGACAATCAATCCTCGTCGAATATCTCTGTGATCAGCTTTCTGGACGATTAATTGTAACAACTTTAATACACATATGAGCAAGAGATTCACGATCTACAATATTATCAACAGCTATTTTTGTCGTCAATGGTTGAGGAACTCGGCGATAGAGTGGAAATCACGACAATTGCTGTAGTGAACATCCTCACGGAATTCTTTGCTTAACTGGATGTTTTCTTCCAGTGCATCTAAAAAGAGGTACTGGTGACTTCCTGGGTCGCGTAGGGGGTATATGCGATATTAGTAGGTTTTTTTACACTTTGATTCTTTCGTCGGGGCTCGTGAAAGGGACCTTTTGCGTTAGACATAAAATCATTAGCCGTGATCAGACATCGTCTCAGCGTGTTTGTATTTTGAGGGAAATAACGAAGATATTTCATTCTACGCAGTGTTTTTCCTCTCTATCTCCGAAATTCAAGCAACCTCAGCGATGTCGTTGTTCTGAGAATCCTCTCGGGCCCACGGAGGCGCGGACAGTGACATGGCTCCAGGCTCGTTTCCGATACTTTTTTGAACAACTAAGCGGCCCTCCCTGTATCCCGCGCAAGTATATCTACTTTGCAAACAGATATCTTCATGCTCAGTACCCCTCAACCTTCCCCACATTGCTACCATGACTCTCATCCCTACCTCCGCCGTTGCAGATCACGCTAGCAGGGACAGCTGCTGGATCATCGTCCACAGTAAGTTCAACCCATATTTTGAGAATCGACAAGATATTGACCTCTACCTAGGCAAGGTCTACGATGTTACCGAATTCTTGGATGGTAATTCAACCTCAGTCTCCGTCTTGGCCGTTGTGAAGACTAACCATTTTCAGAGCATCCCGGAGGAAGCAAAATCATCCTGAAATACGCCGGAAAGGATGCAACGTAAGTTCATTAGCGCCACGCCGTGAACAGCCTTCTTACATCATTATCAGTGAGGCGTACGAGCCCATCCACCCTCCCAATGCTATCCTAGATAACCTACCTATCGAGAAACAGTAAGTCAATAGCCCTTTCTTGATACATGACCACTTATCTTATGTATCTCGTTACAGCATCGGTGCTATCGACCCCAATACTGTTGTTAAAGTTGTGAAGCAAGTTACCGAGGCTGACAAGAGGCGCCAAGCCTTGTTGGATGCCAGGCCTCCTCTCGATGAAATTCTTAACCTTCACGATTTCGAGGTGAGAACAACCTTAAACGGATCTTTGGAAGGCCTCTAACCCTGAAATGTACAGGCCGTGGCCAAAGTTGTTCTTCCAGACAAGGCTTGGGCATACTACTCTTCGGCATCAGACGACGAAATTACTATTCGTGAAAATCGTGCTGCTTTCCAGAGGTATGCGCTTGTTGAGACCTTTTGCCTGGTGTCTAACAGATTGTGGATAGAGTTTGGTTCCGTCCACGAATCCTCCGCGACGTTTCATCGGTTGACTGGTCTACAACCATCCTCGGATGCAGATCTTCTTTACCCGTCTACATTGTATGTTCATCTGAGCGCCTGTGGGGAAGCATTCGACTTACTTATCACCCAACCTAGTCCGCCACTGCTCTCGGAAAGCTTGGTCACCCAGATGGTGAACTGAATCTCACTAGAGCCGCTGCCAAGCACGGTGTCATCCAGATGGTGCGTCTAGTCCAGAGTCGAAGAATGAATAATTAATCAAACTTGTAATAGATCCCAACTCTTGCTTCTTGCTCTTTTGATGAAATTGTTGACGCTGCATCACCCGGTCAACCCCTCTTCCTTCAACTGTAGTTCTCATTTCTCACCTTTGACGGTGTACAACGGAACTAACGAAGCTTGTCTTGTTTTCAGATACGTCAACAGGGATAGGGAAATCACGAAGAAATACGTCCAACACGCGGAAAAGCGCGGAGTCAAGGCATTATTTATCACTGTCGATGCTCCTCAGCTCGGTCGTCGCGAAAAGGATATGCGCATGAAGTCTGTGGATGATGGCGCCGGTGCCAAGGTACAAGAGAACCAAAGCGGCGTCAAGAAGGATCAGGGTGTCTCTCGTGCTATCAGCGTAAGCACGACTCTCTCTCCCTCATCACGACGAAGCTTAAGGTACCCAATTAGTCTTTCATCGACCCCAGTTTGTCATGGAAGGATATCCCCTGGTTCCGAAGCATCACCAACAGTGTGTATCTCTTGGCTTTTACGAATAGAGCTATTTTGCTGATGGAAATGCTATTCCAGTGCACATTATCCTCAAGGGTGTCTCTACTCCCGAAGACGCCATTTTGGCATACGAGGCTGGATGCCAAGGCATCGTCCTAAGTAACCACGGTGGTCGTCAACTCGATACGTCTCGCTCTGGTCTTGAGAACCTTATCGACATCGTCGCTGCACTCAAACAGCGCGGCCCATGGCCCAACCCCAACTTCTCTGTCTTCGTTGACGGTGGTGTTCGCCGTGCCAGCGATGTTCTCAAGGCTATTGCCCTTGGTGCTTCTGCTGTTGGTATCGGTCGTGGTTTCCTCTATGCATTCTCCAGCTACGGTCAGGAGGGTGTTGAGAAGGCTATCGAGATTCTCCGTGTAAGTCTTTATGATGTCTTGAACTCCCAAAGTCAGATGTTGACATTTCACAATCCTTTAGGACGAGTTTGAGATGAACATGCGTCTCATTGGTGCTCGCAACATTCAAGAGATCGTCCCCGAGATGGTCGACGCCAGCGCCCTGTCCTCGCACGTCGGCATCACCCCCTCCGACAACCTCTACAACGGCACATGTAAGACCATTTATCTTTCAACTAAAAGCCTACCAGACTTATTGATATTCGCCAGATCAACCATTGGGCACTGCCAGATTCAGGGATGCCAAGCTTTAATCGCATTGACATTGGGAGTTGCATGCCGGAGAGAGACACTAGAGCTCGAATAAAAACTGTACTATTTGATCATCGCACGTAATTACACTTCACGAACCTAGAACAGCATTTATCTATATACCATGTTTGCCATGAAACCTGTTTCAGTTTGCGTTTCTTCGTTGAGCTCGTAATGGGGTATCATGCAATAAGTTCGAACCTGGAGTAATTCATCAGCTTTACGTACCTCTTAAGAAAATCGAGGGCTCATCTCGCACGTGTTGGTGTCAGAGAGTATGAGATTATCTTCAATAATATTTGAACAACCAAGCATGGTCGGGTAAGTCGAATTCTTCCTCTGTGTTGAACTTGATTCGCCAACGGGGCCATTTTGTGGTAAGAATGTTAGATCCCTGTCTATCTATGGTCCATAAAGAGCGATTGAGGCCGACTGTGGTGAGGGTTTGACAAGCGTTGGCCATATCTTCCAATAAAATTGGTAACCTCGTCAACGTCCCGTATAAGTGAAGAAAAGTAAGTTTTGGGAGTGTTTCCAGGGCGTCAATCTAGATGGATTTCTACGTCAGTGGAATTTTAACGGTGATGGAATATATGATTACCAGCGATAAAAGGTTGTAACCGCGCCAATCCATTGCGATTTGAAGAGCAATCAGGTTGGTGGGCAAACACTCGAGGAGATAACCCAAAGAATCATCCTGGAGGAGGCCAGTGTATACTCCCAGCACCTCGATGGAAGTAAGAGCCTTGATTACCGACAACAAATCTTGTCTGTCCTCTGTCTGAATGCCTGGAAGCCTGATATACAAACGCCGTAGCTGATTCCGATTTTCGAGGAAGTGAGTGAGATATGGTGCAGTTGACATGGAAGGTGTCTCCTCCCACATACCCAAATGAGAGGAAATCCGTAGTGATGTTAAAGCAGGTAGTATGTTTTGATTGCTGCTTGCGGACAAAAGCACGAGGAGTTGTGGTTGAAGATAACCAACCAACGAGAGTGACTCCAAAATTATGACGTGATGGAGGACAAGGTCAAGACCGATGAGTTCGTCGTCGTGGTTTAGCGTAAAGAAAATTTCGAGATTGAGCAGTGCATTAGACAGACGTATGGGTAAGTCACGGACGTGAAGGGCGGGGATACGAAGATCGGTCAGGTTGTGAAAAATGGGTGAGTCGTAAAGAGCGCCAATGTTGGGTATCGGGCAAAATTCGGCAATGTCCTGATCCTCGTTTAATCCATCGTGCACTTCCTCGTCATCTGGAAAATAGAAGGAAATAGGGAGATGCAGGCAAGTAAGTGAGGATAATCCCTGGATAGAATCCCAAGGAATCGACCTATAGATTTTCCGTTAGAAAACCCATACGTCAACAAGCAATATAAGACCTATACGATTGTATCACAAGAGATCGCAAGTTTGGCGGTAAGCTGTTTGCAACGACGTGGTCAAACAGCGGAGCACATCCGATCCAGCGGAAAGTTTCCAAGTTGCTTACGGCCTGGAGAGTGGCAGATATGTTGACTAAAGGAATGGTAGCATTAGATGAATAAGTAGCCAAAAGAATTGAGACTTGATTCATCTGTATGCACATTTCTCAAAAATGGCCAAACCGTCCATGAAAGCCACAATTGTCAGGCTCCTTACACCTTTGGCAAATATAGGATCTCGACAGATCCTGTTGAGTAACGCCCATGACCTACCCATCAATTTCAAGGCAGTCTCTTCCATCCATTCGGCATCAGTAGTATTGAGCATAGATAATCCACTGTTACTACCGATGAGATATATCCTGATTGATGAGAATAAAATTGGGAGAGCAAGTCCCCTAAAAAGAGAGCAAACGTTGATGCATGTTGATATTTGGGACTTTGGCACCTGCTTGAGAATGGAATTCCATATCTCGATAGGAAGATTTGAAGTCATAATACTCGAAGGACCAATTCACTGGCAAGCGTGTAAGTCTGGATCGAAAGCGGTGAGAGTCAGAAGTGAAACGATGATTGTCAAGTTGCACGCGTGGAATCAATTCGGAATCAGCTTTCCAAGTCAAGTTGAATACGTGACAATAAACAATCGCGTTGTCACACTACACGTGATGACTCAGCACGGTCTGGTGATTGTCACAGCCTACACGCGGACTGACTCAAGATCTTGAACGGCGTTGACTGGCGGTGCTTGTGAAATGAATCACAGATTAAATCGCCTACAAACCCTATGTTATTGTTTATTTCGCTTATAATCTCAAACCACGACATGATATCTCAGTTGCAACATGCCCCATAAACCTCTGACAGCGACAAACCTTGCTGAACATCAACATCGACAATGCGACTTGTTCATTCACAAGACATACCACAATCAACCATCTACACCTCCAAGTAGCAAAAAACCTCGTCATGGACCCCCTGAGTTGGTGAAGGCACAGTATCAACGAGGAATGGACTGGGAGGGAATTTTATTCAGCTGGCTTCGCGAGTCTGATTTGCTTTTGAGAGTCCCATCGATTCCTTTGGAATCCGAGCATCTCTTAGAAAACATCCAATTGGACGAAAGGCGCCACTTCTTTATATCAGGCTTGAACTTTATTCCCCCTCAAGATGAGTTGAACAACATCTATGAGGAGCTTGGTGAAACCCCTGTCGCTTTTGGCTTGGCTAAACCAGACCTATTGGAGATTACCAAAACCACGGGTGGGATTCAGTGGCGAGTGATTGATGCAAAAGCCTCCAAATTTGTCAAGGTTCGGTCAATACCTTAAGGTCGAATACAATCATTGACCTAAATTTAAATCAGACATCTCATCATATCCAAATCTACTTCTACACATTATGCCTCCAGCACCTACTGAAGGGCTCAACGTATCAATGTACAGGAACGGCCGGCGTCTGGCTACCTCCTAAAGCCACCACCCACCCGGTTGTGCCCGATTTAAATGATATCAAATCCATATCAATTTCTCTGCTAGCACCTGCCCTCGATGTACTACTTTTTCGACAGCTTCCTGAGCTTTTGACGGCGTCCGAGGATCGAGCTGCGTGGCTTTACAACCCCACTTGTCAGGGATGTCGATTTCAACAGGAATGCAAGTCTCGCGCTCAGCAGGAGGAGACCCTAGGAATTATCCCGAACCTTACAACGGAGCAGGCTCAGGTCCTCAAGGATTCCCTAAGAATCACCCATATGAGCACCTCGTCAAACGCAAAGCTCACCGACATTGAAGACCTCCATTATCTTTTGAGCAACCCTAACCGTATGAAAATGCTGGCTAGGAAATCACCATCTTTGCTTCGGAAGGTTAAACGAACCCTCTCAATTCCCAAAGGTGCCATTTTCGATAAAGGCATCTTTAGTCCTGTCGTGGAAGCTGCGCGAGTCAAACAAGTTCAGGTGAATTTGGATCTCCATTACATTTAACGTTGAATACTGAAACGAGTATAGGTGGTACTCCGACGGAATTTTACGTGCCCAAAGATCGAAGACGTGGCCATCGTGCTCTCCATGATCAACGATCCCGCCAGCTCTTCTGTCGGGCCAATCTTTTTCTGCATTTCGTCCTTCTCATCGGAAATCCAGCTCCCTCAAACAGTATATTGCGACGGAGCAGATCTGATCACGAAACTATCCGCCCTTCTACGCATGATTGATAACTTCCAAGCACTATATTCGCGCAAATACACGGTTCAAGTCTACGTTTGGTCACCGCAAGAGCAAGCCGCGCTCCAAAGTCATATCATTCACAGCGCGCTCTCGTCAACTGCGGTGCCTGATGATATTCGCCTTTGCATTGCAGCATTGGCGCAAGGAGCATCCCTCTTGCAGACATCCTTTCAACCTATTTTGCTATCAGGCCATCTGCTCAAGTTCTTATCGAAGGCGAGCCAGAAGAAGGAGGATTATCAAGCATGTCTCAAGAGACTAGGGCTCCCAACGGATGGCACCATCCCCGTTCTTCGCAAACGTATCGACGACGAAACTGAAAGGTTTCAGAAAGAGGCAAATGAAGAAAACCAAGAACAAGCGGATAGAAAGTTTGGCCAAGTCCCTCGCGTTATAGCCCTCAAACGTGAGGTAGAACGTCAGCTTGCTCTTCCTATCCCTGGTTCTTGGGATTTGGCAGAGTGTCATTCCATTCTTCTGCCAGAATCTGCAGACGTATGTCCCACAGAAGAAAATATTTTCGCAGGATACAGGAAGTCCAAGCATGAAGACTACCGCAAGATGCTTCAGCAGCGAAATCGCCTTGTATATGATATCCTAGCGGAGCTGCGTAGACGGGCTATTCGTCCAAGCACTCAATCACTCCTAGTCAATGACGCATCCTTCCTTTCCACCAAATTTATGGATCTGTGCAGGCAACCACAACTTCGCAAACTATTTTACATGCAACAGGTCTGTCGTTTATCTATGTCACCAACGACTATGGCTTACTTTTTTTTTTTTAGTTTGAAGTTTTAACAAAGTTGAATGAACTGTGGCGATCACGTATCGAAGGTTGTCCAGACGCCCCAGTGGTGGAATATAGCCACACCCTAAAGGGCAGCCGTCGATGTGAACACATATTCCGCCTTGTGTCTGGAGCGATTGACACACCTGCCACAGACAAGAGTCAATCCTTTTACGCCCACCTTCTGGCACTAGACTCTGCTGACGATGACAGCCTGCCTGTCGAGGCAATGTTTGATGACCTCGCTCTCTCAGGCCTCCCATTCCCTCTCACTACCCACACTAGAAAGGCATGGGAAAACCAACCTGATAGTGTTCGTCAAGGGCTTTCGATAGCCAATGTTTCCAACGTTACTCCAGACCCGGATACAGGCAACACATTGGTCTCTCTAACAACATATGGCTCCCTCGGTCTACAGGCTGGTCTCTATTATCGACTGTCACCTCGTCTGGTCGACTTTAATACCAGCAAGGTACTATCAGCCCTGTTCGAGGCGGACCTCGGTTGGGAATCAGCAGCAGATCCAAACGCTGATGAGGCGACGCCTCAACATCACGACATACCCTTCCTTCAGCTCATTCTTGACCCATCCTCATTTGGCCCTGCTCCAAGAGGTACAGCACTCCTAAAAGCCGAAAGCGATATTCAACGTCTTTTCCGTGAACTGAGGGATCTAGAGTTGAGTAGCACAAACGCGGCTCGTCTACTGGTCCTGAAGGCATCACAACATCGTGCTACACAGAGGATAATGTCAAGTAGATTGTCCGTTATATGGGGACCTCCAGGCAAGTGCACAAAATAATACCTACATATCGACATACTAAGGATATTGGGTTTAGGCACTGGAAAAACATACACGGTATCGCTATCTTTGTTGCGCCTTATCGATGCTCTTCGTAGGCAGAGAGACATGACTCCGAAGATAATCTTTATTGCAGCTGTAACTCATGCCGCGATCGAGGCATGTCGAAGCAAACTCGCGTCTCTTATGAACACCTACCGCTCCATCAAGGACGTACCTATTCAATGGCTGGACGACGTTGTTGTGGAAGTTGTCACACAAGCTTCTACTCATCAACTCCCAGATAGACGGACCTCCAGACCTATTGTGAATATTTATGCGGGGACGATCTACCAAGTAAGTCGATCTCAACGCGCTATAGTCATGATATCTGAAGCCGTCTTCAAGCTCTACAATTTCTCCAAACGGGCGTCCATGGAGGTGGACGTATTGGTGATTGACGAAGCAGGTCAAATATCTTTAGCTTCGACCGCCCTGGTTTTGAGATCACTGAGCAAACAAGGACGGATTATAATTGCTGGAGACTCAGAGCAGCTTGCTCCCATTCTCTCGGCAGAGTACCCGAAGCTTTCGCCGTCCCCTCTTTTTGGGTCTGTCTTGGACTGCCTGATGGCAGCTCCTTCTGCAGTTACACAGGACCCATCCAAAATAGATATGGACAGCTCTATGCCACAAATACTCTCCTCGCAAGACACCATCGTGCAGCTTACGGAAAACTTCAGGTGTGTAAAATGGCGCTCAACTTGTGCTCACTGCTTATACCGGGTCTAGGTTAAATCCAGATCTCGGAGAGTTCGTCTCGACGATTTATTCAAGACAATTTAAAGCGCAGAAATTTCAGGCCAAGCAGCTCGCTATTTCTCTCACTAGTCTGGATAATCATGATTCATTTGATGAAGCAGGCTTTATGAAAATTTGCGACGTTGGAAAGGAATTCTTATCTGCATTGGGCCATGTGATGTTGAGACAGCCTCAACTCCTGTTGTCGCCTCCAGAGATCGACAGCAAAGCGTCATCTAAGGAGCCTCAGGACGCAGCGCTTACACACAGGCCGGTCTCCCTTTCCCTGATCCGCCTTTCTACGTGGTCTTCTTCTACGCATCGGGTGGAGTATGAAGCTCATGTTCGCACCGAGGCAACTTTGGCAGCTGCTCTGGTTTTTTGGTTGAGGCAGTGCTCCCCAGGAGATGATATTTTCGTTGCCACTCCACACAGAATCCAGCGTGAAGCCGTAAAGAATGCTCTCCGTTCCTTGCATCTCGATGTTGACAGGACCAACAGCCCAGTCGGTGCGGGGACCCCATCTAGTACTACTCGCCCGTTGATTACCGTTGACACGATCGAACGTCTTCAGGGTTTGTCGTTCAAGTTTTTCCAGATTCTGCAGATGGCTGAACGTACATTTTAGGTTCTGAAGCTGCATTCGTGATTTGTTTATTCTCGTTGCCCAGGTCTGCTAGTTCGGACCTTGGCTTCCTCCTGGAACGAAGACGGTTAAATGTTGCCATAAGTCGCGCGAAGACTATGTGCATTTTAATTAGTTCAGAGGAAGTCCTATGTCCTCCTGTTCGAGTGCTTGCAGATGAGAATGTCGTTAAAGGATACACATTCTTGAAGGCATACGAGAAACGAGCGTGGTCCTATGATTTATCTTGGATGTCGATGCCTAATCTTGTCATTTGATTTTTTGTAACATTAATGTTCAGGACGTTTGTAACGGCGGGCGTTAAACTGAGTTAAATACCTTTTTGGGGTATGCCCCTGTCTGACACTGTAGCATGACGCGTGATGATGATGTTTGATGAGCACGCAACTGTCTCTTGAACCATGTTCCCCCCTCCTCGCGATCGACCACAAGCAGGAGATGCACCTGTGCGCGGAACTGATAATGATGCTGCTCTTGCAAGACTTTCTGCTGTTCAAAAAAGTTATCTCCAGGATCCTTTTATCAAGTATCTTGTCCCCCGAGCTCACCTCCAACCTCCTCGTCCACCTTTGATAAACATTGGAACATATGTCAGATCTGCAGGAATTGATGAGCTAGTTGATCAATGGCTACAAGTCTCCCAGCAAGCAGAGAAAAAATGCCAGATCCTCAGCCTCGGAGCGGGTAGCGATACTAGGTTCTGGCGCATTGCGGCATGTAAAGCTCAATTCTCTCAAGGAGAAAGTGTAATTTACGAAAGCGAACTGATCAGACTGGACCCCTCAACAAGCAGCTGAGGATGTACATCGAGATTGATCTACCAGATAATACAACCAAGAAGGCAATGGCCATCAAAAAACACAGGGAGCTGGTCAATATTCTGGGTGAATCAACAGTTGGTGTGTTTCCGCTTTCCGTCCACAACGGTTCAAACCGATTGAGCATACCCCACTAGCCCAAGGAGGGACTGCACTTCGTTCATCCAGATATAACCTTCTACCAGGGGACCTTAGACATCCACCCGACGAATTGTTCGGACCGCTATACAGGGAGGGAGTAGAAGGACAACCCCCTATCCTCGATTCAGAACTACCAACTTTAATCCTGTTCGAATGCGTCTTGGCTTACATAGAGCCCACCATATCCTCACGACTTCTCCGTTGGTTCACGAACGTGGGCCAGCAGTCCTCAGGCGGTGTGCTGGGATGCATAGTCTATGAGATGTTTGGTTTACTGGATGCTTTCGGAAGAGTCATGATCAACAATCTTAAGGTCAGTGTCCTCCTGTCAACGTCTTATGACCGCCTGTAATGAACATTAATCTCACAAATGAACGAAGGAGCGTTCGATAACCATACCTGGGGCGATGCCTTACAATACAATAGGAAGTGTCTCAGACAGGTTGTTGGATTCGGGTTTCAAGTCGGCACAAGCTTTGACCCTCAAAGACATCAGGCGGGATTACACGTCGGAGGAAGAACTTGAAAGGTGAGGGGTTACAACCTTCTGCGTTTTTTTTGACATGATCCTAATCGCGGTGATAGGATTTCCCGACTGGAATTCCTGGATGAAACCGAGGAGTTGGACCTTGTGTTGGCCCATTATGCAATTTCATGGGGTCTTGAGGCACATGGCTCAGCAGGCTCTTTTTGGAACCAATGGAGCATAGAGAAAAAGCCACGTTCAAAGGACGAAGATTGAGAATTGGTAACTCTGTGTAGTCCGATCCAAGTGTTGGAAGTAGGTGGAATGCATATTGAAGTATATAATGTACACGTGGAAGGAGTCAATAGAATCTAAGTGGGTATACAAGGAACTGATGATATGAAGGCAGAGCACATTTAGACGACCTGGAACGCCGAACCACCAGCTTTAGAGTCAAGTTCAATGACTTCGTTTAGACCTTCAAAGTTGGCAAAACGATCAGTTAATTTGTCGCTTAGAGCCAATTGTAAAACCTACCCATAACTTCGAAGAAGGATTTAGGGTCCATTCCCTTGGCAGAGCTGAAGTCTGTTCCAGTCTTTTTCAAAGAGTGCATAGCTGCGCGCACGGCATGCACCATTGCCACGCATGATACCAATGAGAAGACTAAGAGGAACTGGTAAGGAAGGTGCTTGGTTGTTCTGGTAATTCGATTACTCACTGATAATCTTGGCGCCCATTCGCTCGGCATCCTGGTAAGTGAAAGAAGGTGTGAGACCACCAGAGATGACGTTCACCAAGACCTTTAATCATCAAAGATTTAGTTAAGCGAATCCTGAGCTTTAAATAATATGAAGCTGCTTACAGGCTTGGGCGCCAAAGCGGCAACAGTAGACCTCAGAAGTTCCTCAGTCTTGACACCCTCAATGAAGCAGACATCAGCACCCGCATCGGCAGCAAGCTTCAAGCGAGTGATAGCCTCCTCCATGCCCAAGACCTGGGCTGAATCAGTTCGTCCAATGATGACCTTAACAATAAAGTTAGACTTCAATAAAAAGCTAGACAGAGAGGGGTCCTTACAAAGTCAGAGCCTCCAGGAATGGCATCACGAGCGATCACGGCAGCGCGAATGCGAGTCAGAAACTCTTCACGAGAAACAACCTGCTTGCCCATCAAGTGGCCACAGCGCTTTGTCTGGACTTGATCTTCAATGTGAAGACCAGCAACACCAGCCTTCGCGTATTGCGTCACAGTGCGTGCAACATTGATGGGGCCACCGAAGCTAAGATGATATTTAGCACTTGTTGGAAAGCAAGAGCGGTGTTCCCATACCCAGTGTCGGCATCTGCAATGACAGGAACGCTGGGGTTGATACTGCAGACCATTTGAGCAGCCTATTGTACCTTGTAAGCATGTTACACAATATAGCTACTGACGGGATGCTCACTCCAACGAAGTCGTTCATAGTGGCAATAGCCAGATCAGGTTGGCCGAGACGGGAAGCAGTAGTCGCAGCACCACTGTCAAATGTTAGACATAGGAAGAAAGGAAGTAGAACACCAAGCTTACCTTTGATACAAGCAATCAAAACCAGCTTCCAAAGCGCAACGTGCGCTGATACCATCACAGATACCAGGGGCAATCTGACAGGCGACCTAGGGTGAGCTGGGATGAACATAAGTAAAAGGCCACGACACATACGACAATGCCTGGTCGCGCAAGCATTTGCCTCAAGCGGGTAGCAGGGTTGGAGGAAAGAGGTCCCTCAAGATAGTTTTTAGGGTCGAGGCGGGCATTGTAGTAAACACCGTCGCGAGTCTCAACAGATTCTGCAGAGGGTGCAGAGGGAGTGGGTGCAGCAGCAGCAGCATTGTTGTTGTTGGAGAAGTAGTCGAGGCCTGGCATTTTGAATGGGTGGCAGTGAAGCTTGAAGAGAGTGCTGAAGCTGATGAAAGCGGAAGACGATACTGATTTTTACAAGACTTGTTGCTCCTCTTTTAAAGGTGCGCAATTGCAGTAAACCATTTCGTTGGACATCCAAAAAGAAGTGAGGAAGTGAGATGGATCTCCATAACCTAGGTGAATTCGCAGCTTCGGATAAACGTCAGCTAAACGATATGGGTCTTGGCGACTCTGCGTCTAATCTAAATGAAACCTTGTTCCACGTCGAAAGAGGAACACTCCGCCAAGCAAATGGAAGCGGACGAAGTCCAGCCCCTGGGTAAGGAAATGTGGGACATCCCGTTGTCCCAGAAAGGGTAGTAACAGCGCCAAAAACGCCGTCGGTGCGTCGTATTTCCTTGAGTAACATCACCAAGAGATAGTCCAACGGTAGCCGCGCAGATTCGAGGTTTCTGCGCAGATGGCACTTCAAAAGGGGCGGAGCTAGAGTGGTGAAAACGATTGTCGGTGGCCATTTTGGTCTCGCGTGAGGGCAAAATGCGTATTCAGGGATGACGGAACGGAAAATTAGTCGCATATCATTCTAAACATAACCCTTCGGCCAGTAACGAGTTGACCGGCCTATCCAACTTCTGATACAACTTGAGTGCTGCACACCGTAGTCAACAGAGATACATACGGTATGCATGCGGATTTTACAGCGAGTTCCGCGCCATTTACTCAAAGGATTGAGGTCCGTATTGGTTGAATCATTGGCCGTGCACAACAGCTATTAGCAATCCGTATCACCAAATTGGTCTGAGATGCCATTCCTGCCTCTCAATGTCGATCTCTCTCGCTTCATTTGCGACCCTGCAGCCGACAGGAAGGATAGATAGAAAACTCAAGCGACGACGTCATTGCAATTTGAGGCATCTGTAAATGTCGCCAGCCAAGAGTTCCCGGATAATTTGGGAGTGCCGTAAAAAAAGGGCTTTTCATTAGAAGTTTGGTCATAAAAAGATAGGCAATATGCGGAGTTATGGGCGAATTTCATGCATGGAGCACCGTTCAACACTTGGAAGCACTCTATTGAGGGAAAAGACGCAAAAATAATCAGTAAACTGAATGGTAAAGAAGTAAGGACGAAGTGAATTTTCAGAGAGAAGATCAAGCCATTCGGCCGAACATTTGAGAGCGCATATGCCTCCCGTCTCAAAATAAAACTCTTTGTGAGTGATACAGAATTTTTGCATCATAGAAGAGGAGTACACTTGAAAGGAATCTCACCTATGCAAAACAGTGGTCGTTGTGAAAGAGAGGGCCATAAATGGTATACGCATGTCCTGGCTCTTCACAAGTTCTTCTGTGCCAATAGAGCATTCGGAACTGCTGCATTTACCTGGCTAGTTGGCGGAACAACCAAACCCTTCCCAAGCTGCTAACCTAAACGGGTCGGCACAAGAAACACTATCGAAATCTCAGTCTTTATTTTACATTGTAGCAGTCAGCGGAGCTCCTCACCTAGTAATGAACACGTCATGCATCCGCTGTGACCATTGCCGAATTTCTCGTCTAAGTTTAGAGATTGGACTTTTGAATCCGCGAGTCTGACGGAGCGGAGCCGTCTTAATGAACATAGTATCTGTTTAAGCATTTGGTATTGTGCGGAGGGAGACATCGTCGAGATCATGATTTCAAAAGGGAGACGTGCAGATGTTCATCGAGGTGAACGCCGAAGATGAGGACTGCTGGTGCAGCACTTATTTAAGCCTAAAATCATTGAGTATTCAGAGTCCGAAAATCTCAGAGACTTTAGAGCGATATAATGAATAGTTCCTGCAATAAACACAGGGTTAAACGCTTAAAATCCAGGAAATTGTAAACGAGATGATGAAGGTTGGCATAACGGAGACGCGACTCGCTTGCTCCCGCATTCGCTGTCTGCTGACATAAGCGTATGGATCGCGGAATTGGCGACTTGGAGTCTTGGACAATTCATTGTTGCTCACTCTCTGTGCCCTGACCGTCTCTGACATCCAGTAAGTATGTTTGAGGGTAAGATAAACTAAGATACCAGCAAATCATCTCCGAACACCAAAGTCAAACAAAGTATGCATGCAATACGTTGCGTAAGATTATTAATAAAGTCTAGGTCAAAAGGCTACAGTACCAGTGTAGTACAACGGAGAGAGTTCCATTTAGATTCGTGAGGGTAATATTGAGCGACTGAGAGAGTTTTGAAAACCGAAAAGCATGAGGAAAGCTAACAAGAGTGTATAATGCGACAAAAATGTGAGGTTATGGGGGTGGAGGGATTGCATGTATGTGCGGTATGTAAGTATGTGAACATTGAACAATGGGGTTGGGCGAGTGGTCCGAAGAAGCTTTGATACGGGGTAATTAGCTAGGTAAAAGCAGTGAATGTCGGGGACACGTCCAGTGTAGAAAGTGCGGGAGAGGTCCGTAATAAAAACAAATTAACATAGCGAGATAATGTGGGTATGTCGACATGATTAATATCCTCTTGAGGGTCCGCGTCCATTCATGTTACCGCCCTGTGATTGCTGCGGGTTGTGCTGCAATCCAGGAGGAGGCTGCGCGTATCCCGCAAGCATATTACCGCTCATCTGTCTGGCATGTTGTTGCTGCTGCTGCGGTTGCTGAGGCGAATATGACTGATAAGGTCCAGGTGATGTCGTGCGGAAGTTATCCAACATATTGCCACTCATCTGTCTACCATGCTGAGGTGGCTGATTGTAGGCTTGATGAGGGCCCGGTGAAGGTGTGCGAGACGACGCCAACATGTTTCCGCTTGGCTGTCTACCATGTTGAGGTTGCTGACCATACGCTTGATAAGGGCCTGGAGACTGTGACCGAGGCGATCCCTGGAGCGGGTTACCGCTGCCTTGTCTTGCATGGTATGCTTGAGCTTGCTGGCCTTGGAGGACATTGCCACTGGCCTGCCTTGCATGATACTGCTGCGCTTGCTGGGGTGATTGCTGTCCTTGGAGCGGATTACCGCTTCCTTGTCGGGCGTGGTTAGAATGGGGTTGAGGAGGATACTGTGTCGCAGAATATGGTCCAGGAGATTGCGTACGCATCTGTTGGTTATTGGCCAACAAATTACCGCTCATCTGCCGCTGGTGGGATGATGCCGAACCTGGACTGGCGGGATATGGGCTTGTCTGTTGGTTGTAGGAATTGAGGTTGTCGGTAGATATATAGGTTGGGCTAGGCGAGTAACTCCGCTCTTGTGGTCTATGCAGAGGGGCTTCCCTCATGCTTGCGTTGGATTGCTGATACATGGAAGGGGGTAGTGATGGGGTCAACGACTGCTGAGAAATAAAGCCGTGAGGTTGCATTGCCATGGTCCGAGAGTTAAGGAGTGGTTCTTGCATGCTGTCCATGGTATGCAATTCGATCTCGTTAGCTGAGGAAGGACCCTGCGCCATATATTTCTCGTATCCAGTTAAATTCTTGCTAGGTGAATTTGCATAGTAGCCACCCTGAGAGCCGTGTAACGTCGTGCTTGATTCGAACATTGCCGTTGTAGCGATCGAGCGTTGATCCCAATCCAGTTCGCCGCGATCGCGCTGGTACAAAACAGGGTCGTATTCCAGTTGGCTCTGTACGAAAGTTTAGTGTATGTTCAGCAAGAACAATAAAACTAAGTATCTGACCTGGTCGATTGCAGCAATTTTGATACCACCAGGAACAACTTGAGCTTCCATCTGCTTTCCGCCGTATTCATCAAGCTTGGTCTTATCTTGGTGAATTTTACCCTGATAAACCTCGCTGAGTAACGGTATCATTTTCTTGTGCAGCATAGGAGTGAAAAGATCAGTATGCAAAGCGGGATGGCCGAAGCGTTTCTCCAAGCGGTTGCTCTTTGCATCAGTTCGTTCTGAGTGGACCCTGGCCATCTGGATTTCTTCCTCAGTTGGTGTGAAGTAAGTGAAGGCAGGCACATAGGTCTTGTTGATGTAAATTTTGAAGAAGAATATGATGAAAATCGGCGGGACCGTCGACAGCCACTGTAGGGACCGGAATCGGAACTGAAGACCAATTGCTGCAAGAAGTGGTTAGAAGGATGTTCTATTTTGCGAACAAGGACAAAGTAACATACTCAAAATCATGAGAGCTTGCATCAGCAGTACGCAAAAGAGCAATCGGTTAATGACGACATTCCAAATACGCTATTGCGGAAACGGTTTAGCGAGATGTCAGTCAATGAAGAATGAACTTTCACTTACACCTCCGCTCTCCACCTTAGACACGAAGACAAACATCAATTGATACTTCATAACCCACGAAGTCATCCAGAGAACAACAGCTGCGGCGACGACAACCAATGGTGCAAGTGGGGCAAACACAAGGCCAACGGCTCCCATGAAGAGCTAAATTTAGGTCAGACAACAGCGTATTGTTTAGACGCGACACAACGTACAATGTTAGAACTGTGAGATGGCGTATTTTTATGAGCCATCCGACAACAAATGTAACAGATGTGTCACTTACTAATACACAGCATACTGGAACTCCGGGGGCTGAGTCCATTCGCGGATATCTCGAGGTGTTCTGCCAAAAACGCTAAAAGCAAGTAATTTTAGTCGCATACCCCAAACCCAACTCGAAAATAACGAACCGAGTCTTGAAGGAGAGCCAGACAAGGTTGATGATTTGTGCGAGGTCAAAAACAACAAGGAAACCACGGAGCCTATAAATCGAATCAGTACAGCCTGAGCAGCTGTGTTTGGCATCATTACATCAAGCGACGTACGGGAAGAATGTGAGCCAGTAAGACGACTGATTGATGTACGTGGTGTGAATAGTACTGGGTAACTCTGCACCAATAATAAGAAACGCATCCGGCTAGCATGAAACAATTACCGACCATGAAGGTTGTTGATAATATCCCTAAAGCTAGCCTTTCCAATCTGCTGAACGATATTTTGCACCGACTGGAAAATGACTCCGATCAAGGTGAAAATAACGAGCTGACTGATGATCAAAAAGGTGAAGTAGCGAGCGATAACGGCACGATCGAGTTTAGAATGCGTCAAAGCACCCATGTATTTGGTCAACCATCGCATGATGATAGGAAGGAAAAAACCAAAGAATCCAGAGACGGCGGGGGGCAGCACACCAGAAACAACGGCAAATGAGCTAGGCGAGGATTTGGCCCAATCGTCAAGGAATTTAATGTAACCGCGAATCTTGGACGATAAACATGAGGCGTGTCGTTGCAATATTTCCCGGGGGGTAAACATACCTGATTCAAATTGGCCAGGAATGAAATAACCAAAAGCGGGACGGTGTTGAAGAAGCAGACAAACGACAGCCAGATAAATCCAAGGAGACGCTTGCGGGCCAGTTCTGCATCAGTGCAGTTCATGTTCCCCCAAATCTAGAAAAATATGAGGCGTCTGTCAATGACATGGTCATTTTCATTCTTACAATGTCTTTGGGATTTGGGGCTAGGTCGAACTCGGCACCCTTGTAGTTCTTTCCAGCAATCATTTTGGCGACAATATGTGCATAGGGGACGGCAGCCATACTGGCGAAACCATAGTTTTCTGCCTTGCGCGTGTCGATTTCATTGCGATACTCCTCAATTGCAGCCTCAGTGCGTTTAAGTTTAGCCCTAATGAAATATGCGATGAGATGTATATCAAAACAAGGGGAATGAAGCTCACGTGTAGAAATCAATAGCATCCTTCTTAACGCCTCCCATGCCGCACCATCCACCCATGCGGATAGTGGGCCGCTTGGATTTGATTTTTCCGCCTTTGAGGTACTTGACAAGAACTTCTTCAAATTCTCGGACAGTTTGATTGTGGTATTCAATCAAATCTGGCAGTCTTCCGACTTTGCGACCGATATGCACGCTTGTTGTAGGGTAGGGAACCTTCAAAGCCTCGAAAATGACACGCAGACCTTCATCCGTTTGGTACTTCTTGGGAACGTGGCGGACTTGGAGTGTGCGAGCATAGAATGACTGGAGGTATTCTGGAGACCTAAACCATGTGTGGCGTAGTTTAATCATGGCTCTCCAATGATAGTCGACACAATACACGATGAGGAAAGTGATGAGGTAAGTGACGACGACATGGGCATAGAGGAATGAGCCTCCCACGTCACGGATGGTAAGCATGCTGAGAATGTCTCGACCTTTAGGCTTTACATTCCTGAGGTTGTAGACGACGTTGATTGGAATGAGGATAGCACATGTGAGGAAGGCAATTCCAGAGAATAGTGTGCGCATGAGGCGCAAGAAGCGCAGGAAGGCCACGGCATCAAGACCGACTTTGTCGAGTAGTTCTGGCTCCTTTGTGTGGAGTAATGGAGGCAGCCATCCACATATTGAGTCTGATATCCGTGGAGGAGGTTTGTCGCCTTCATGGTATTTAACCTTGGGCTCGTAAATAATCTGAAAAAGGCAGGGTAATTAGCGCGCCCGCCAAGGTTAGACGAGAGAAAGGGCCGTCATTATAATCCCTGAGATATAAACACAAGCCCTGGCAGGGATTTTAATGACTAGCGGGTATGAAAGACTTACCTTGTTTTTAGGACGTAGAAAGTTGAATAATAGGACGGTAACCAGCTATTAATGATCTAGTAAGTGGCAAGTGTCATTGACAGGTAACGTTGTAGCCTACAGAAATAACGCTCATGAGGACGACTTGAGAGCCCACTGAGGCGGGCGCCAGCGTCCGCGACTCCTCTGAGAAGACACCATCGATGTCGATTCCACTCATATGGGAGTTGGTTGGTAGGCTAGCTGGGCCTAGAGTGGAGTAGATATTGGGGTAGTGTAGAAATTAAAGGACCCTGCCTGATAGATTGACAGAGATATGGTCAGAAGAAAAAGAAAGAACGTGAGTTATGGCTCTTGAATGCCAAATCTTGAACTGAATGAGCTTGTGGTAAAGTGGAGAAAAGTGTTGGGGCCGCCAAAAGACCAAAACAACAATCACTGCTTTTCACCATTTATTACTCCTTTAAGTAACTCTCAATTTGGATCAACCACAAGGTCCATACTCATTCACCCCCCAATTGTTCTATTATCAGTAATCAACCACGGTCTACCATCTCCGCTACTAGTACTATCCACCTTCACCCATTAAATTATTTAAAATACGAATAACCTGCCCAATAGCTTCTTTAACTCTTTCTCTGTCAGAATCTTTAATTCTCTTGCTAAATCGACCCTCAAATTTATCCGGGTGAAAGCGTAGGAATGTTTCCCGCAGTTTTTCTTTTCTTTCTCTTTTCTTCAAGTCAGCATCGGCCTGAGAGTCGGCATCTGGAATAATCGTCACTGGTACTGGCAGTAAAAATGAAGACACTGCTTCCATTGTCAGCTCTTCAACTGTGATCGAATGTGTCGTTGTTGTAGAGTCTTTGTCTGATTTTCCCAAGTAGGCTGAAAATATCGGCCATGGAATATCCTCGAAACTGAGCATCGCTTGGCTATCCTCGGTTACAGGAGCAAGCAACGCCAACCATCGTGTGTGGTACGCAGTTCTTGCGTCATCGAGCTTGCGGGATTGTCGCATTGCCTTCTTTCGTCGTCGCTCGTTATCGGCCTGTCTTTCCAAGCGTGCTGTCTCTGATTTGCGCGCTTTCCGTTCAGCTTGTCTGGCTTCACGGGCAGCTTTTTTGCGCTGCTGCTCGGCGTATTCCTCAGCATGCGTTTTCCTGTACGCACCAAAAATTAGTCGAAGTTCACAATTTCCCTTTTTAAACATTTACTTGCCTGTACATCCCCGCTCTTATCCACTCGGCATATTCCTCGTCATCTAGCATGCTGGGGTCCATCTTCAAGAATTCATCTTCATCCATTTTTAGACGACTACTTCCTGTACCCGTTGTCCGCCAGCGGTCAGGCACTTGAGCAAAGTCGTTGAAACGCGCTTCAACCGAATCCAGTCTTTCGTCGTCTCCCATAGCATCAAACATCTTCTGTCTAAACATTTCTTCCTCTATTTCCGCTCTCAGGGTATCATAGTCTGGTTTATGCGCCGTAGAGGGATGTGTAGGTTGGGGACCATATTCGCTTCCCTCTTCATCGCTAGAGGCCCATTTCCGTTGAGGGTGTTCGTCTTCTTCCAAGTGAACTCGTTTAGAACTCGAGGCGTGACCGCCTTCCTGCCTTCTCTTTTTCTCCCGCCGTCGCTCTTTCTTTAGTCTACGTTGCTCTTCTTCTTCTTCAGGGGTACGTTTGAGCTTGAGTTTATTTTTGGTCATTATCGGACCCAATGATCAACATAGGGCTCAAGCAAGTGAAAGGTAGTGAGGGGCGTTGGTCAAGGAGATTCGGAGAGCTTGTTTGGTATCGTTTGTCACCCACTTGCACTGACATCACCAGTATTTTCGCCTGGTATTCTCGCAAGAGCAAGAAATAGATTGGAACAATGCATCCAACGAAGCTTAAATTTGGATTTGAGAAACCGTCTAGATGTATTAAAATGGTAGGTTGTTCACTCACCTCTGCAGTTCCCAAGTGCTGGACGCTCAGCCTCGCTTGCCGAATGGCTGCATAACGAGCTTACGAATCGGTTCAATGACCCCTCTGGAAAACATCGGTGAGAGATATATCGAGGCGGCAATGCGAACAGGAATCAACGCCTAAAATATGTTAATGAGATATCCGTTTCAAGAACAATAATCGTTTGTTCTCACTTTTGTAACACCATACGCAACCACTGCATTGGCAACGTCGCCTGCGAGGTGCCCAGACACCCTGGTCATCTCTTCAATATTGTCTTTTGTCCCAGGTTCACGCTTTTCGTATCCGAAGACTCCATAACGACGTCCAATTCTGATAGCCCACTGATCACCCTCCTCAACCCAAGTCCTCATCTTTTGCTTCGCCCATTTAACACCGTCACTGCTAACTTCATGTTCTGCTCCATCTGTATTGTTTTGCTGATCATCGATGACAGACGCAACAATACGCTCGCCCACACCGAGTGTCCTGGCGCCATAGAATACGCCAACCAGTGGGACGATTGCAGTGATTTCGTGGAGAATACCAAATGATAGAATGAGAGATGGAAGAGGTGCCCCAGTCCGAGCAGAAATTCCTGCAAGGGTTTGCTTATAACCTGACCAACGACTTTGATTCGCCATTGCACAAGAGTCAAGATGTGTAAGGTCCAGAGATGAAATGGGAAAATGACACGGCCTGAGAGTGAGCGGAAGCGCGTAACCTTAACCCGAAAGGAATTGTTCCAAAAAAAATCATTTCCCGAAGTTCACGTTCCTTCCACCAACCCATATTACCCGCCTAACAGAAATGCTCTCGAGGACATTCGAAGTTTCGCGGCGGATAGCTGCTTCAAAACCTGAATTATGCTATCGTGTTTTGCGGACGGTCGCCACAACTGCTACTTCGGAAGGTAGCACCGGTGCGCGGCGCGCGTTTAAACCCCGTACTCCCCAGAGCCAAACCACCGCGTATGTGAGGCTAAAGGAGCAGCCAAGGAGTCTAGCAGAGGCTTATCATATTTTGGGAACGCTGGAACGAAAGTATGGCGCTATAGTCGATAGCGAACTCTTTCCAGTAGGTGCATTGTATGTCGTCCCGGGCCTACCCTGCTCACAGCGCCTCGTAGGACCCCGACCTCCCAGGCCGGTTTAGGAACGCTATTTATGTCATCTTCAAAGACAAAGAATCCCTTGGACGTATCCCGGCGGAAGGCGAACGACTCTTCATTGCTCCACCCTCAGACTTGCCCACAAACTCTCTCGAAGTCCGTCTAAGTGATTTGCAAGCCAGCTACCAGCGAGGAGACTATGATCCTTTCTTCAAAGTTCCAACATCACCACCTGAAACGGGTGGCTCTGAGCGAATCGTAGAGCTGGAAGTGAAGCAAGCAGGTATGTTGAAGTTGTTTCCTTCCATGATTCCTCGGATTGTGACGAGTGTTGTTTGTCTGGATAGATTACGACAAGGCCGCGATGAGGAGAGGCCATTCCAACCCTATACCATCAAGACAAATTCTCCGCGCATTTGGAGAATGGGGAGGATTTAGCAAACTGGAGCCTGCTGAAAACTCGGAGCGCGTGGTTATGAAGCAGCTTTTCAGCGACGACCATTCGGTGGACAACATCCATCTCCGATTTGCGCTGCAAAGCTACAAGGAGAATGTCCCGGGTGCCGCCATGGTCAAATCAGGCGCAGAACTATCCTCTTCCTCTAGCGCCCCCTTTGATATGAATACTGTGCTATCAAGTGCGAAGCAGGCCTCAAAGTCTTCACGGCCAGCAGCTGAGCCTCCCATCCCTCTCAAGACCCTTTCCCCATCCGCTTCAGCGACTCCCACAAAAGACGAACCCGACGTTCAAGCGATGGTCGATTCCTTCTCTCCTCCCAAACCTTCTAAACGTGTCAGGCCAGCGTTGTCTGCAGAGGAAAGTGCTTCACAGCAGGCAGCTTTGGACCGACAAATCGAAATGGCGAGACAACTGCTAAAACCCAAGGTTTCGCAGGCTTCCAAACAGCCCAAGCAGAATAAACCTAAAATTAAAATCCTGAAGCGTGCTGATCTTGTCGAGGCTCAGGAGACAACTGAGCTCGATGATATTGAGAAACTTATCAAGGAGACTCAAGAACAAGACAAGACTGAGAAGAAGGGACTTATGGGGTCCATTTGGGGTCTGTTTGGCCGCAAGTAGAAGGTTGATACACTGTGTATAATTGTTTTTTTGCAGTAATTCTGACTTTATTAATATCATATTATCACCTAATTTGTAGTCAACGACTGCTGAAGACGACACGAATTATCCATTGTTTGAGAGCTATTTTTGGCGCCTTGACAATGAGTGAGGGACCTTCATTACATAAGATAACGGTCCACCCGGGACCATTTGCAGTTGTTTGCACGCAATTGATGGACCACGCCTGCTAACGATTTGGGTAACACCACCAGCAACCCCCCCAAGATCGTGAACGACGCCGGCACACCTCAAGACACAAAAAATGGGCTCCACTAGGTGAGTTATGGTCATAAAAGCCTCTGGGAACGTTTTGGTGGATTGGATGCTGTCGGAAGGATGCTGGAAGAGATGGATTGCAGATGATGAGGATGGATGACGGTACCCCAAAACTTAAGCCCATACACCTGCCGACACCTATCCCCCATATTTCCCCTCCAAATATCAAGCTCGAACGCTCATATTCCTATCCTCATCCGTTAGACTGTACGCCAAAGGCCGTGTCCTCGGTCACAAGCGCGCTAAGCGCAACACTCGCCCCAACACTTCGCTCCTGCAAATTGAGGGTGTTGCCACCAAGGAAGATGCCCAATTCTACCTTGGAAAGGTACGTTTGCGACTTTGGTATTTCTGCCAGGATATATTGATTAAGTCTATACTTTTGTAGCGAGTTGCCTTCGTCTACAAGGCCAAGCGGGAAATCCAGGGCTCAAAAATCCGTGTGATCTGGGGGTAAACAGTATCCTTCGCCTAAATCCTTTGCTTTTCACTCATAATTGCCTTTTATCAGCCGTGTCACCAGGCCGCATGGATCTTCAGGAGCTGTGAAGTCCAAGTTCCGCTCCAACCTCCCCCCACGCGCATTTGGAGCCAGTGTCCGGGTGGTATGTCCAATCGTTGAAAGATATTCCCTCAATTCTGATCCCTTTCGCAGATGCTTTACCCCTCGACTATCTGATTTCCCTTTTTGTATACACATGGCCCTTTACACCACTTTCGTACTGTATGTCCAATATGACATGTCGCATGCGCACCACAAAATCATGATCAAATTCCCTATGGACTGGTTTTATATGAATTGGAATCGAACGGGTACGCTGGATGGTTGCAAATATCAACCTCTGAAGTGGCAGATGGCGCACAGCAATGTTTTGTTAGACAGCATGCGGAAGGATTATCCAGTACCTGCTTTTGACTCACCCAGCAACAATGTTAAATGGACGTCAAGATTTTTTTGGAAACTTATTTGTGCATCGTCGCCTCTTGACTGACTTGACATGGACCCTTAATTATGAACACCATATGCGAGTTTGAAACCTTGCGCAGCAGCATTGGTGTAGCGAGACTTGCTCCCCGTTTGACGACCCGTTCCTGGCAGAAACACAAGCGCTGAAACCTTTGCTATCAGAAGGTGTCTTGGCTATACAACTGATGACGGTTTACTACATGCTCAGTTGGTGCTAATTTACATGGGGGTATAATGAATTTGAATCTGCACCAGCGAGATGATGCGCAAGAAGCTGGACTAAGTCAGGACGCCTGTGTTGAATCTAATTTGTCCTCTGGTGACTTTCCTGCTCGTTCTTCTGTCTCTATAGCTTTGATGTTAGACGTCATAGGCGCTTGTGCGCAGGTTATAATGACGAGCGTCCAATGTTGTCTTCAATCTCTTGAATTTTTTGAATTTGAATCATATCTCCCCCTTTACGATCACGTGAAGGCATAATTCCCATCTGCCTCGGCTAACCCTGAGGATGGACCGGATCTACACACCAACTCCCTTTCTCTCTCGATAACTCCAACCATCGCCTTGCAAATTTTGAATATGTCTTTGCCACGTCTTCCAGCCATGTCCCTCAGGCCCGCGCTTTCTGCACGGGCTCTACAGCGCGCTATACCGTCAACCCGAAGGGCCGTGTCTGGTACGTTCATGAGAGGGTAGTACTCGAGACGAGTTTACTTACCCAGGTTACAGGTCTAGCAGAGTTTAATTGGGAGGTGCGGTGCATGGTCGGAATGAATAACCTGTACCGTTATATTTAACACTTGAATAGGACCCATTGAATCTCGAAAGTCAATTGACAGAGGAAGAGATTGCCATTAGGTGAATGTCGAAGTCCCTGTTTACTCAATAACATGGTTATTGACCCTCCTCATAGGGATGTTGCTCATTCGTACTGTCAGGTACTCATATTAACTCCCTGGCGAATTGTTAATATACTTATATATGTTCATAGGAAAACCTCATGCCTCGCGTCTTGAAGGGATGGCGCACAGAAGGTTTGACCATTATTGACCCCATATCGTGCCACACCTAACCCCATTCGCTACAGAATTCGACCATGACATCCTTCCCGAGATGGGAAAGCTTGGACTCCTTGGACCAACGATCAAAGGCTATGGATGTGCTGGTGTTAGCAATGTGGCCTATGGTCTAATTGCACGAGAAATTGAACGGTCCGTTTATACGCATTCATTCTTCAATCAGCGTGAAAGCTAATCGTACTCTCAGGGTTGATTCTGGATACCGCTCCACGGCCTCTGTGCAATCTTCCCTTGTTATGCACCCTATAAACGAGTTTGGCACGGAAGCGCAGAAGGAAAAGTACCTCCCACGTCTAGGTATGACGATGGCCCATAAATAACATCACCACGACTGACCTTGAAATAAGCTCAGGGAGAGATCATCGGTGCCTTTGTGAGCAATTCCTATTGACGCCCTTTGTGTATGATTATTAACTGTCGTATTTGAAGGGTCTGACGGAACCTAATCATGGTTCGGATCCTGGAGGTATGGAGACCACCGCCGAAGAAGTCGACGGTGGCTTTGTCCTCAATGGAAGCAAAACTTGGATTACCAACGCGCCGGTCGCGTATGTGCATACACATTTTCTGCAAGTAGCAATCGATTGACGGGCCTTCTTCTTCAGGGACATTTTCGTCATTTGGGCGAGATGTAAGTGGGACAACAGGGTTCGAGGGTTCATTCTCGAAAAAGTAAGGAAAATCCTATTGATTTCTCCCTAGAATGCTCAATAACGTCTCCATCGCAGGGTCTCAAAGGATTATCTGCCCCACCGATCAACAATAAGGTGGCACTCCGTGTCTCGAAGACGGGTTCCGTCTTTATGGACTCGGTTCGAGTTTCTCATGATGCTCTCCTCCCGAAGTCTAAGGGTCTTGGATCCGCCTTCTCTTGCTTGAATTCCGCAAGGTACCCTATCATTTTTAATTTTTTCTTATTTTTCTTATCGTATGTTCAAGGTATGGAATCTCGTGGGGTGTTATGGGTTCTTTGGAAGACTGCATTGCTCGTACGAGAGAGTATGCTCTCGAGAGGAAGCAGTTCAAGCGTCCCCTCGCATCCTTCCAGCTTATCCAGAAGAAATTGGTCGACGCTCAAACTGAAGTTGCCCTCGGCTTACATGCCAGCTTGCAAGTGGGTAGACTCAAGGACGCAGGCAAAGTCGCCCCAGAGATGATCAGCATGGTCAAGCGCAACAATTGCGGCAAGGCCCTGCAACAAGCACGTGTCATTCTGGACATTTTGGGCGGAAACGCCAGCTCCGACGAGTAGGGTTTACTGTCGATCTCCTCCGACGCTTGGAAGACTAACAACGTTCCTCGTTAACACCCTTTTTTTGCCAATTAGGTACCATGTCGGCCGTCATGTAGCCAATCTCCAAGTGACGAATACATACGAAGGTCTGTCCCGAAATTTCGATCCATCGGCGGAGATACTGATCAATTCCTCGATCCACCGACAGGGACCAACGTGAGTTTTTCGATTTTATCTAACATGGCCTACCATCACAGGTCTTACAAAGTCTAATCGCTTCTTTTCCTTGATTCCTTTTCTCCTTTTAAATACAGGATATCCATGCCCTTATTTTGGGGAAAGCGATGACGGGCATCCCAGCTTTCGCAAATTAGGTTTTCCTGACGATTCAGGAAGGTCGGTCCTTCGAGGCTCCTCATCAAAACGTGGGAGACAGAAACTGTTGAATAGCTTTTTATTAAAGGATGGCGGGGTAACGATGACATGCATGGAGTACACACTAATAGAGTTCAAGTAGTGGTTCGATGTATTAGGCGAATATTGGATATTGAATCTTAACAAAGTCACTTTTCATTTCGAGGAAGCTATGCATCAGCGTTCCGCATGGTCGGGTCTATCCAGTCCAATCCAAGAATCTGGAAAACCTCTTCTTCACTGCGTGGGGCGTACAGGTGGCAATCTCGCCTTCGCGTGCTGTCGAGGTGATATGGTTAGCCAATTGTCGTCGCTCATGTCTGGTGGTACTCACAGTCCGGAACTATCGAACTTCAATCCTCTACCAAAATACAAGTCAAGCAAGGCCATTGATTCAAGTTGCTCGAGCTACGTACCTTTCTTGCTTCGCATAAAGCCTCAAATCACGTTCAAACATCTTGGATCCTGACCTGTGAACAAGGCAGATATCAACCATCCGTCATGAAAGGTTTTTGAACTTGGCGCTCAGTATCACAGCACAAACAGCGCCGGAACCGGAAGTCAACCAGAGGCTAGATTTCAGGGTTCCTGCTCACCATCCAATCACAGCCGTCCAATATGCCTCTGGCATGGCGAAAATCAAATCTAGACGTCTATGCACCCGTTTGAACTTGGTACCCTCTGGTAAAATAAACACGGTCAAGGCTTTTTCAAGCGAATCCCAGTGTTCGGTCCTGAGCGCGTCATGAGAGTGAAAACCTGATAGATCTGTTTGTCGGGAAATCAGCCAATGGGTGTTAGCTTGTCATTTCGAAGTGTTGAACGAATCATGAACTTACGCAGGATATGGGTGACGAGACCTGTTTTCACTTATCAGATCACTGGCTTGGTGAGACTGAAAGGATTGCTATCGGCGTACCAGCTTCATACAAATAATGCGCAAAACGCTTGCACAAGCCTTTGGCCTTAGTAGGATGGGTTATGACGATATCGACATCATTACTTCGTGGTTTGCCTCTCCGATACCTGTAGAAAAAGTTAGATGGCTAACAGCGATAGTGCAGGGAGAATATTTGCCCTCCGACAATGGTGGCTTCACATCCCGGTTCTAACTTGTTCAAGCGCTGCATCACCACCGAATATATTTCTTCCACCTCGCTTCTGGGTATGGGTGCATCGAGTTCATTCCTTAGTGCTAGACCAACTTTGACTGTAATGTCGGGTATCTTGGTAACAGGAGGTATCCTTTTTCCATTGGGAGTGACTGCGTCTGTCTCAACGACCTCCAACCCCTCATCCTTTGACACATCATAGTATCGTTCCAGATCTTCGAAGGTCCGGAGGCCAAGTTCGTAGAGTTTCCGTGCATTTACTGGCCCTATTCCATAAACGCTAGTGAATAGTGTGAGTGCCTGGTATCGTTCTGATTCTCGTGTGGTTTCTGTGGAGACCATCCAGTGATTCCCAACAGTATCAGCGTGAAAAATAGCAATTCAGTCAACAAAACGTGTTCTAGATGGAATTGATGCACCTACGGGTTTCTTTAATACGTCCAGACTTGAGGTATTCGCATATCTGAATGAATACAGTGGTAAAAATGGTGGCGTTTTTATATTGAAGTGCTCCAATATTACCTTTGCCTTGAGTTTCTCACCAATTCCGGGCAGGTTCTTGATATCGCGGGAGAACGTCTCTTCAGTGATGAGGCGTGGGTATGCTATATGATTCAAAAACATCAGGTTTGGCTCGGATTCTGGAACACAACGGCACTAACATTTGATCATCTAAGAATAAGTAAATTGAGTAGGCTCGAATAAGCCGCTATGGGGAAACAAAGTCTTACAGAAATAGCACGCTCATACGCTAGAGCGTTGATGCCCAACCCTTCAAGCTCCCTAGAGCGGCACAGAACTTGGAGTTCCTCGGCAAGCTTTTGGTTCAGGCAAACTAGTGGTGAGGCTCTTTGACAGGCATACCGGCCCCTCCAGTTGGTGATTACCTTGGGTTCGGTAGGTTTGACAATGGGTGGGATGAAACCATTATTGATATCACCCTCCTCCGAGGAGGACGCACTAGACTGTGAAGCAGGGGGAGAAAGCAATTGAATGTCTTCCGAGTCTTCCTGCCCACAATCGTGAGGACAATGCTCGACAGTATCATCGTGGAGTTCTTTGATGGCTGCGAAATCGCCGCAAGGGAGGGGTTTATTTGCCTTCACTGATTCCCTCAACCATTCAGGACATACGACTGCTTTTTGTTCCTATGAAAAGACTGTCTCAAATCGGGTGTTATGAGTGAGATAGAATCCATGCAAACCGCAATATTCCACGAAACATGTCGTTCGAGTCGCTTGCGCATTCCGATCTTAGTCAGAATGATATCCGAGTCGGCTGCGTCGTTGCAGAGTTCGAGATTAAGCGCCCCATCACCATTGGCAACATCTCCCAAGCTATGCTCATCGACGAGGAGATAAATTTCTGACACTTCCTGTTGGCTAAGTTTAGCTTGCACCAGGAATATTTTGATTGGTCGGTCACAAGGTGCTGCTGCGTTGTAGTGTAGTCCTAACTTGGGCCGCTTGGACGGTGTGGCATGAATTGATGGTGTTGATGGGCCACTGGTATCTGATGAAGATGAGTGGTCAGAGCTCGGGACACGTCGTTTCAGAGGCATATTGATTGTGGTTACGGTGAGGGCTAGACCATGCCATTCTGGCTGAGTTGTCAAGAGAAGAGATTGTGGGGTAACAGTGGCGTGACCGATATGACGGCATTGCTTTGGTGCAGTTATGCAGAACGAGTTATTTTCGCAGTTTGTATTGAATATCATTTCACGAAACTTAAACTGTCAAACCAACTATGAAAAAGAGACTTCTAGACGAAAAAGAAGAGGATGAAATCGACAACTAACATGGAACAAAACCATAGAGGCGCTCATTAATGAATATTACGTAATAGATAAAGGGAAAGAAGGTGGCAATAGACGCTCGAAGAATGACTCGAGTGGTTCAATTTTTAAAAAAATTTGTTCTGAGAATCAAAGGGATATGAAACGTTCGTGGTTTTTGATTCATTACGGAGAAATATTGCGGGGTTGGCGGAGTGTAACTAAAGATATTTTGAACGAATATATCGTGAGAAATGATTAGTCTATATTGATGATATTGTTTCGATTTGGTCGTGACTGTTGAGTTTGCAATGGTCTAAACAGCCAGCTCCGTACATTACTGCTTCTAATTTCTCTCCCCTTTTCTCTTTTAAACCACCAACTCACCATCTTTATATCTCGTTACCATCATCGATGGCCAGTTCAGGTCACCTTACAGAGACTTTCACTAATCCTCCAAACTACTCCTTTCCTCATAATCGCCTGTCAAATGTCCTACGCAATCCAAAGAAAACACCCATCGTACTCGTAGCTTGTGGCTCTTTCAGTCCTGTTACTTATCTTCATCTTCGTATGTTCGAGATGGCAAAAGACTTTGTCAGACAGAATACGGATTTCGAGATCCTTGGTGGCTATCTCAGTCCTGTCAGTGACATGTACAAAAAGCCAGGTTTACTGAGTGCACACCATCGGTGAGTCGTTATTGACTTTAAAATCCCCCCCGTTCTTCAAATGCTATGCATGTGTATTTCCTTTACTTCGCGCTCGGATATGTTACCAATTCCTCGCTTTTATCTTTCCGGCTTTGCCGTTTTCGGCTCATCGCTCCGGCTCTATCACATTCCACTGAATACTTTTCTTGTCATTCGCCACGCTTTTCTTTCCTTCTCATGTTTAATTTTATCCTTGTCATTGCTAATACATGCTTTTTATAATCTAGTGTTAATATGTGCACACTTGCTGCTCAGGATTCAGACACATGGTTGATGGTTGATCCTTGGGAGGCTTTCCAAACCTACCAGCGCACAGCTATTGTTCTTGATCATTTTGATCATGAAATCAATACCGTTCTTGGCGGTGCAACGACAGAGGATGGTGAACGCCGCCATGTTCGTATAATGCTGCTGGCCGGCTCTGATCTTATTGGGACTATGAGCGAACCCGGTGTTTGGAGTTATTCTGACGTTCGTCAACAACCCCTTTGGTGTATCTAATCACCCTGCCCAACTAAATCCCTTGCAGCTCGAGCATATTTTGGGACGTTATGGTTGCCTGATTGTTGAGCGTGCTGGTACCGCCATCGACCAAGCAACAGACAGTCTTGCACGCTGGCGGAGCAACATCTATCTCATCTCTCAACTTATTCAAAATGATGTTTCCAGCACCAAGGTATGGAGGAGCTTTCTATCGATCTGAATAAGGTTTGACTCACTTTACCTTAAGGTGCGACTATTCTTACGTAGAGGACTATCTGTACGATATCTGCTACCGAACTCGGTTGTAGACTACATCGAAGAGCATGGGTTGTACCAAGACGAAACCGCAGCCAGCGCTCATCAGGAAAAGGGCAAGGATAGAGAGAGGGAGGCAGGAAGTGGTGGCAAGAAGGAGATTGTTTCCCAACCCTGTTAAATAGCTGGGGGTTAGAATTTCATAAGATGTGCGTGCATCTTGCTGCCACTATATTATTCCCGCCAGAGGGTCTCATTTGTAAATTAACCTAGATGGCTGACTATATGTATGATTTGTATATCAATATTCCAATGCAATTCACAAAGGATAGAACCGAACCAATTTAAGGGGGTGTTATTTATCTCAGTATCGCATGCATGAGACCGTCTAAATATTTCTCCCTATGCTGTCAATAACCTTACACCCCCTGGCACCCTACGACCTTGCAAAGTTGAAAGTAAGTTATCTTATCGGGAAAACTCCAATTTCTTTTTTGCAAAATTTACCAAGACATTTCCCTTTCGTGGATCAGAAACCGAGGAAGCCTTCTCAGCATCAAGATGCAACTCCAAAGAACGAAAGCGACATTCAACACCGCGAGTATCATTGGCGGAAATTTTTTCGCAACTGTTATCACTCCGTTGTAGATAGGGGCACGAGGATGGCGCTGAGCGGATCCTTCCAAGAGACTGGTACAATGCTGACATGCTTTGCGCAGGAGGGGCCCAAGCCACTTCCAACTCCTCATCCAATCAGCTAGAGTGCCCTTCTTTTCCCCACTTCGCATTGCGGTAAAACAACACACAAGGTGACATGCATCGAAGGTCGACCCTAATTAGAATGATTGTGAGGTGTTTCCTCTCTATTGCGTAGACAGATATAGTCAAGTCCCATCTTATTTATTACAGGTGCACATCACAGTAAAAGAGGGTCTCATCCCCGTACAAATTTCTAAGAAAAATAGGGAGCATTATCATGGATCTATCTACTTCCGCCCAAAGAGATTTTGATCTTATTTCCAATTTATTCGGTGCATTAAACGGAACTTGTTAACATTGCAGATTTCTTGGTCTGGATTCGTTCAAATTCCATTGCCCTCGCACTGTGCCACAAGAATTTCTGGATGACCTGCAGGTGGGATGTCCCCAGGTATGTACATAATCGGAACTTCAAAACAGCGGTTCTGTTTGACTATTCTTCGCAGTTTGGAGTGGTTATGACAGGATACGTCTCGTATTGCGTCGTTTTTTGTATTGTTAGGGAGGCATACAGGCTGCAAAGACTGGTCCTGCCGCCTGCGAGTCCTCAAAATAGCCTCTTCGACCCCCTTTCTGCCTTCATCGCGGGCGTTCTTCGAAGGCGCATTAAAGATGCGCAAAGTTACTTCGAGAAGCCTACTAGCGCACTCGTCCAAAAGAGGCTTCACTTTTGCTTGTTTTACGGTAGACCGCCCTTATAAACCCTGCATGACATCGTTCCTGAGGAGGACAGAACACTACTCGGTTGCCCCCAATGGACCCTGCTGTACCATCCACAGACACTGGAAACAAAAACAACGAAACATCCGATGGCGAGAGTGTTGGGATCCTGTCTGACTTGTCTGAGGACCAAGTCGAGAAACTGACTAAAAGTGCCATGTATGTGATAATTGTGATGTATGTTATTTGCCGCTAGGGTGCTTGACTGACGCCTCATCTGACCCTAGACGCCGCGCAGACCTGCGGTTGCTCCCTCTACTAGGCATGCTGAATGCTCTGTCCTTGATCGATCGTTCGAATCTTGGATTAGCCAGGACGGCTGGTATGGGTCAGGACCTCGTAGGTTTTCTGTCTATCATTGTCGAACTCACGACACTGACGGCATTTTCCTTCAAGAGCCTCGGTATCGGTGCCCGCTACAGCATCGTGTCCTGTATTTACTTTGTCCCATACATTCTTCTGTATGTTTCTCTCGTTTCACCCTCGTTTCATCATTCCTCAGAATGGGTTTTCGGGAAGGAAACATCAGCTGATCTCATCAACCTTAGTGAACTGCCGAGCAACCTTTTTCTCCGCAAGCTTGGGGTAGTGAATTGGCTGACGTTCCTAGTCATATCGTGGGGCACTGTCCAGTTAGCGATGGGATTTGTGTCTACCTGGACGCAACTTCTGTTATGCAGAGTGCTATTAGGAGCCTTTGAGGTTCTCATTTGGAGCGACCCCTCGATGATATGCTCGCTAACGCTCCTGTTTATCTCAGGCTGGCTTTTTCCCAGCTCTTGTTTATATCATCACAAGCTGGTAAGCTCCTACAGGGTTGTAGCACATACTGAAATTTGCCCTTAACTAAAATTGAGGGTTTTTGTAGGTATACACGCCACGAAGTACAAAAACGGTGTGTTATTTAGTCATTCAGTGACCAATAGCAGTTGACAGTGGCTATTTCTGTAGCCTTGCGGCACTGTATATTGTTGGCGTTTTCGTTGGGGGCTTTAGTGCCATCTTTGCATTCGTGTTGAACCTTCTCGAAGGGAAGAAAGGGATATCAGGTTGGTCCTGGATTTTCGTAAGTCTAATGTCTTGCCGAATATGCTGTGGCGAAAGTAAATGACTGTCTCGCCACCCGTGCTCATCTTATCTAGATTGTTGAGGGTGCTATCACGATTGGGTTTGGAATCTTGGGCTGGTTTTGTCTCCCGACTTTCCCTGAACAAAATACGTTTCTTACCAAAATCGAAACCTTTATCATTCTTAACCGCGTCGAGAAAGATCGGGGAGATTCGGTTCCTGATGATGTTTCTACGAGGAAGGTGGTTACTCACCTTTTGGATTGGAAAATTTGGGTTTTTGGTAAGTAAATCTACTACATTCGCGGACTTTGAGAGAAATTGACTGAACAGTTTCTGATAGGCGTCATGTACATGTGTACGACGATGCCATCATACGCTATAAGGTCTGTTCCTTAATCTCGTTTCGTGAGTCTCGAAAGCCAATAATGATCAACGTTTCAGTTTCTTCTTGACGCTTATTCTGCGGGGTATGGGATGGAGCACCTCTGCTTCATTATTATTGGTACGCATTTCTTCACGCTTGTCAGGTTCGCTCGCAGAGCGGCTTAGGCTCTTCCCGTTGCTGATGGAAATGTATAGAGTGCTCCACCCTACGTCTTTGCGGTTCGGTATTTTTTCTCAATCTTTTTTGTATCATTTCTCATTAGGTATTGCATCTTCTAGTCCTTTAGTATTCTCTTGTTCTCGTGGCTCTCAGATAAATATCGGCAGCGGGCCGTATTTATTGCAATTCAGGCTCTCATCTCCTTAATCGGAATGTGCTTGACAGGATATGCAAGTCGTCCAGGGTGGAGGTACATAGGTATGGGGCGACATAACTGCGATTGAGAAACTTATACCATTTATCTTAATGAATCGTAGGAATTTTTCTAAGCACAGCTGGATCTGGAGGATGTATCCCTGGAATACTTGCATACGTGAGTGCGCCTCATCGCTAAATGCTGCCGAACTCAAGCTTTTAACCTTGAATGGGGAAACCCGTTAGTCTTCCAACAATATTGTCTCCCACAGCAAAAGAGCAGTCACAACCGCTGTTATCGTGTCGTTTGGTGGGATTGGAGGAGTCTTCGCAAGTCTCGTCTTTCGTCAGACTGACGCGCCAAGATATCTTCCTGGCATCTATGCGACGATCGGCTGTCAAATCCTTCTTTTGATACTCCTCGCAGTCATAACTGCTTACTACTGGTCGCAAAACAGGATTCGGTCCACATGTGAAGGACAAGCCACCCAGCGGTTGGGTGATCAGGTTCAGGCTAAGGTGGACTTCATATATACTTTGTAATATTTGCTTATGCAACGGCGCCACAGTGTTCCTCGATGAAGGACCTTCGACAATGATCGTTGATGCATTGATGACTGGCGTAGGACTTTACTACTTATGTTCAAGAGATAACCGATTTTTCAATATCATTTCGATCCGAAAGTAGCGCAACGTACCCAGGCATGTCCCGCTACGCGCATGTATCTTGTGGGAAAGAAAGGGAGGTTACATTTGTATTAGTTTTGTCAAAGTCTGTATGGACGGAAGGGTGGGTTTCTCCATTCGAAGACGACTTCTGACATGATATTCTCCGTCAGTCGGTTTAAGCCATATCGTCCTCGACTAGGCATGTGTCCAGCTTGGAAAAAGTTATAATTAATGGTGCCAATTAACCTCTAGACAGTATACCCAACAAAATGATTACGATTGTGGCGAAAAGTCACCTCGATGTCCTGAACACGGGGCTTTGTTTTGTTGGAGTTAGAGCATGAATCGATGTGCGGTGCCATTAGCAAGCCCAGGGACCGATGCCTAGCGGAAGTTTGAGTTAAGGATGTTCCAAAACTTGGTTGGGTTGTCTTCTCATCGTCTTGAAGTCCTGAAATATTATGTGACCAATCATTTGCAAACGTTTCTCACAGGCGTCAGATGAACCATCAAGGAACTTGTGGTTACAACTTCGGGCATCCCACCATTATCTCCAGGGTGATGTACTTGCTGGCGTGGTGTGCAAAGTTAAAACGACAAATTATTCTACTAGTGCAGTCCAAAGAAGAGCTGAAAAGACCATCAACAAGAGGGATCATTGGCGGAGGTCGGAGATAGTTGGCAGGTCCGGCCACAATCAATATTGACGGCTTAAAACTCAAAAAAGTATTGGGTAAAAACGACTCTAAAAATGAGGAGGAAAGACCATGGGTATTCTAACCTCGAAAAAAAGCCAGTCAAGAAGTGGCAAAGTCCCAATGGATTTGATTCTGACAATGAAAAAAAAAACAAGTGGTGTTTCTCAGTCACATAGGATTCTTGTTACTTTGACGCATACGTTCTTGTCAATCTTTCCACAGGATCTTTCGTAACCCTGCACGCAGGGTTCTTCCTTTTTCTGCTCCGCCCAAACAGATGGCTCTAATTCACCACCCCCCTCAGGACGGATACAAAAGGTGCTAGAGTGACTCTGCATTCTGTGTCCCACCCTTCCCCTTTCACCCTTACTCGAAGAGGAACATGTCCACTCACAGTTTTACCTCTGATATCAAGAAGGAGAAGGATGTCTCCAAGGATTCATCCGTCAGTTCCGTGAAAATCGAATCCGGCAGCTCTGGTTATGATGCTGTCTTCGAGAGGAGAACTTTGTAGGGGTCATTTTTTTTCTGGTTCATTGCAGTGGATCTCATCTCTTTTTACAGGCGTTATCTCGACTGGCGTATTCTCCCCATATTGGCACTCGTCTATTCTTTCGCCCTCATCGACAGAATTAACCTCGGTGCCGCTTATGCCGCCGGTATGGATGTTGATCTGGTATGTGTGTTCCTCGCACAAGCATAGCAATTGCTGAACTGTTCTTCAGGGGCTAAGATTTGGCAGCCGCTACAGCATCATCAGTTGCATATACTTTGTGCCTTACTTTTTTCTGTGAGCATTTTGACAATGGATACTCAAACTTTGTTCTTACGGCTTGCACTTGTGTTTAGACAACTGCCCGGAAATATGGTGCTCAGGCGATATGGTGTCCGTAACTGGCTCTCGTTCATCACCCTGGCTTGGGGTGCTGTCCAGTTAGGCATGGGTTTCGTGCATTCTTGGGGATGGCTTGTATTGTGCCGAGCGCTGTTGGGTGTCTTCGAGGTATGTATTCGCTCCTCTGCATTCCCATTTGTCATTTATGTAACAACCTTGATAGGCTTCCTACTTCCCTGCTCTTGTTTTCATTATTTCGACCTGGTAAGCTTTGACAGTCTTGCGTCAAATTGATATATGTTGGCTCATCAAAGCGTGCAGGTATAAGCGCAATGAAGTTCAGAAACGGTAATTGCATCCCTGCTTTGTGTCTTGTTTAATCTCATCGCTGGAGTACTCTAGGCTTGCTATCTTCTATCTTCTGTCGATCACTGCAGGAGGCCTAAGTCCTTTGCTTGCCTACGTGTTGAGCCTCCTCGACGGCAAGGGGAGCCTTGCTGGATGGAGATGGATTTTCGTAAGAATTCTACTTCACATCATAATAGAATAAGTATTTATGATTTTTCAGGTTATCGAGGGTATCATTACCATTCTCCTTGCTGCCCTCACATATTTCTTCATCCCCGAATTCCCTCATCAAAACCGGTTCCTGACTAAAGAACAAACCGACTTTGTTCTCAAGCGCATTGACGAGGATAGAGGTGATGCCATGCCTGATGAGATTAGCTGGTCGAAGGTTAAGGTCCATCTGCGTGACTGGACGATCTGGGGCTACGGTACGTTGAACGAATTGCCGCGGCTGAATCTTCACTGATCGTAAAATTAGGCGTCATTTTCCTCCTTGCATCATTGCCATCCTGTGAGAAGCCATCCGACATGTTACATGAGCAAAACTGAAGTATTCTCATAGACGCTCAAGGATTTTTCCTCCCTATCATTTTGAAGGGTATGGGATGGTCTAGAACTGCATCTCTTCTCCTCGTAAGTTTCATCTCTGTTGGGTGCGACGTGAGCTCATCGTACAACCAGTCTGTACCACCATATGGTCCCACAATCATCACCACGATGATCATGGCACATTACGCTGATAAATACAGGCACCGTTCTGGTTTCATTGCGGGCTGCACCCTTGTATGTTTGATTGGCTTGACGCTCACTGCATTCGCCAAACAAAATGCAGTCAGATATTTCGGTGGGTGGAAATAGTTCGTATCACATAATGAATGGGTTTATTGACGAGCACTGTGTTAGGCTGCTTCTTGATTAATGCCGGCAACTCTGGCTCTGGCCCTAGCATCCTTGCGTACAGCGTGAATAATGTCGTGTCGCACAGCAAACGGTATGCCTCTAGGAAACTGCTGCTTGTGTCCACTAGCTGACATATCACCAGTGCTGTGGTCACTGCCCTCACTATTTCTTTGAGCGCTGTTGGAGGAGTCATCGCTACTACCATTTTCCGCGCAGCTGACTATCCTCGCTACGTCCCTGGTAGGTTTATTCCTCGTAGAAGCTGAGTTGATCGATATTGACCGACTTTTCAATCAGGGTTGGCCACAGCCATTGTCGCCCAATTTTTGATTTTGGTGGTCCTGGCGGTCATGACTCGGCACTTCTACACCCAGAATAAACTCAGTCGGGAAGGAAAGCTAGCTGAACCTCTAGAGGGCACACCAGGATTCCAATATACTCTGTGAGACACTCTCGTCATTTGTTAGATCATTTATTGTACAATAGCAAACTTGGTGCACACAAAAGGTGCCGATCCATGTAGACGAATCGCCATATAATATATCTGGGTTTTTGGGGGCAACTCTGTGGCTCTAGATCTGCTAGTTTTGTTCGGATACAAGTACGGACGACTTTCGTGAATGGTAGGCGTGGTTGTACTTTCGGACTTGAAGCTTTAGGTTTCGAACCAGTGAGACCTCAAGGTCTGAATCATTTGGGTCACGGTGACGCTATGTCCTGTTTCCGGATCTTTGTGATCCTTGAGGGTGTGCTATTTGTTTCCAAATGTCTATCGAAGTCAAATCTGACCCACATGTAATGCTCCACCCCAATTTGTCCCTTGGCATTTTAATGCTAGCGAACCTCAATTTCACAGCCTGAAGGTCCAAGTGTGTCGCAGATCATTCTAAATACTTTAAAATAGTAAGATTACTGCAGAGTTCTGTGAGGTGCAACTCGGTGCGCTTACGTCGTTTCTGTCATGTCATGTAACAATGGCAAAACGCGCCATCGTATTGAATAGTCGAAAGACATTGTTAAATGGTCTTCGGACCGAGCACTCGACAGATGGATAGTTCACAAGCAAGTCGGACCTGAAACAACCCATCGATTCAAGGTTTATCGAACGCAAAGGGTGTTTGCAAAATGTGAATCCAAAGGTCGGGTTTCCTATGCCGTTACTGGGAAGGTTTTCATGTGGGTCGATGTCAATGTCACCTTTAGCTTGTTGACTTGGGCCTTGTTCCATTGTTCGAATGCTTTAGCAGCATCTCTGCCGCGGCAGGTTACACAGTCATCATGCTATGTGTTGAGGGCTCAGTGACAGCAACTGGAGTTACGGTGCCGCCGGATACCAGGTTTTCCAAATCCCTGAGCGTGGCGCTCGAGCGGCACCAAAGCCAAGTAACAGGTCTTCAGGTTCGATGCTTGTTGTGCTTTCAGATGCTCTCCATTTCGTTATCACCTATCAAGCTTCGGGAAGGAACGTCTTGGTCATCATCGTTTTATTGCGGACGAGACCAGTATGACTCCCGGTTCTGTGCGTTCACCCAGACAGACTCAGGCACATACATTGCCTATCTTCAGTGTGGCGCTCTCCAAGTATCACGTGGAGAACGGTCGCTGTAAAGCTGAACGTTCGAACTCCCATAAATTGTTAACCCGTGTCACCTTTGGGTTCTGGGTTTGGGCGACCTGAGTAGAGTAAAATTTAGGACTTACTCCTGAAAGATGGATGGACGAAGTCTCAGTCTGAGGAGGCCTATACTTCTTGTCATACAAGGTCTGCTACCCGCTGGATATGTACAGAGTTAGAATTCAACCAGTAGTTCATGCCAGATGATGCCTACCCTTTCTTAATTGGCTGGGATGATTGATTGAGCAACCCTTATGGATTACCCCTGACTGTGCATTAGTTAAAAGCTATATTCAAAGGGCCTTGGTCCTTTCAGAATCAAATAATAATACATGAACAAGGCTCTGAAAAACGGAGATCCGGGGCAAAAAACCGCTAAATGATACAATTGAACAACAACACAAATTTGACGACTACGTACTTCAGCCATGCGTATAACTGGATGCCCTTTGCTGCCCTTAACATCCTTGAGTGCTTCAGTGTGCACAGATCGAACATGTCCTAAGTCAAACATAACCAAGTGCTTCGCGATCGTTAAGTCGTGCGATCTCGCCTGATCGGGGGATAAATTGCTGAAATATGTCGTTTCGCCATTTTTCCATGACTGTCTTCGTCGAGTCGTTGCGGTATAAATTTAAAACATGCAGCTGCATCCTCGTCAAGGTAAAGGAAGACCGAGTGGGTGAAGAGGCGTTCAATGCCAGTGGTATTTGAGTTGTGCCTCAGGGCTGCCAGTGCTGATGTGTTTTATCGAAAGCTCAACATCCCTGCTGAATAACCAGATAGCCAACCCATACTGGCTATCCTTGGATTTTGAGTGAATGCAGGCTTCTTCGAAGTGAATACCTTCGATAAAAGAGCAAGCCTGGGAATGGGATCGGTGAAACCTCTGTGTATCGGCATTTACCGACGCACTCAATAGAAGCCTGGTGGTAGTTTTGAGAACAAAACCCCTATCCCACCCGGAGTAAGCAGTAGCTCCATACCAGCCATATTTCTGCGGCTGGAAAATTTATAACATACCTAGATATTGCTTGCTGGCGAGTTTGAGAGTCTAAGAACAAAAGAGATGTTCATTGGTTCAGAAAGTTGCAAAATTAAAGGCCTCGGCACACATTCGGCACAGATACAGCCCACAAAAGATGAAGTCGATACACAAATACTTCCTCCTCGATATTTCTACGGTAAGCATTTACGCTGAGCCAGATTCTACGCTAGATCTTTTTGTAAAGCCAACAGCGCAATGCCTTGAGCATACACTCCTATGATGGATGGTCACGGGCGCTAAACCGAGGGTAACGAGAGGCCCCTAAGGACAGATTTTGTGATTTAGTTGAAAAAATGGCGTTGCATCTTCTTAGAGGCATTTCCGGCGCGGAAAATTACCGTTAAATTATTAATTTCACTCTGGATGTCTCCCAAAGCTGTTGGCCCGACCTTAGTGTCTTGTAAGAATGGCAAGAGTACTGACATGGGCACCCGCAAATACTCATAAAAAACCAATTTTGAGCAGCACTTGTGGCTTACTAATAAGGTGGAATAAGTAAACAAGCAAGACTAACCTGAATCGACAAATTATTTTAGCAACAGTGTGCGCCCGACTTCATGCAGGTGCCTGTGCAATGCTTGATCAATCATCTACTTGTGAGGCTACTCGCTCGAGACCCCAGATTTCCAACTGAGGAAGAACATGTCAGGAGAAGGGAGACACTTGCTCCACTAACTTTGCCAGCCGGTGAACCGGGGGCTAAAATTAAACCTCAAGCTCTTGGCGATGTTATATTTAAACGCTGACTGCGTGCTGCTACACACCTTCGCACTTTGAGCATTCCGTTTAAGGGTCGTAGCCGATAACGCAGACGTGTAGCATGTGAATATTACGAAGTATACTATTCCTCCCCAACTTGGTAATTCGGGAAACATTGGAACAGTAAGCTCGATTGAGCAGTGCTAGTCTCGTGCTCCTGCTTACATAGTCTTGTGCAACCCTCGTTGATGTATGCATACTGTCTGCTTTACAAGCACCTAATCAAATCAATTCCACCGGCATACTTGTCACTGCCTTCAGAAGCAGTCGAGGCTATCACGAGTTGATAATTTCAAAACGGTGATTGTCATGATCGATCGCGGGTCTGGTGATAAGGACAGACATATGCGCATGCTAAGGTCCATTAGGTCTGCTGAGAGAGGAGCTGCCGGAGACATGGATCACGATCAGGGCGTTGAAAACCAGCTCATTTCATCGAGAATTCGCCTTTTTCTTGCTTCTTATCCCTGTCAATGTAAACCGAACTGTTCCAAATGTTGGAGGCTGAATTTTAACTTGCCTGGCTTATGCTGACGCCCCTTGGCATCGTATGGTAACTTCATGTTAGACTCAAAGCTTGTTAGGCGATCGTTGATCCAAGAGCGCAAACATCTCATCAATTCTCCCGACGACATTATACATCTCCCGAGTCGATATAGGCGCCTGAGCATTGTGTCGAAAACACTTGTCCTTCTTAGAGTTGTATCTATTCGCTCTACTGACTTGGCCATAAATGCTCAAAATTTCCCTCGTTCGATTGAGAGTTTATAAATAGCGCGAGGTCGCTGGTCGATACTCAGTGGTGAACAATCGATACCGTCCCATTGTTCTCCTTATTGGCCAATGCTCCCTGCGGGCCTTTTGCTTTTCAAGGCTCTTTGTCTCCCACACTGATAGCATACACAGAAATTTTGGAGTGAGGGCAACCATGTGCATCAGATGGAGGTGGGATATGCTTTTAAATGGAAACTGTTGTGAAGGTCCCCACATCAACCACGGGACAGGCGGTCTCTGAAAGAAGTCAAGGATACCTATAATAGAACAGGTTTCAATAGGTTTCAATCGACACCCAGCTGATCGAGAAGGAGAAGTGCTGTACCACGTTCCTCGTTGATCGACGTCGTCCTGTAACGACATGCTGCGCAGAATACTGCATCAATGTCCAATCGTTACTTACAGGTTGTCAGCAGGTTGGTTCTGCAGGAGAAACAACGGAGGCAAGACAGTATATCATGCGAAATTTGCTACTTATTAGTTAGAATGTTTCTTGATGGTAGTATGATATCATTTCCAGGCGGCGATAAACTGCTAGTACCGAACAATCGAGGCAGGAGGACAAGGAAGTTCGGTCCGTTCACGTGCAGACCAAGTAACGTGCTGGATCAAGAACACAGGGGGTCACCACAATTATACACACCTTAGTATTAATGGCAATAACCTTCCATGACTTTCTTGCCTTCGACGTGTTTGTAGCACATTGGGACGCAAGGGACGGGGTATTGATACCCCTGCATCCCGCATGGGTGCGCTCGATTGACGCAAAGCCTTTTATCAAGTAGCTCAGTAAGCGTTTCGATTGACTACGGCTCTGAATCAAACAGGAACATTAGGCCCGAATGCCTTGATGGTTTTAATGGAGGCCAATATGCGACACCCTCGCGCTCTTCCCTTGAATATGTTAATAAACACGAAGCCTCTTAGCTTTTATGCGATTCTTTGACCCCTTGGGGCCGTGTCCGCACCCGACTACCCTCCGTGTGAGAGAAACCCTAGGCGCTTAACCTCTTCAATGCGATCGACGACCCTTGGGATACGGCATGTCCCCACAGAGTCTTCCTCTCGCTTAGCGAGCCGCTTAGATTTGAAATAGAAACTGCATTCACACCATAATACCTCTCCTTATTCAACCATACTTGAACTGACCTGTTTGCGACCTGCGCCCCCGAACTGGGTCCTTCATTGTGAACACCGTTGTGTCGGACAACATTTCGGGTGTCGGGTGTACCATGAAGCAGGTCATTCAATACGGTCATCAGACAGTACGGTCCGATGAGCGACAACTTTGAGTTGACACTGGTTCATTTACCGACAATTATATCCATAGCGGATAGTGTTGCTATTAACACGACCGGCGACTCATCTGATTATCTTCACCTGCTTACTACACCGATTCGAGCATCGGACGGGCCTCCCGCACACCACCTCAATGCTACAGGCGCACAACCATCATGGGGGCGCCATACCAGTATTGCATGCCTCACCTCCTATATGAAGTGTAGGCACTCTCACACTCCCAAAGTATATATAGCATTCGAAGCGGGGTGTACGGAAGCGGTTTCGACCGGGTATACTACAAGCTTTGGAACATCCAAGGCTGGACGAATCTTCACACAGACATAGGTCATAGTTAGCAACTGTTAGAAACCGCTCTGGCGACTCTACGACGTACCAAGACTCTTGGCGCGCTAAGGATAGAAAAAAGTGTATCCGTAAAATCCGTCTTCTACTTCAATCAACTCACGACTCGCATCTGAACCCGAAGCTGAAGATAGATCCATTTATTCATTGTACATATTGAGAAATGATACCTTTCCAGAGTTCTATCTGATAACGAGGCAGTGTGGTTATAAAAAGCATCGATGCGACCTGGCCAATTCGAGACACAACATCGTTAAAGGTTATTCCAGACTCAGCTCGTACTTATCTTTGAACGAGGAAGGTGGAGCGCATTTCATTCAAAACAGGCCTTGCATCCCGAACATCCGACGGGTCGAACGGTGAAGATGTGAAGTCAAAGTGGACTATCTATAGGGGTAGCGGTAGTGGCTGATAGGGTGATATTTAGCGCTACAACCGATCGCCATGAAGTAAAAGAAACACACGCGCGCATGAAAGAGGACATGAGTGCAAATTCCAGAATCGGATTGGGAGTACACGATAACTTCTGTATGCATCCTGATGATCGATAAGACAATGAGTTTGAGCGTTTCAAATTTTGGATTGATCAGGGGGGGCAATACAAGATTCTCAACAACTTGACCCAACTCAATGTGAAGATGCGCATGAATGAATTGCGCGATCAAAAAATACTCAGAGCTGTAAAAAACTGAATTCAGTTCGCAGAGACTTAAACGTTCAAATTTTGGATTTGTCAAAAGACTTGATTCGATTCGTCGGTACGAGTAGGAGAGAAGAGGGAAAATACGCGATTGGAGCCTCACATTACCCCAGATTTATTTTCATCCAGGCTCGTCGCTTCAGAGGAGCTTCAAGTGGGGGAGCCTCCCTACGGTACGCTATGCAGTTACCCAGTATCTCCTACGCACAATTGCAAATGATCATGCCGCTTCGCTCTGGACCACAGGCCATTCGAGAAAAAACTCGCCGACGAACCATTTCAACTCCTCTTTCTCAGCCGGAGCAAACACCCCCTCACTCTGTGAAGCACTTCTGAAGCTCGGGGGAAAACGCATACCAACAACCACAACAACAAAATACAAATGCTCCCGATGGACTACTGCAACTTTCCAACATCTGATCCAGTGCGGGGCTCGCGAGAACTACGCAGTCACCCAATGTAAAATTGCAGACTTCTCCCTGTAGCTGGGTCACACACACACTAAACGATGTGTAATTTGTTATTGAACAGAGAGCCCCTTGGCGCCCCGGCTTCACTCACGATTTCAAAGTTTCCTCTCATCGTACAGGGTCAGTGGGTGCGTCCATTATACTGTTCAGGGACCTTAGGGAGGCGATAAGGTTGTACTCCGAGGCAAGCACTGATCTATCCGAGGTGAGGCTCAGGATCGTGGTACTCAATGGCGAAATTCATTGGCCCATGCCTCGGGTATTTTCGATTATCGCTGGGATCGGTTATGCGTGCTTCTCACCGTCTCACCGAGACGTCACGATGGGAGAGCAAAACACAGTGGCGTTTACACTCGTTCAGTCGAGTTGGATCTTTAGCGCTTTGGCGTGGGTTTTAAACTTCAGGGGTGCTGCTTAGGGGCATCAATAGCACTTTCTTGTCTTGTTCTTGTCTCTCGATACGTCATGGGGGCGGGGGGTGGTACCCACATACGACAGGGGTGTATGTTGGGCTACAATCCTCTCTCATGTCTGCAGTGAGTTCCTCGCACCCTTTCCAAACTAGGACGACGCTCGAGAGGACCATTTTCGAGAGTTATGCGCGCTACTCGGAGTCCCCTATGCCAGAGTCAAAGCCTTCCTTCCCCCGGTTACTTAACAATGCCTCCTCTGGTATGCCATATGCTAGGTTCATGTTCCATATTCGAGAAAACAAATAAAATGAACGGTGGTTCGGTGCACAAGACAAGAGCAGAGTAAACCTAAGAGGATTTGCGATGGTTTGATTGTTTGCGCAGGCACCAACTCGTTCCCTGGCTATGGTCCTCACTCCCCGAAGAGCATTGGTTGGGTGAGGTATTTCAATGTCATTGGGCCGAAAACCTGTGCATGTATGCAGATAGCTGTATGCGTTTCGTCGACCTGAGCAGAAATCAACGTATATGGTAGGCCCTTTGTCCATACAACACGCGTATAGTGAGGACAATAACACCACATACTCTCAAATAATGTGTTATCGCAATGGTTTACCCCACATACACACGCAATATGACTACGAGCCTTGTGGACACAGACCGCTGAAAAGGCGCATTGTTGAGATCGATATCACGATCAATGAATTCGAATGAATTGAGTTGCTTGACTGAAGTGACGGTGATATCGGAATTGAACATGGGTCCTGATCAGGGGGTATTATTATTATGATCCATGCACATACGTACATCATATGCCATCGAATGACTGGATGAATGAGTGAAAGAAAGATAGAACGGGCAGTCTGCTTCCGTGCGTATGAACCTGCGTTGGTCTTGGCTTTGCATATCAAGCGCAGAGCCAGAGCATCGCATGTGCTTATGCCAATGGAAAACTGTAAAAGGTCAAGTGTTTTACCTACTCTATATGTCTAGTTACTCTTATAGGTAAGTCAAATTGTGAAGCCTAGATTGATACTCAGACGATCGTTTCGCTACATTGATATTTGCGAATAGTTGTCTCGTGATACACTATCGTTTTATTACATCCTCACCTCCTCAGCATACCCAGTCATTGCAACGAGTATGTAAAGAAAATGACCCGAAAAATCCGAAAGTCTGCCCCTATGTTGGCAAGAAAGGAATGGCTGACTCGAAATATCCCGTTCGAACACGATACGGGAAGCTTATGGGGGATGTTTTTAGCAGCTACTCCACCCTTGGTCATACTTTCTCGGCCCAAAACGCTGCTGGTCGCCTATGCGCTATAACGTCCGCAAGCCTTCAGGTTCGCAAATAAGAAAACTGGATGACAGGGCATGATGAGCGCATTCAGTTCGGCTTGGCCTGCCATAATAACTCAAGTTGATGATCGATCATTGTATCTTCTGTTGCGCATGCGCACATATGCACATCATAGGTCCGAATGGGCTGTCAAGACGTCTAAGAATGAGTGCATTGAGCAACTTTGGGACTCGAGAGGACAGAAAAAGAAACATGTGATGCAATCCATTACGCGCTGCGCAAATTGGATTACTATAGCGAGCGCAGACATCAGTCAGTAAGGACGATCGCCACCCTGGACCCGGTCTTTCAACAACTTGACGGTGACTATAGGCCATCGAGACATTAAAAATTCGAATCCTTCTATCGAATTGCGCAAAAACTAATATATGGGCGTGAGTTGGTTGACCGAGATTCACCTAGTTGTCTAGATGCCCGAATCGCAGTAGTTGAAGAGCCGAAAAGAGCAGAGCTAGCAGGTGTAATTAAACAAAAATAAACCAATGATGGAGGATGGTTGTCAGTCGTAAAGATATGATCACCCGTGAACGCGGTCGGTCGGTCAGTCGGACATCCGCCTGCCTGAGTAATTTTCGAATCGCCCACTAAGGGCATCTGAGAGCAGGCAATGATAGGAGGGACCAAGTTCGATTCTTCGAAGGTGTCGGGAGTTTTACAGAAAATGGTCAGCAGTTGGCCGCTTCTGTCAACGTCGGTGGATAGGTCCAAAGCTCTCCCAGGGCTTTTTCTGGGATGGGCTGTCAAGACTTGTTGGACGGGACGAAGGTCCTGTACATCGAACGAACGAAGGAATGCGAGATTCATTCCATGATCACCAATTGAATTCGAAACTTACATTTTCAATATTAGTAGTCGTCCTGTCAATGTGTAGAGAGAGAAAAGGCGAGAGATCATATATAGAATCTGGAAGGTTCTGGATCGGGAATTGGGGATGATGGCGATGGTGTCTTAATGTGTTGAACGAGGATGATGATATTGGATAATTAGAACCGGTAGAGCCGTCGAGGCGCTGATAAGGCGCAGTTTATCAAGTTATCAATGTCAGTGGCCATATGTCGTGCAAACTGTGTATAGGTGAGAGGTGTATGAGAGAGCCTTTTTTGGAGAAATTTGTACACGATCGAGAGGAGGATGCGGTGGTTGGGTTTATTGAATTAGATTTGAGGGTGGTTCAGGAGAGGCTCCGATGTATGGACAGCGTACCGTGATTCGAACGTGCATGGATAGAAAATGACCCTCGAAATGTATCGAGAGAATGACATTTAGTTTAAGCGATAAAGAAATTAACTATTAGCGAAGTTTTCTAGCACTTGGCATCGAATGTGTACACTAAAGAAGTGAAGAAAAAAGTAGTAGAGGAGAGAGCAAATTGCGTTGATCATAGTTAGAGAAGCATGAGCAAGAGGTTGTGCGGGGTAAGGTGACAGGGACTGAGCAAGCTCGCTAGTAATAGCCGATTAGGCGCGTGATCAGGGCAAGGTGTAGCAAGTTTTGTGGAGAAAGATGGTACTGCGGTATGAAATTAGGACAAGGAGGAAGCACGGGACGACGATAGTAGACTTGTTTGCTTGAGCGAGACAGCGGCTGTGTTAACTTGTGCTTGTGGTAAAAAACGGGGGTACTTCGGAGTCGAGAGTAGAGTTGTTCTGTATGGTAAGGTAGCATTTGGATCGCGTGGATTGGAAGGGGAGAGATAAAAAATAGACACGGACCGGGAGGAGGATACATTATTAGTTTTAGAAGACTAGTAAAAGGGAAATGCGGGGAAGCGTTCTGAGCAACGATCTGATCAGGCGACAAATTCCTTACTTCCGAGAAATGACCATTTAAAACGGAGTCTATTGAGCGTGTAAATTGAAAGACTGTTTACGGGTAATGTAATAATTGTGATAAAATAAAATAAAATAAGAAATAAAAAAAGAGAAATAAAAAAGAGGAGGAGAGACGAAGGAGAGACGAAGGAAAGAAAGAGGACAGAGTGATAGTAGCTGGAATTGAATTGAATTGATATGTTGTTCAACTAGTAAACGAATTGAACCATGTCTATAAATGAACTAAGCCAAGCCGGCATTAATTGGTTCGTAATTGATGGACAGGAGTTGAATAGAAAATAAGAAATATTTTATTTTTCGAATGTACCCTAGTTGTTTTAGTTTATAACCACCAAGTAGTCTTCCAGTTAAAATGTCAGCGATCCCTCTTTCAATCCCGCTCTCTCAAATTCTTTCTTCAGAAGCTCTTCTTTCTCCATTATCACCAGTAGGCAGCATGGGTCCAGAACATACTTGGGATTTACCTCCCCCGCCAGAGTTCAACTACGGTTACTACACTCTACCACCCTCTCCTCCACCCTCAGAGGGTTCAACCCATACCGATTCTCCAATTCCAGCTACAAGAATGCTCAAGATGCGTCAGACAACCGACAATACCAACGCAGAGTGTGTACCCACTCATCAACTCTTCGACTTCTCCCCAGAGGTTGCCGGTCCACCAACTCCCCCTTCTCGCTCTCCTTCTCTTACCATCGATACATCTGGAGCTATTCATCACTATCCAGCAGCAGATTCAAACAACTCAGACTCTCATTCATCTCATGAAATGTCTGTCGGTTCAAAGCGCTCAGCTAGTCCAACATCCGCTGCTCCGAAGAAGCGCGCTCCAGGGGAGAGAATCTCAAGTAAAGATTTCATCCCTCCAGACGTATCAGGTCTTTCAAAAAGAGAGGCTAGACTTGTCAAGAATCGCGCAGCTGCCTTCCTCAGTAGGCAACGCAAACGCGAGGAGTTTGAATGCATGGAAATGTATGTATACATTGTTAATTATATCAACAAACGACATGCCTCCCGTTCTTCTATCTACCATTCTCAACATCTTCTCATTACGTTTTTCTCTCTTTTTCTTTAGACGCGTTGCAGAACTCGAGCAGGAGAACGCAAGGCTTCTGGCTCTTACCCAAAACGGTTCATCTAGTACTGTGCTCCACCAACAACAGCAACCAACTCCAACAGACCATCAACTTGTCTCCGAAGTTGAACAGCTAAAAGCCCAGTTGGCAGCAGCAAGAGAACGTGAACTATCTCTTAGTGCACAACTAGCATCTACTTCCCAAAATGTTCAGGTCAAGATGGAAGAACCCCAGTTTTCATTGTCATCGCCTCCCCGCTCAACTGCGCTTTCATCAGCTAACAAATCAGGCGCTAGCCTCGGATTGATGGTACATTATTTTTCCAAGAATAAACTTTAAAAATTAATTTTCTAACGCCTCTTTATTTCGTTATTAGGTTCTTCTGTGCGCTCTACCAAGTCTCTTGTCCATGCGCGCAATGCAATCAACGGCCGCTCCTACAAGTTTCGCCATTCCCAATCCATTCCCTACTTCCGCTTCCTCCGCATTCGATTATAATTCATTTATGCCAAATGATTATGATTGGTCAAGAGCTTCAAGTAGCTCAATGATGGATATGGATGTGGATTCTAACAGGAATCGACAACCATCAAGAGTTCAGAAACTCGAGTTTACAGATACCCCAGACTTGGGTGACCTTGATATCTCGTTTGACGCCTCTCCTTCCGATGATGGCAAAATTCGCGTTCGTATCCTTCCCTCTTCATCATCACCATCATCCTCCAGACCTTCCTCTTCCTCATCCCATCAGCAGCCATTTGATTCACGTTCCCAGTGGTCAAGCGGCTCCGATTCCGACCGCAACGCCCAACACTCCTCTCTCGGCTCTGCTTTCCCCTCCACCGTCTCCTCCGATCCTTTCCTCGGCATCCCGTCCTCGGGCTCCTCGCATGACTTTGGTATGGCCTTCTCACCCGACGGCACCATCATGTACAACCCCGCATCCATGTCCGCCATGTCCAGTCTCAACTATGGTCAGCTATCAACTGACGCAGAGGCCCTCTTTGGCGGTATGGGTTCAGAGTACCAGGTACCAGACTCCTCTGTTGCCGGTGGCAGGCGCCGAGTGAGGATTGCTCTCAAGAGCATGCCCCAGCCCGGTGGCGAGGGAGGCGAATGGGAAGTCCAAATTTGCTGAGCGGCTACCCCCTCCCTTGATGAGGCTTTTCTCTCCAACCCCAGCCTCAAACCCGAAAACTAACATTTTGTTATGCGCCTCATCGTCTTTTCTCTTTGTCTTTTGCTTTCTTCATCGTTCGAGTCTTGTGTACGATATTATTGTTGATGTCACTCTCCATCCACCACATTCATACAGATGGATCCCTCCACCTCTCATATTACTACCTCTCCCTCGGCATGGACCCCCCTATCCAACATTATCACCCCGCAGTGTCGGCGGTGCTTTCTACTATGGTTTTCTTGTTCTCGGAGGATCAGGAATAGGTTTCTTGATTAACATGTTTATTCCTTCTTCAATTTTTTTCATGTGTTTATTTCAATGCCATGTGTGCCATAGTTTATAGTTTTGTTCCCTCCTTTCTTCTTCGACTTTTTCCAGGCACTTCTTGAATAATCATAACCATAGGTTGGATACCTACCTACGCAAGTGCATGTCACTTTTCATTACTTGCCTCCGCCTTCATATTATACCATATGCACATCCACCTATACCACGCATTTGCATTCCTCCTCCTCTACCTGCCGTTAATTCCCTCTTCATTGTCGCCGTATAACACATAACATATTCTCTCGCACATATACCAATCAAATAGTCGAATTACCTTCTTTGAATACTATTGCTTTCAAGTTGTTACCACCCTGGATTTCTTCTGCTTCTTTCTTTCTTCGCGCGAGCGCATATATGCATCCATCCCCTTTTCTTCTCTTCTCTTAACTTCTATGAGTTAAGTGTCGACTTTTAACTTTGTTGTCCTTTGCCTTTTTTTACGTTTTACGTTTACCTTTTTTGTTCATTGTGGACTGTTCTTATCTACTTATATGCGTGCTACTCTCCTACTTAGATTACTTTATGTTGGGCTTTTGGTGATAATTATACGGTTTTAATGGAATACTTTTAAACATTACTTTCCTTCTAGACTCATCCTCTGCAATCACACTATCAAGAGTCCCTCATCTCGACTCACCGGTATCCCATTCCGATCCTCGTTGCAGTTGCTATACAGAAGTTCCATTATTACGTTTCATTTGAAAAATCCAGACGATCTCATGCCATGCCGTTTTAAGGATAGAATAAATAGAACATGAATACACCTGAATTCGCGTCCGCACGATGTCGTGCCATTGCCTGAGCATGTCATAGCTACTGTGACATAGTTTTGACACATTTCAATTAAAGTAGCGAGTTAACGGTTTGTACTTGGTTGAGGGTTCAGAAGGTTCTGGAAGAGATGGTATCAGGTTACACCAGATAGGTGTTGCGCGGAATGAGGCGTTGGAGTGCAGTGTGACGCGTCTAGACGCGAGGCCAGGGTGTCTTGATTGAGCACAATATTTATTTATGTCGTATCCGAGTCTTCAGTGCACCCTGTCAGAGACGATAGATTGACATTGCAAGGCACCATTATATCGAATACCTTGTGCAGCTGTCTATCGGAGCGCCGAGTCCCTTGAGACTCAATAAATTTACTGGGAACGTGCTATTCTTTGTCCTAACATCGAACATCCGTCGACGCCCGAGATAGGCAATGTAAGTGAGTGAAGTAAGTAAAAACACATTCACCAATCCATCTATCGATGTCATATTCGGACGAGCACGGTTCTACCAATATCCGTTCAACCGCCCATCCTATTCAGAATTCTCTAATCCTTTTCGCACTCTCAGGCTCTCACTCGCACTCGATTCAGATCAAATCAAGCATTCATTTAGCGTGCCATTTTCCGAGGAGACTGCATTGGGTCAGTATCTTGAATAACAAGTCATGAGAGCATCGAGTGTGAAAAGAGACGCAGGGGGTAAAGGGGGCGTCAAGTGGGGTTGAGTGGGTAAGACTCGGATGAGGAGGGTGTGTGTGGGGAGTTTTGTCGGATTTTTGGTGGTCATCAGCACATACACAGTGGGCATTTTTTTGAATGCTTGACTGGGAGAGAATGCTCTATCTACGAATATGATACTACGAAAAGATAGGATGGTGCCCTAAAGGAGCATCCTTTGCAAATTTCAAGTCCTAAGTTCCCCCTTTAATTTTTGCGCTTGCTATGTACCCATGAGCTCCAAGCTGGTTCGCTTCGTTTCGTCTTGCTTTTTGTTCTGTCTTGTCGCTAATAATTTAGGGTTATGTGTGGATAAAATGGCTCCGAGGATTCAGTTGTGAGGACTACCCTCGGAAAGGCGTTGGCATAATCATGGGGTAGGATTGATTTGCTACTAGGCTTGATAGTAATGTGGGCGAGGTATGCGCCCACAAAGAAGCAAGACCCTAACGCGCCTCAGACGCGCTGTATCACCAGAGGTAACTATCATATCGCGTAGAATTATGGGGTCCGATTAGCAATGTCAATGCAGTGGATGTGGATGTGATAGTTTGCAACAGACGCGGACAAGCTGCGGAAACAGCACAGGAAAAAAAATCCTTTATTCTGGTCGTCAGTGGGCCTAAGCAACAGCCACGATTGAATACTGCGCCTCTTCTAGTTTACATTTCGAGCTTCTATTCAGTTGAAAAACTATAGCTGGAGCCATGAGAGCGCTCGATCGGTTGTGTGTAGTACCAGGCGGCGATAGGGGCTTGTTTCACTGATAGCATGTGTATGTGAATATAGGCGGAATAACATGAATGGTAGACTCGTGTTCTGGATTGTGTGGTATGGAAGATATGAGTGAAATGGAGTAAGTTGTATTCCAAGGCGCTGTATGATTGCACTAGATAAGAATTCGAAATCTGGTTAAGCGCGAGCAAAGACGGAAGAGTCCAAGCTCAAAAAAGACCGGGCCTTTGACTGATGGGATCATGGCAGGTCTATGTTTGATCTTATCATCAATTGTCCATGTCCGCCCCTCTTGATTTCATCCCTTATCACCGTTATTGAAACCTGTCAGTAATTACGAAGCGGCTCTTGATCGACCCATGCACTTCATCGAAAATTGTGCTAAATATATGCATAGTTGTATTATCAGGGAACATTCGGGCGTTCCATCAATTGTAAACACAGGATTATGGAGGTTCAAATCAAACCTGAAATAAGGACCTGTGGTTTGCAGAAGCAGTTCAATTTGGATGCATCACATACTAGCGCTGAAACGCGCAACCAGATGGTTTTCGCATCACTGGACATCGATACGATACCAGGTCCTGAAGCTGAGCTCAGTGCGAGATAAAATACGACCTGTCGATGTCACTGTAATCGGTGTAGATGAAACAAGGCTCTCGGAATCGGCATTATGTTTTCGGCGAATTGAGGTTCTATCCAGTACTTCTTGATAGAAATGCTTGTTTGCATGATTTATTTGTGAGCATGGTGTAGTTGTCTGAGTGCAAATCCGAGTTAATCCGTTCATTGAACCTCTGATAAATGGTGCTGTCCAAGCATAATAAACACCCCCTTCTCGTTTCGCTTTTCTTTTATTGATGGGAAGGACCTTAACTGAAGGTCGCCCCATCATCACCTCCTATATTCCTCTTGCTCTTGAGATAGCCGAACGCCATTGGACTTTCGCGCAACCGATATTGCATCGCTTTGATATGTAATGTAAATGAGCGCTATTTCCGGTAAACGCAGGGTTCTTCGGATGATGGTTCATTCTTTTGCGGGCTCCACGTTCCCATCGATGCGATGAGCCAGGAGTGTTACAGGATCTTCTTACACGATCAGTCTCTGAAAAAAATTGACATGCAGGTTTGACTTTTTTCCCTGGGCCCAATGCATTCAAGCTCGCTGACTCGGAGCACATACTGCCCTCCTCACGGTTGACAGAGCACAGTGCCTCACCGATCTGCCATCGGAGCAAGACGTCTGGAGTGAAGGACCAGAAGGTTCAGAGTATGTCTCGACATCCAAGAAGATGGCAAAATCAACAAGACTATAATTGGCACCTACCACCATGTCTTTGCGGGGTAGCACGGAAGTTCTCATTTAGAAGATATGGTAGTGCACTGGCGCGTCTTCTGAACCACAAGTTGTTGTTATATGTTGATGTTTTCTTGACTGCCTCCGACGGGGACAGAAGGAGTCAAGCCCGCTTGATTCCCGGATAGAATGTTGAACTGTCGATAGGTTGGTATCCAGAAGACTTAAAATTTCAAGCTTGAAGAGACGCTGTTGATTTGAGAGCATTTGGCCTCGATTGCGTTGATTTAGGCGTCAAGCCCATACAAAACATGATGATGTCGGCTCACAGAGCGATATACCTTCCTGGATAAGTGTTGTAAAATCAAGAGCATGAAACAAAAAATCAACCTCCTTCCATGAATATCGCAAAAAGCGCTGCACATTGCAAATTGATGGAGATGAAATGCTTCCGTTTGGCAGAAAGACCCTGACCGGATGAACCTATGAAATTAGGCGGTTCGCACGAACCGCAGAGTCTCCATACATCCATCAGCCCGTTTGCTCAGTCGGCAATTGAGCCAGTTCCACATTTCAGCAAACCAGCCCATAGCCGAGCAAAGCTGGGCTCGATAACAGGAGTCCATCTGAGCCACCTGAAAACCTCTTCATTTTCTCAAGACCTCTCGGCCTCTTTTCACCACCCGCGAGGAAGCGCGCGACTCATGCGCAACGCAAAGAATCAAAAGTTTGATATGTAAACAAATCGCATGCATACCTTTCCATAGATCATGATCCTCGCTTCCAGAGCCTCCTATAGCCTCATGACATCCAATTCAAGCCTTTCCAAAGAAGCCACAACTTCACTGACAAGAAGACACAGGTAGTGTGTCAACAACCTTATCATATTTCACATGCAGTGCGAATCGTCGAATGGCCAAAAAACGCGCATTCCGAGACGAGGCATGTTGGTTGAGCTCCCAAAAAGTGCCTATTAGGGAGATGACGCCACTTGAGGGTGTAAACGCTTGGGGAAGTCGAAGTCGATCAAAACCTAAACCTGGATTTGTGAGGGTTCAAAGCAGGCCTGGTGTTTACCTCGTGTTCGCAGTCCACTCACCAAGGTTTTCATTTACAGTTGGTGGTGCGTCATACTGCGTACAATCCACTGCGGATTGGCGCCTGTCCTGTGCGTCGGCTTGAGACCTTACTTCGTCACTTGGGGAGCTAGAATTTGGGGTTCGAATGATTCCAATTAATTTACTTGTCCTTGATACACCAGAGGCATCCTGAAAAGTAAATTTGGGTCCCTATATCGATCTTTGCAGAAAGGTGCTCACTTATGGTTGCATTCTTGTTGGTGTCTCGAAGCAGATAATATAAAAGCTGAGCCGAGGATGCCATGAGTTAAGATAAATGATTGCGCTGAAAGTTGAAGCGGCTCGGTGACACTTGGAGACAGAACATTAAGCGGCACGATCCAAAATATAAATCATGATTATACCGGATTTTTGTACCCTTCTTACACACATTACCTGGTATTACACCGAAGTATGGAGCTCGAAAGACCGGTAAGAATTTGTCATATACTGACATTCAAATTCTTGTCCGATATAGCAGGTTGAATAGAGGTACCACTGAGACGAGTAAATTAGATCACCAAGTATAACATCATCGTGAAGGGTTAGAGGGGCCCTTCCTCGCTAAGCAGGCCTTCGACAGAGCGGAGTAAACACTGGTCAGCTGTCCAGTGGCGAAACAACTGTTGTTCCATACAGATGGTGCTGACTAAAAGAGACGTTGAACAGTTGGACAAGCAAAGGCAGCTTCCCACGTAACACCTACAACGCATTAGCCGAGCACTGAAATGAACGCAGATAGCTGTCAGGACCCTTATTCTATCGAGGTTAGCCATGTGGTCGAGAGGTAAATCGTGCAAATGATGTCATTAAGATTGAGGTGAACCACGTTATGTACGAGCCATCGGTGTAGAGTTGGTTTTAGAGTTGTGATCTACTTTGAGTATCCGGAATCTGCGAAATATTTATGGAATTGGAGGGGAGAGTCAGCGCGCACGGTGATGACCAGGCAATACCCGAAGAGGGTGCGAGAAACAAGAGGGATAAAAAACTGAGCCCAACTCGCGGTAGCATGACTACGAACCAGCAGTTTAAAGGTCCCGTAGTCTTCCAAATAGAATAGGCGCCTATTGACCCTGCATGTGGATGATCGAAGGTGGGATGATGGGAGATATCAAGGTATAACTTCGGATGTGCAAGTTTCCCCGCAAATGCCAATAAAATTAGTGACCCCAGTAGTAGCCATTATTGACCTGTCATATGATATAGTAGAGCGGTTGTCGGTGCAGGTAGAGAGAGGTGTACGACTAGGCAAAGTTGGGCTAGTAGTCGCCATGATAAGTCAGGCGGAAGGGCTGTTGAGAGTGAACATATCAACGAGAGGGTACGAGTGAGGATTCCAGCCAGCTGACCGAGACCACCAGGTCAGTCTTGCATATGTATAGATATTTACGGGGACAGGGAAGACCAGGTGCTGCCAGCATGAGAGTTTGTTAAGCAGTATCAGTCAACCTGCACACCAAATATCCGGAACCAGAGAGAAAGGAAGGTCGTCGGGATTGAGGAACGGCACGTTTTCAGATTATGTGGAGGGCAAAAGGCAGAGCAGCCTGATTGAATGCAGCAGGTAGTGGTGGTAAAGCAAGAGAATCAAGGAGGTGTCTCGAGCAGAATGCCTTGCTGGCAAGGGGTTACTCCAATCCTGGCTAAACAACACAATCACGACGCGTCGGTGTCCGAGTTTCAGGAAACAATGGACCACGCACCCTATATTTTCATGCCTTAGCAAGTTGTCCGTTAAGCTTTAATATCCAAAGCCTATCACGCCGTTAAGACTGTCCCAAGTTGCATGAGACCACACAATAATGACAGTGCCTCATGCGAGAGCCATCATTCCTAGAATAGGGGTACGGCAAAACCCGGGCCTCTTTCGGCAAATTCCGTTCACTAAGTGTTCAATAAGCAAGTTCGGACCTTCGACTCGACAACGACCAGTGCATTTGTAGGCATTTTTACAGGTTTCATTCTTATAAACTCGCTTGGTCGACACTCTTACACCTATGAAATTAATCTGCTTTACGAATTTCTAGAGTCCCCACTGATGAACTGGTTGGAATTCTCCTAGATTATCCATTGAGATCCACATTGCGAAGAGCTCGAGAAGGTCCAAATGAACAAATAACGCACGTGTGATACAGGAAACCACGCAAATCCTGATCAATCTCGTGTGTTATGTTGATCTCAGTTTCCCTATTGAAAGTTTGGTGGTATGTCCCATTCGACCACTATCAACAGAGTACTATCTTTGACCATGGTTCTTCCTACCCATTTATCCAGGTTAGCATGATATGTGAGGCATCAGCGCGCTCTCAGCTTCATAAGCGTCTTCCGTCCATATACATATCCTCGTGTGTCCGCGTGTCATGTGCTGTCTCCCCCGAGAATGCGCAGGTATTCTTAGCACGATCAGTAAAGTTAGAATATAAGGCGATTCCTATCCAAGAATCTCCTCCGAACACCTTCCTATGGCATCCGCAAGTGGTTTGGTATGCTTCACTAACTGTCTCCTAGTTCTGGAAGATGGGACTCTCGCCGAGCGAGATCTCTGGGTTGACGAGACCCGGGGTATCATTCTGGACGCGCAGGTAAGCATTCTCGAAGAGTGGGCTACAAAGTGATACTCATAAATATTTGAAGAAAACTTTCTATATGCGCCGGGAGCGGCCGGATAGGATTGTAGATCTAGGCGGCAACATTCTGAGGTATATCATTGCCATTCTAACCCGTTGCACAATATCTGATGGAAGGTTGTCTACACTCTCAGCCCTGGTTTCCTTGACATACAGCTTAATGGAGCTTATGGCTTCGATTTCTCTGTTTACGAAGGGGATGACGAGAAGTACAGAGACGGAATGAGGAAGGTTGCAGAAGGGATTGTGGAAACAGGCGTCACCTCGTAAGTGTTGACTGTTCCAGGAACCGATTCTGACGTTAACGCTGGACTTCCCCAGATTGCTGCCGACCATTATCGTATGTATTTCAACTAAGACACATCGTACATCCCCTCATTCTAGAATCGTGTTCAGACTCAGGAGAAGTCCGTTTATCCAAAGCTTTTGAGCTTGCTTAAACCTTTTTCGACCCCGACTTCTGCAACCCTGCTTGGTTGGCATGCGGAAGGGCCATTCATCGACATGACAAAGAGAGGTGCTCATGCACCTGCGTTCCTTCAGGCTGCTTATGCCGATTTCCAATCTTTCGAAGAGGTTTACGGTCCGGATAATCTGGCCGAGAGTGAAGATTGGTCCATGTCTACTGGTGAAAACCCAGCTGTCCGGCTGATTACTGCCGCTCCCGAAGTCCCGGGAGTCATGAAGGCATTGGGAGAGTTGACAAAACGAGGAATCGCATTCTCTATCGGACACAGGTATCTCATCTGAATTTCCAGACAAAGAACATTCACTCATTTCATGTCAGTGTCGCGACATCAGAAGTTGCAACGGAGGCCGTCCTGAATGGTGCTAGGCTCATTACACACCTATTCAACGCAATGCCCCAACTCCACCACCGCGACCCTTCAATTATTGGTCTGTTGGGTGCTTCCCCACACCTCTCGTCCCCGGCGGAGACGACTTCATTCCTACCCTGCAACATGAACGAGAACATCCCACTTTTGGAACTCAACACAGAGTCGCAGAACACAACTGAACCTGAAAAGATTGAACCCATTTCACCTGGAACGTCTTCGGAAGCATTTGAAGCAGACCTTGCCGTCCCCAGGCGAAAACATACGATCCTGGGTGGCGCAGCAAAGAAGCCCCAAAGAAGGCCAAGCAGGCCAACACTCCATCTCGACAAAGGTCAGGTCGCAGATATGCCGTTCGAACGACCGTTTTATGGGTTGATCGTTGATGGCATTCATTGCCACCCCAATTCTGTCAGAGTATGTGTTCCTTTCCGGAAACTATCCTTTGTATGAATATCCTGTCGTCTCTGTTAGCTCGCATACTCCGCGTACCCTGAGGGGTGCATTCTCATTACGGATGGTAAGTAAGAATCCCCACATCACCAGGTTCTCCCGATGACGGCGTTCTCGATAAGCTATGAAGATCTTAGACCCTCATCTTAAAGATGGGATCCATGAATGGAGAGACGGGAAGCGTTTCGTCAAAGATGGCGATAAGCTTTATTTGGAGGGCACCACCACACTGGCTGGAAGGTAGGGTCGACGCTTCATTTATTCTTTTACAGCTTTCTCGAATCTGTGCTCACTAAAACCCCAGTGTTGTGACACTCGACAAATGTATCAGGAACTTCTCAAAGTTCACTGGATGCTCGCTCGGAGAGGCAATTAAATGCGCTACTTTCAACCCTGCAAAGTACGCTCGGTATACTCTTTATGTGTACCCTTCTTAATTTTTTCTGTCTTTGAACAGGTGCCTTGGTATCGATGACAAGAAAGGAACATTGCGTTCAGGGGCACACGCTGACCTTGTTATTTTAGACAGACAAGGAGTGGTACTCAGTACCTGGGTCAGGGCAAGGCAGGTGTGGACCAGATCAGAGTGAGGCTTCGGGACGGGGAAAGAATGTGCAACTGGTCTAATGCGGTGGCCCGTTGACGATTCCTCGACAGTTAGATGAAAGATGAAGCTGGTTTTAACTTTTGCACCCCATCCTCGTTGAAGCTGATTTATTTGTCTGGTCGATATTTTAAGAGAACTAGATGCGATAGTAGTGCAAGCACAATTATGTTCCTTATGCTATCCCATGTATCTCTTGTCCTGTTCGTATAACGCTGTTATGAGACTTCAACCCTCCTTGCCCCATCCTTGAATATTCTGCTCGTCGTCAGCAGCATCGACCTCTTCCCATATGGGGCAATCATGATCGCACTGTGCCGTAGTTGGACTGCGAAGCCTGACTCGCTCAACCGCAGAGGATGTTCATCGTTGTCTTCTTACTGTAACCCCCTCCACTTTCATTTAAACAACCACTCCCTGATTTAAGAACCAAAGGTCTCGAGCTTCATTCGTTCTGTGCTCCCTGAAGGACTTCCCGGTCATCATTCCCAACAGCCTTAAATCCTTCAGTTAATCCATCAGTTAATCTCTGTAACACAGATCGAAAGCTAGAACGATGGCCGCTTCGTCACCCGTGTCGTCTTTACCCCCAGAGCTTCTTGCAGAGATCATGAGTCTTGCAAAGTCCGGTATACGTTCCTTTCCCCATAAAAGTCTTCCCGAGGTGCTATACAGCCACGTATCGAAGTTCTGGAGAGAGGTTTCGTTGTCCACTTGTCGCCTATGGGGTAGCATCAACATCTATTCATATCACTCGCGCCATAGAGTGAATGCTTACCTGCAACGCTCTGGGTCCACACCTATACATCTGTCCATCGATATCCACCGCGCCGACAGGAGAAACGCGCGGAAAAATCCGCCGTATCTGTCTCGTCTGTTACGTTTTCTGACGGCGACGCTCGAAGAAGTGGCAGATAGGATGGAAAGATTTCATCTCTTTTGTTTCTACGAAGAGACAGCGGTTCGCCTTCTGTCGAGGACAACCTCCCTTTCAGCACACATCTTACAATATATGCAGTTGAAGTACGACTGCACCATGAACAGTACCTTTAATCCCCAATCCCAGGCCATATTCTGTGGATCTCTTCCTCGAATCAAGGAACTGCAGACTGACTTACCCGATTTCCTACCACCACGTTCTTTATCGCCCAGTTTGACCACTCTTTACCTTCACTACATGAAGGTGAACTCTCGTTTAAAACCCGACTCATGCGTCGACTACCTGAAGTCTTTGGTAAACCTTCGTCACCTTTCGCTTCAGGGGTCCATCGAACTGGATGGATGGGGACCCAACCTGACCTTCGAAATGCCAAACCTTCGCTCACTTCGATTGATGGACGATGGCATGATGGCGGTCCATATCATCCTATCCATCACAGCACCTTCCCTCGAATCACTGTGGTTGGATTGCTCCTTCATACCTTTCCATACCCTCTTCGACTCACCCCGCATGCGAGGAGCTACAAAGTTTCCGACATTACAATACCTCACATTGTGTTCCGATAATTCCTTCCGGTCGGAGCGCTTTGCTGGGATCTTCCCAACCATCACGCACATCCATGTGCCCTACGCGGTCATGCAGCGACATTTCCACCTGTTTACCAACGTCCTTGTTCAACATTGGACATCGCTTCATACCGTTGTCTTGACTATGTACAAGGAGTCAAATATCACGCAGCTTGTCGCAGGACTCAATACTATCCTACCTATCCGAAAAAGGCACAACATGCCAATTCGACAGCTCGTCCTAGACGCTGACTACAGAAGTGCGATACTCAAGGACGCTCCAACGATTGCCGACCAGGTGGATATTGTACCCATAAGCATGGAAACTTATCGTGAACATTGGTGGACGGCAAATTTGCGGGATAAACAGGATACTGATGGTATCGTTTTTGCTAGCTGAAGTTGGAACAACATGCGTATCCATGTGTTCAATTCACAGAAATGCCGATAGTACAATGTTTATATGACAACAGCCTTCGGGCTTCAACATGACTTATGTTTGTTTTTCTTCTGCAGATGGCAATCGTGTTTATGGTCCAATCTAACTGAAGTTTTAATTATTCACACTAAAAATACAGATCCGGGGGAGTACAACGAAAACGAAGAAAACCAATAAAGATAACAATTTAAACTAGCGATACAGTAGGTACAGTGTCCAGCGACCCAAATCTATTGATACAGCTGGGTGTGTAAAATCATAGTCGGGAAACATAGGAGAAAGATCGAGAAAATGAGGTTCAAAGAATGGAGACCAGTTTCGCGGGCCAGCACGATTAGAGTGGTGTTTTCGGTGATGGGGGGTTAAATAAGGCTCGGAAGGTGTTGGTGTGGAAACTGGTCAGAAAGGCGTTCTGAATACCAATTTGTGGCTGTTGCGCAAGGTTGTTGACTGAGTGAAGGGGAATTTCGGTGATGATGAGAGCGAAAGCCAGAATGGTTCGGAAGGCTGAATTAACGAGAGTGGTGGAATCGAGAGCGATCGCGACAATGGTTACGAACAAAAACAAAAATGAAAAACGAGTGGACTGGTTATGTGGGTTTAAAACTTGTTGATATGGTGCTTCGAAATTAGAGAAAAGCACGGGTGTGGAGGGTACGCTCGAAGGTGTGAATGGGGGTTATGTTGATCATCTCCAATGATTGTGGTTTTGATATTCAGAAGCAAGCCCAACGAGAGCATATTGGCTTGGGCTCGGGATTAGCCTCACGAGCTATTGGCTGGTTTGAGACCTGATTAAAAAGGGGCGATTAGACGAAGGTCGGGTGGTATTTGGGTCAAAGGGACGTACAATCAGAAGTTCTGACGCCTCAGTAACAGGGATTGGCGCTGCAGAGACGACGCCAGTCACTGTAAATTAATGATAGTGATCAGGGATGATGAAGTGGTGATGATTGTGAAATACGACTTACTGCATGCCAGAACGAAAGCAGCGACGAATTTGAATTGCATTTCGAATGACGAGAGTCGGATAGGTATTCGACGAAGTGAATGTGGTGAGGAGCAACGGCACCTAAAAGACTTGACCTGAAGATGAGGGGATGAGTGAGGTACTGCATGAGTCTGCCTAGATATACGCAGAGTAAGGGGGAAGAAGGTAGTGACAAAGGACAAGGGATACGACAAATGCGGTAATCATGTTATCTGGTAGACCAGAATTAGTATCCTCAGTACACGCATAAAGAGGATTTAATCGGCTTGGCCAGTTCCTGATGGGGTCTATTAATATTTCAGTCCTCTCAGTATCAGAATAAGTGTCCTCGAAACATAAGGTCCAATTGATTGATGGTTAGATGCCAAATTTCACACAGTTTTCATTGGAGTTCAGCGTCTACAGAACACGTAGAACTAGTCTGAAAAGAGTTTGGATTGTTAGTTTGTGAGGTGAGTAGAACTGAATATATTTCGTAAAGCGCTAATGCAAGGATATAGTAGAAAATCGGACATTTCATAAGTAAATTGGCAGATTAGTTCAATAAACTGACTATGGATTCCCAAAGTAGAAATCCCATGCCTGGTTTCGTCAAACTCTATTATTCCGGATTTGGATGTTACTTTGTCGTGTCCATCTAGTTACCCTCACGTCCGTTACCCTTGACCTGCTCCTAGAAACCTCCTATTCTTGGCCATTCCACAGGAAATACACACAGAGCCCACGACCAGTCATATCTTTCATTATTTAAAAACATTTGTCCTGAGTACTTGCTGAGTATGTTGAAATCGACAGGTCACAGAGCTCGGGGGGAATTTTCCTTCGAAATTCCCTTTGGCCTGTTTTTGAGATAATTTTAACCCGGAACAAGGGGAAGGTATTACATTGACAAGTGATTCCGGAAGAATAGCCGCAGTGGATGACGCTCATCCACTTCTATATTGTCAGTTCCAAGACTAACAAACTCCTTCAAATTCCTAAGTTCTATCAAAATCGCTATCAATCAGTATGGTATCTTGATGCCTCATTCAATAAGTTGAATTGGTACTAAATTGCAGGCCGTGCTGCCATGCAGTCACGCTTCCAAGAGCAGAGGAAGAAGAAATTCACTATGACCATATTAGTGCGCTGCCTTGTCAGTTACAACCAGCACAATTCGACCATAATCTATTAACGGTCGCACTTTATCACCCAATGCGCATAATTATAGACTTGAAATACCTTGCTTAGGTCCAACGAGTTTGAATAGCACTCATATCAGGTATACAATGGTCCCAACTGCGTTAGGGCCTATTCTGGTCTTTGCTTAGTCGGACATGTGTGAGCGGAACTCGGGCTTGATTTTTCAGTTCGCTCGACGGGATAAGGGGAGTCGCACAAGTAGGATCATGTTCAGAGGTAATTATGTGCCTGTAGGTTTATTTTATCAGTAGCCGCAGCCTCAAGGGTGTATTTTTGTAATATCCCTGTAAATATTTGCTCCGGTTAGAAGGCGCGGGTACATACAGGCACGCACGGTGGGACTTCGAGATTCAGAGGGATAAACGCACATCTAAACAAGGTATGTAAACTCACTATCCGCTTGGCTTTCGCTGCGCCTCCCGCCGATATGCGCCCCAAAATAGGATACATCGATTCTTCCTGACGTCAGGAAATTTCGAATCGGATGCAGCTATTCAGCGGAACGGAGTACGCATGCAAAGGCGGGGGAACTCCAGATGTGTGTTCCCCTTGTCCCATTGTGCTTCGTCATTTTGTCAGTGGAGTGCGTTGGATCCTGAGGCGGTGCGTCTTGTATCTTCTTAAAGTACTAGATCGGCTGTACAGCAGGAGCAGCCATCGTGACAGAAAGCACTGGCAGAGCTTAGACTCTGCTTGTATTGTTACGATTCGTAACAATGTACTGACGGTTGAATTGAAGAGTCATTTCAAAATTTCATATTGCAAATCACGGATGGAGATGAATTCACCTCTGGGATCATGCTTTATGACATCCACTTGTCTCATTGACGCGATGCGAGCTTATGGTATTAAAAAACGACCAATTTGAATCTTACCGAAAGGTGAATAGAAAATGACTTGACCTGTGTCAATGCACCCACAAGAAAAACTTATGGTTCCAGCTATGAAAAGCTCTTACCTTCAGCACGTATCAGCAAGGTGCATAGTTACCAAAGCATTTCAAATCGACCTCAAAATTTCCACAACAGTGCTGACGTTCCTGTACTGCGACCACTTACATGCTCATATTTAGAATTTCATATCGTCTGCCCACGATGATGTTGTGGGATAGCGGGTATGCGGTTGTCAGTATGCATCAAGGGTGAACGTTTGAACAGTGACTCGGACCCCAAGTCGTCTTGATTGAACGACTAGCAAAGGCACGCTGACCAGTGATGAGTAAGATAATATGTTGCATTCTACTAGCAGGATATGTGCTCATAGGCCAACCAGAATGAAAAAGTCGATGATTGAAAGGCCATATGATGCATGCGACGTGATGTGTTGACCGAAGAATATTATTTCTTGAAGTCTGTGTAGAGGAGTATGGCTGAACCAGCCAAACCCTCCATTGGCCGTTTTCCATCCACCTCGATGTCTGAGAATCTTATCTCTAATCCAGGGTGGAAATTGAACACGTCGCGCATGAGATGCTGCGTCTTGACATTGGTGCATTCCACGACGGCCATATCCCATCCGAACTCCCTCGCTTTCCTGATCGTCTCCGCGCGCAACCTCTTGCTGATCCCTCTTCCTTCATACGCATCGGCTGTGGCTCCTACGACGATGTGCATTACCCGTTTATCTGAATTCTTCCCGCACAGGTCATTCTCCGCTTTGAACCAGTCATCCAGCTCCCCCAACAATTTGAAGACGGGTTTGCTGGTTGACGAAAGTTTGGACATATCAAAGGGGACGTTGAGATCGACTGTCAAGAGACACGCGACGATCTCTCCGTTTGGAAGATGTGCCACAGACGAGGTTTGGAGGTCCATCTGTGACGATAGCTGGTCGTAGCCGAGCTGAAATTCATCAGCGCTGATCTTCAGATAACTTGTCATGGGTTCTTTTCGGGTGAAGATGTCAGTAGCTAGGATGCGCAAAGCAGGGAAATCCGGAGGAGTTACGGAGCGGATTGAGATATCGCTTTGCATGGTGAGGCAGATGCGTTAACAGGACAGTCGAGGAGGGGAGGTACTGGCACGCTCAAGAAGTCGCCTGGACTCGACACATATGTCAAATATTTGACGTGCTTAATCGCGAAAGCGTTTATCCTGAAATCAGAGTGACGGATGCTAATGACCAATCAAAAATTTCCGCAGTTTCATACCTCATGCTCACTGCTCAGATGTGCCCAGCAAATTTTATTCATCCATGTGTGTTACTCCAGCGATCGAAGGCTCAAATGGCTTATTCGCGTGCACGAATTTGGGAGGGTGGGGCATCAGGGACATCACATGCCATTTTGATTGCTACGATCAAATTGGCGCCTAATTTTTCTTGGAAGCAAATAGCTCTGCCGTCCATTAGACTCATTTGCTGCAGGATATAGTGCGCGAAGCAGCCGTCAGAGACAATATCAAGACCTCTTGTCACAATTGCGAACATAGCGACCCAACAGGATCTTTTGCAACCTGCTGACCTTTTCCACGGGGCTCATGAATAGTAAGGTGCTCGTCAGCGACCGTTATTACCTGTGCAAAATGACACTTTCCGACTAAAAGTTCGTGACAGAACTGTCACTCCTGATAAAACCGAGTAGCCTTGGCTCACCTTCGCGCTCCACTGGTCGGGCGACGATCTGCTAGCGCTCATGGTAGCCGTAGATGAACGGGATTGGACCAGGGCCCAATACACTCGCAAGCTATTACGATGCCCGGTATGGACATAGGTTCCCCGCAGAAACAAGTACCGGCTAAGGCAGTCGTTGTGCAATATGCGAGTGGTTGGTGGTCAAAAATTAAATGTGCCAATGTGATTTGCAAACAGCGAGGATGATCAGGTCCGATAGTTATTGCAACAAGAGTGGCATAAAAATGTCCAAATGTCACAATGCCGAAGCTATGTCTCATATAATAACGTAAAAGAAGGACAACAAGTATGTTGTACCAAATGTTCATCCTTGTTTTCGAGTTCAAGAAAGGAATAAATAAATGCTGTACACTTAAGTCAAGATGGACACGTAGAGAAAAGTCGTTAAGGTTTAGAAGGATACGCCGGCCAAGAGAGCAAGTGCGGGAAGCACCAAGGTGTAACCTATTTGAATAGAACGTTCGGCAGCGGCACCATTGGATGGTGTTGGCGTTCCTGTCGAGGCTGTTCCACTAGGGCTGGTGGCTGTCGGAGATGCTGAACTAGACGAGGATGTGGAATCCGTTCCGTTCAGGCGTATGGCATTCCGCTATAGGTTACATCTGTGAGACCGATGTGTGATCGAAAAAAACAGTGGCACGTACAACAAAGCCATCGAGTGTTTCAAGACTCGTGTCGTTTATGTTGATAGCGCCTACTCCTCCCTGTGCACACAGGTTCCAGTCGAAGAACCAGATGGTTTCATTGGGGCTCTTGATGGTCACAGGAAGATTGGTGATGGCACTAAAGTTTCCGGCGTTGCGGAATGAAGAGTCAAAACCGTTGATAGTATCGTTTGTGAAATGAGCTGGAACGCAAGGGGCAGCAAAGGTGGATTGAGTGACGGTGTGATTGCCTTGGGTAACTGAGGAAAATGAAGGGGGATTAACATAATTCACCCCGAAACGGGTTCAGTATTGCCTACAGTTGAAGAACACGATGTCCCCTTCCTTGGCCACAACAGTCTGTGGCTCAAAGACTGCTCCAGGATTATCTGTGGTGTTACCACCTACAGTGACCACAATAGTTTTCGCGCATGCAGCACCAAAGGCGGCAAAGAGCTGAATAGAGTCGTCAGATACCAGTCATCACCCAGGCGCGGGGGAGCATAAGACTCACAGACAACACTGACGCGCGCATGATGGGGGATAAACAAAAGTAGCGAGCGAGTGAGCTATCAACAGCGGACAAGGAAGAAAGAAACGAGGCCAAAAAAACTGATCCCGTTTCTTATAGTCTGGAAACCGAACTGTGAACGCGGCGTAAGGTGTGCAGCACGCCCCCACGCGCCCATCCGCTTCTTTCCCGTCAGCTTCGCGAAGGCTCATAAAATTTACTTCATTTAGTTCTGACTTTTAGGCCCTGTGTTGATGATAATATATTTTCCGTCATCCCGTGGCTGGTATGACCGTGCAATTTCGTCATACATTCACGGAGGGAAAACATGGCGCTCCACTCTATAGACAGCGGGATCAGCGAACAGAAAATGGCAAAATGCTGAACGCAATGCTGAAGTGATTTCTCTACAACCGTGCCTAGAAGATAAGAGCCTGGAGAAGTTAGTCTGGGACAATGGGTGGCGAATCTGATGCCTCATGCTTCTCCTCTTCATTATCGCACCTATCAGTGGTCACCGGCCTCATTTCGAGGACAATAACTGTCGTTAGGTGCATTTCTCCTGCACATTTCCACGATGGAGCCATGAAATGAACGGGCCATAACGACATTAAGGTGCGTGTAGGTGACAATGACATGGGTGTCCACTGTCAAACAAAGCAGCCGTTACTAGCTTGACAGTTCCCAGACATTTAAGGAATACAAAGAAGAGTAAAATTCGGCATCGAATAGTGTTAATTAAAATATGAAGGAAATCCTGTTTTCATAGACTGAGTGGTGAAGGAGGTGAACGGACAATGACAATGGCAACTGGCAGCATTGGTGGCAAGGGGTTTGGTCGATGTTTTAAATTGTTTATCTTTGTTGCTTCAAGAAGATGATCACGTGTCAATATCGCGTCCTCCAGTAGGAACCGCGTCTGACTCAATACTAATAGTTCTCATCAGACTTTGACTATCTCATTGTCAACCCATACCTCCTCTCTGTATACCTTCCACTCAGGTCAATGTCACTATATATGTTGTATTGATATGATTCTAGCGGGAACATCACAAGGCTCCTCTGACTATTATTACGAAGAAGAGGATTCTCAGTTTCTTGAAGCCCTCAACAGTACAGTTCTACCCGGTGACCTACCTCCTAATGATGTTCCAAAAGGATCTGGACTGAACATGGACAGTCCTATGGACGAAGATGATGAAGAAATTGAACTCCCTCAGCCCGCTCAATCCTCTTTAAAGAGAAGGCATAGCTCTGTGGTGCCTGATTCAGAGGATGAGGATGAGAGGAAAGTTCAAGAGATGCCCAAAGATGACACCTACGATGCCTATAAATTTGGGGGATTTGGGGACTACATGCGACGAAAGCGTGCAAAACTACAGATACAGAATGCGCAAATGGTCAGTGTTGGGGAATCTGCCAAACAGACAACAGGTGGTTTGTTCCAAGGGCTTGCCGTTTATGTGAGCTGTCCAAGTTTGAGAGTCAAGGGTACATAGCTGATTATTAACGGCTCTCTCTCGTAGATCAACGGGTACACACGCCCTTCCGTTCAAGAGTTGCGCCAACTCATCGTCAAACATGGGGGCGTTTTTCATCCTTATCTGGACCGCAAAGCATTAGTGTAAGCCAGCCAAGTTAGCCATTGCTGATCAATGTCGCTTAATTGGAGTACCAACAGGACGCATATCATTACTTGCTCGTTAACCCCTGCGAAAATTCGTGAATTCAAGTACATGAAGGTTGTGCGACCTGAATGGCTTATAGAGAGCACCAAGCAAGGGGTCCTACTTCCATGGAAAGACTTCCAATACACGCATGAGAAAAGAATTGAAGACAGTCAGGGCACCAAAATCAAACAATCCAGCCTGACCGACCTCACGCAAGAACCTGAGGCTCCTCCTTCTGCGCAGCCCCGCGCCACCAGCCTCTTGAAACCCAAACCTACGATCCCGGATCCACTTTATGTCACAGACCCCGCCACCAAAGCAGATGCCGCCCGTGTACCAGGATATGCAGCAGACAAATCCAACCCAAATGCACAGCGTGTTATGGCCAATCCAGAATGGCGGAAAGCCCATACCTCTGCTTCCTCCAACTTCATCGAAGGTTACTATAAAAATTCTCGCCTGCACCATCTGGCCACATGGAAGGCTGAGCTCTTGGAATTGGTTCAAGAAGCACAGGACCGCGCTGAAGCAGCTGGTGGTGTTGGTCACGCTGGCAAGGTTAAATCTGAGGCACAGATTGCGCCCGACGGCAACGAGCGCAACATCAGTATGCGAGGTGCTATACTACAATCGCCCTCTAAATGGAAAGGGAAAGGGAAAGCAGATCCCGAACAGGATCGCGTCATTATGCACTGCGATTTTGACTGTTTCTTCGTCTCAGCTGGGTTGATCAGTCGGCCTCATTTGAAGGGAAAGCCTGTTATAGTATGCCATTCTCAAGGAACTCAAGGTGGTGCTTCGAGCACGAGCGAAATTGCTAGCTCAAGCTACGAGGCTCGAGCCTTTGGCATCAAAAACGGGATGAGGTAACGTGCAATCCGTTTGTATTATGCGTCTTACTTAAATATGCTTTAGCTTGCAACAGGCCCGCCAGCTTTGTCCAGAAGTTGTAACCATACCCTACGAATTTGATCGCTACAAAGAGTTCTCGCTAAAATTCTATACCGTCCTCATGGCACACGCCGAGGACCTGCAAGCTGTGTCAGTTGACGAGGCCCTCATTGACGTCACAGGCGCCGTTAATGAGCTGAAGGAACGCTCTGCCATTGGCGACCCAGCCAGGGATTATGCAGAAAAGATTCGAGCAGAGATTAGGCATGCCACTAGCTGCGAAAGTAAGCACTGTTGCAATATACCTTCCCTCCTCACTTCTGAATGTTGCATCAGTCAGCATCGGAATTTCGCATAATATCCTTCTAGCTCGACTTGCTACTCGTAGAGCGAAACCAGGTGGTTCATATCACCTCTTCCCAGCTGAAATACAGGAGTTTTTAGCTCCACTGCAGATTACAGACCTTCACGGGTTCGGTTGGTCAATGAAACAGAAGGCGATAGAGAAACTCGGCACAGCAGATCTGGGGGAGCTTTTCGGTCGGAGTAAAGGTGTTCTGGTCGAGGCTTTGGGGAAGGCATCTGGCGAAAATCTTTACAAGGCCCTTCGTGGCATCGACGACCGCAAACTGGAGTCTCACAAGCCTAGGAAATCTGTCTCTTGCGAGATTAGTGTGAGTACTGGCCTTTGAATTGGATGATAAAACGTTGACTGTATGGTTACAGTATGGCATTCGATTTGAAAACAACGAACAGGCCAAAAACTTCGTTTTTCAGATGGCGACGGAAGTCAGAAAGCGATTGGAGGCTATCAACATGATTGGGAAGTCAATAACCTTGAAGATCATGAAACGTGATCCCACAGCGCCAGTGGAAGCACCAAAGGTAGCGTTTTCGTTCTACGTTAACTTAACAACTGTAACAAGTCCTACTTCTAGTTCCTCGGTCACGGTGCATGCGACTTGTTCAACAAGCAGATGCCCCTCCAAGGCCCGACAGGGCGCGCTACGAGTGATGAACACCTGATTGGCGAGCATGCGTGGAGAATGCTCAAATCGTTCCACTTTGACCCAAAGGAATTGCGCGGGATTGGTATCCAAGTCCAAAAACTGGAGTCGAGTAGTTCAGCCGCCTCTGCATCTAGTACTGGTCAAGCGGTTCTGCCTTTCAAACAAAACACAGGTCCTCCACCTAGCAAAGCCACGACTTCCGAGTCCACGATACCCAGCCGTTTGTCAGCTCAACCTACCAGCGTTAATGTCCCCTCCAAACCTCAGAAAGCGGAGACAATGAGCTTGGAATTACCTTCCTTCTCTCAGGTTGACAGATCAGTTTTTGATGCCCTTCCAGCGGATATCAGGGCTGAATTGGAGTCGGAATACAAGCGACGCTCCGTGTCACCGTTCCCTGCAGCGCAACCCGCCGGTGTCTCAAAGAATTCTATCTCTCGACAGCCTTCGGAGAGAAAATCAGTACCACCACAGATATTTCCCGAGAAACCTAAATCGAAACCAAATTATGGGCGAATAGCGCAACAACTTGCGCCACGAAGTCGACCAAGTATTTCACCAACCAAAGCTGCTATATATGCGTGGGCGTTACCAAAACCGAAGAAACCAGCTGTACGCATGACAGATGCTGCGTTAAGAGCGCTAAAACTTGACCCGGACGTATTTAACGCTCTTCCCGTCAAGGTGCAGAGGGAGCAACTCGTCATGGCCCGACTTATCAGAGATAGAGGGAGATTGCCAACACCACCCTCAGAACGAAAGGTTATCAAAGCAGCCAAGATCGTCTTTCCCCCTGGATTTGTCCCGTGTCGTGCACCCAAACCACGAGCAAAATACATTCAACCTCCGTCACTTAAACAATACGGAAAGAAAAAGGAAAAGTTGATATTTACGGAGACTGGCGACATCCAAAATATCCTCGAAACCTGGCTCATGACCTACCGACACTGGAAACCGCGAGCGAAAGACGTGGAATACCTGTCCAAGTACCTTGTCCAATCCATTGATGGGAACGAGTACACTGATGTGTCGGTAGAACGAGCTATTGAGGTAATGAAGTGGTGGTTGGTTTTGATGAGACGGCTTTGGCCTGCATATGAGTATTTGGATGAGGACGACCTGGATTCTAGTCAGCGAGACCCCGTTGGTGAGGCGTGGTGGGAGACATTTCATGAGGTCAAGGACAAGATGGATGAAGTCGCTCAGAAACGGTTTGGAAGTGGGATTTCGTTGAAGTGATTAGGTATTCTACCAAGATACACAACTTTTTCTTATACTACTGAGAACCACCCCTGATCTATTTTCTTTAAATTATAGTTTTATTATTTATAGCACATGTAGCCCTAGTGCCTTGATTTATTACTGTATCGTTATGTACCTACGCGCATGGAGACGCCCATTAAGCTGTTTGTTGCACAGATCAGGCTCCACTTTGAACACGATCACCGTCAGCTAGATTTGATTTTGACTGATTGAAGTTATTTATAGCGCTACCCTTCACGTGCATTTCACTGTCCCGGAAATGACATCCGTGAATTCTGAATTTAAATTCTTCTGTTCCTCCCACCACCTTTGACCCTCTCGTTTTCTGTAAGTCAAGTGTTATATTATATCCATCCCCTAAGGCTGTGTAGGAAAGGTTTGGATAACTTGGGCCTAATCTCGACTCTTCACCCGTTTTCAAGAGGCTAGATCTCTAGTCGACCGAGTCGAGTCGAGTCTCTGACATTACCTGACATTACTCCTTCATACCCGGCTCATGTATGTACTTTGTTGGCTACAATTGTTTCCATATTTCCGTTTGTAATCATGTTTTTTGCTATGATTCTAACCCCAGGAATCCGACAATTACAACCCCTGTCTATCCTTGAAGCCCACCAGTCGACCACCATCCACAATTTGACCGCATTGTCGCTGATATTCTGAGCTTGTAGCACCGGATAATCTCCCGACCTGCTACAGCCCTCACCATCTACCCCCCCTTGGAGTTTTCGCTAGATACCCCAACGCCTCCATACCACAGCAAGCAAACCGCTAGCCGACCGACTATTTGTAAACATGACACAGAGTAGCGTCAAGAAGCCTCCACAAACACATCCGATAACGAAGAAGAAACAGACAACGCACAATACCCTATCCATACGTTTGACCGAGTCTGCTGTATTCCTTCGTACAGACGGTGCACCTCGCAGAAGACATAATCAATCGGCTCCCAATGAACCTCGCTCCTCTGTTCTTCGAGGCCTGTTGATTTTGGATCTCGTCAAACCGACAAAAATCACAAGCATTGATGTCGAGCTTAGCGCGATAACGAGCACCGCATGGCCTGAAGGTGAGTTGTAGTTTGGGTTGTGACATAAACAACTCGTCACTTTCGATTTAAAATTCCTGCTTCGATTCTACTGGTCTTCTGTCATTCGTTTCTAATCACAGCCACTGAACCGATTTTTAGGTATTGGTGCTCGTCGCATAGAGGTTACCGAAGAACATCGAGTCTATCATGCCTCTGTGACGCATTTCAGTGCGAAAGCTGCCCACAGGCGCACTGCTTCCGTCGGTCCAGGAACGATTCTTTCAAATACGCAATCCAGATACGACAGTCACGGCTTTGATGACGATCGTGGCGAGGACGAATTGAACGACTTTTCTGAGGCAGATCAGGAAATCACGGAAGCTCGACGCTCTCCAGGAGTCAGTCGAACTACCTTGATAAGCGAAGCGCTACATCATGGCAGTCCAAGGTCAGGGAGTCCTGCTCATAGAAGTACTAGCAGAAGCCGTACACGATTGCAGCAGTTTTTGCAATCTTATCAACTCCACCACTCTCACGGTTCTCCTGTACTAGCCGCTCACTTGAACACCTCTCCAGCTGGTGAGACGGCCTCCAGAGCTCCTCCCAGTGTCCATGATAGTCATGGCTCTCGTCCTCGCTCTCGTCCTCGCATTCCTCGTCGGATGAGCGTCGATGGCGCCGCAAGACCGATGTACGAGTCATACCACGAGGAACACATGCCTGATGAACTTTTCGAATGCGACTCTCCACATCTTGAAATGTCTCCTCCTTACTCTCCATTCGCTTCTCCCTCTATCATTCCACCCCCGGGCATCCGTCAGAGCATTTCCTCCCCTGGTGCAGCGCAATCTTTGGAAGAATTTCGGCAGTCCCTCCAGACGAGCTTAACATCACGGCGAAGTGAGTCCAACCCGCGTACCAGTTATAAACACATGTATTCACGAATAGGTCAGGTCAGGGCAGCTTGCCACTAATAAGCGGATCAGTGCAATCTGTATATTCGGAGGAGTATTCTCGTCCTCCCTCTGGTCTAGGATTCAGCATACCAGAAGATGACACCCAGGAGGGCTCATCTCGACACCCGGACCGATATACAGCACGCTCAAATCCACCGACTCCACGAACACGCTCCCTCGCCCGTTCAGCTACACTTAGTCGATCTCGTTCCAATACCCGATTGCCAGAGAACCCAGGCTATCAGCCAACATTGGACTCGGTTCCTCCTGGTTCCCGTACTCCTCCAGGATCGTCTCATTCACGACCCCCCTTGGACGAGCGACGAACCTCTCAGTCTCGAGGTCGAAAGTCACACTTCAGTTTATCTGCGGTGTCTAATGCATTAAAGGAAGCTGTGCGTTCAAGTTCGCCTGCTTTTTATCGCCGATCGGATATGACAGATGGAGAACACGAAGAGGCCCATGATGGCGAAAGGGGTAGAAGGGGCCGGTCTGCAGATAGGATGGTTTCTCATGAAACTGGACTTTCTCTGCGGGCAGCTGGCTCCTCAGAGGAAGAAATAGAGAGCATCAAGGAGAAGAGGAGTGTTCTTGGACGGATGATGTCGGGAGATGTAAAGGATAAAGGGAAAAAGCGTAAAGAGGACAAGGTGGAAGGGTGGAAGGAATTCCCGAAGGGTAAGCTTACAACTGTGATTTGAGCGCCAATCCGTGGTGGTAACTGCTGTTATTTTGTGGACAGGAACGTATACATATCCAATATCGTTCAACATTCCTGGGAACGCTCCGCCGACAATGAGCTGTGACTATGGATCCGTAATCTGGAGGCTCAAAGCCAACGTTCATAGACCAGGAGCTTTCAAGGCCAAGATGTCTGCGTCTAGGGAGGTTATCACCATTGCATGCCCGACAGAAGAAGATACGGAGGAGAGTGAAAACATCATTGTGGAGAGACATTGGGACCAACAACTTCAATACCTCATATCAATATCAGGCAGAGCATTCTACATCGGGGGTACGATACCAATATCGTTTGCACTTATGCCTCTTGTGAAGATGAAGATCCATCGCTTGTTGGTGTTTATTGAAGGTATAGTCGCTTTTATTTCCTAATTGCCTAGTGTATGTGTTGATTACGAGGACTGTGGACAGAGCGAGTCGACTACCACACCAATATGCGTCGACTAGCACGCACGGACCCCATTATGCGGTACAATCTGCTTACTGTCAAGAAGGAAGGCAAAAACGCAGACCACATTCTCCCACTCGACTCTGACGATCCTGAAGCATTTCGCCATTCTCCGCTCTTCCAACTGGTCAATCCAGAGGACGACATATCCGAGTTTTCGTCGACCCTTATGGGACCTGGTCCTTGGACATTTCACCGCGACCTGCAACTCCCCAAATCATGCGACACGGTAAAGTTCACCAACAAGAACAAGAAGGCTAACATGATTGTTACCCACGTACTCAAGGTTGTCATTCGCGCTGAGAGGGGCGACGATTTACATATGGATGCAAAGACTGGGAGAAGGAAACTCTTCGACATTGTGGTGCAAACACCTGTGGTCATTCTATCATGTCGATGTAATCCAGAGTGGACGAGCTTGCCTCGTTACTCAGAGGTGTTTGACAATAAGCCGGCTATCACACCGAGTTGCCCTTGTCAGGTTGCGAAACAACACGCGTCTATGGGACATGGGCACCCTCATAGCTTTTTGGAGCGAATGACATCTCGTCATTCCAGTTCTTCGACCGACTCGAGCGACGTCGGCGCTGCGGAGACGAGTCCTGTGAATCCGTCAGCGATGCGGTCGTTGAGGAATGTCGAGTATAATCAGATGATGATCAACTCCAATGAGCTGTTCGAGAGGCTCATTTCGGGGATGGAGAGTGAGGCTGGTGAGGCGCCGCCAGCATACAACACAGTTCACCCAGTGGTAACGGGAAACAACTCGAATGCAATCTAGAACTGTGATGTTGTTTTTCTTTGGGGTCTTCTTGGTCTTTGGTTTTGGTTTTGGTATTTGAGGGTGTTCATGACCTATTTTCTGGCTATTAACTTGTTTTCTTATTTCGTATCTTATGATATACTATATACTCTGTGAATACTCACCTTCATCTCTGGCTAATCTTGCTATTGATTAATGGGTTCTTGTAAACTGTACTTCCTTACGCCCGGAAATAACAATTGCCATGTACTCGGCACCTTCATTCTCGTGAAGAACAGGAGCTGTAGAGTGCTGTGATTATATATATACAATGGGGTGTGATATAAATTAAACAGGACGTTAGATCTAAGGTCATATGGATATCTCGGGTGGAAGGCAGGTTACATCAATCCTCACTGAAAGTTTGCGCGCGTCATTACATGATACAATGATGAAAGGTGTTCGGAGACTTACTCTGCAGGCTCTCTGCGTAGGAAGAGTAGGTCGATGGCTGCTGAGAATGCGGCAAATGCTAGACCGCCTCCAATGGCAGCTTTTGGGCCTGAGTTTCGAGCAAGAACGCCACCAGCTACAAATCCTGCGCTCATAGAGTTGTAGATATCGTTCTTTCCTCGGTACTATCAAAGCCACAAACACTTAGAAACGTATGTTCTGGTATTCCAAAGCGTGGAAAGCACATACCGACTCGATAACGCACTCAATACCAGCGAACAGGGCACCAACTTTACCAAAGCCTTTTCCACTTGTCCACATGCCTTTACCCATTTCTCGGAATATCTGCCCTGCTTTTTGTGTCGTGTTCATTCCTGCTTGTGTCTGTGACCGTAGGTAGGGATCTTCATATGCGAATGAAGCAGACATGAGCGAGAAGAACGCTCCGATACCAAAACCTGGGGTAGTGCCACATTGAATTAATCCTTCGTATTTTGAAAAGATAGAATAACGCCTGCTCACCTGCACCACCTGCTAGTACTGTCTTCACAGCACATGACTCCATGGCCATTCCGGCATAACCCTCCCACTTTTTCTGCTGCTCATACATTGGCCTCTCCTCCTCTGATATACCTAGTGGGAGAGGTTCTTTGCCCTTGGCAAATATAGGAACCTTTCCTGGAAGGTGATTGGTTTGAGGGTTGATTCCTGACATTGGGACAGTGTCTGGGTATTTTGTGCTGGTTTACCAAGTAGCGCTATAGCGTTTGAAATACGCGTGTCCAAACCAGGTAACGATATGAAGCTCAAGGAGATCAGATATCGAGCAGAATAATGTCCAAGCAAGACCTCTTGATGCTATAAAGGCGACAGTTCCAAGGACAGGAGCGGAGGACGCGACCAGGGAATGGTGAAGGGAAGAGCTGCTTTGCTGGAATAGTTGTGCCGCGTCCGATATTCCGCGTTTGCTGAATCAAGTAACCGAAATTTGTGCAATTCTCTGGCAAATGGGGATATTTACTTTATTTGTTCATGTTAAGCTTTCAAGATATCGTCTCTGAACCTCCCTTTGATGTTTTGAATGCTCTTTGCTTCTTTCCACCATCGTACTCAGTTTCCTTGAAAAAAGTCCCATGTCCTATGGATTCAACAAGGTCTGATACTTTACCGCCAAAGACCATTTTTTCTAGCCTAGCAGATAACCTTAAATCCAAGGTTTTTGCTGATGATCGTATTCTCGACCTAATCTTGGCCTATTATTTCTTGTCCAACAGACCCACCGCTGATAAACTGCGTATCCGCCTAGTGAATAAACGGTTCTCGCTGCTTTCTCTGCCTCATATTCTGCATACTATATCTGTCGATAATATTTCGGCGCTGGTCAACCTCGTGTCTGCCCCGTACAGCCCTCTGTACCACAGGCCCTTCAGCATCCACGTCCGCTGCTTCGAACTCGGGTTTTTACCATATCGTTACAAACTTGTTTTTACAAGTCCCATTAACCATACAAACGGGTCATTGGATGCACCTGACGTTACGAGCTATCCCACCTTGGACCCATTCATTTGTGAGAATCTGGAAGTCGTCAGATTCAAATTCAAGATGGGCACCCCGCTCTACCAATGTCCAATCGATAAAACCGCCATGAAGAAATTTAATGCCAGGCTTTATCAGGATTCCATTCGGTACCAAGCCAAAATTTTGGCGAACGTTTCCTGGTTTTGCTTCTTATCCAAGTTCTCTCCCCGGCGATTCGAATGGACTCTTCCCTCTGAGGCTGAAGTGTCTAGCGTCATGTACTTTCTCGGCCTTCATCGCGATCTGAAAACTCTGCTACGCCTGTGGAATGTCCGAGGTCTTTGTGTAATTTACTTATCTGGCGTCTGTCTGGTCGAACAATCCTCGATTGACGCGCCTTGGTGTATAGCCTTGCTAGCACAGTTCGTTCAAGTCTCTGGACCTTGGCTCAATGCTGATCCTTTTATTGCAAGTGAACTGGGTGCAATTTCTACAAGCCGTGTTTGCAAGAAATTGGTGCTGGAAGAGCGAGGTCTGGTCAGAAGAATGTCGTCAGTAATAAGGACCGTAACGACGCGCCAGCCCGGGTACGACTCGGAATGAGAGCTAGTCCTCAAAGATTGGTACTTCGCAGACACAACTATCTCTCAGATACCTTCGACATCTACACCAGCAACGCCGGCATCCTTCATGCCTGCACCCTCAACTCCTCCAAGCAAACTCAGGCAGTCAGTGCTCGAGGTCACTAAACCCAGGGATAAGAAAGTGCTTGTCCAAGAACGAGAAGATGACCAAATTCTCATGTTCTGTTTTGCCTCTATCCTGTTTTTCTTGACTATGTGCTTCTTTGGATGGCTCACTATCCGTGTTATGGTTTGCCTGATTCGTTTTTGGTTCTGGGTTTCTTGGTCCTTGTGTCTAGGCCCTTTCAAATTGACGTGGTATATACTCAAAGCGTTACACCATCGTATGTTGCAAGTGTTGGAATCTATGAATCACGTCGCTGATAGTACCCCCTCTCTGAATCTAGACACCGTGTCCACAGATTGGATCACTTTCTCTGTCGTCAAGATGGGAAATCTTGTTCCACAGCCCACCATACCCATCACCTTTGTTCCCCATCACCCTATCACGATCCCGTCTCTCCCCACGAATACCATTCCATCTCGGCATCAAGTATCTCAATCTATCAAGTATGCCTCTAAAATGTGTCCGGGTACACACCAATCGAAGGCGATGTAATTTCAGCGCGATTCATTTACCATTTTCACCTATCTTTGTAATCCTTTCGCTATGTGATTTTCATTCGTTTTGTCACTTTTTCATGTAATAGACCCATCTTGGTTCAGGGTATCGATTTTGTAACTACCTGCTATCACTGTCAACATAAATATGTGGATCTCTTCCTTCCTTCTCTGGCACCATCAGTACACTCAGCCCGGATATCACACAGATCGCCATGAACACACTAGCAGCTATCCCAGCGCTAGGTGCCAGACGGTCCCAGGCGAAACACAGCATGCCCATTAGCGCCAGCACGAAGCCTAACAAGGACAGTGTGATACAGAGGGAATGAAAGTGACTTAAGAGATGTGTTGGAGGCTGGTCTCCCCATATACGAGGACCGACTTGCACCACATGGGGGTTGGTGGAGAAGATGGGGGTGGAGAAGGCATTGGAGCCTATGCGAGAGTTTATGCGGATTGGCCCAGGGACGGGGTCGGTGTTGTATCGAGGGTCAGGATGGTGTGTAGATTGTCTTGTGGTGGTATGGGATAGGCCAACTGGAATGTTGAACGCTTCAGCTTTTGGACTCTCTACGACGGAGTGATTAAGTTGGGGGAGACGAGTCTGGCGGGCTTGATCGTTGAGAACATGACTTTCTTCCTCGCGTTCGACTTCTATTTCTTCTTGTTTAGCGACCTTGAGCTTGTGGCGGATGAGGATAAAGGCGGCGAGGAAAGAGATGATAGCTAGATGTGAATTGATTGTGAATCAGTGATGAACGGGGGTTGAGAGGCGGGTGATGGGCGCTTCGAAAAGCCAAGATGACAAAGGGGTCTGGGCCTACCTGCACTCGAATGGACAACCAAGGCGCCTATTAGGCCTATGTTGGTAACCTGGCTTAGAATAGTTTCCGGGTCATCTCGTGAACTCGGCGTCGTGATTGTCAAAAGCCCTGCTTCAGTCGAGGCAAAAAAGGTAGTCTGTAGATGGTCTGGTCATTCTTTTGTAACGCAATAAGGGTCCAGATGTTGGTTCTTACGATAACGCTTATAAGCTGAAGCCGGTCCATCCATGACTCGACCAGGTCGCGCATAGCTGCTTTCCTTCTCTCCTCATCTTGCTGATTTACATCTTCTTGTGTGACTGGTAAAAAAACACATCAAGGTTTACTTTGCGTGCTCAAAGAACGTAGTACGACGGGTACGGACTGAAGGTAGGGTCAAGTGGTTCAGCTTGAAAGCCGTTCAAGTTCCCTCTGCCTGTATCCACCACAACGGATCCTGGTTTGAAATGGGGATAGTAAGTTTCCGACATATGCTTTTTGGGGTTATGCAGACGCCGACTCACTCATCTGCGGAGTTCCTGCGAGTGACTGAACTGTTCTGCTTCTAGATTGCCTAGATCTAGCGCGCTTCAAAACATGCATGACGGGATTGTGCAAGCTAGAGCAGTTCTGCTACTTGCTTAACCACCGCGACAAACGGAATGTATAGTAAAGTAACACATATAATTCAACTGATGTAGTGGTGGGAGTGTCATTGTTGGGTCTCGCTAAAATTGGGAACAGTAGCATCCGACCCGAGGGCTAAATTTAGCGTTTGATCATACAGGGCACATTGAGGTTCCGGTGTATACCTCCGAAGACAATGGATCTCAACGGACATCTAACCTTCGGAGACGTCTAGATAATTGTGTCGTGTCGAGCTGTCGGTGATGGATGGCAACTGACTCTGGAACTTTGCAATACTGCCTTCCTTTAGCGTTGTCCGAACATGAAGTATTGTCGTAAAACAATGATGATGTAGCAGATTAAAACGGATGAATTAGTGGGCGCGTAGTAGAGCTCAATGCAAGAAGTACAGTAAATGCTAGAATACAAGTGAAATGCGGTGATGGGTTCAACCCTGGTATCCCTCCGATGCAATTAAAGTGTAAACGAAGAACAGCACAAGCACTGCTCACATCATCGGCATGGAACAGACCATCGATGATGGCCCTGCTTCCCTCGAGGCATTAGCATTGACAGAAGCCCTGAAGAAGGAATTAATACTGATGACGTCATAAGCAAGGACTACTTACAATGCAGACCAAATGACCCAAGCTTCATGTCTGAAAGCAGCGACTGCTTCAGTGTCTGCCTCTCTATCAGCTCTCCAAGCTCTCTTCTCAAGGACAGAAGAAATCTCAGTAAACGCCCGAGAACACTTTTGGTGTGCGGAAGGATACGAGCTCATAATCTCCCGATGCGTGAAAATGGAATCGAGGTACTCCCCGCCTGTGGTTTGATATTCCTCGATTTGTCCTCGGATAGCCTGAAGATATCCGCAGCCTGGATACTCTTCGCGCGTTGGGAGAGTGTTTGAGCTTGCATTCGAGGGCTGTGATACTACGACCGGCTAAGTGATTCAATGATTGCGATTGTGATTAGGGGCTCTTTCTCTTTTTCCGGAACAAAAACAACGACTGCTACTCACCTGTACGTGCATTACCGGCTCTTCTATGGCCATGGATACCTCTACCGGTTGTGCGTCTATGAAGGATTGATTTTGTGGAACGACCTGGAATGCGTTTTCTGGTGCTTTCTTTCTCCAGGAAATCGTTAGTCTTTGATAACAACAACACCACCGGATCATACAAATGGGTACAACTCACTCCATGAGACGCATACATAGACCCCAAACTCATCGTCTGAAGAAGATCACATAGATCCATGTCTACTGAGCCTCCGTAGTGCTACGCAAATTGAACAAACATTAGTGACCTTACAGTTGAGAACATGAGTGAACTACTAACCACATGTCCGATGAGAGGCGATTCGTGTGTTGCGTAAGGCATGGTTGAGTTGATTACGATATAAAGTGGGTTGTAGAAAGGGTTCGCTCGAGTGTGTATAAACGCAAAAGAGAAGGGAACGAGGTTGTTGTTTAGAATGAAGAAGGGGAGAGTCGTCGTGACTCCTTATTATGTACTCGTCGGAGCCTCCTGTTTACGGTACCAGTGACAGTCCAGCTGTCGATCTCTCGGCTATACGCGCACGCGTAGCACCCGTTTTTCGCTAAAACACCTCGTGGATAACGCATTTTGTATACAATTGTGGCTTGTCCATTCTTCTTCTTGTCCTCAAGGCGCGAAACAAGGTCCCTTGATGGATAAGCTGAATGTAGGATATGCCTAAGTAAACCCGACAGGAATGAGGTAGTTTGATACTTGACGCTGCAATTTCCAGGTAGCAGTGGTAAGGAGGCGTGCTACTTATCTTGCGGTTAAATGGGCAGATAACGAACGGGTCAAGGATGTCTATTGGATACTGCGGAAACGAGTGACATGATGATAGTGAAGACGAGCATTGATTCGTTGACATGAACCCACGATACGACTATTTTAGTCCATTCTCGCTGTGCAGGGTACCCTAAAATGCCCGCTAAACGTTTCCTCCGCGTTGAACTGTCGTTATAACAGCGTGCTGGACGTTCCACATAGCAAGGCGAGCTGGTGTTTGATGGTGAGGAATGATGGAGCATTATCATCCTGGCCCACGATCCTGGTTCCTTCGAATTATTCTCGATCCCATGACAAAATAAATTCAATTCGCAACTCGGCTTCCAGTAGTGTGTATGTAAAGTATAAAAAACTGTCTATTAGGATGTGGTGGCGCTGCGATAAAGTTAGAGGAGGTAATCAAAACATGATAACATGGTAAAGTGTATGCGAAGTCTAGTCGTGAAAAAAAAAGCGTGAACAGTAAGAATACAAGTGGCACGAGGAACCATGAACAACCACATAAAAAGGACCCAAAAATAAACCCTCTACCATGCCCCAAGGAACCAAAAAGAAAAAGAAAAGAAAAGAAGAACAATGCAACGAGTACGATCGTGAAGCTGTCGTGATAATCAGAGCGTAAACAATTATGAAGGGAAAACATAGAATAAATGTGGCGAAGGTAGCTGGCGGCGTCAGTACTCCTTCAGGTTGTCATTTTCTTCGCTTTCTTGTCGACGAAGCCGCCCCTCGTTACTGGAAGTATCCCCCCTCTCCGCGACACTATAAAGGTCGTCATGTGTGCCTGGCCGCCTGAGTCGGCCATTTTGCGAAAATCTCCTGTGAAGGGACGCTCGCGCACTCGTCATCGTTTCAGAATAAACAAAAGGTTCATGCTGCTCGTAATTATCGGGGTCACGGAGTGGCGCATCCCCGTCAGCTGAATACAGGCTCTTGCGTTCACGTATTGCGTCTTCAACCTGGCTGAATTCAGATGGGAACATGATGGCACGATCAATGGACATCGGCAACCCTCGATGACGGCCGCGGAGCATGACAACACAGACGACTATTTTCGAGAAAGTTGTAAACGCCCCACTAAGGGAGTAGTTTTGCTATGTAACCAAGTCAGAAGTGCACGCAACGTCAAATGTAGCAATCTGTGCTTACATCGGGTATCCCAAGACTAAGGCCTACAGTACCATAAGCTGAGACCAACTCGAAGACTGTAGTAATGAACTAATGAGAGTCACTCTTTTAGTTTGACTGTTATTTCAACTTACGGATGTTGAAGATGTTAAACCAAGTTGCATTTGCTGGATTGTCGATGCGAGCGGCCTCTGCGCAGCAAATCAGGAAGAGAAAGAGAGCAAGCCACCACATATCTAGAGATTGAAAAATCAGAAAGTGCCACGGGCACCCCACAGTAGTTCTTACCAAAGGCGAGTTGTTTTCGGGCATGCAACGCCAAATATCGACTCCAGACTTTCAACCGATCACCGAAAGGTTGGAAGTTAGTTTCTTCATCTTCTTCTTCTAGAGGGAAGACACCCAGAGACCGTTCTTCGTAAACATTGGTTGACCGCACACTGTCAAGTTGAGATATAATCAGTATAGAGAAAAACTGACGACCGTTATACTCACCTCATCGCAACTGGGTATACACTTATGTACATCATAATAACATAGAGAACCTTGACTGCTGGTGCCATTGCAGCAAGTGGGATGATACCGAATCCAGCTGCACGAACAGAGATGCCTTGCAGGAATCCCGCAACCACCCTAATGCCCACTGGGATCATTTCGATAACATGGTTGTTAATGTCAAGGACGAGGAATGCAACCCAGTCGATAAGCCTATGTAATTTTTAGCGCTTGATCTGGACGAGTACGGAATAGAGAACACACGTTAGCATAACAACGATCGAGAGAAGAAACCAAGTCTGATGCGATGGGAATAGGTAGATAAAACAGCGACGAGGGTGGTGCAACAGAAAGGTGAGGGTTTCCTGTAGTAATGAGTCCTTGCTCACGAATTTTGTCAGAGTCCAGCTGGGAATTATGTTTAGCTCAAATCTTGCTGGCAGAGAAGGATAGGCTCCTTACATGAAAAATCGCAAGCTGGAAGAAGAGGAACGCCAATACAGATTAGAAAAGCGACTAGCTGGCATAACATGGTGAACTTACAATATCGGCTGAAAAAGAGGGCGAACATAAGAAAAGTTAAAATAAATAAATAGCTACATTGAAAACTTACGAAGCAAGTGTTACCCGCCAAGATGAGAAGGGCCATGATGAGAATCACGGGGTATGCCCGCTGGAATGGAAGCATCGACTGGTCTACGAGAGATGTACCGGTGTTCGTATACGCAGAAACAACCTGATAGGCTGAAAACCTGTTCAAATGGTCAGCGAAATGGCAGGACTGGTACCAGCAATGTATTTCCGTACCAGACAGAATTGACAGGCCTGACTTGGTTTTCTGAATCGAAAACGCTGGCCCATCTGGGCTGCGCAGTGTAGGCACCAATAACAATGAACCCAATGATCTGGAAACCAAAGTGATACTAGAATAAACGGTATATTAGTGGGAAATACAGTTTTACAATAAGCGTAGTGGGTCGTACCACAGGCACAAGCCACATCAGAACATTTAGCGCACGATATTCCACGCCTCCAACCTCTGCCAGCTGGTCCTTCGTCAAACGATGAAACGCGGAGTTACGACCAACCACTGTCCCGAACGAGAGGTAGGGCGCAGCTTTCTCCTCGGGTGCATGTGCAACATGTCCTGGCACAAACGAGGTCGTGGCTGGGATAGTGAGAGTACGCGAAAACTTCTCCTGGACGCTGGGAAACAACCGTGATATCACAAACGTCAGCATACCCCATGGTGATGGAAATCCTCCAAAACCACGTTCTCGTGTTGTTGCCTTCCCGTGTAGGTATTCGGGATGAATAATAGAGGGTGTAGCGTGAAATGAACCCGTTGTTGATCCTCGTCTATTTCTAATCGATCCTACAGGTTTAAAAATAGGTCATGAGGAGGGAAGGTATTTTAAGATCATGACACCAACTCACCATTGATTTCCCCGTGGAGGGTGGATTGCTGAGATATTTCAACCTTCTCCTTAAGGCCTGGGAGGTTTGGCTCTCCTGTCCGCGCTGGTCGCTTGGGAGTCGGAGCAAATTCCACCGTATGTGTGCGAGGGAAACCCCTCGCGAGCGTCGTTGACCTCAGCATCGGGGCTGGGATTTTAGGTTAACGTTTAAGCTTGAAAGTTTAGCTGTGCGTAGGATGCGGCACTAACCAGATGTAGGAGGTGTTGGAGGACGAGACGGTAAACCGGGATCAGAAATACGCCGAAGGCGTCTAAGATGCGTGTCAATGTAGGTTAGGCAGAGTAGTAATGAAACACCAACTTGGAATCTTTCGAATCTGTGAAATGAGCCTCTGTGATATCCGTCACCTGAGGCTGGTGTGCGGCTTGGTCTGACGTTACATGTTGAGAAGATTCCTCAGTGTCAGGAGCTGATGTCGGTGTTGACACTTCAGTGGGGGTCGAGGGCTTTTGTTCAGATGCCCCCTGAGATAGCCAACCATTAGGATCTACACGCTGGGGTGCATCGTCCATACGACGAATCATGTCTGTCCTCAACGGCTTTTTCTTTGGAAGTTCGGCCTCTACGGACTCCTGATCAGGAATAGATATTCGATGTGTTGTGAGGTTTTCCTTGAGACGTGTGAAGAATGACTTCCTGGGTATCTGCGGGACCATACTCTGGGACCGTTTTATGGTCGACGAGAGCACCAGGTGCTCGAATTTCTTCGCAAAGTAGTGTCTAGGACGAAACCCGTCTGAATAAGGATATAAATCAAGGACAACACCATACTCACCGACGAACAAACACCATGACCCAAGAAATGGTAACCTACATCCCTTGTCTCAACGAAAATCACAGCTGATGACGCAAAGACGGACGCACCGGGCTACCAATGCTCATCAAAAAAAAGAGTATTGCTTGTTGGAAGGGCGTCAACTCGCTCAGGTTTATTGTAGCGAGTCCGCACACCGTCATCGCACTGACACAATTAAACAGGCAATCGACATATGCAACCTTGTACCGGCCATTACTCAGATAAAATATAACTGAGAATATTAGTGGTGTGAAGGTGCTAGGAGTAAGTAGATCAGCCAAAGTTAGGGGATGTCGCAAAAACTGAGTGACTCACAAAAACAAAAGATGGACTCGGTAGAAGTTAAGATGTTTAGAGAACCTCCAACAACAACGCGACAGAAAATCAGAATATGATCTCATATTGTTCTTGGTGTTCCAGGGTCCTAGCTCAAAACGTGCGAGGGTTGGCTGGATTTGATTGTTCCACTGTGCAAAGGAGACAGGGCGCTAGATGGTGCCCGGGAAAGAGGTCGAAAAATGAACGACGACCTTGTTAAATTATAACAGAGAATGAAGCGGGTAACGGATGGGGTAATGAGAAATGCAAGGCGGGGGGCGAAGATGAAAGCGATGCTGTCGCTCTTGGCGCAAACGTTGGAGATAAACTGAGAGTCTCAGGAAGACCCAGGGATGAAAGGGTAAGTAAGGGTTGAATTGAAATAATTGTATAGGAATGGCGAGATGGCCGTTATATATGGAGTGGATGAGGGGCCATTATAAATATCATTAGCCAAGGTTATGGTAGGAGGGAAAAGGATAAAATGGCCAATGAGACCTAATTTCAGACTTTGAATCAACAACAACAATTTCACGGAACTCATCATTATTATTATTATTTTACATTTTTACACCTTTTATTCCTTACAAGGTTATTTCAATGCTCCGGGGATACTGCAATTTTCCTCCAGGGAAGGTATCCAGCAATATTCGACGATAGCGGAATGTTGCGATGATGTCAATTATCACAATACAGATAACACAACTCTCGTAACATGGCTCAAATGATATCGCAAATACAGCAGACAGTGGCGCTCTTTTTGACATAACAAAATGAGGGCTCGCTCCCTTGTATTGTCACCATCCTCTAGTTCATCATCAAAACTCGAACGACTTGCCTGCCCGCGAGAATTTGATTGTCTGTTTTTTGCAATCGAATGCAAAAATGGGAGAGGAAGCGAGGCAATTGCCAGTGATGAGAACACCAAAGGCCTTGAGGCATTCATTATCGGAGATTCTGTCTAGAAGAGCCACCGATGTCCAAAATTCTTGATGCTATCGAAATCAACCCGGCTTCCAGGAATCCCGTTGAGCCTGACTAAAGGGTATCGAGAACATTCAGAAAAACAATGCACGTTCGCGTTCACTATCATTGAATCCGCGTTCGTGATGTGGTGTCGTCAAGGTCGCAGATCCATTAGGATCCTCTATAGCTTGAGAAGAAATTTTGATTGCATGTGGTTGGGAACAGATAGAACCACGAACCAAAATAACTGGAGAATTGAACAACAATAACAGCAGCATTGGACATGCTCCGATACTTTCTGTGCTGGCAGAAGAGAGTAACTATTCGCTTGATGAATTGTCGGTTCGACAATTCAACTTGGACCGTGCGTGATGCTCTGTCATCGGGATAATAGATAAATCCATACGACACCTACAGCTTTACAAATCGCTGTTAAACAGCAACTTGATCCCATCCGTTGGCATCGGTAGGTGCATCAGAGGCCTCGATAAGGTCAAGATCAGGCCAGATATAATATGTGGATAGAGAGGACCGCAGTGGAGAGGGATCAACTCTATAGCTCTAATACGACCACGCCCCACTGGCGCCAGATGTGACGATGTGAGATGAAGTCATAACCGAAAACAGAAGTAAAACGTTGTATATGGCCGGCCCCGTGACGCGGTGAGGGGTATTTTGAGACCGCAGTATCCCGAAGTCGAAGCTTTGAAAGTAAAAATGTCGTTGACATTGGAGGTTTTGTCTTTGCTGTGCATACCGTGAAAAGTGATTTGGGCGACCCTTGGAGGATGGTTGGCCCTGCAAAAAAAACAGCAGTGCAGCAGGAATGATTGCGAGATTATTAAGGGCTTGCCGCATAATTCCCAAGAGGATTTGCAACCTGCCCGAGTTCGAAGAGATGCCCGTAAGTGCTGAGGCTTATAGTATCGCACCATAAGCACACACCCCCGAGTCATCCGATTTTCCGCCTTTTTGCGAGCGAATAGAGTCCGCTGACAGTCAGGAGATGTAGAATTCAAATGGTCCCAAGAATGGTCAGACTTTTGCATAGGTGTTGCGTCCCATTAACTAGGGTTTACCACGGCGAGGCTGCGGGAGACAGATACCAAGTTGCAGGGCCACAGAGAAGTACAGAGTGCTGTTCCAAGATGAAAGAAACACATTCCAGAGTCATATCAGTCCTAATCGATGTGATGCGATAAGGCAGACCACCAAGATGCATTCAATCGGAGGAGCAAGATGAGAGAGTATACACCAAACCAGACGAAAACGAGTTGGGCACCGGAGCATGTTGGTCAACGAGGTCAAGGGGCGTGATCAAGTTCGCGTGAGGCAACAGAGGAAAGACCCACAAGGACAAACAAGGAGACCGGATAACTCGTGATCGATTTCGCAAACAAGCCTCCATCTAACCTCATCACATTTGCTTGCAGTAGAATGGCCGTTTACCTGTTCTTCGAGCCATTGACAAATTCAAGTGCAATCACAGCAACAGGAGATACCCCGCAATCTGGAGTTTGGTCAATTTTAGCTATCAAAGATCTCACTTGGCCTCGAGTCAATCTTATATAGTCCCACTACTCAATTAAGGACTTCGATCTTCAGACTCATGTCCTTTCAGAGTTATATACAAACCCCAGGACTAAAAGAGAGAAACGGGAATGTGACAGACAAATCATAAATATCGACGAAATAAATAACTACTACTACGTTTCAACCGTATACGTACGTTACTAATCTCGTGAGCTCATTCAACAAAATCGTCTATAGGTAGTGCACTAATGTAAAGAAAACCATGGTCGTAATGAAGTAAAAACGACCACAAACAGAACAGAGGGTGGAAGAGGTATAAGGTAACAAAAAGAAAACCAAGACAGAGAGAGAGAGATGGAAAGAAAAACCAAGAATCACATCAACTTCAAGAATGGCACAGGATCATCTCGAAGATATCATATGTGGATGATGAGCGAGCTGTGGTGTGGATGCGAAGTAGATGCGATTACTCTTGTTCTGCTGGATGAACCTATGTACATACAACACAAAACACGATCACAACTGTATGGGTGCGGGTGTGGGTGGTGTGGATAAAACTCTCATCCACTAAGAGCTCAAGCAGGCCGTGCTCGATGAAGAGCCGGCGCGAGTAGGCAGGGAAATAGAAGGAGACAAAAGGAATCGCAAGTCCGTATGTCAATAGGAAATTGAAGAGATCACGATAGAGAAAGGAAGAGACGTAGAGGAAATGAAACGGAGAGTTGAGAGAACGAGAGTGAAAAACCGTTAAAACGGTAGTACGTATACGTGTCGTGACTGTCTAGACTAAGACAGAGGGTTGAACATACTGGAACAAATATATAGGGGGGAAGAAGTGAAGAGGTGGAGGCAAAGAGTAGTAAAAAAACAATGCAACGAAGTAAAACCAGTCATAAAAAGGGTGGAAAAGATGATGTGCGATGGGAAAAAAAGGAATGATGATGATGTGTGAAATGGATGAGTGCAAGGCAACATGGGGAATATATAATAGTGGAAGGATGCATAGAAGGTGAGGGCCAAGTAGGATAAAGGTGAATGTAAGGTAGCTGGGATACACTGTGAGACGAAATGACGAAGGTAAAATGCCAAAGAAAATCCGAAAACGTGCCCGAGAGAAGAGAGGGATGCATACAAGTGCGAAGAAGACAGAAGAGATTGTGATACAATGAAACGAAGATAATCTATTGAAGGATCTCCACCAGCTTATCACGATCCATCGACTTGTCAGCCAACGCTGCCTTCTTGGTGTCATCCAGAGCAGCAGCCTTAACCATCATAGCGAAAAGCTGATAGGCCTTGGGAGCGTCGATCGCGATGTCGTCAATAATCTCAGCAATAGGGCCTAAACCTTCAAGGAACGCGTCCGAGGTGGTGAGGTCCTTCTCGACAGCGCGAGCGAAAAAGTCTGCAACAAGCTTAGCGTCAGTTTCCTTGGACTCGATGGCCGTGGAGACAAGTTTGTCGATGAGCTGGCCATGGAATTTGGTGGGGAGCTTGAAGTACTCCTCGGCCTCATCAAGGTTGCGGACACCGAAGAATTCCTTGCTGTCCTCCTTGATCTTCTTCTTGGCATCCTCCTCAGAGATTTCAGGAGTAGCATCCTCTTCATCATTGCTATCGTTGTCACCAACAGGCGATGATGTTTCCTGCGACCCGGGTTCCACAGGCTTGGTGCGGGGTTGCAAGATGAGACGCCTGCGTTGTGCAGGCTCAGCGGCTATAAAGAGGCGCGTAAATCATGAGAGGAACAAATAGAAAAGACACAACGTACGTTTGGTAGCAGTCTCAGCAGTCTCGGCACCTTGTGCGCTCAACATCGAGAACATGTTCGAGTTCGAGCTAACCCTTGAAATTGAATCCCTCTTGGTGGACTCAGCAGGCCCCTTCTTGCCAGCAAAGACGCTTCCAGGACCGAAAGTCATCGGCTGGTTTTTGCTGATCTGGCCGAACTTGGACAGATCACCCGCCTTGGGTGGAGGACGAGCAGGACCAGAGCCAGCAACCGCCCATCCATCAGCGTTGGGAGGGAACTCACTACGATCACCACCACGTCTTGAACCGCCACGAGACATGCTCATCTGGCGTTGGTATGACTCCTTCTCAAGGTTAGCCTTCTCCTTGGCAGCCTACAAATTGCATTAGGATCACTCGAAAATTAAATAGAAAGCGGCAAAACATACGGCTTCGTGAATTTGAGCAATGGTAGTTGGGGCGGCAACGGTGTTACGAGTGACCCATTTACGCTCACGGAGCTCAATCAAATCCTAAAAACAGAATTAGCCAAAATGCTTCCAAGCCCAATTCAAGTTACATACCTGAAGCATGAACTGCATACGCGAGGAAACATTGTGGCTCTTTGTCAACTCCTTCATCCTCGAGAAGTAAACGTCCAAATGAGCGCGAGCCTTCGGGGTATCCAAGATGCTTCCAACGGTGGTGAGGAGCTTGCAAAGTGACTCGATCTCCTCCTCCTCAGGGTTCTCAACGTTGCCCAGAAGTTTCTTCACACACTCATGCATGATACGCTCCGTCAACATCTGGAGCTTGAACAGTTCACCAATAAACTTGATAAGACCAAGACCCTGGCGCTTCGCCTTCTGTGCAGCATAATACTCCTCAGAGTAGAGCGCAACCTCGTCGGAACCATCCTCCTGCTTCTTGCCATCGGCAGCACGGGCGGCAGCCTCATCCTCGAGAGCCTTCGTGGCGGCGGCGGCGGCGGTAGCCTCCTTCTGGACCCATCCTCGCTCGAAATCCTCTTGACATCTGTTGAGGAGGTACTTCCTGAACAACTGACCACCAGCAATAGGCTTGCCCTCGGCGTTCTTGATGCCATCGTCCTGAACCTTGGAGCTGATCTGCTCCATCATCTTCCTGCAGAGACGGGCATACATCTCTGACCAGGTTGCCTCGTCTGTAGCCTTCTCGAAAACGAGTTTGATGACCTGGATGAGCGTTCGGCCATCCTTCTCCTTCTCGGACTTGTTGGCCCATAAAATGATCTGGTCGGAGATGGAGTCAAACTTCTCCATGGTAAGCTTGTTGAGAAGACCCTTGACCTTGCGGTCCACCATCTCAGGCGAATCCTGGTCGACAGCGATCGCCTTCCTATCCCAACGGTTGGCAGTTGCCTGTAAGGGAACAACGGGCTCGAGATTCTGGAATTGCTGATTCTGAACATTGCTGAGGCCAGACTGTTGGTTGGGGGCCTTGTTGTTCTCACCACGCTTTTCACCGCGTTTGCTGCGAGTACGAACATGGATAGGTGTGCCAGCGCCTCCTGTCGAGGGAGTACGGACCATTTGGTTACCAGCGCGGGAGTTGTACGGGATACCAGGACCACCAACGGAGACTGAGCGTGAAGGGTTAGCGAATCCATCCTTGTTGGTGGGGGCAGTGAATTGACCCATGACGTTGAAAGGTCCAGTGCCCTTGTAGGGGATGTTGATGGATGCCTGGCGACTGACAGGGCCGTTGCGACCACCACGACCAGAGCCACCACGAGCAATTGGGTGGTTGAATGCAGATTGGTCGTTAGGTTCAAGACCAATAGCGTCGAGAGGAGGAAGCATTGCCGGCTTCTCTTTGCAAACCGACATGAATTGGAGAAGGAAATCGCGATCATATCTGTCGAAAAAAAAATTAGTGGCAGATCAAACTCTTATAATTTTAAAAAACTTACCTGAAGCGCCCATCCTTGACATTCTGGTTAAGATCGGGTCGTGGACTGCTGACACCCTCGGGGTATGAGATGGCATTGATGTCGGAAATGATGCGAGCTGTGGCTAGAGCGCTTTGAGGGGCGGCATCGCGGTTGTTCTTCGCGATGGAAAGATCCAGGGGGCCAGGCCTTGGCCTCTGACTGGGGGTGGCGGCAGCGGCAGTATCGATACGGAGACCTTCTTTGAGAGAAGCCTTGCCATCAAGAGCGGAGGGCTTGGGCTCTGCAGCAACCTCACCCTCTTCTGCAGCGGCGGATGGAGTTGATGCCTTCTCAGCGGACTCCTTCTCCTCCTGCTCACGACGCAGGCGTTCCTCCTCCTCGCGCTTGGCCCGTTCTACTTTCTCCTTCTCTTCCTTCTCCTTGAGGAGACGCTCCTCCTCCTCCTTCTTTGCCTTTTCCTCAGCCAATCGCTTCGCTTCTTCATTCTTCTTGCGTTCCTCCTCTTTACGCTTAGCCTCCTCCTCAACCTCCTTTTTCTTACGTTCCTCGGCCTCGGCCTCCTTTCGTTTCTTCTCCTCCTCCTCCTTTTTGAGACGTTCCTGTTCCTTCTTCTCGTCCTCAATCTTCTTCAACCTAGCCTGCTCTGCCTCTTCCTCCTTCCTCTTTTTCTCTTCTTCCTCTTTCTTCTTCTTCTCGGCCTCTTCCCTCTTCTTCTTCTCCTCCGCCTCGACCTTTAGCCTACCCTTCTCGGCCTCCTTCTCCTCAGCGGCCAATCTAGCATTGCGTTGGTCCTCTGTCTCCAGCCTGACGCTAACGGGTCGCCTATTAGGTGTACCAGGGCTTGCCTGTCGGTACACTGAGCCTCCTTGCGCTGGTAACGCAGCATAGCTCGTATTGGGTGTTTGTAAATTACCCTTGAGCTTCTCTATAGTCGTCTCGGTCCCATCCTCGGACTTCAACGTTACTTTTGTTGTCCTCGGAACGAATGCATTCGAAGTAGCATTCAAACGAGGGGGTATAGATGACGATGGGGTAGGGGGTGGTGAGGTGACGCCCCCGAGGGAATTAGTGGGATGGGACATTACAGGTGGAGGATGAGGGTGCGTGGAATTAACGTGGGCAGGGGCTAGTGTAGGAGTACCCGGCGCTTGGATATTGGCCGGAGGATTTCTAGGGGACATAGGCATACCGCCATGAGGGGGCATATGTGGACCTGGCTGCTGAGGACCAGGTCCTTGGTGAGGGGGCATAGGGACAGGGGCACCATACCAGCCGGGATACGGCATATAATGTTGTTGATCGGGAGGAGGATACTAAGGATCAAGGAAGCACGAGATTAGAAGCAAGTCACTAGTGCGTGAAGAAGAAAAACACAAGAAAACAACAACTTACGTAGTAAGCTCCCCAGGGCATTTGCATATGTGGCATTTGAGGAGGGAGAGGCTGTTGAGATTGTTGAGGTGTAGGCATAGAGTTCGGCTGTTGGTTATGAGGATGAGGGTGTGGCCCTAATCTGGGCGAAGGCAGGCCTGCAGGAGGCCCACCGTTCTGTCCGCCCTGAGAGCGTGGCCCGTTTCCATTAGGAAGTTGGCGGGAATATTGGGGTGACCTTGGAGGCCCACCATTCTGAGGCCGCATGTTTCCACTCGGAACAAAGGGCTGGAAATTGGGATTCAGTTGAGAAGCCGGAGGATGTGAGGGATGGCCGGAAGGAGGCTGTGATGGGAGGTTTGTTGGTCTCATGGCGGGTGATGAGGAATCGGAAGAGGGATTTGAGGGTGGAGCAGATGAGGGATTTTGGAACATTTTCTTGATGTCAATTTTTGGCTTATTGACAACAGGAGTGGAGGTGGTTGGGGTTGGTGATGAAGATGAAGCTGTAGTGGGTGCGGATGTTGAGGAGGCGGTGAAAGACGTGGCATTGGTAGTAGATGCGGATGATGATGATGCTGATGATACAGGAGGCGGTACAATTGATGACCTAGAAGATATCGAGGCCTTTCCGTTTGTATGACCAGACGTTGCTGGCACTGAACCAAATGACTTGATGCCATCGGATTTGATGGAAGAAGTTGTTGTAGCAGGAGGGGGTGATACTGCTGCATCTGAACCATCTATTGAACCAAAAGTCACCGCTGAACCTAGATTTTTTTCAAAAAAATCAAATAGAAAAAAATTAAGTTGAAAAAATAAAATAAAAAATAAGAGCGTGGTTAGCGGGTTGTTGAGGTGTTTATGTGGGATGACTAGGTGATGACTAACCTTGCTTCACGGCGGCGACATTACTTCTTGGAACGGATACACCGTCTTTGATAGGAATACCTTGACCTAAAGTACTAGGTCTACGAGAATGTGTTTGGTGGATGGGAGTTGATGGTGCAGGAGATTGAGACCTAGGGGAGGGAGCTGTGGGCGTTGCCTGAGGTGGACCCCTTGCCCAAGCTGACTTTGCTGGTAGCGGAGTCGGATTTTTTGGAACAGTTGTAGTTGAAGATTTGCTCATTCTATTTTTTCAATTTATTTTATTAGATTAACAAGAAAGAAGGACAGGAAGAAAGAAGGAAAAAGATACATACGAATTGTTCAAAGAGAAAGAAATCTTTTTTTTTCTTCGTTTGGTTTATTTGAAGGATGTTTCTTGTTGGTCGGTCGTCAAAAATGACCTGCCAGCAGGCGAGATATGCAAGCTGGATGGAAGTAAAGGTGTAAGGAGAAAGCGGACGCTGTGAAAAGAGCGAACCGTCAAAAAAATAATGTCTGTCCTGTAAGTGGAGGACTGGACAGAAAGACAAAGAGTCACAACTCAAACCAATCAACTTTCACAACAACTCAATTACTATTCTATTTTCCCACGTTTTTCAAAAATTCACAAATTTATTATTTTATTATTATTTATTTATTTATCAACTACTCGAACCTGTTGACTTTGACGTCCTTTAACTTCAATAGTGCGCAGGCTCGGTACTTCTGAAATAAATCCATCCATATCTCCTGAATCCCATTCCAAATTAAAAACACTCAGCTTCCTCAACCGTGCTCCTAATCTCCCCTTGGGTTGGTTGGATCGTGTCAGCAGATGCATAAGTTCATCCGTCGTCCATCCATACTCCTCATAAATACTCCACGTCTCCGCCTTGATATACAGCTCTTCAATTCCAGGCAACTCCAATGATCTCAAAAATCCATCAACAGCATAGGGTGTCGTCTCCCTAACAATCAACACCTTCAATTGAACAGGTCGTATGATCTTCCTCGTCTTTGTCGGTTCCACTAGCGGTGAACTCCCGACACACACGTCAAAATGCACCATGTTCGGGCACCGACGCAGTATAGTCAGGGCTTGCGGCACCTCAAGCACATATGCACTCTGAAACCCTGTCAACTGCTCCCAACTAGCCGAAACGAACTTGAGAGGGTCGATCGCACTATCCATCAGCCGAAGGTGTCTCAATCCCGGAGCAACCTTTTGCACCTCGATCATAGAGATAGCAGACGACAGGCTGGTCGCCACTTCCAAACTCTTCAACCGAGGCATCGTCTTGCTGAGTAGCTTTCGAACACGACTAGGGAATCCATGCGATTGCCAGACTGTGATCTCCTTCGATACTGAAAGCCGAATGTGTTTCCATTGGTTAGCCTTGAAGAGCAAGTATTGCAATACGTCGTCGTGCGCTTCAAGATCCTTGTCAGGACCCCAGGAAATATGCAGTGAGAGCGGCAAATCTGCTGCTCTCTCTAGCCAACTTTGAGTAAAGTACAGCCAATTGGGTTGCCCGTGTAGTCGGAGCGAAAGGGAAGACCACAACCCTGGCGTGCTGATCGCAGTGAACCTCCAAATCCTGTTCACTTGACACAAGATGAGAGGAATGCTCGTCGGTTTAGGTTCCATGTACAGAGGTTCTTCTGGAGATGAAGCAGAGGAATACGGCCCAGGTTGAGGAAGGCACCACAAGAATATCTGACTCCAGAGCTCAGATGGCATGTCCTGGATAGATGGAATCGACTTTGATCGCGTCCCAATCGCTGCCTTGAGGTTCCCTGTTATCTTCCTGGAAATGTTGCTTTGCAGTCCATTTGCAATGGAAACAGCCTTGGCACTAAGCGTGCTCGTCGCAGATGTTGCAGTTTTCCATTTGCTTTTCTTGCGCTGTGCGACCAGGGGTGGAAGTGCTGGCAGGGCTTTATCCGAGTCCTTGACTTTGGGCGAAATCCCCGTTTCAACAGCAGGGGGACAAGCAGCCTTTGTCTGCATCATCCGCACAGGGACAATATCAGACGAGTCATCGTCCAATCTGTTCACCTCGTCCAGTCTCGCATTCTGCGTTGATACCGTCGTCTGAGAAGCATGGAAGGAATCTGGGGTCGCCCCTCTCGCTTTCTCCTTCACATTTGGAGCCGCTACCGCAGTCTGGGAAGGCTCTGGAGACACCTCTCTCGCCTTCTCCTTATTCTTCTTGGCCTCAATATGAATCGCCACGTTCACCTCCACCTCTTGTCCCTTCTCTTCACCCGGAAAAGACTCCGAACTTGATGTGGAACTCTCGCTAGAAACACGACCTGCTGGCTCACCAACAACTGGTTGACCCGCGAGGACGGCCGCATCGGAAGTAACAGGCCAGGGAGTACGCATACTCGGGTGTATACGAGCAAACGCGCTGGGTGCACTCGTTGTCCCATTCCCACCACTACTGCCAGCTGGAGTTGCAATTGCAGTGGATACTACAACAGCAGCCACGGGTACCGCAATCCTCGGCTGTGCCGGGCTTGTCCTTCCACTTGAAGATACAGCGGCATTCTGTGCGGTCCGATTGACTGAACCCCCACTTTCTGTCCTTGTCATCGCAGGGAAACTCGACGAAACGCCTGTCATACTCTGGGCCGGACTCGCTCTCCCGCCATTAACGCCGAAACCAATCGTAGTGGCTGTTGTAGGAGCTGATGACGCCTTGACGGTCTGCAGAGGACTCTCCCTGCCCTTCTCTGTCTGTTTCTGCTTGGGCTGCACGGAAACCAGGACCGGAGCTTGAGCCGTCTGTGCTGTACTGGCTACGACAACAACAGGACCAGGTGTAACCGTAGGTATTTGTGGTAGTGCCGACCTTCGTCGCGTAGATGTTAACGTAGCTGTCGACATGACTGTCTGCAAACTTTGCAATTTATGTGCTGATGGTTTGGATGATGGCGTTGTCGTGAGACCACCTGACGGTGACGTCGACGTAGAATTAGACATCGACCTTGACATGGCATTTAATGATGAGATAGAAGATGAATATCCATGCCCATGTCCATGAGCGTGTCCACTCGGTCGAGTGCCTGCGCTCTCGCTGGTGGTTCTGGTGCGCGCAACGGGCGGGTGATGCTGCTGTTTGACGGTGTGGGTTTGTACCAGCTGTTCTTGGCTAGTTTGGGCGTTCTGAGCCAGCTGCCGTTCCGGAGCCAGTTGCTGCTGATGTGCAAACTGCCCCTGAGATGTCGGTGTAGTGGGTGTTACCGTTCTTCTTCTAGCGGACATTGAAACGGGGGGCGGGCGTGCTCCATTGAGTCGGCCATTTGAAGCTCGCTTGTATGGTACTGATGAGAACGACGATGATGAGGGAGAGGGGGTTGTAGACTGCCTTCGTGGTAGTGTTGTGATTTCAACAGGGCCTGAGGATGACGAAACCGATGTGTTGATGAATGCGTAGGAAGATGGAGAGGCAGAGTTGGATCGGTTCGGTACAACTATAGGAGCAGCTTTTATAGGAACATAGGAAGATGGTGGTGTTTTTGGTCTCTCCATTGTTGTCGTCATCTCCGTCGTAGACGTTGCTATTGGGCTAGAAACAGACGCTTCATCAGACTCTGAGTCCGAATCAGAAATAGAGCCTGTATCAGAGCCCGAATCCAAATAATTGTGCGCTGTGGAAGATTTCAGAGGAGGTAAAGTAACCAGGTTGAGGTCCAGGTTAAAGTCGACATTAAAATCGAGCTCAGCCATAATACCCGCTGTGATAGCACTGGCTGTACTGGCCCTTTTGCTCGCCCGTTTGCTTGTTCCCGAAGTCGAAAAGGAGGACGTAAAAACGCTTGTAATAACGGGATCACGAGTAGACACTGAACCGGGACCTGAGCCTGTATTTGGTGTAACGTTGGTCACAGGAATTATCTTTGAAAGGTCGGCAGAAATATCGCGTGCATGGTTTATACTTTCACTCGGACTTAGTTCTGTGACTGTTGAGCCTCTTCGACTCGATGGCATAATAGTAGGTAGCGATCGTATTCCACGATTCACTGTTGCTGAGGAATTGGAAGATGTGGAGACAGCTGCCGTACCACTTGACACCAAAGATGATGGCGGCGTAGGGTGTGATATTGCTGGATCCGAGGCAGGTACAGACCTGCGTTTGGGACTCCCATCCGACCTACGAGAAATTAATTTAGAGTCCATTGCATTCACAGTAGGGCCCACTTGGCCTGGATGGGGTACAGGAATAGGTAAAGGTTGGGTAGGAGGAGGTGCCGGATTCTTGAGCATGGGTGTGGGCAGACGGCGTGAACCTGGCCCTTTCGGTCTTGGTCTGTCAACTCGAACTTGTTGCTGCTGTGCTGTAGCTCCCACATCGGGTAGTTGACGAGGGTTAGAAGATGCTGGAGTAGGCCCTGTCATGTTGAGTGTGGACGACGGATGCACCATCATCTTGTGATCCCTGAGATGGGATAGAGACTCTAGAATTATGTTCACCCAATGTGATATGTAGGTGTGGCAGCGATAAGCTGAAAGCGCGGGTCTGACCCCTGCTGTAAGATTATGGGTATGCTGTAGCCAGAATATACTTCAACGATGAGCCCTTTGAAGGGAATAACAGTGAGCATCGTGGATAGGCACACACCAGTTAATTTGCTGACTAGGACCAGCACGACACTCTTCTTATATTTCTCAAGTGAGTGACTGTCTTGGTCGAAACGAGTCTTCCGTTTATATTGAAGCTCTTGAAATACTGGATGATAATCACCCTTGTCAAACTCCTGCTTGAGACCATATGAAATTTCTTACTCACCTATGATACTGAACCGATTCAAATAATTCACCCTGAACTCCACGTCACCCTAAAAGTCAAAGAAATAACCAAAGGAAAAGAGTAAATGAAAAAGGTCAACTCTGATATAGGTATTAGAGTTGAAGTAAAAGCCCAATCAACACACTGTGCTGTCGCTAGTTAACAAGCACTGGCATACAGCCAAGTATGTAAGGGCAACCTGGACATACACACGCTCTAGATGAAACGGGATCTTTTGACGTGCCATCTTTTTGATATTTAAGGGCAGCACCGCCAATGCCCACGGAGAAATCTGCAATTCGAAGCGGATGACGAGGCGAAATCATTCGCATCAGTTCAGGGTGGCCATAATCATCACTCTATTATATTACTCACAACCAAGTTTATGAGCAAATTATCTGTACCTTTACAAGAAATAATTCATCCACTGGGCCACTCTTGCATCTCTCTTAGGCAATGCAACACACACTGTCATATCGTTGGGAAAACGGAAAGCCGGAGATGTCGATCGTGAAAGACAGGAGAGTTGATGTTCATCGACATCACTGGCAGCCGCATGATCGTGTGTACGCAATTCCAATTTACTCTCGGTCAACTCCAATTCACTCTATGAATACTGCTTCTTGCAATGCATTCACTGCAAAACGGAACCTAATTTCGACCTTGGGCCTTATAAACTTACCATGTTGTTCTCTTTTGATTGATACTGATGGATGTTATTAGATTGGCAATCTGAGCTGCAATTCTGCCCTCTGAAGTATGGAGACATGTTTTGGATGCTTATAGCACATCGGTGGGAACGCGTTTGTGATGGGTAGTTAATGGATGTCATCGAACGGCGACCTGGTGTGCTAGGATCAAGGTGAAGTCTACGTTTTAGCTTGATGCCCCCGAAGTCACCCACAACCGAGGGAGTGCGCTTATCACGGTTCCCATTGAGATGGACAGTAAGGTTGGATATTGGATATAAGATTCTGCTGAGTACGACCCCAAAACAATGAGAGTCCTCTAGAATTGATGAATATAGGACGACCGACCACAATGGACTGTTTCAAATACGCACATGTTGTTGTTGAGTTGATTCTTCCTTTGGTGACACCCTGAATCAGCGAGCCGGAGGTATAAACTCGATTGGAGCGAAGCTGTCCCCGAACATGCCGAGGGTAGCGCCCATGCAGAAGTTGTTGTAGTGTCGCCTGCTCGTCTTGACGCGCGTGACGTACGAACACAATGTTGCCAAGTCTAGCAGACATGCTTAGCATTTTCGACTTCCCTTGAAAATGTACCTCAAAGTCAGCTTCCACCAAGGATGATGTCGTTGCCGATGATGGAGACCATCGGGCTTGAAGATTTGATTAAAGAAATCATTCAGCTCCGAGTCACCACTGGATATGTCTCTGCTCCTTCATCAACGAGAGTTAGACCCTAATGAGGCCTACAGTTCATCATGTCCAACAATATGCTTTTCGATTCGTTCGAGGAGACTGGAAGATAAAAGAAGTATAATTTGGTCCCATAATACAATGTTGTACATACACTGGTCCGAAGGTCAGAAACATGGGTTCGTCGGCGCTCGTTCAAGGCATAAGCGCCCAGTCCTGAAGCTTTGCCAGACAGAAACCCAGGACTTGGATTGGGGTCCGAAGTTAGACAGACACCCACGACGTCAACTGGATCGTGGCCGTTTGAAACTTGAGTCAAAAAAAGACTTCAAGGACTTTCCAGAACATTCAGCATCATCGTAGCAGATCATATGACTCTGGCTCTAGAACGAAGGCTATTTTGCCCGGAATTCATACGACGATTAGTTCAGTACGGCATGATGAGCATCCTGTTTGGTGAAGCATCATCGCCGACGTCGGTTGTGGGCCATCCGGCGTACCGACGGTACTGTGCAATTCCTCACGTTCGAGGGTGATATGCTATCCCGGGCCCGGGGTTATCAAGGTAACTACACTATTAGCCATAGCCACTGTTTACTTATCAATTTGATGCATCAATTTCTTTGCCCGCGTCGCGTCTGAGGTGAGGTATTTCGCTTGGGTCTGTAATTCAGATACACAGTGTCTGAAGTTAAGTCTGAAAGGAATGGTTATGTTATCTCCGTCACCGCCTTCTGCTTGCTGATGAACTGTAAAACGTTGCTCAGGCCTTTGCCTGTGTTCTATCAATCATATAGCACAATGCTCTTAGAATCACCATCCATCCGTTTTCACACTGTGGCCCCTAAAGAGCACCTGGTAAATAATTAAGGACGTACTCGGGAACCCGAGAGTCATTCAGCGCCGAAGCAAAGTTAAATTAGTGACGGACGCACTTCAAACAATTTGACAAAGGTGTCAGTCAGCCCATGTCATACTTAATATCGGATAATTCGAAAGAAAGTTCTATGCGACCCATAGTACATGGGGGTGCATGTAGCGTGCTTATTTTGATAGGTCGATCGAGTATACTTGCACCAGAACACCCTACTTCCGGGAATTCGACCGAAGCGACGTCTGCGCTAGCATCACTTGACATTCGACCACCGTTGTGCGCGCTTAATTCGCATATGTGATTGTAGACGCAGTTACATGCTGCTAGGCTTGAGGTCCGTAATGCGATCGAGGGTGGACTCGCAAAAACGGCGATGATTTCGCAGCGAATATGGCAACAGTTACGATTAGACTCCGGTTTACCAGTGGAGTTGATCATGAGGAGGACTCAGCGTAGTGCCAGTGCGTGAGTGGTTTTCTGCTCGACGGTGCCAACATATTCTCAAAGCAATCGTCGTGATACTGTGTAAGAACGATTAAATCGGCTGACCCTATTCAGTTCAGCCTCCTTAATTTTTCAAAGGCCGACATAAATTAACAAATCTTGAAGGTCAGAACACTAAGAATACAAAGCACCGTTTACAGTACACCGGCTACAATAATGAAGATAAAACAGCAATAACAAGTAAAGGGTTTCGAGGAAGGTATGAGTTCCTAAGTTCCGGGAGGTGAATACTGATGATGAATGTCCATGGATGAGAATACATATAGGAAAATGATTTGTAGTTGCTCTACCGAAACAGAAACCGCTGAGTAAAACAATAGCATGTGGCAGGGTTTAAGGAATATAAATGCGAGAGTAACCCTCGACACTAAAGCAACATCTGGATTAGTACCACGTCAGGAACTTGCAGGCATTTCCACTTACGGTTGTCGACAACATGGGCAATGGTGCTTAGCAGACGAGCTCCGAGTGGCCAAAGATTCTCGACATTGGTCACACATAGCCAGGCACCTAGCATGCATCTAGTCAGCACTGAGAACGAGGAACTGGTGCTTGAGTACTCACCGACAAGGCCAACAAATAATATCCCGAGCAGAACCCATGCAGATGACACATTGACTTCGTGCAACAACACTTGGGTGTCCAAGATCCAACGGCTCGTCGGTTTCCTCTATGCTCTCAAACATATCGTCGAACTGATGATTTTGTGATCGTGATGTGACCTCTGATGCTCGTGGATTGCGTCCACCTAAATTAGTGTCAACAAGGGTGTTCCACCGCTTCCTTGTCAGTGGACCAGGGCTTGAGAGTTGTAATTGGTTTGGTGGACTGTGGCCGTGCATCAGGTGGGCGAGCACAAGCTCCCCATTAGAGACAGAGTTTTGAGGTACGTGTGAGGAAGGTCTGGTGTGAGACGATGGTGTGTTTAGTGGGGACTCTAGAGAAACAGACCCATCCCTCGGTGGTTTATCGGTCCCATGACGAAGAATATCTGTGAAGAGGCGAAACGCCTCTTCCTCTCCTGTCTCCTCCTCTATCTCGTCTCCCTCCTCATTTCCAGTCTCCTCATCCTCATCCTCATCTCCTTCTAGGTCCTCATCCTCACGGTATTCTTCGTCGTCGCTAATATCTTCACCCCGCAAAAACTTTAAATAAACCTCTCTCTCAGCAACATTCTTCATCACTTCCCTCATTTCTTCGTCCATCATATCTAACTGTGCTCCCCATGCCCCAAGACTTCTCGACCTGCCCGAGGGCCTCTTGTTGGTATCTTCGCGATGTCCGGCGTCCACTCCAGGCGATACGACCAGTGCACCATGGCTCGTTTGATCAGCATTTCCTCTCCCAGCCCGTCTCGCCCTCTCTAGCAAGGTAAAGACAAACCACCGCATCAAACCTCTCATTACACCCCACAATGCCCTCACAAACGGCCACAGCGCCCTTAACCACCTACGCCAAGGACCACCAGCCCTTCGCGTCGCCTGTCTTGCGCTACGACTAGCCCTCATAGCTGTTCTTCTTGCCTGTCCTCCAGAATCGTCATACGCCTCAGAATCATACTCCGAAGACTGATTACCACTGCCGTCGGCACCAACTTCAATCGTCCGAACTTCGTTGGAGAATCCGGTCGTTTGGACAGGAAGTCTTCGTGTCAGGCTACCTGATTCAAACGCTGATAAATAGGGAGGTGCAACACTCGAGCTTCCTTGCTGCCTTGATCTGATAATCTGTCCTTCTTCCCCGAATCTAATTTGTGGTACTGCTGTAATCTTCCGAGTGTTCTCGTTCGCGCTTTCGTATCGATATCCAGGCTGCACATCTCCAACAGCAACGCGTCCCATTCTTACAATGCCATATCCAGGGTTTGTCCTTTCTTGCCTTTCGTACAGCCTTGCTGCAGTATGTAGCCGACGCATGTGACCGATAGGCATGCGTATTGGTGCCACTTCGTTTCCCCAGCCTCTAAGACCAGTCGCTTCCAAACTCGCGGTACCCAACCGAAGGAGAAGAACCCCAAAGTCTTCGTGCAGCGGCAGAGACAAGATGAAAGATCGAAACTTCGACCATAGCGTCCGGTTTGAAGAGTGTTCTTCTGTTTTAACAAGAACGTCTGTATATCATTTGGAGGATCAGATCTAGAATGGCTTACCTGTTGCGTCCTCATCTGCCACGGAACCCGCATTGAGACCACTAAAAACACGTTCTACGCGTCCGCGAACAAGAAGTTGAACAATTATATTCAGAACAACCGTCAAAAGGATTGTCCCGATTAGAAAGGTCTCGAACACGTTCGGAATGAGGTTGAGCAAGGGATAGCTAGGCATGTTGAAAGGTGAACTACTCATGGACGAGACCTTGACTGCCACTGGGGCCACGCTTGGACTGGCGGCCGACGCAGCTGTTGCAATGACCGTACTTGCTATCTTCCCAGCAGCGGATGCAGAAGAGGCTCGACTGAATGACGTCAAGGGCTGGGCCTTGAAAGGGGGTGCAGTCGTGTGAGAGGGGGTCATCCTGGAATGCGGCAGGAAATCAGCTGTTTTCGTTGAAAATATCTTGAAGATGGTCCCGTGAAAGTGAACCAGTGATAGGAAAGAAGTTAAGGCGGTAGGAAGGAGCCGGTGGGTGGATAAACGTTTCGAGACGGAGAGAACATGGAAAATAGTTTGTTGTAGCAGCGGGATAGTAATCGAGATAATGGTATGCTTGTCGGGCCTAGAAGGGAGACCTTCACCTGGATTGAAGGAATGCGATAACGGTGAAGAATAGACGTGCAGCAAAAACGCATAGCCGATCTATTTTGGGATCAGTTTGTGAAAGCGACTGAAGTTGGTGTCTACTCACCAGGTTGAAAGGGGAGGTGTTAGGATTAACTGTGCCAATTGGAAAGCCACTTCCTATGCCATTCAAAGCCTTGATAAAGCCTTCAACCAGAAACGCTGCACAAACTGCGCAGAAGGTTGACCAACAGATTTGGACCATGTCCTTCTGTATAAACCAACGCTCTAGCCATTCAACACCTGAGACCAAAGGACCTAAAAGCAGTGCAGACCAAGGGTTGTTTGTGCTCAACACTCTGTGAATTTTGGGTCCTAGAGGAAGTACTTCACAGGTTTGCAATACAAGCAGCAGCCAAACGAGGAGCATTTTGGACAGAGCATAAATGGAGGGTAGATGAAGCACCAGCCGTGTCGAGGTCTTGGAAAAATCTAATGGAAGGATGACATTGTAGAGTCGACGAGGAATGAACCTTTGATAAAAGGACGTCGCCGAGGGCGGTGAGGAGCGGCTGGATGGTCTTTGACGATGTAACGGCTGTCGTGATGGCAATACGATATTCTGCATCCTGTGCAGGAGGACAGCCTAAGCCCCGTCAGCCGGAACAGGGCCTCGCATGTTAGAATATGACACACCATAATGAACAACCCAATCATATATCCCGAAGTGAAGAATCCCCATGGACTGGGAACTTGGGCGGCCTGGTTTATTGCGGCAGTCGTTTGTGGTGACTCTGCACCAGTACTGACATCTTCAAGCATGCTGGATATTGACGCCGTCGTCCAGTCCCCCAATGATGTCAAACTTTCCGATGCTTGAGATATAGAATCCCCGCCATTCATACTGGCTCCAAAAACGGTTTGTTGATGTATCATACCCTTTCTGAATCTGGCAAACAAGCTTGAGCCTGGAATGAAAGAAAGGATAGACGTCAGGTTCAGGGTAATATTGTAACTGGTTATGGTGGTGGGTAGTCCAGCAAGATGGGGTTCAGGAGCAACATCTGCCACGACGCCAACTGTGGCCATCTCGCGGTCACCTTATACGTTGTTCCAGGTCGATTCGAATTGGTCAATCAGCCCTAATGAGTCCCACGGTGAGACTATCGTGGATACAGGGCCGTTGAAATGTGATACTTGATGGTCGCAAGAAACAAGAAAGTGCTGTACCACACGTTTCTGATAACGAGCAGAGAAGAGTTGGATGTGTCAAAACCCCGCGATCACTGTGTCTGCTGTCCAAACCTGATCGATGGGTCACATTGTGGCATCATTCCGGTATTCAGTCATACCGAACCGCAACCCATCGAACACCCATTGATGAACAACCAAGCCCAACAAGAAAGCAAATATGACGGTACATTTCATCAAGTATGTGCATGTTTTCACTATCTAGGCGGTGGTTAAAATGAATGCTTCTCTGGTCGCGTAGTAGACTATGTTACCCGAGGTTCCCCGTCAGTCCGCGTCAGCCCAAGGCTTGAATGACTCTTGGTTTAAGCTTAAGATCATACACTACAATGAGGCTCTTACAACAGGGACTTAGGAAAGAAGCTTGGTCTTTATTATTGATGGGTTAAACAACACGCCAGGTGCCGACCCGTCCAGCAACATGATATCGATAATCAAGTGGGAGAAGGCAAAGCGGGATAATTAAACCAAGTGGTGAGACTGACATCCTCGTCCTCAGAGTGAGTAATAGCGAAAACACTGGCCCTTGCTGAGGCGGCGCTGGACTGAGAAAGGGATTGTTGAAGAGGGAGGGGGGGACGAAGGTATCCGTTGACCGAGTTTGAATTTCCATTACCAATGGCTGGGCCGTTAATTAAAGGGGCGCTTGGTGGGGCCATGCCTGTCTGACCATCGCCGTCACTTCTGTTACTTCTAATTTTAATTGTTAATTTTGGTGGAGGGGGAGTAGAACAGCCTTCCGGGTCTGGGTGCACTATCCCTGGGAGTGGTGTTCTTGTAGCATTTTTTGAGTTCATTTTAATTGCTTTGAAATCTAAACTAATCAGCATCCACATGGCATTTAAAGCAACGTTCAACCTACCTCGGTACTTATTCTATCTCACGGCTCTCAGAATAGAGTGGATTATATCTGTCTTCGTAGCACAGGTCGAAAGATGAGAAACCTGGATATTGTATGACTGGGTTTAGAAGGTGGGGGTTACTAGTGAGCACTTCAAACGTGTATGAGCTTGACTACAGACTTTGATCCATGACTTAAGTTGTTGCTTAGTAGCTCCTTTGTCGAGGTATACATACGTCCAACGGTTGGGTGGAAGAAGAGAAGTTATATGGGTGTGTCCTTCGGCACCAATGATGTTCAGTTCCAATGGTAGAGTTGGGTCTCGACGAGAACGAAGATGATAACAAGACATGTTTCGCTGCTCGGCCATTGAGGGCGTAAGTAATAATAAGAGGTTGAGGATAAGGAGGAGGTCATAAGGCTATCATGTTATGAGGCTCAGGCAGATGGAGCACACAGCGGGTCATATACCTAATTGTTCAATCGACATGGTGGGGGCACAAGCACCATCGATGAGCAGAGGCTCAAGCGCTCAAGGGCAACAATGAAAATTACGAGTCACACGGTTCATGCAAGTAGTGGTCCTCTATTATCCGTCAATAAGCCTGAGAGTGGCAGAGAATGACCACCATTCGAGGCAAGAACGTGCCAATCAACGCTTCTCCCTATCGATGCATGGAAGCGAAATCAGAGAACCTGCTGATTTAAAGCAGTCACTAGAAGGACTATGAAAATAGAAAGACTACCCGGCTGTTGAAGCAGGTCCAAGCAGGAGTCATTCGCAAGTCAAAGGTCATGATCAGCATGGACAGAGCTAAGAGAGCTTGGAAACCAGTTAACGCCAAGTTCCCGTTGACGCTCAGCGTTTGTGTTTGCATCATCACGTGAGTTGACGATGTCCCCATTTAGGTGGACGGATTCTTCAACGTTGACTGAATTTCTTAAATTTAATATGAAGTTTGCAGTCAAGAAGTCTATCTAAGCAGTATTTATATGGTCTTCAGATTATTGACAAGCTCTAACATTTAAACTAGGTGAGTTGAAGTCGTTGCTTCTGGGAATGAAGCAAGAACAGCCCAAACAGGGTAGAATGACAGGCAACCAAATATGGTGCACTTCGCTTGACTCGGGCGCTGAGAACAGCTTTGTTCGCAGCAAAACATTACCCAATTGAGTGATATGGTGTTCAATCTATTTTCCCTTAAGACCGACTCAGTCTTCTTTGCTTCTGCTTTCCCATTGCCAGATACCTGAGCCTTTAAGTTCACGAAATGGTTCTTGGCCATTGACCCTTTTTGACCCCAACTTCAGAGATCATGGTCTTCCAACTCAACCGTCGCCTAGATGCTCAGGATATTCAGCAGTTGCTCAATGCAACAAACAGTTTGGAACCCAAAGCGGTTGTTACCCAAGTTGGTCTCATGACAGGTTTATCGGTGAGCCTCAAGAGTTATCTTGTCCTTATTCAACATTGACAGACAAGATTAACCACTCCGCGTATATTCTATAGTTGATCACACTTATTACATTTAACATTTTACGCCCAAAGAATAAGGTCAGAGGTTCGGCAAGCGATATTCAGATTGTTTACAAAAACCCAGATCGTCTATCAACCCAAAGTTACCTACCATGCACCAACGAAGAGTCCTCCAAAGATCTCGTCTTCCTTTTGCGGTTGGATTCCCCCCCTGCTACACACTCACGAACCCGAACTTTTTTACAGAATAGGACTCGACTCCCTCGCTTTCCTCCGGTTTCTACATCTCTTGCGCTGGCTCTTTACCTGGATAGCTATTGTCGTGTGCGCCGGACTGATTCCAATAAACTTTATCAACACAGTGACCAACAAGTCTCCTCAATACGATTTGCTAAGCGCGATGACCATCCGAGATATTCATGGTGTTTGGTTATACGCACACATTGTTGCGGTTTACATCATTACAGCTTTCCTTATGATCATGGTTCACCACCATTGGAAAACTATGTATCACCTCCGTTGCGATTGGTTTAGGACCCAGGAATACCAGCAATCCTTTTACGCGAGGACGCTGCATGTCACCAACATTCCTCCTAGGCGAAGATCCGACGAGGGCTTATACAAGATCATGTCCTCCTTGCAACTCAAGCATCCTGTCAATAGTGTCCATATCGCTCGGCATGCTGGCTCTCTGCCTAAACTAGTCGCACAACATAATGAAGCCGTCGAGGAGTTGGAGGAAATACTTCTTAGATTCGAAAACAAAGGGGGAGAAAGACCCATGATCCGCACTGGAGGCTTTGGTGGGATCGGCGGAGAAAAACAGGATGCAATTGCTTACCACATGTGTGTTTAGTTCCGCTTTACATTTCCCTTTGATCTCAAAACGTTCATTACAGCGCCAAAATGCGACATACAGAAGCAATGGTCGAGCAATACCGCGCGCAGATAGACAGAAACAGCCCTGAAAATTATGGTTTTGTATCTATGGCTTCTATTCCACATGCGCACGAAGTCGCAAGAGACCTACAAGGGCAACACCCAAAAGGCATCTCCATAAAGCTGGCCCCTCATCCCAGCGACATAGTGAGTCCCCTTGAAGTAATTCTCAGATATGATATATTCTAATATTCTGTACAGTTCTGGGATAATGTCCGTCACTCAAAAGGCAGGCTACGTTTTCGGAGATTTATAGGGTTTATGATTCTCATCCTTCTGTCTGCCTTGAGTTTGGTACCTATGCTGCCAATTGCCTCGTTAGCCAACCTGGACGCTGTAGGTCTAGTTGTTTACAGTTTATATGTCGTCTAACTTGTCTACTCAGATCGCAGCGTCTGGTTATATCCCATTCCTCTCGAAGTGGGTTCAGGCTTCTCCAACCACGTATTCAATAGTATCTGGGGTGCTGCCTCCTGCAATAGCAGCATTGTACGGAAGTATCCTTCCTGGTCTCATGAGAAGCCTGTCAAAATTCATGGGCTCACCCAGTCACTCTCAACTGGATAGGGTTGTAGTCGCGAGATACTTCGGATTTTTGGTTGCAAGTCAACTCCTAATCTTCTCCGTCTTGGGTGTAATTTTTAGTAAGCACGTGTCTCCAATTATGAACATCGCTGAATTCATCGATAATCGTATCTTCAGACGCTGTCCTTGAGATCATCATTGCGGTTCAACAGGAGGGAGTATCCCTGGCGGTCGTCCTTGGTAACATTGATAGTAAGCCCTTCACAAATATCTAGCGATTCCGTCACTTAAAACATGTATAGGGCTGCCCCAAAGAGTCACCAGAACATATGTCGATCAAGCGTCTTTTTGGCTGAAATGGTTCCCGTAAGACTGCCAATATGGTAGATAGAAGATTACCTTCATTTACACATATAACTGCAGACTTCGGGGATTTCTGACAATTTTTGACCTTGCACAAATTTTTACCCTTGTATGGGTTTCGCTCAAATCTTGGTAAGCTCCATATACATTTGTCTGTCGCTTTCGAGGTCTAGACAGTGTCCCATAAGCATACACGGTCGCACAGCTCGAGAAATTAAGGAAGACACAAAACCGCCTATATTCCCCTTCGCAGTTCATTAGTAAGTGACTCGGCTCCTCATTTCTCTATCATTACTTATGATCGGTTTACAGTTGTAACCTTGTACGCATATTCTTGATGAAAACCCTCATCAGCAATTGCTAAATCTGTCAAATGAAGCTTTTCATGGCTGCCGTTGGCCTTCTCTTTTCTCCTCTGGCCCCCTTGATCGCATTGGCCGCAGCTATCGTGTTTTGGCTCTGCTCGTGGATATACAAATACCAATTGATGTACGTGTTTGTTACAAGAGTTGAAACAGGAGGAGTAGGTTCTATTCGATCCGGCCCAAATTGTACACTGATTTCCATTTGTAGAGACTATGGAATGTGGTCATCAACCGCTTGTTGTTCTCAGCAGGGTGCATGCAAGTTGTCATGATTTTGAGTGAGTCTTTCCTTTGTGGCGAGAAGCGTACTTGGTATCTAATTATGACATCTGCAGCAATTGGATTTCAAGCACAATTCAAATCCCTGCAGTTTCTCGCCAGCATCCCGCCTTTTCCAGCGTTGCTGCTATTCAAACTCTATTTGAATAGGCGTTTTGCGAACGACTTTCAATACTATGTTCCTCGGCACACGGAAAGCACAAGGGCCTATATCCATTCAGAAGAGGCTGATATCATGGGGCATAAGCTTGAGTCGCGTTATACCAATCCTGCCTTGTATTCGACCCTTCAAACACCAATGGTTTACAAGAGCACTCTTCGATTACTGCGACGGATCTACAAAAGCTCAAACTTCAGCAACAGTCAGTCAGTTTTGACCCGTGCCATCGACTCGGAAGATGGTCCTCGAAAAGGTAAAGAGATTCCAGCAGACAAAGATATAATGCATGGTGTTATGTTTAATGGAGTCAACGAGGTACCCCTTTTGAACAAATCTCTTGGTTCATTTATTTTCTGACGTACAACTCCCAGGACGAGCCACACTATGACCCAATGCTGTATCAGCGCGATCGCGAGGAAATAGACTGCGATCTTGACTCGGTGACTTCGATATCAGAAGGGGGGCACAATTCATATCGTGGATTGGAGCGTGGACTCTCGCGCATCGAGCCCACGTTGCCACAAAGATCCGAACGCAAAACACATAATTCTGACGCACACCCTTCTGTACCCTTTGGACCCGAAAATATGGATAGGCGCCATGGCGAGCCTAATAATTCCCGGCGGCATCGTCGCCGATCACCGCATGAAGGGGTTGCACATCCACACCACCACCACGACCATATGCCGCGAGATAATCGACATGAATCATACCTACCACCTGGGGAATATATCCAATCTGAGATACGACCATCCCGCTCACGACGTCCGCGGTCAGGATCAACCCACAGGCGTCATTCTCGCAACGGACATCGAGATAGATTGAGCGAATTAGAACCCTCTTTCAGCAACCGCCACCAACATATTGACAAGCCCTCACGCCACTCACGTTCCAGACACAATGATTACGGCCCTTCATGACCAGTATCTTATTCGAGTATCATTTTTTATATATCATTACAAAATGTGTAGCGTATCCTGTACATATGTAAAAGTACGAACCACTTCTTGGTCATTGTTGCATTGGTATGTCATAGACAGCATTGTTTGCTTAAAGTAATTATGTAATGTGTAATGTAATGCATGGATTTTCGGTTTGCCTCATTTCTCTTTCATCTCACCATTATGTCTGGTGGCTCGAGCCAGCCAACTCATCCGGATGGCAGCTTAGACTCCTTTATTCTTAAAGACAACAAAAAACCTGACCCAGTTCCAGTAGCTGTATCACAGGAGATCCGTGATAGGGGCTCAATATTTGTCGCCAGAATATACCGGGTCACGAACTTACGGGATGCAAAGCAACACGTTAACCACGTAAAACATTTTGTGCACCGGAGAAAGAAAGCAACACACGACATATCAGCATGGAGACTCATGGCACTTAAACCTGGCAAATCTGGTTTGGGAGGGTCTGATGAGTTTGAGCTCATACAAGGGAGTAAGGACGACGGCGAATCTTGGGCCGGAGGCAAAATTCTCAAAGTAATGCAGAACAATGCTGTCATCGACGCAGTTGTGATTGTCAGTCGATGGTGCGTTTCATTTAGTGCCTGCGTCGTATTGTGTTGTTTTTTACAGTCCAGCTCAGGTATGGTGGCACCTTACTCGGCCCCGCCAGGTTCTCTCATATTGAAACGTGTGCAACTGAAGTTTGTCGCGAGTTCAAACGAAACGAGGAGCTGCAGGACTGCATCAGCACTCTGGATTCCTTGGATGCACTATTGGCTGAATCGCGTCAGAAACTTGCCACTTTATCGGGTCCAGAGCCCTCCCAGCAGCCCGAAGCAGGACCTGCGGAAATTTGTGTGCCGTCTTCCCAAGGAGCCACGAGTAACAAAACGAACAGCTACGAACAACTGGATCTTGCGAAAGCAAAAAGGCTTATACAGACTCGTGAGCGCTCCTTGAAGAGCGTGCGAGCTCTTCTGGCAAAAAGAATGCTGCCCACTGAAGATGGTTAGATTGATGTACCCCACCCCATAAGGTTGTCTAGATTGGTGACCAGTCTAACGGTCGTCGTACTTGAGTAAGTCAAAATATCTGGTATCTAATATACATTTAACAGAGATCATTCAATAGACTTGCACCATGTGCCGTGTACTGCAGTGACTATTTCGTTCGGGATATTACTGCAATGATCTCAACCTGACTGGACAAGTCCCGAGTCTGGACGGTTAACAGGGCTGCCAGAGTCATGACCTCCTCAGCCAACAGACAACTCGGGAACAGTAGTGTAACGACAGGTGGACAATGGAGAATTCGGGATTGAAGGCAATAACAATGCTCACGGGAAGCTAGAGCCTGATTTAACCAAGAGTACCTTGGAATCGACTGCTACATTTCTTGTGCCTTACTCGTTGTGCATGTAGATAGATTGTAGGCATCAACATTTTCAAGTTGAGTGCAGATTCACCTCGGTTGAAATCAATCTCAAAAGCACACAACAAATGAGGAGGATAAGTGTCAGGGGATGACTGGTGCTACCCCAACAACGACGCAGAAAGTTCTATTGACAACCTCCACCTCTGACTACCACGAACCGTAACCCTCCAACCATTATTTAATAAGTAGCAAGGTAGGGGGAAGCGGTAGCCTGTAAAAAAGTTCCTAAGATGCTGCGACGATGAAAAAATGCCGGTAGACTACGGTAGGACAAGTAATTTAAACATTGAGATGAGTGGTAAAGAAATACAGGGATCAAAGAAAACAGAAAGAGAGTCTGCTAATTAAAAGACGGAGAGTAAAACATTTGAGTTGCCCAGATCATTTATTTTCAGGAGGAGGCCAAATGAGGGAGGTTGATGAGCGTCTAAGCAGCAAATGTAGCAGCGATAAATAATTATGACAATGACAGGGTGTTGGATATGAAAACTGTCAGGAAATTGTTATTACAAGCTGGTTTGGAATGGGCACTATGAATGTCCAACCCGACACATAAAAAGCGGCATTCAAAAATTCGTTGCAATGGCATTCCCCAATTCAAGATATGTCGATGGTGATAGATTATACAGCAATAGAAACAGGTTTTGCTCCGTCCTTTTTGCTGTTTGCTGCACTTTCGGCCTCTTTCACCGCCTTTTCCGCTTCGCTTTTCCTCTCCTCCAACTCCTTCATCTGCTTTTCCAGTTTTTCCTTCGTAGAAGTGTTGTTAAAGGTCATGCTCTTGTTATGGCTCGATCCCATTGATCCCGTTTCTGGGTTGGGAACATTGATGATGGGCCCTGTGGTAGACAAGCCCCGATGGAAAGATGTGGGCAAAACACGGTCTGGAGGGTGTTGATAAGCGCATTGCGCACGCGTACAAGCTGAGCCAAAGCGGCAAGGCTGCGAAAACTGCGGCTGAGCGACAACAGAACGAGGATGATTGAACGTGCAATTGGGTCGCGTGCAAGCAGCGCCAAAACGACAAGGGATGGGGGTATGGTGAGTTGGCGGGGCTGCATGGGGTATTGGTTGCTCCGCTGGAAAATGTAAATGAGCAGCAGAACGGGAAGAAAAAAAAAAGATAATTGCGTACTAGGAGGGCGCAGCACAGCTGGGCTAACGTGGGCTTTGATGCAATCCTTATCTTTGCAATCCTTTCCTTTCTCACATGGATCATTGCTAAGGACAACACCACTTTCTGGTGTCGCAACTGGGGATGGATGGGAGTATCGGCAGTGGGCGTTAGTGCATTTCAAATTGAATTTGCACAGAGTGGGCGATTGGGGACGCTCTGGGACAGTAAAAGCTGGTTGTACCGCAGGCGGGTTGGGTTTTGGGGCTACTGCAGCATTCACAGGAGTAGGAGCAACGATGGGTGTTGTTGGAATGGCAGGTGGTACTTCGGACACATTGGCGGGTTTGGTCTGGGACTGTACCGCATTAGACCCTCCTCTTCCCCGAGAACCTCCTCTTCCTCCCCGAGCACCACCTCGTCCTCTATGAGAGCCGTTTGTCTGTGGGCCGCCATTGTTCACTCCGTTGGAGAAGCCGCCGCTTTCAGCGGGATTGGGGGTTTGCTGCATCGGGAAGCCAGGTCCAGCAAATTGACCTGTACCAGGATTAATCATACCCATCGAGGATGCCATATGCGCCATGAGAGCCATTTGGTTCATCATCATCTCCTGCAGCATAAGGGGGTTTGCCATGTTGGGGCCCATTGGATTCATATCCATACCCATCATTGGATAACCAGGGGGCATCATCATCTCTGGAGGAACTTGTGGTGCATTCCCAACAATGTTATCAATACGGGCCTGTATTTCGTCTCGTTGGTGATTCTTCTGCTGTCTGTTGTGCGGCCCACCAACTCTGTCCAACAAACTCCGTGAATTGGCATTCTGGTTGTTTGCGTTTGTGCCATCCCTCTGCATTGCCCTTGGAGCAGTGGGTAGATCGGTTCGTCTCGCTTTGTTGGGATGGCTTGGGGAGGGTGACCTTGCTGAAGCAGAACGTTTCTGAGAGGCGTTAGACGATGAAGGGAGTGTTTGGGATATTGCTTGCTGAAACACGCCGTTTCTTGGGCCAGATGATCTCGCTGACTCATTTAATGTAGGTTGCGCATCTCTGACAGGCGTCACCTCGATTGCAGTCTCTGGTTTTGACTCTACGGGCACTGAAGGAAGGTCTGATTCAGAGGCACCTTTAGCTGCTTCCTGAAAGAGCCAGTCGGTGAATGTGGGATCTGAAAGTCAAGTCAGATACTGTAGAGAAAGGTGTTATCGAAGAAAACGAACTGTAGTCTGAGCCAATCACTATACACGTCCGAAATAAGGTTAGCAAAGGCATTCCGCCGAAATCATGTCAATAAACCCACATTCTTCAAGTTCGCTGGTGATTTGGACTGTGCGCAAGCCGTTAGCAAATGAAAAGGGAGACTTTAACCAGTCCGTACCTGGTGTTTTATTGTTTATCACCATGATAGTAATATATTCCGCGAGCACTGGATCTATTCCAAGCATAAGATAAAGTTACCAGTAGCAGAAAGAAAATATTCACCTGGCTCCAAGCTGTATCCGCGAGTCGTCAGTTCATCTTGAATTGCTGCCTAACACGCATATTAGCTGAATAAAACGTTATAATGCGGTATTTTAACGCACTTGCAGGGCATTTGCCCGCTCGCTTTTCATAGTTAGATTGAAGGGCATGATGGAATGAGGATATGTGACGACCACCACCAAAGACCATCAGCCTAACTGAACCAAGCCCCATTTTAAGCTCCGACACTATTCTTCTCACAAAATGATTACTAAGCATGACTTGGGCCGGACCACGAGCAAATTCTCAAAACAAAAAAAAAAAGGAAATGCCCATCTCTCATTTGTTTTCAAGTTATTATTGATGCTATTGTTTTGAAACGGAGAGAAATTTAAGAATAAGAAAATAAAGAGGGTTGTACTGGAAGTTGGATGACGATACTCTGAACCATGCAGCATTAATGGGGTAGTGGTAACCTATTAAACTCGACCCGCCAGGAGTTCGATTCCCTCTTAATGCACGCAAGTTACCTGTTTTTGCTTTATTTCCATTCGACAAGTCGAAAAAAAATAATTATCACAACTTGAATTTTGACAAGACGCAACATTCGTGGTCTTTTGGCACAACGTCACTTTTGTTTTACAGAGACGGTCAAAATTCTCTTTTTAAAAAACTAACAAAGGGTTTACAATGAAATCTTGTTGCATTAAGAGAGAATAGAACTCCCGGCGGGTCGAGTTTAATGGCAACGACCCAGGTTACCACCACCCCATTCATGCGACATGGAAGCAAGCTGTAGTAGGTTGTACTATAGAGTACAACTGCTGACAAGCGAGTGCTAGTAGATGGTACCACCACATAGAGGATGCTTCCTACGTTAAAAGGTGTCTAACGTGATGGATCCAATTGTATTATGAATGAAAACTTGTGGAGCAGGATCGGCCTACGTTTGAATCGGGTAGGCGCCTCTGAAATCTGACTAAAAGTGTGGCGCTTACATATATCCACTATCAATGGTCGTCCCTGGCATGTCTGCGAAAAACCTGATACAGTCGGTTTATTGAGGGGTTTGTAATTCTTGCTGTAACTCCCAATTTACTTCATTTGCCCATCATTTACAACCACACGAAAGAACTTCATAACGTGACGCACAAGTCAACCTCCGAGTCAACCACATTATGTTACTACATTATCGAAATGGCGTCTCACTTACACGACACGGGGCGTGTAATCGATTATCGGCGCCTGCAGAGCGCCGAAAAATATTAACGTGCTTTCAAGGCTCCAGACAGCTGTGAATGTTTGAACAGGTGTCCACACCCTCTCATTCTTTGGGAAGCCGCCAAGCTTGCGGATAAAAATACTCATAAACAGAAACTACGCTGCATTAAGAGACAATCGAACTCCCGGCGGGTCGAAATTGACGGCAACGACCCAGGTTACACTCCCCGTTAATGCATGATGCAGCCAAGATGCGCAATATCCTGACCATGGCGTTCGGCAAGTTAGACAGCTAGACGTCGCCAGTCATTCAGACTTCACTGGGCCGATACGGTAAGTTAACATAGGAAAAACTGCTCAAATAGCCCATAAGGCTATAGCCTTGTAAAGCATAAGATGCCCCTCAATAATAAAAATGAGCAGGTCAACACATATGCTGCAAGGGAGACTTTCACAACCGTAGAATGCATCACTCTGTATTACATATACCTTGCCAAAATGGTTGCTTATACTCCTTATAATCGCCGTGATTCGAGTTCCCGATTCATCCGGTGAATATCGAAACAACCTCTGCAACTTATTTTCCGCGCTTACTTTGACAGCATTTTAGACGCTCGAACGGTATGATGCATCTAGATCGATCAAGGGTTACACGCGAGGGATCTAGATGAGTACGATGCTCGAAATTATGTCGTTGACAGCAATGATGTTTATTACATCCGTCATACGCCAGCCACGAAGAGCGGAGCACCGACGCTGCATGGCTCAATTGAATGATGCGCCTAATCCCTGGACCTCGACATTTACCGAGTACGAAAGATACCTAATCCAGAGAGGTGTCGCACAACTCTCAGGTTCAAAGCCACAGGTGTCATCGGTTCATCGGTAGATATCAAAGTTTGATAACCATTCAATTTAGCCTTCCGCCCATAGCCTTCATTCACCAGTGATAACACTTCAATGAGAGCCGAGTGGGTGAAGAACCGCCCACGGTAAGGTTCAAAACCAAATAAACCTTATCATGACCGGCTTAAAGGGTTTTACCTGACCACGCCCTTGGATCAGCAGACCGGGACCCTTTAATGGCGAAATCTGCTTTGAGTATTTGACGGTGGTTGTTATCTTGCCGGTGGTCTCTGGGACCTGTCAAGCTGGTCCATTGGTACCCACTCCGCGGATTGGATTCCGGTTTCACCAATTGGGAAAGTACTATGTCTGCGAGGAAACTAAATCGTACTTCGGTTGAAAGAAATGAATCGAAGTAATTACATTAAGTAGCAATATTATTAGTGTCAGGAAATGTTGATGTTGACGAATTATCAGCCATCTTCCCGCAGTGACGATATCGATATAGATATTGGATCAAGGGATGGACTGATGCGTTATCATGCAGGACATTTAAGTATGCCACTGATCACGACCACTGCAGACCTCGTCAAGGAACCTGATGGCGTAAGTTTTTCCTCCCGAATATTCACCATTTCAATAAGGAAGTTCGGATGGTATACAAGAGACTCAAAGTGCTAAAAGGATGCCTTTCACAGCTAGCACCTTCGACCTGTGCAACTGCGCGATTCTTGTAACTTACCAATAATTTGGCTGCTGTAATGTCTACTCAGGCCTTCGGTCGAATGATCCGTAATGATTTAGGCAAGGCACCTCCATACGTCAGAGCTATCCTGGCATCCACTGTTCAGATGGTTATCCAGACTAATACAACGCCTGAATCCTGAATGCCGCTCAATCACCATGTGAAGACTGGGGCTCTCGCATACACTTGTCCATCATAGTACAGCTGTGAGACAAGTAGCTGGGAGAAGTTGATGCAGGTTCTACGGCAGAGCCAGATTAACCACGCTCCAAATAGGGAAGTTAGAAGCCAATAGCATGGGAGATGTGTAGCTCGGGACCCATAGATGCCCCTTAAATCTCTCTCGGGAAAGCGAGGCATTGGGACTTCCACTTATAATTATTGATGAGGTGTCGATGTTAGAACCTGCTGGGTTCTGGCCTGAGAGTAAGAGCTCCGAGCTACTCTGACATATAACGACACCTTCGAAACTGCACCGAGAATACGCAAGGACTACTTACAGTGGCACAGGATTGCACAGACGGCATGATACGACCGTGTATTAGTTACATGGCACCAGAGCAGTAGCCAGTTTGTTAATTGTAACATCAACTTAATAGATAGCACAATCATACTGCACGTCAGTGTCAGTCCAAGTGAGGGAGATTTTCCTGTTTTGAAGTGGAGCTTGTTCGTGAACTCATCCGAGTTGCAGTCATATTCCCCAAACTGCGTCGTCGGCTCACATGTCGACGCTTATCAGAATTTCATGGCTCTATTACAGATAAACATGTGCGCACCATTCCAGTTAGCTTCGAATAGCAAAAAGGTGGCATTTAAATGCTTGCCTGATGTCGATGACTTAGAAGTCCGAAAGTTAAGGAGTGGCCCTGTTGAAGCGACAGAGTTTGTCTCCAGTGATATTTATGGTACTGAACCAGATCCTCCGGACGCCATTGTATTAGCATATAGCATCAGGTACGAGTGAGTCACATACTGAGCCCTGTTTGAATACAAGCGTATTCCACCGCATAGCCCGCGCACAGATCACTGTAGACTGACATCACATTAAACCTAGGAGAATATTGAGGTCATAGTAGTCAAACGGGGTTCAAGTGTCACTTTATTTTTACGAGGTGTTTTTGCACAGAGCCTCAGGCTCTCAACACTGAAGATGAAGTAGGGAATGGGTTATTGAATGCTGAGTTCTAGCTAGAGGTTCAAGCTTGGATTCGAGGTCAGATGATCGCGCCTGTGGGAATAGCTGAGTCAGCGATGACTCGGGTCCTGGTTTCGAACTCCGAATACCTTCACTGGTTCGAAACCTCGAACAGCAGGAGATGATCCGGGCATTGGTTTCGACGTTGTACTTTCGTATATCCTAAAGTTCATACAAGTATCCTGTTTAAATATCTAGGGAACTCATACATTTAACATTTATATCGTAGCATGGACGTTCCACTTGAGCCCGGAGAATACTTCATCGAACGGAATCCTGTGTAGAATATGCACGCATGAAACTCGACTGATCAAGCCCCCATCAAAGAGAATGGTGATACTACCTTTTATTTTTTCCATACTGTTGAGCGAAACCTGCCACCGCCAGTCAGCGCCCTGAATACTACACAATACAACATAGGCCATCACATTGCTGTTCGTGAAGGGTTACAAGTAAAGCTCCGTATCGAACTCCGGTTTAGGCATTTGAAACCTGTGCGATATGTAAATTTCTTCAAGGATTTTATCTAGTTCAGCATCCAGAAGTAGCAGGCATATATGTGTAGGCACATGCGTTCTGTATCCATTTTTATCAAATTGCCCTGAAAATATCTTGTCGATTTGGCGCTTGGCGTTGGCTTAGGCGCGCCCTTTACCCTATCTACACAACCTACATTACCATCACTAATTTCTGTTATTATCAGTTCCCCACAATTTGAAAGTACGCATGAATATGGCATACACATGACGACCAGAGGTGTGCAAATGAGCAGACTTGGCGATTCCACTGAAGAAGCTCAACAGAACGCGACGAGAACAACAGGGCCAAGAGAGGTCTGTTTTGGGCAATATATGAGCAGCAGGCAGCATCAGGCCCGCCGCTCCGAACTGACGATGCACGCTTTGCCCGTGTTGCCATTGGATTGTTGGCTTCCATGGTCGCGACTCGGGGAACGTGGCCAAAGGAGGCAAGTCGCATCTCATTCACGGGATGCTGTATCACTAGGATATCTCTCGAGCTAAATGTCATGTGGGCTACGTACGGCCGCAGAAAGGGGTTCTGTACTCCCTTTCTTTTCGTTGACAAAGGTATCCTTATTCGTCCGCATTGCAACCGCAGCGTGACACAAAGGGTGTGATGGCTGCCAGTTTTGCGTTTCAAGCGCCTAAACGGATTAATCCTAATTGTGGCAGTTGAATTGAATTGACATTGCCATCTCTTGAAGACGTCTCCTCTGCAAACGGATTATGTACACAGCACGCGCGCTCATTAACGGATAAGGGCGGGCCAAGCCTCTAAGCCATATCACTGCGTTTTACGCTTTACCGACGGGCAGCCCGTTACTCATGGGCGCGCTGGCCAAACACGTGCTTAGTGCGTAGTATCCTTGCTCGGTACTTCGAAACAAAGGGGTCGCGCTGGTGCCTCACGGATCGACACTGCTCCCCGGAGGTGGAAAGTGGGGCTAAGCGCGTAACGCTGGCCCTGATATCGCGTACCTTAGTGTTCCAGTCCCGCTGGTGGTCATGATACTCGCAAGAATTACACACATCACACTACTGGCAATGTGTTGCGCCAAAATCCTATATCTCATCTCACTTGGTCACATTATTAAGCCTTCCAAGGCCCATATTGGGTTACTTGTACAATATGCAAGTAGGAGAGATAGTTCCTCGGGTTAGTCTTCGACCCTAATTAATCTCTTACCCGAAGAATGGTACTCTCAATGACTAAATTCTAAATACTGAGCTTATCCGGCGTTTGGGGATTTTCCGAATGAATGATACCAATCCCTATTTTGGATCGTGGGGGCATCCCGAGTCAAATGTTGGCCGTCGATGAGGGCATAGCAATGGGTAGACATCGATCAGTTAACCTTGATCCTGAGGTGGGGGTCCATCGACGTCACTAAGCGGACCCACATCGAGCGCCCTGAATGATAAACCGATGTATAGCTACCCTAGCGTTCATTCCCTTCGGCGGAGTCTATGTGCCTTCGCAGTCAAACCATTCGAAACATCACAATTGCTTCGAAGTCTTCGGGCTTTCGGGCTTTGGATGATAAACTTATTACATACCCACCAAGTGCTTAGGATGGGTGCACTCCAATGTTAACATAATGAAATGAGGCACTCCGAATGAGGCCCCTCAGCTGTATCATAGATCCATTACGCCGCCGGACCTTTCCCCAACCACACTGAGAAAATCAGCAGAAGCCGGTGTGATTCAATACAGTCACACCAGGTCAATCAAACTTGCCTTTGACGGATACTCTCTCGCGCTGAGGCGACCTCCAGATATCCTGTGCGAGTGAAAATGATGTCTGTCGGCAGGGTATGCTTAAGACCAAGTAAGTATTCAAAGTGTTGTTCTTTGGCTCATGATCAGCGGCCGCAACTCTTTTCCAAGACCGCTCACCGGTACTGGTTCCACCAAACTTGAAGTGCTTACCAGGAGGGACATAGTATTCGCCAGCTCCCAAAGTTCCCGTATCACTCCGTCCGTGACATATGCAAGTAGCACAGACAAGGGCTGAACCTTCCAGCTGTCTATCCGTCTGCCAGCCAAAGGAACGACTCGGCCTCGGTCCGTTCATTTTGCCATGCCCCAACAACATACGAGTCCCACGTACCTATACTCATGGGTATTGCAGTAAAATGGCATGAAATCAAGAGTCAAGACTCACAAGCACGCGTCAGTCACGTCGTTGTCCCTGTCCATCGTCCAACCTGCACCTTTCGAGTCTGTCCACCAGTGCAGTCTTCCTCCCACGGAGGTTATCTAGCCGCACGAAGAATTCATAAATCCAAAGCATATGACTGGATTCCGGCAGGGGCATTAATAAAATACTACGCTATCATGAACGATGGTATGAGTGATATCATCGACCTGAAGAAAGTAGCGATTTTACTGAACCTGGGAAGCTAAAAACTCTTTCGTCAACTGCACCTGGGCCTCACGTCTAATTCTCGAGCCTTCTCCCGTGTACTCACGTCGCAATGTCGACTAGACTTCATCTCTCATGACATATAGATAACACAACCGCTGGAAGGAGAACGAGATGACATACTGCAACGCTTGGAGTTATAAATTATCGACAGAGGGAAAAGAAGGTGCACGATAGAAATCAGAAAATTGAACATCAAAGACAACGTGCCGCATATAATTGGGTATAATTAACTTCTTGCACCGTTTTCTCGAGACCCTTTTGATGCCTATGACTTAGCACATGGGAGAAAGCGTGGTAGCCCCCACTTGTCAAAGCACGAGTAGGTCTGACATGAATAATGTGGCACGAAGCAGAGTTATCGCGTATGTATCGACATGCGACGAGAAAGAAGCTTTGCGGAACGCAAGTATGTCTGTCGACGCTCAAACAGGGGATCTACCTGCGGCTCCTGAACCCTGCTGAACCTGAACTCTGTACTGCATACAGGCAAGAGCTTCCGGGGAAAGCAGCTTCAGTGACGAGTAATTTTGTCTGTTGATTACGAATGGGTATTGTCAATGAGGCGCAACTGAATTGATTTGACCTGACAGTTGCATCGTGGCTGATAGGGATTTTTGTTACTTCCTCAAATTGACGAAGAAAATATGAAATACAAGGGTCAGGTCCAGATAGCATGACACCCTAATTATAAATTATCATGCAGACGGGCTCAGCTAGCGGCTTTTCGAACGACATCAGGCCATCAAAGTACTGAAGGAAGTGGTCGCTGAAATGCCGCACATACCCATCCAGATAAGATCAAGAAAGTCGCGGGAGAGGGCGGGTTCAAAGAGGGGAGGCAGCGTGCATGAAGGTTGTCCATCACGAGTTCAACATATGCCTGAGCATGATACATTGATAGATTGATCCACGTTGGTTGTGATGGCGTTCGAACCAACATAGGAAAAAACGTGTTAAATAAAAAACTGGGACGTGGGGAGAGTGTGACAAGGAACCTTCACATGTGTAGAGAAAATATGACTTATATACAAGAATATAGTGCTGAAGAGATATTAGAATACGACCTTGCAGTGGGAAGAAGCTGAACTGAGAGATGGTGGGAGTCCCGAGGGGGAAGCCAGGGAACTCCAAGTGAAGTCGAAGGGAACATTCCAAGGTTCCCATCAGAAAGTCGCTGTAACTTGAGAAGACAGCCGAAAACACCACAACTCATTGTCCGGAATCCGAATATAAAAAATAAATAAAAAGAACAAGATGGCCGGGACAAGTCCTTGACAAGTGAGGAGAAATTTAGCCTTGACATGTCGATAAAAAGAGAAGGGAGTAATAAGAGAGAGAAATATTGCATTATGTTCAAGGATGATCTGCGGATAGCCGCAGATACACCTTGAGGCGATAAAACAACACGCATTTCGGCCATCGATAGTATTCGAAACTCGTTGTCGAGTTAGCGATGAATGCAAGAACGACCGTGCGCGATCTATCTTTGGGCGTGCGTCCTATCAGAACGATGGCACGGCGATGGCCGTTTTACCCCAAGGTCATGGTGCCCGAGTGACAGCATTGAACCACCTGAGGCATACGATTCAAGTATGTACATCGACCCCACGGACCCCTAATCATAACCTCAGCTGGATAGTGGCATGACACAAGTCACTAAAAGATGCGAAGCGGCGGATCCAGATCGCCAATTGCAAGGAAGTATTTATGACAAGTATACTTGATCTGTATAGACGTGAGATGAATTTAACCTTGTTCAATTTTGTCATAGCAAGTGGAATGCCGGAATCCCAAAAGAACTGGATACCAACATGTTCAAGGGTCAGAAAGGTCCCAGCCAACAGATTTCGTCTGATAATGGTGAATGAAAAGTTTGATGCACACTGTTGTCAAGAGCGTGTTCAGACGAACGAGATGTAGTACTTTGAAATGAAATGTATTGGATATTATGTACTGTTTTTGTATTTCGGTATTTCGGTACAATAATGGAGTGTATGGATCAAGCGTGTAAGTAGATAATGACGGGAAGAATAAGGATAGTGCTGCTAATGAAACAATGCTATGCACAGATGCAGTATAACGGAAGCAAAGTGAAATGCAAGAAATGAGGATGACATGATAAAGCAAGGAAATATAATGATACCAGTGTCGTTTGATGAACAGGGGAATATGAGAGACGGGTATGCAATGCGATATAATACAGTGGTATGCAAATTGAGAGGTTGGATATGACGAGAGCGAGGGAAATAAGATGAGAGAGCGACGAAATAAAATGAGCGACTGCGTTGGATTGCAAGGGGCGTTAAATGTCATGCTACCAGCCCGAGGGAGCGGCGAAGGCAAACATCTTTGGCTTGAGGGGGTGAGCGTTTGGAGGAGCATCGGTAATACCAAAGATTGGGGAAGTGTCGATGCCTCGAATTTTGGCGTTGATCTCTGGACCACCGACGGGAGTAGCTGGAGATCCTGAAGACATGGGAGAAGTAGAATTTGAAAAGCTGGGTGAAGGGGTATCGGGGGTATTGTGTTCGTGCCATGAAGATTGCTTTTGAGGAGTTGAAGATTGAGACTTTGAAGTCTGGGAGAAGCCAGGGACTGGACTAGACGTTGAAGTAACCTGGATCGGAGTACTTGATGACGAGTGCTCGGCTCGTTGTGCACGCTTGGAGACAAAGGTAGTGGGGTAATTCGGAAAGGGCTGTCTTGCTTCTCTGAAATCTGCCCGGACGGCCTTTTCAAAGTTTGAAAGGATAGGATCGTCCGCGGTGAGTTCCCAATCGAGGTAATTGCACATTTCCCGTTCCATCTGGTTAATCTCCCTGAGCGTAAACATTCCCTGGGCGACGATGCACCACGACTTGTTCGAGTAAGTGTCGTCGCACATGACTTTTGAGGAAATCATATAGGCAGAAATGAACAGGCGATGACCAGAAGACCCTTTTGCTGAAGGAAATCGAGCTTTTAGACGTTGCAAGAGCACAAGAGCAGCAAAAGTGACTGAAGGATGTAGTTTTGTTCGATGTAGGGCATAAGCGATGAAATAGGGTAGTTTTGCATGGGAGTGGGTCGTTGAAGGGGGGTAATCTGGACAAGCGAATAGATGGGTGATAAAACGAGTGGCCAGCTTTGCCAACACTTCTTGACCATGGTATGGGTCAGTTTTAGCAACCTGAGGAGCCTTTTTAACAGAAAAATAAATTAAAACTGAAATAAAATAATGGGAATTTGAAGAACATACCGGTTGAGTCGGATAAGACCTTCTCTGCGTTGGAGGTTGAACTGACATGGGGGAGCGACGATAGAATGACGGCAAATAAAAATCCAGCGTTTTAGTATAAAATCGAAAAACAACGTGAGGAGATCAGATCTGTCCCCTTTGGGTTCTTTCCAAGAGCCAGACAAAAAGTTTTTCTAAAATTCCCTTACATTATATTTCTCCATTTGGTAGTAACACTCCTGCCGACAAATTCAGCCTCTCTCTTCACTGCCAACGACTATCCCGCCCACCTTGTTATCTGAGCAATACATTATATTCAACCTTTTTCTTTGTCTTTTTTAAAAAAATTATTGGAGAAAACAACGAAAACACGTTGCAACCAACAGGCAGACAGGCTAACACACTCATCAAAACATCATAATCATCGATACATAATCGAATTCACGCACTGCTCCCCTAACTCGCTGCATGTCTCCTCCGTCGTACCATAATAATACTGTGCCCAGCTTTCATTTTTCAACAATGACCGACCCGACTGACTCCCGCTCTCCAATCCTCTCCGTTCCGCAACTCAAATCCCGGAATTACCGGTCATTGTTTCATGGTTATCTTTTCAACAACGATAAAATGCCAGCCATTGCTCAACTTGAACCTTGTAAATAATTAATTCATTCGTTTGCATTGTATTAGTGCCATGGCTATTTTGTTCCTGTGCTTTTTATTTATTTTACAATGTCGTCTTGGTACTGGTCTCTAGTACAATCAACAATCAAAAAGCCGTAACATGAACAATCCACCGAGCCCGACATTGCTCTTTACCAAATCATGCCAGCCCGAGCTACATTACAATCTACCAACTTTTTTTCACTTACTTATCAATAATAACCCGGTCCCAACAGTCACCACACTTGACATCATTCCATTTCAATTCTCTTGCTCACCTTTGATTCCTCCTGATCCCCAATTTTCCACCATCTAAAAATTAACCCGTCCATACTTGACCTATCGCCTGCCTTACAATTCACCTGAGTACCTACATTTTCCAAACTCCAATAAACGGTCTACCGTACCCCGTCTTCGCTTCTCATCCGAGCCACACTCTGCCACAACATCTAGTGTAAACAGTACATCGCTTCAACCCCAACCTGAACCTGCCTCACCTACCTTCTATACAACTCGCCAATTTGTATTTGCCCAACCAAAAAAATCTCCACGTAGACTGAGTATACATTCCAGAAAACCCATACGCACCTTTGATGCTTTTTTTTTGTATTTCTGAATATATGTTCTCATCAACCGGAGGCCATCAGTGCGATACTTTTACCGACCCGGTCTTATTAACGGCCTTTCAAATGTTTAGATGTCCTGCTATGGCATTTTGGCTCCGCAACGTCCACCTCCAAAGTCCACTCCACCTCGTCATTCAGGTTCTGACTTTCACTCAACCGCACGGCGTCACCTCGAATGTCCTGGATTTCATTCGAATCGGCGCGTATGCGATGATATCACAGGGTTTGCCTGTCAATGAATGAAAATCAAGTAACTACGTACTTTCTCAACTTTTGGACGCCCGCATTACCTCGAACGGTAATACTCACCCGTATTGCACAGCAGCCCCTCGCCTCAAACGATCAAATCGCTTTGCGCTGTTAAAGTTTGACCAGCGGAGCGCCTTTGCCTTTTGCTGTTTTTGAACCGCATAGCGCAAGCCGCAGGCAGGGACTTTGCTTCGTTGGCACCGCGATCGCGTTCCCCTTTTTGGCTCCACTTTGCCGGCATAGATCGTCCGCGCCCTTTTTGCATTGGAGCAGTGAGCACTATGAAGTGCCACCGAATTGCGAAACCATTCACTACACGGCGTCCCCCTTTGTGCGTCGCAGCTGAGATTCGATACTGGCACATTCTGCACATTGAGGTCGCCTCGGTCGATAGACATATTTCCAGCATACAGCAGTCATAGTGATACGTTGACAAGATCCCGAGCCGATCGTCTAGTGTACATGATATTCAACATACTATAATCACCTGTGCACCCCCACACGCGCACGCTGCAGATACCCGTGTTAAATAAAGCACACTCGCACATGTGTAGTATGTTTTACTTGTCTGACTGACTGACTATCTTGTTCTGCCTATCTGACTAACACGACTGCCCTGTGTGGTGGTGGTGTAATTACTAAAACACTATTGCAGCTCAGCACCACAGGCGCACGTTCACTGCACGCAGGACGGAAGCAGACCGTTCACTGGTTCCAGGCTCCTCTGTTTGTATATGACGATAATACGGAGAACAGTGACATGATCGACATACGACTAGCTAGGAAATCGTCCGTCATCCGTTAAATATGTTGACCTGTGAATGGATGGTAGTTCGGAAAGGAATCATGGGCAACCCGAAGCCTTCCAGACTGGCCTATCGCGTCCCGATCCGCCTGCTTTTACATGTCTGATACCACATCGAGTCTAGTTGCCTACTGCCTCCTGGTCGGTGTGATTGATTAGAACTTCCGAAGGTATTGAAATTGAATTTTGATTATACATAGATTAATCACCACGATGCCTGGTATCAGACGTACTCTGTGCACCCCGACAAGTGTGTTCCGCGTTGTAGGGTGCCTACGAGCGCATACACGAGACGATTGGAACATTTGGCGATTAATCCATACAGCCGATGTTGTAACAGATCTAATGTAAGCGAGGCCACTCAAACATATTCATGCACGCAGCAGGACCCTTGTATTAAGGTCCACCGGGCAACAGACGCCTTGACTATATGTATATGTGTGTCTCATCGAGACGGCTATTGCTGGTAATCGGAATACAATTCATTTGGCCGTCTGACAGCGCAGCACCTCGTGTTTCTACTGTAACTCTCTTGGGCGCTCGAGTAAATTTATGTGCTGAGCATGATTAATGCTATCGTCCCTTGGACTGCCCTCGTCCCACGGGTCGGGCTCGGATTCAGACCCGCATGAGAGTTGGTCCTGAGCTTATCCAACTCCATTCAGCTCCAGCTGACTGAAAGTCCATCTGTTATCGGATAAAAGGACATCCTCATCTGAACCATGCCTGGCGTCCTTGAGGTCAAAACATCAATCATGGGGCTCGGCATATCCTATCCAAATCGCATCGATAGATATGCGTAAACATGTAATTGCATCATTGATTTTCGTGATTGGCAATTGCAGTTCGAAGAGAGGCTCTGTAGAAAGGCTCCGTCGGCTGAACGTGCCGTTCACCCCATCCATTGCTGTTGCTTCTAACTTTGCTTCTCGAGATCTTCCGAAACTGTATCATTGTTCCATACGTTGTTTGGCTTGAATTGGGAAGGTAGGTAGCCAACAAGGAACGTTTGATAGCCCAAGGCAGGGGGTTATATCACCTTATTCAGCGTTATGGGTGGCTCCAGCTCATCGAAGGGAGGAGGGCAAAAGAAAAGACTGGTGGATATGCGCAGATCGCTCGAAATGAACGGTCTTGTCTGTCCGTGAAATGACCCTCTCAGATATTTTCGATGCCATCAAACCTAGGAGCTTGGAGCCTCAGTATCTCGTGTTTTCCTTGAATGGGATTTGCTTGACAATGGCGATTCGAACGTGGTGACATCTCAATGGGACTCGGGACTGTGAAAATCAAGGACCAACATTACAACAAGACGTGAATGAGCTCTTGTTATCGTAGGGTTCATAATAGTCATTCTCGAAAGTCAAGTCAGAGGTCAAACTAGAAATTTTCAGAACGCAAAATAATGAAGGAATGCACGGTACAATAGAGCTGGCGCCATGTGTCGATTGCATGTATTAAATAGCCACTGCCGTTGGTATGAGCACAGTTGCACTGCCATCCGCAGTGTTTTTGCCCTTCATTCCTCCTCACTCGGTTGTGCACCAATTTTCACTTCATTTCAACTTTCATTGACTCCATTAAAAAGCCAGTTAAGCTTTTCTCCCAGCCACCGTAACCTTTCCATTCAAGTTCCTTCAATTCTACATAGATACTGAACATTCTGGAATGCACCATGCAAGCTCAACGAGTCAAACAATTTTACTTTCACTTACGAAGCATGAGGATCACAACTATGTCACCACTCCAACATTTTGGCAGTAGCATGGAACAAGCCGCTACTGAGCCACCCGCCCTCGTCATATTTCCATTTTAGTGTCACCAATTTAAAAAGGGTCAGGATTTCATATGTACCTTAGCTGTAGGGCCTAAAAACTGTGTACCAGTCATGTATCCTGATAACAACGTGGAATGACTTTGCCACCTTGGGAAGGATCTAGCAACAAGGGCTCGCAAGGGCCGCAGAGTCAACCAAGGCGGTGCGTGTCGATCGTTGCTGTGTGTCCCCCCCTTCGGAACGTCGGTCAAGCTCCATGTCAAATAAAAAGTGGCATTGCGTTCACAGTGCGCTAGACTCCATATCATGCCAATCACCGCTTTGAGTTACATTGCCTTGGGGAAAAGCGGCGTGGTGGCGTTATATGTGACTGGAGTCTGTCATGACTTTGGGTTAGCTGGCGCTTCAGAATTAAATGGTTGGTTCCTGCTTGGCGTGCGGACGTGTCATTACTTTGACTCGAAAAGGAGTCAAATCATCCGATGCCTCTCGTAAATGCACGCGCGTTCCATTTCTGTAGGTTACGCGTCTCTTCCGGCCTTTCGAGAAATAATGCCAAGTAAAGACGGGTGATGGATAGAAATTTATCCTCTACTTATAGATTGTTTACCAGTGACTGTTGACAATATGAAATGAGCGTGTATGGCGGAATGAAGGCGTTGCAGGAGCCTCGACCCTCAAAAATGTTACTGAGAGTGCTTCGAACCAGCTAGCTTGAAAGAATCAAGAGTGAAAGAGGCTTTAAGCAGAGTCAAAGAAACTCCAAATGAGATTCGAGATGGCCTCTTTCACCTTTCTAAATTCTAAATGGAAGTGAGTTTCTTAGACTTTAATTTTGAACGTGTAAGTACGAATGACCCGTTCTTAGAAGCACAGTGATTCGAACTATCAAAGGATGCTTTTACGACGGTGTGTGTTCATTTTTCGGACAAAGTTACAGCTCCATCATGAGACTCGGAAACCTTCCCAGGGGTTACTGACATTTGTTGTATCACACATCAGCTTCGGTCTGTTTACGAACACCTATACCTGTCGTCGAGACAATAGTTTAGAGCTAAATCAGCGTTGACAATGAATATAGCAAAGCCACCATAACCTTCGCTACCCGTTTGTTCTATTCTTTACCGTCCGCTTTCACATGGCGTGGAACGCCTTGCACTGCATCGCGCAGGAGTTGTCGGGCATGTAATATTAGTCCGCGTCGCATAGACATCCCCACAGTTACACCTAGAAGTGATAGATGTATATTCATCTATAGGGCGCAAGTTTGCGACATGTTATATTAGCCTCCCAACTATCACTGCGCTCCGCCGATCGAGGACCTTGGGTGCGACTCAGGACTCGGGAGCGCGCAGCACCCCTAACCGCCCACCCGCCATCACCTCTCCGGAGTTTCAATGGGTGATGTAAAGTCATTTTAGGTATTTAGGTAGGCATGAGTTATTTGGGGCATCATACAAAGACTATAGATCAAAACAAATACAGGTTTCTGCGTTCGGCGAATCCAAGGGCATTGTGCTACAAAAACGGAAAGTAACACTCGCGTGACCTGACCAATACTTAAGTGACGAGTACCGGGACTCGGCTAGCCCGGAGGTCATCTACCACCCGATTTTCACGCGACTCAACTGTGTTCCAAGATTAGATAGAGGGACCACGGCCAGCTCTGGCAGTGCATGCAATTTTTTAAACATTCAGTACTGGGGATAGCTACAGCTGCTTCATGAACCCCGCACGATGGTTGAAGTTTCTGCCATGAATTCTAGAGGGTGAACCAGAACCGCCTCGAGGCGATATGTTAACGATCGAGCTTCTCCGACGTGTCGGGATATTCAAGATAATGATCCATCTACGGCCATCTGTACGTAGGTGACCCAACCAAAAAACCAAGTTTCCTGGATCTACGGAGCATGAATAGATCGCCGACGTGTGTCGAAGAGTATCGTTCGAGCAAACTGAGGGCATGTACTCATACATCTTGCTATATGTCAGTTGAACTCAACAAGGAACAACCTCGTATCGGGATTCGGGAAACTATGAAACACATGCTAGCGGGGCCAGAGTCAAATTCCCAAGTTGTCCAGCAAGACTGTATGTGATACGGGTAATCGCGTTGTATATAGATACAAGGAGCGAAATAAATTTATGTGGAGACTCATACAAGAGATGCTAACGCATCGCTCGCCCTGAACATTTATGAATTAAAGTGGGAAACTCCCGCACAACGGGCCATTCTCAGCGGCGGTGGTGAACTACAGGTCGCTCAACACCATCTAACACAGCCACATACGTGTGGGGTCGGTTCATCGGCTTGAGCTTCACAGTGGCAGTGAGTGTCGAGCGTTAACTGTCTAGATTGAATTAGGTTCAATCCAAAGTCGGAAGTAGTGAGTCACCGAGCCCGTTGACTGGACCACGTTATGCTGACACACACGGGTTGATCGAGACGGAACAGAGGAGACAGGGGCCATCTAGGAGAATTAAATTGATCCGTCGTCGGACTGTGTATCATTGCGTGCCTATGCGATTCATAGGTTTTTCGCAATGGTCGAGATAATGGAAAATATCGAATTAACGGGAAACGGGTTAATCTGCGTCATATACAAGCGTCCACATGATGACGAGTATTGTATGTGATATACTGATCAACCAGTTAGGGGATGGCCTGGTAAGGTAAGTAATTGAGATGGGCTTGGAGTTAGAGAGGCATATTGTCATCCATTGTCATGCAACTTAACTTTGGAAAGGAGACTTTGATGGCCATCTTTGGGAGTAGAAAACCATCTGACACAGCGGTCTTCTTCAGTCATTCTCTGGAGTTCTCCTGCTAAGGATGATCTGTCTGAATTTGATAATAATGGCCGTTTGTTTAATACATCGATCATAGCACATTGTTTGTCATTCGCGAACCAGATGATTTAACAGTAACGCAGGGTATAACTATTCCAATGCATTGTATCCGGGTTGCGGACCCGTCGCCGGTATCTGCTATTACGTGACTGATCCAGGCGAAGGACTTCTAAGTAATCGACGGTGCACTCAGTTGAGATAAGTATGTTCTCCAAGACATCAGAAATAACCTTTGAACCTCGGAAAAATTCAAGTGTTGGTGCCTCGTGCCGCTTTACTACTGGAACATATGTGTTAACAATTGATATGACGGCAGAAATTTTCAGAATCGGGGTCAAGACTCACTGGAAACTAGCTTGTTGATTGAATATTGATCGCTCAAGGATGTGCATGAAGTATAACTCGGTGACAGGGCCTGAAGAGTAAGCAAGGAACGTGCATTGTTGGGTTTAGTAAGTGAGTACAGACAGAACCGCTCTTTCACAGCCATTTTTGCGAGAAGTGGTGGTGCATGCAGCACGAGGGACTTCGATCCTTCCTGAGCTTCCTGATTCAACACACATCCTCTGAGCATCTCACGAAAATCGGGGAAGTTGGAACATATTCAACTCAACAAGGCATATTGTTCACCTTTCGGCTTGTCCTTCGTTGTTTTGGGTGCCTTGTAAGCTGCCGGCGCTCCCTTTTTCCGCATCGGGGTTGTGACAGCAGTGAGGTAAAAAGTCACGGCTTGCCAACAGACTTTGAGGAACCTCAAATTCAACGACAGTGACTATAAACGGAACCAAGACCAAGTATTAACAGACACCTTTGAATGAATTTAAAGGTTTGCGGAGTAAAAATGCCCACAGATGCGGTTTTGATCAGAGACATGCCTAAGCCTGTGAAGCGCCCATACGATGAGACGGTCGCCCGTTATCATGATGGCCCAACTTAATGCCTGAGCCAGTCATCTTCCGCCACAAAATTCTTATTTACACACCACGTATTATAAGGCAGTTTGCTCAATGATATCTCCTCGACTCGAGAATATAATCATCTTACTCACCTGCAATCTTACTTGTTTATATCGGTTATCTGTCACATCGAACATTTAAGGTTTAACTATCTTTCTTCCTTTTGTCCTTCTCGGCGATATTTTTGCCAAACCTAATTGGTAAGCTTGCGAGTAAACACGATCAGAGCGGGAAATAGTGCAATGAGCCCTTCTGCATTTCGGATGTTCCAGCCACGTTCACAATACACATAGTGGAAGGCACCCGGAGATAGAGTAACTTGCCGTACACTATATGCGACAAGTACGGAGTGATTTGTTTAAATGCCATTTTAAAGCTCTTCGACGACATATACAAAAATCAAGGACGTCTTCGTCACCACCAGTAAATTCCCTGCAGATATTGAGGGTAAAAAAAGGAGGAGTGACAACTGAGTGACAGTCGACTTGGAATGGGTATTATGTCTTGACAAAACTTTTGTAAAAAACCCATGCATCCACAAATTCTTCGCCCTTGCCGTCCTTGGTTCGTAGCCTCCCTGCTCTCGGAATACGGCCCGCCTTGATAAAACCGAGTTTCTCCCATAATCTACATAGAGATGGTTGTAAAAGGATTTCATTGAAGCACCAGGTCGAAAAATACCTACCTGACGGAGGCGTGGTTGTTCACATAGACCAAATTAAACACGCTCGCTTCATAACCTAACAGGGGTGCATAGTGAACGTACGACTGCGAGAGCAAAGATCCGAAGCCTTTTCCTCGATGAGCAGGACAGACCACAAAGCCCGCATTACAAATCTGTGGAGTATGACATGTGAGAGAGACCCAAAATGGATGTTCGAGGCGAAACCGGTCTTTGGTTTCATTGGACTAACATGGGATGAACGGCCAGGATAGTTAGGCTTGACCTAATCATATCATACAATTAATAAACCGCAGCTACACCCTGTGACCAATGTATTCAATGCCAATAGTACGTACATAGTAATATCCAGCGATGCAATCCCCCCAGCCGTTTCCGTCCCTCTGTCGCTCAATAAGCGACCTGTTCTTCGAAATTGCGTCGTCTACATGATTTGTTGAAGGGGCATCAAGCACGCCCCCAGACGATTTCGATGTTCCGATAAGGCCGATGAATACGTCCGCAGAGAAGAAGTAAGTCTCAAATGTCATTTGATTCATTTCACCTTCCTGAGGGTACGTCAGTCCATCCGCGACCTCCTTCGCAAATACAGTGCCTAAGTATTCGAGTAATCCAGGGAGTGTGCGAGCGGCTTCGATTGTCAGATGATAAACTGACACTGAGTTCTCTTCATTATTAACACTTCGCCTCCACGTTGTGGAGGGAAGAGGAGCGGAGGCGTGGTTTCGCTGAATATGACCGTAAGCTGACATCGCAATGAGGTTACGAGTCAAACTTTAGACATCCTATCTTGATTCAAGATTGAGCACCTGGGAACATTTTTATCTGATAAGATAAAGTGATGGATGTATCTTTCCAAAAAGTCCATCGGCACTCTATATACGTACATTAGTAGAGACTTTTCAATCGCAAGTGAAAAGGGCATCTTTCCCGAAATTCAACAACATATGCAACTTCAGTTCAAGCCGCAGTCATCGTAGATGAATGCCGGAATGTACCCGCTAATACGGCTACTCTTGAAATCCGTCGACAACTATAGATGGAGATCAGGAACTCATCGTTGTGTAAATAACCAGAATACAATACCTATTCTACGTAGTGCATCTGGTTTTCCAGCTGACGAAAAGTGACGAAGCAAGCTGCTTCTTGCGCATCAAGCGGGCAGCGGCTTCGTGAACTTGTTTAGTAGCCGAAGTAGAATACCGACAACGAAAATATATGCTGGAATGTAGTGTACGGCACTGTCGTGAATAACCACGACCTACATTGACTCAACACTGAGAGTATTGAATTAAAATTATCCACGCATTTACCAGCGGCCACACGATAAGATTCTATTCAACCCCATTCGATGCATTTCAGAGACCACGCATATTAAGCATGCACTGACAAACACTCCTCCACTATCGGGAAACGTCAAGGGCATTTCATTGAGTTACAAGCACAACTGGACCTAATTTTACAACGCCGGACATCCTCCACAACTCTGTGTTATCATCACCTATCTTTCAGCAACAGACACCTCAAGGACTGAGCAGGAAGAATCAAGCGCAATTGCCGAATCAGAGTGACTTCAATCCAGGTCCTGGGTGACGTCGTGACTCCTCAGCTGTGGGGGACCTACCTTGCTATTGAGGAGTGTCATCGGATTTCACATTGTCAACAAAGCATCAGTCACCGCTAGTTGTTGACCAGGTAGACTTAAATGGTCATCAAGATTCAAGCCACATATCTACGAAAATCATCAACGTTTCTCAATAAGGAATTTCTTGATAGTCGTATCGGCGTGAGAGGGCGACGAAGACCCAACCAAAAGGCCTAGCTCGGGGAATGTGTCGTTAGTTCGACCGTTCATGCCCTGACCTTTCGAGAGATAAAGAAAAGGTGGTATGGCACTTTCTACCGTTGAGGGTCATTTGAGTTCTGAACGCGATGCTCAATTGACGGCGTCAGCACCCTTACCACTAACGATCCACGACCTTACCATTGACCATTGCTTCGATTCTTAGTCATAACGTCTAGATTACAAGTCATTTTTTGGCATGTGGGGACCAGTCACCAGTGACTGGTGGTGCCAAACTTACATATTTGACTTCAGGCTCCCAGACCCAATAGTTCTATGCGAACGAAAATGAAGATGCCACTTCAGTGTACGCTCTGAATATAGAAAATGTTTCTTCTCGTTGATTTCCGACACTCGGAGAATTGGGCTAGTTAGACGCCTGATCTCTTTTCAGGAGTGCTTGGTGTTGATCTAATCGTACCTGCCGGTCGCCGTAGCTCCGGCTATGATATGAATAGAAATGATAATGCCAGTGCACGAGGCTCGTAATGGAGTGGTGGGATTTCGTGGCTTCATCATTGTGAGTTCTCCGGAGGTAAACCAAACCAAACACACCATTCACCGAGCAGAACGAGGCAATGATAATTTCACCTTGTGTCCATGGAGTGGTTCTCGTACGTCTCTTTCGCACCTGATGGTAGAACCGCGTGTTTCATGAATCGCCAAAAGCTTGAATCAAGAGTTACACTTACAGTCAACTGAAAACTTGAAACTTATATATTTGCCATCAGAAGCCTTCCTCATCGACAACGTTCCTTGATTCATCCACAGTCAGCACCAGGCCCTTTCCTGCCCATCTGTCACGATCCAAATCCCCAAAGAAAATGTAACCAGGAATATAACGATCAACAAAGCTGGGGACCATATTGTAATCATGTCAAAGACAGTTTTTCAATTGGCGTGCTTTCATTTCCACTTACAGTTTAACTTCACTGTCCGTCATCCCACGGCCACCATTTGTGAGCTTCATGTTATGCTCTTGCTCAAGTCGCCATTTGTAGATTACTGAATACGGAGAGCCGTCGGTAATTAAAGGGTTCGGCCTCAGCTGTAAAAATCAGTCAACAAGTCAAGCCTCGCCTAGTCACTGTGCTTACAGAAATGTAAACGTCAAAGAAGTTCCAGAGAGCAAGGTACGCCGGTAGTCGGGAGTTGATGGCTTGTATATCCTCAAAGCGGAATGAATTCGGGTCTAGGTGTAACTTATGGAGTTGTGATGACCATATCCCATTCCATCGAGCTTGGAGTTCATCCTCAGTAATTGGATTAAATCCAACACACCATCCTTCAAATATAAGCAGATCGAGACTAGGTGGCTGTTCTACAGTCGGTCCTGTTCCATCCATAGGCATCCTATCACCTTCTCCAGAAAAAAGACTCTTGTCGAACCTGGGAAGCTCAATAGATTGGCTTCCATTCCGGATCGCAGTCAGGAGATTGACGCCAAGGTCAACATCATGTGTACCTGGTTGACCGCGTCCTTTCCATAAGAGATTGTGAGGATGCGCAGCTGCTAAAGAGACAAGAGAATCATGAGGAAGATACAGATCATCGATTGAAAGCACAGCAACTTTGAGGGAATATGGAGGGGACTGCAAGTATTCCTGAAGCCTTCTTGATAAATATGACTTTCCTGAGCCTTGTGGACCCTGTATGGCAGCAAATAAAGGGCGTTGATTGGTATTTATATGCTTTAGAATATGCTGAGCGGCTAGTTGAACAGAGGAGGTCATGGTTAACGTGTAGGGACCAGAGCATTTGATGATCAACGGGATAGGCATTTTCCGGGTGCCGTGGCATAAATTTGAATCTCCGACTGAATGACGTGGTGCCTGACCTGCAAACTTACACGTCCGTCTCGCGTTTAGGCCAGCTCAGAACAAACGTAGACGCTAACTCTTGTCGTCCTTTCTCATTTTCCTCACCGACGCTTCACGTTTAACGCCCGTCATGATGAACGATTCAGGATCAGGTCTAGAATCTTCCCCCGTTCAAAATGTTTCAGCTCAGTACTATAAAATTCAACGCCAATACCAACAAATTCTCGACCGCTGGACACCCCATATGCTACAGCGCTGGTTGGCTACGGCGGGACTATTAGCTGTCTTCTTTTTGAGAATTGTTCTTGCTCAGGGAGTAGGTTTATCACATTTTTACTTGAAAAACTTGATTCTGACATGTCTTGGCCCCTGTTTAGTGGTATATCGGTTCGTACCAAAGTTATGTTTTAATGTGCTTACGCTGACCGAAAGCCATTCATTTGTAGTTTGCTGTATGTCTTTTCTCATATGTTATATTTTACTATCGTTTTGATTATTGTTCACAGATGCCCATGCCATTTACCTTCTCAACCTTCTCTTGGCCTTCCTTCAACCAAAGTTCGACCCATCTCTCCAAGATGACTTGCTCGCAGATGAGGTCGAGGAAGGAGGTGACCCTGTGAGCCCCCTGCCATCTCAACGTGATGATGAGTTCCGCCCCTTCGTCCGTCGTCTGCCTGAATGGCAATTCTGGTCAGTGCATACACTGTATCAGTATTGAGCATGAATTTACCCTAACAACGCGTTTACCTGTGGCATTCTGTTCAATAGGTTGTCAGCGACCCGCGCAACTATAATTGCCATATTCTGCACAATGTCAGAAGTATTTGATGTCCCTGTCTACTGGCCTATTCTCGTCGTCTATTTCTTCACTCTCTTCGCGCTTACTATGCGCCGCCAAATCCAGTACGTTATGTTTTGCTCCCTCTTTTTCATTATAACAACGTCCTCACCTCGTCAATTTAGACATATGATAAAGTACAAGTATGTTCCCTTCGACATTGGTCGCAAGGCTCGTTATGGAGGCTCCAAGTAGACTTTACACGCCTTTTAATTTACATGTACGCAAGCAATGACCCTCTACGTCTAATGTTATACCATAATCTCGGGATCGTGCTGCTACTCTGCTTTTTTTGTCGTTTTTCTAATAGAAAGTTGTGAGGTTCAAACCGAACAATAGGTGTAGTAATGAGCACCTTCAAACACGTCATTAGCCAGGCCATATCGCAAATGACCCTGTTGTGTAAAGGTGATAGTTGAGTTACTAGTTCAACACTTTTTCGGCGCGTAATTTTACTTGTCAAATAACCATGAATATTCAAGTATCAATAAGCACAAGTAAATATGTGTAAAAATGCTTCCAAGTGGTATACAACATTAGCCCAACGAATTAGAACAAGAAGCCAAAGTGAGCAGGGCCTTCGATTTACAGTAGCTACCTAGCAGGCACGAAATGAAAAGGCGGGCAGAGCCTGTAACCGCCGTCAAGGAATGAAAATATTAAAAGGAAAGGACGCGACATGACCCAATAAACGGAGGGTACACGAGCAAATTGAGCACCAGGCCCAGCCGTAATTTTTGCAGATCAACACTCAGTCATCGTCGTCGTCGTCGTCATCGCGCAGAGTCATGAGTAACTCCGCACCACGTTTGTCAACAGCCAGTCGAACCATATCACCCTTATCCAGGTCCTTGAACTACGAATGGTTTGAGTCAGCAATGAAACAAGGAACGAATTAATACCAAACGTACGGTTAATTCCCTGGTACGATGTAAACTTTCAATCTCGTTGATTCTGTCTCTGACAGCATCAAGCAATTCTTGAAATCCTTCTTCATTGACGACCTGCTGTGCTGCATGAAGAATAAGATTAGAATCTGGTCGAACGTTGAGTTTGATCTGCCAACGACGTTGTCAATGGTCTTGAAGCAAGCAGAACGTAGAGAAGTTACACACATCGATGGAGATGATATTCAGCCTGTCAAGTTCTTGAATAGGCGAAAAATCCATCAATTGCCATTTAGCTTGACGATGACTCATCACATACCCTCCATGAAATCAGCGCGGGTCATAATCTGTCGGCATTTCCACCAAGGGATAGCGGGTAAAGGCAAGTCTGACTCGTCTTCTGCTTCAACCTCTATTGGTTCTCCTTTCTTCTCAGCCTCTTCAATAGCTTTCTTTAGCTCTTCCCTGCGAGCCTCCCTCTCAGCCTCTAGCTTTTCCCGTTCCTTCACGAATTCTTGAAGGAGCAACCAGGAGCACGAACTCCATTTTTGCTACATATTCAGAGACATTAGTTGTTGAAGTGGTGAGGTACTAAGGATGCACACCTCATCCATAACATCGTCGTCACAATCAAATATAAGACCGATTTGGCTGAGGAGCCATCCCTTCTCGACTTCAAGCAGGTGCTCCGCCATGTCAATCATCTTTCTGGATTTAGCAGCCTACAATATTTTCTGTGAGAATCACAGCACGATGTCTATGAGAATGGACACAGACATTACAGACCTTCGTCAAATAGCTCAACCTCCCGCCAACAAGTCGAAGCGACTCTTCGACCTCCTCAGGAGACGCAGCAGGTCTACCAGACCTTCGCCTTAACTTGTGGATAGCACGTAGGGACTCCTTCATGTCTAGATCGTATATCGAGAGAACCTGCGTACATAATCAGTATTTGCCCAGAAACAAACCTTTAGGCGGGGTACTAACATGCATGCGAGAGGCATTTTTCCTCATGACATTGAAGGGCCAAAAGTCATCACTTCATAATAATAAAATTAGTGGAATTCGTGTGCCTGCTATCAGACAGTTAAAAAGAAACGTACGAGCTAAACACCATTGTGAGGATACCGCTGGCCGCCCATGCCTCTGCTTTTTGCTGCAGTTGTAGCAGCATGTTTCTACCTTCTTCGTCATTTTGGAAGAAATGAATGTTGTTGATGATGAGCACAAGGGGCTTATGTCGAGTCCGAGCTTGTTGCAGAGCAACCTTCTCGAGCTTATTCATGGCTGACCGTCGAAGGAGTTTGGCTGTTATTCAATTTCGAAGATAAAATGATAACATACCACGCTCGATATCCAACGCTGGGCCACCTTCACGTGGATCACGTCTTTGAAACAAACCAGTCTGCGTGTCTTCGTTGTACTCGTAATTTAAAGCCTTGCCCAATCGCAGGCGGAAGACCTCCAAGTCTGGATGAGCATCACACATAGATACACCATCCGCATTGCATTTCGCCATCGCATCGAATATCATTGTTCCCTTACCGGTTCCCTTTCGTTTACGAATGATTGAATATAGGATGAACAGTCGAGGTGAAAAGTAGAATTACCTTGGGCCCCAAAAGCATGTAATAATGACCCACTTCATTACCATGAACGATGTCGTCAATATAGTCCTGCTCTTTTCTACGAATGTCTTCTGTCCATGGTTCCCCATCCTCTAAAAGGTTTGGATCATCGTCTGTATCGTCACGAGGAGGGCCCTTGCGGGAGGTATGCAACTTCGCAAGCTCTAGGGCAGGGTCGTATCCAGGTTGGAAGGCTTCTTCGATCTGCGCAATGAGTTGGCGTGGTGGATAAATTGAGTTGAATGCGGCAACAATTGACAGCGCGGCGCGTGTTCATCAAAAAAAGTTGGGAAACACGGTGGAATAACAGCACCGGTCATGGCAGAGAGGTCATTGAACAGTATAGGGTGTATTGATCAGAGTTCCATGACCAGGTTGGGTAGGATAATTATAGATTCCACGCGAGCGTTGTTGGAGTGTTGGAGGAAAGCAGCACGAGTTGTGTCAGTTCTGTGAATGCTTTGAGGTGGTAAATCATAAATCACCTTAACGAGAACGTTCTTCTTGTACCATCGCACGTACGCGATGCCTCCGACAAAAACTTCAGAGGGTAGTGAGTTAGATTGGAGCGAATGATGATGCCAACAAAGCGCATCCGAGACACACCTGCTCCCAGACCAACAACGGTGGTCAAAATCGCGTCCAGCATGGGCGAACTCGTGAACGACCCTCCGCCTCCACCCCCACCACCGGGGATGTTAGGACCAACTCCGCCACCAGGAGGGTTATATGGTATATTCAGTGCGATGGTGCCTTCGTGAATCTCGTGGCGTGATTGCGGCTGGACTAAAGGTGGCATTCGAGGGGTAGGTGCTTTAGTATGTCGTCCATGGGTATGATTGCTTTGAGAATGGGTGGTATTCTTGGTGGCTCCTGCCCCCTGAGAAGGACCGCTTCTGGGTGGGGTGGTGGGCACAACGTACTTACGCTGCTGCTGGAGCCAGTGAGATTGGGCCAATCTTCCGTTATGAAGAGATATTGAAAAGAATGACTTTGTTGAATGACATTGCAGAGTGCGAGGAAGACGACCAATTGACATGAGCAAGTTGAGGAGGATGAGGAGAAAGACGAAAGTCGTTGAAATTAAAAGCCGGATAACATAAGTTGCACAGCTCCAGACATCGGACCCTGAGTGCATTCAGCCATCAACACTGCCGCGTGCCAAAACACGTCTCCGTTCAGGTCATAATTTAGAAATAGAGGCTATTTTCATTACCATTACCGCGCGCCCTCAATCAAGACGTCCAAGTCATGTAATTTGCCTCGGGGCAATGTCATAAGTAGCGTTTGTTGATGGACCCACGAACGATCTCGTTATGTTCATAGACTCGCCCAACATGACCATGCGTCTGAATCAGCAAGGATCCGAATCGTCACCCTAAGGCAGCTAATCCCAAGTTTTCGAGCGAGGTGCTCGGTGCTCGAGCGATTTCAAAGTTAAATCTCGAACTATCATCTTGAGGACCTGGAAAATCAGAGTAGTTATCAGCAGGGCCTCGAGGTACGAAGCATTTTTGTGGATGCATTTGGTCAAGTTTTTGCATAAGTTGCACGGTGTCGAGCGATACATGATGGACGGATTCAAGGGCCATCGCTAGCCCAAGAAGTGATGCTGCAGGTAGGAGCTCATTGATGTAGGAGACTAAAATGCAAAGCGCTCAGAAACCTATCGAGCGCTTAGAAATACAGCTGTGTGAGTTTATCGGTTGCGAACGGATTCATATAGCAGTAACCAAACCCTGTCCAAAGAAGAATGTAAACACAGCCAACAGTAACTAGTAATCCCTGCCACCCCTGCGATTCTGAACCTAGGGCTCGCTGCTCAGAACACTCCTGATATCTTCCGTGTTGAAACCGGTCTATCTCAAAAAGCTTTTATCATGGAAGGAATGCATGCGTTGGAATGGATACAGACAGTCAAAAATGAACATACAATAATAGTGGTGTGGGCCAGGTACATGGACGAAAACAGGGACGAAGGTGAAATTGCGATTGACAAAACGTGTTATAAATATCATGAGGTGATAAAGGTGAAATTGACATAAAGTGCAGACATATCCATCCTGCCAGTCGGAAACATAACAGAAAGAATATCAACAAAAGAACGAAGAATTATTCCAGCTATGATGATGATGAGTATGTATGTGTGACGTATACCTGCCACAATTAAATCCAACGAATATGAATGTAGGTATGTATGTATAATAAAATAAGTGAAAAACATACGGGATCGAAGGCGGGTTGTCAATTCTGCAGCCCATACTGGGTTTACAGAATGTGGCGATGGTGACGATGAAAAAAAAGTGGGGTATGAAGAGGACGTCTATAGCTTCGTCAATCCTTTCATCGCATTCGCAATGGCAAAGCTCGACTTGGCCATCGCCTGCCTGCTCTCCTTGGTCATCTCAGCACTGGCCTGCGCCTCGCTCAACTTATTGGCATGCTCTGTCAGCTCCTTCAATATCTCTTTGCCCTGCAAAGCGCCTCCAGGTGGCAGATTATCGTTGCAAACGGCAACAATGCTAGCCACAATGGTGATGATCTGGGTGATATTCTCGTTGAGCGTGGGTGATGGCTGTGGACTGCGTACACCTGAGAGGACACTCTGGATGGCGTATACAATGGATTCTGTTTGTGCTTCCAGGTAGGGTTTGAGCTCTGTCCATGGATCAGTTTCAGACCCATCGGCAGGACCAGAGTCGTCGCTGACTCCACCAGTCATATTGCTTGAATCAAATATGGGTGGTGGTGAATTCGTCTGTTCACTCGAGTTCTGAGAAGCAGGGCGGCGCGTATAGCCCCTTCCTCCCAAACTAGAAGTCGGTGGGGAGCTAGGACTGTCAGTGAAACGTCCACGCATCGAGCCCGCCACGGATGCCTGGCTGCCCTTCCTCGCATGTGAGGATGGACTAGATGAACCATATCCACGGCCCTCATCCACTGGTCTCAGAGCTGGCGAATACCCATTTGTAGCCGTTGACCCCATGCTGCTTCCCGCAGATGAGCTCAGCTGCTCTTGCTCAGCTTTGCTAGCTCGACGGATGCAGACTGTCCTTCCAAGCTCGGTAATCGTTAGGGAAACATGACTGGCAGCTGCATCCAGAAGACTGACAGGCGACATGCCAGATGAGGATGCGTGAGTCTTGGTGGCCGCAACAAGGTTACTGAGGGTTGCATCTGCTCTGTCGCGAAGAGAACGAAGGGCGTCCATGTCTACATCTGCACGATCACGTTGTGGACGTCTCTCGAATGCTTTGACGTCGTCAATGATGTTGGTGACAGCATTGACAACTGACTTCATAGGGGTGAGCACACGAGTGGGGGCATTTGATCGGCCAGCTGTGAGGAGGGAATCGATAGCGGATAGGAAGGCGGTTATATAAAGATCGAGAATGCCACCATCCGGAGCCATGGGCAATTGGTCTTCAAGCTTGTCAAACTTGGGTGCTTGCAGGAAGAGTTGCGACGTCGCTAATTCAGATATATTAGCTAGAACCTCAAAAAATATTGACAAAAACACACCTTTGACACTGCGCAGCTCTGTTTTCGCTTGCTCGTATTTCCTCTTGTAGTCCTTCAGCTGACTGTCAAGCTCGCGTATGAGAAGGTTGTCAGAGTCCTTGGATGACATGAGCTCGTCGTTTCGTCGCGACAAGTCACTAATTTCAAGGAGCAGGCTCTCCATATCGGATCGTAGTTGATCGATGTTGTGGGGATCGGTCTGCATCTGTACCGACGATAAGAAATGAGAAACGAGGAATAGACAAATATTGTACCTCTTGACGCATTTCGTTCTCCTCCTCAAGCTTCAGGCATCTATCACGATAGATTGCTAGTTCCTCTCTATCATCTTCAGCCTGACGAGCTTCTCTCTTTCTGAGGTCCTTCAATTCATCCAACTCCTTCTGCATGTTCCTCATCGCAGTCGTCTGTTCCTCTGCTCGCTGACGAAGAAGGCTTCAATATGATATAAAAGACGGGAAGTTGGGAAGCGCAAACCTTTCTCACTGTAGCCAACTCGTCTTCCAATTGCCTCACCCTCACCTCACTATCCATGTATGCCCGTTTCTCGGCATCAGCAGCGTCAGCGGCATCCGATACCTCTCTTTGCATCCTCGCAATCTCCGTCTGCATCCTTGCGATCTTATACTCATAATCCTTCTTCATCTTCTCCGTTTCCTCTGCCACAACACTCGCTCGACCACCCATCGCACTACCGCCCCTCCCATCATTCGGAGTTCCTCGCAAATTGGCAGATCTTGTGGAATCTACACTCGCCCGACCAAAGTAATCATCCGCAGCATTTCTCGTATCAGGCAGTATGTCTTCATCCTCGGCTTCAACACTCTTCAACCTGGCAGCAAGCCCTCCCAAACCAGCAGGAGGGTTGCGCGCACTCAGCGGGCTGGGGTACTCGCTAGCACTATCTGGATCTTGTTCGAGTCCCAATGTATCCCTTTCCCTCGCTCTATCACGCCCGTTGTCGCCCACTCGCCTATCCTGTTCGTCAAGCGTTGTGCTCTCACGGACATCCCTACCATATGGAATATCTATATATTCCTCTTCCATCATCGTACTCTTCGCGGGTATAATCATGGTACTTGTTGCCGTAGTACTCTGTGCTGCAGGCCCAGAAGGAGCATTCGACATGTTGTTTCCCATCGGTGTATTATCGTTCGCCATGGTATTGGTTGTCGCCTGGCTTGGTCGCCTGCCAAATTCAGCTCGCTCGCGCTCGCGCTCGTCGGATCGACGTGTGGTATCCTGTGATGGCTTTCTTCGTGATGCAAGGGCATTTGCAAGGGTTTCCTCTCGTCCAGCGTAAGGATCGTCTTGCCTACGGTAGGTATCTTCACTTTTCCGACCAGAGCTATACTGATCTTCACTAGGCCGCCGCCTGTCCTCTGATGGTCTCCTTTGGCTTCCGCTTCCATATCCGCTGTCGGTTGGCCGATCTGCGGATGCACGTCCTGATGCACGGCTGGTACTGGCATTTCGTTGTGGTGCATAGTCAGGAGCGGGTACGTCGTCGTATGCTGAGGTAGCTGGAGCTCCTCCTAGAGGCTGAACAAAGGGAAGAAAAGCAAGATTCAAAAACATGGTTATTTATGATTCGACGAATGATGAGAAAGCAACGGAGGACGCACATCCTCCTTGAACTCCGGATAACGGCGTGAAAGTTCGAAGTAGACGTCGCTGGATAGATCTTCGAAACGAGTTGCTGGAAGGGTGGCGAGTTTCTGTCGAGCCTGGTTGCGCTTTGGATGGAACTCTTCCTTCACAGGGAGAAAAGGAACTAATTAATGGTCAAGTGTGAGCATGAATTGATGGTTCAGGGGCAACAAGACTTGAATTGATAGTAAAATTCAAGGCCAGCACCTACCTTCTCTTTCGTTCTTCCTTCTAACCAATTCATCGTAAACATCCGTTGAAAGTTCATGAAATTGTTGGCTTGTGAGTCTTGTGAGTTTAGAGCGTGCAGTGGTTCGCGAGCCAGGCGGTGCTAAAGTGATTGACAGTAGAAGAAAGTCGCAAAGTAAATAAATAAGATGACGAATATTAAATATATAATAAAAAGATATAAAGACATACCCTTTGCGAGATAACTTGCTAGATACTTTCCGAGTTCTGAGAAATGAGTTCTTGATACAGCTCTGTAGTCTATTTGAGGTACTGCTGGAGTAGTCTTCGCATCTTTAGACTGCTTATAATCTGCCCTGTAATTTGAGATGCCAGAAAAGGCGGTTGGTGTGGGAGAAGGAGCGCGGGATTGCTGTCTCTTCATTAAATGGTCAAAGTTAGAGAACAAGAGCAAAGCCTTGACAATCACCTTAATCCAAAGAAACACGCCCAAATCGCATTCCTTGCTAGTACAAATAATGACAAATAAGAACTTCACGTGATTTATATCAATTATTGAACTCGTCTTCAACTTTCATCTTCATGACATTACTCACTCACCGAAACGAAATCAATACTGATATCCAAGTAACTAGACAACTTATTGGTTGTCATTCTCATCATTAACAATAATAAACATTTACATCGCATCACATATCCATTTGATACTAACATCACCCTGACCATCCAATCTTAATGGACGCACCCAAACGCGCATCATATATTTATCATATTTGGATTGCGTAGATCAAGGAACCATGCAACAAGCTACAGAATAAGCAGCAACTGTCCTCGCCCTACCTCCTCCATGCAGCATCAACATCGTAGATCTTGGGAGGCTCAAACAATGGCAGGTTTATCCGTTATCTCTGTCAATTCGAAAGTGGGTCGCACCACGTTTCAAACTCATGACACTGGCCAGAACGGGTGTTTTTGTCCTCGCAATCGACAAGTGGAAATCGGGACTCTCATATACCTGTTTTTCGCTAGATGACTCAAGGATCCACCATATATGCGAATTTGAAATCGGAAACTGTGGAACAAGTGCCATATACCCGCAATCGCATATCCGACCCATTGTTCACCTATGCACAGCACATGCCCAATGGATACAATAAGCGATACCATTGTTCCACCACATGTAGACTCATGTCCAGGAATCAGAATACCTCAACATGCATTCTCGCCAAATACGCCTTACCCCAATCGTACGCTGAAGCACCTCAACTGTCCAGACATTCGGTTTTTCGGATTTGTACGTGTTATATTGTTATCTTTGATACATGTACAACAGAAAAAAAGAAAAAAGAAAGAAAGAAAATGATACAAATGTACATCACACGACTGCGTGCTATTTTTTAAATCAGTACTAAACGGACCCATGCTAGACAAGATGTGGTGTTGTACAATGCAAATTATCCGAAAAATGCAATAGATGGAGAAAACAATGGAAGAGTGAGGGTGCAGTGCTTCACGCGGGCGGTGACACAGGGACCGGTGTCGATTCGGCGCCTTCGCGTCTCGAAGACTCCTTCTGTACGATTTCGAGGGCATTGAGTAATGTTGACCACATCAAGTCGATGGCAGACCAGAGCCGCATATCAAAAACACCAAGAGAACAGGCATTCGCCCAAAGACCAACCACAGACTGGATGTGCTCCACCAATGTGGATCTCGTATATGTCTGGGCAAGGTGACGGGAAAATGATAGCATGGTGGCTTCGTCGTCCATGGGTGGTGCTGCAGGGAGGCACGCCTTGAAGAGCACCGAAACGTCTTTGGTGTATAGGAACACCAAGAGATGGGGAAACATTTCCGGTGAGGGCAAGGGGAGGTAACAAATAGGTAAACGGATCTGGCGCTTGTCTGTCAGTGGCTTCTCTATTGGCAGTGGTTGGGGGAAGATGGCCAGTGATGCACAATGCACCGCAAGTATCGAGCTGTGGACTGGGTAGAGTTTAATATGGGGGGGACTGGACGGGGGGGTTCTGCGATTGCCCGTGATAGCCATCATATGGGTTGGTGGTACTGTTGGTAGGGCGTCGTTTTTGGAGTAATCGAGGACGACACTCCGTGCTTGGCCCTTGGTTGTATCACAATCAAAGTTGTATAGAGCACTAAAGTACTCGAATCTTTAAACAAATTATCAGAATGGTGCTTCGTAGTTCGGATGACGGCAGACATACTGAGGAATGATAGAATCGACCATCATACGAACAATGTTACGATTCTCTTTGATCATGGATTCGAATCCAACAGCGCAGAGAGCTGCATCTGAGGGCTCCCTGAATGCTGGACGAGGAAGCATTCTTGAGAGTATAACAGATCTTCTGCGAGATGAGTTCGCAGATGGGATTGCAGGGGAGTTAGGGGTTGGGCCATTAGGAGATGACCCAGTGGGGGTGGTGGCTTTGGGAGACAGACTACGCCTTCGAGGAGTAGGCTTGGGGGTCTCCAGCTTCTTAACACGGGTTGACCTTTTAGCGCACACCTTCGAGGTGATGCAAGCCACAATGGGCTTTTTGGGCGGTGCGCCAGTAACGACGACATGAGTGGAACCGTTTCGTGGACGTAAAGCTCCCATGTTGTAAGGTTAATCTGGAGAAAGTGGGTGGTGAAAGAGGTTGGGGGAAAATATTGGTGAACCCAGAAGAGTTGGGAATTGGAGCATGGTACAGGTAGGTTAATATAGGAATTGGTACAATGGCCACTAGACAATGGTTGGAGTTCAGAGTAGCAATCCTTGTCTTTCGCACACTCACCAAATCACCATTAATGGAACTTTTCAATTTCAGGCGTGTCCAAACTCAGAATGTCCTAATTTGGCAATCTAGCCATTGTTTGGACAACTTGTGGAGTCATGTTAGCTATTTGAACAATCGATGCTTGGCAAGCGTCAAAGTGGTTCGTTGGACGATATAAAAAATTTGCTGAAGAATGATTGTCATTGTCGTCTATGTACGCTGCTATTTCTTCTTGTTTCAATTTTCAATTTCAAATGGGTTCGAGTTTCTAGGGACGAAATTTGGACGAAATACGTTGGAAATATGCCCATAAAATCTGGAAAACTATGTAGTATCAAAAGCTTTGGAATTGAGTTCTTTAGGTATATTCAGAGCCACAGAAACAGTGGTCCATCGACATGGAGACATACTGAGCAAGGTCAACAATGAGCCAGTGTAGCGCCCCTGAAAGTATCATTGCTTGCTCTTATTTGGTTACGGCTTTCCAACCTACAACTCCCATTGGTGCTACTTGAACCACACATCCGGTCATTCAGTTTTCTCCAACTCTGAGTGCTAGATGGCCATTGTTTTGGTTACCAACTGCGCCATTTTAAAATGGAATGAAGAGAGAATCGTGCCCGATGGAATTTTTATGACTCAGAATGGCATGTATGTTTGCAGTGTGCACTGCTTCCAAGCCTGCAATGGCAAAGCGATTGTACTCAGTCTCATTGCTTGATAAAACTTGCCAACACCCATACAATTCGAACTGCATTATTGCCCGTTTTTACTGTACTTTTTCATCCAAATATACTGAAATGATACAACACTTTCAACCAGCGAAAGGACGGAGTTCATTGGTGTATATTTGACGACGACCACTAACTAGCACAGCTAACAAGTGCCCAATCAAAATAACCTTGCAAACAACCTTGCAAACAACGATGTTTTACTGTAGCGGCTCGTCGAATGAATGTCTCTTCGTCTCATTGTTGGGCGCAGGTCGTACAGTTACCGTTGGTTACAATTTTCATAATTTCCAATTCACAGCTTGCTTAACCTAGAGTTTAACTCCAGTTTTTCCGTTACAATAACGAAGAATATAGTACTGTACACTACTCCAGATCGTAAGCTCGTACATACATCTCCGTTCACATTTTACGGTTCTCATGTTTGGAGCCATCAGTGAGGGCTAAGATCTATGGAATAGGGGCACCGATATCGGTTTGGCCTTATTTGCAGAGCCTTTGCTCATTCACGAGTTGCAGCATTCATTCATTCAACTTTATCCTTCCTCATAAATCTCAGACCCGCCATGTCCGAATCCGCAATATGCGATCACACATCAGGGGATCCTGTATTTCCTTTGGAAATATTTGAGCTCATCATTGACAAGATTCGTCACCCTTGGACAAGCGGTAGCCATGCTACGCTTCGTGCTTGTAGTTTGGTTTGCAAGGCTTTCGTTCCCCTGTGCCACCGTCACCTCTTTTCAGTGATTCACTTGCACCGAAACCGTTCAGAAATCAAACCCTCTTTTCAAAGACTCGCAGAAATATTCAGACACCAACCATCAATGGCAAGACATGTACGAAAGTTTCGCTATGGATTTGACGAAACCGAGTACGAAACCGCAGACAACCAAAATGACGACCCCTTCAACAGTTTCCTTGCGTTTCCTTACCTGCAATCACTCTCTATAGACTCTACGCTTTATGGTGAAGAATCCTACCCATCGTGTACCAATAATAAAGGCATCTTCCCAATTCGTCTGTTGAAGGTGTACCTTGAACTCGGAAACCTCACCAATCTTGACTTGCGCGGTATTGCGGATCTCCCCATTTTCGAAATCTTGTCCTTGACCAAGCTGACATCCTTGAGGGTGGACGAATGCTTAATTGATCCATTGGCTTTCCAAAACAACGAGCTTCAATATAACTTTCGACTCGAGCATTTCAATGGCCGCCAGTTCGAACACTCGTGGTTTGTCGTCCTAACTAGGTGTTGCCCCAGTTTACAGACGATTCATGCCCATAATTCGGGACACTCTTCTCCTGGTTCCAGCCATTCTGGATTCCGGGCAAAATCGATTCCCTTCAGTCAAACACTGCACACCTTTACTTACGACGCAGAGATTAATTTGGCACTCCTCTGCTGGGCAGCAGAAGCACTCGGTGCGAATGCTTTCCCGGGTGTCAAAGAGTTTAACATAATGTCTCTGGGAGATTTGGATTTAAATCGTGTCGGGTGCTGCACCATCGATCGTCTGCTACAACATCTACCGAGATTAGAACGATTGCTAGTGACCGGTATTTTAATTCACAATTTGCTGTGACGTGTTTTCTGACAAGTTCATTTTCATCTCAAAAGGCAAATCTCATGCAGATGTCTTCGCCAGTTTGGACCTTTTGGACCTGAATCAAGGCGTCGGGACATCCGAGTTCCTCAAACACATATCAATCAAATGGCGCGACTATCACGAACCTGGCGAAACCACGGTTGTCAATTCACTCGCTAACTACCTTGGAATCGTGCGGGGCCGTAACTCCATTGAAACGATCGAGTTGGAAATGCGTGTGAAGCACTCCCGGAGGTGGCAGACGATGACGTTCAACGCATGGAAAAAGTTGGATCAGACACTACTTGAGGATCGCCTGGCTCATTTCCCCTCTCTGCAATCTGTATCGATAGCCATCAGACCCGCAGACAAGGACGACGGACTTACAGCCGAAGACCTAATGCACCTTGAAGCACCGTGGAAGACGGTGTTGACGCGGTTGTTTTCTACATCGGAAATCGTGTTCGAGCACACTGTCAAACCACTACAGTTGAGTAGATCTGTAAAGTGGTTGCGCGATTTCAAGCGTCAGATGAGGACCTTAAATTTAGACAACTGAGAGTACGATAAGTGTATAACTCCTGTAATTATTGACAGCGTCTGGTATTTAAAATTTTAAAGGGTTCTTTTCTTACAACCTCAGCTTGTTTGATTGAATTAGCGCGCTTCTCTGTGTGGTCGTATTTACCTTCTGGGTGTATTTATGTAATTCCTCATTCTTCATTTCCTCCCTTCCTCGTGCTTTCACTCCCGCACACAACTCGCGCCAGCTCGTCAACTGAAACTCGGTCCATTCAACGTGCTAAAGTCCAACAATTGAAGATCCACGCGAACCATGAGTAGCACAATAATGAAGACGAGCTCTAGCGCTCAAAGAGAGCCCATGTTTCCTGTGGAAATATTCAACCTCATCCACCAGTACCTCCTTCCAAACAAAGATTATGCAACTTTACGCGCGTGCTCCTTGGTCTGTAGGTCTTTCGTCCATTTAGCACGCCAGAAAATCTTCCATTCTGCGGAAATCGAGCGACGAGATGGGCAACTTTTACTTGGCTGCAACCGCCTTCAGGAGCTCTTGAAGAATCAGCCCTCCATTGCGCAACACGTACAAGAACTCTGTTTTAGGTTTGATGACTCTGAAGAGGACATCATCGACAACGGACTTGAGGACCCACTGAACCACCTCCTGGATCTACCACGGATTCGATCTCTGTCGGTTGAGTACCTCCTCACGTACGATGACGGTATATTCCCCTCGTGCCCATACGATTCGGATCTCCTTCCAGTGCGCCTTTTGAAGAGTCATCTCGTAAACCTCACCAACCTCGCGTTACGTGGCGTTTTCGACCTTCCTATCACAAGCATTCTTTCAGCTCCCAATCTCACAACCCTTGATATAGATGAATGCACAATCGATCCTAGCTCCAGTCAAGATGCTGTGACATACCGGTTTGCACTCAAACACTTCAAGGCCCGTCGCTTCGAACCCGCATGGCTCACGATCATTTCCAACTATTGCTCACAGCTGGAGTCTATAGACGTTGAAAATTCTGACTACGACTTCTATGGCAACCAACCAGAAACATTCGTGAGCAGTGTTGCGCCTTCACCGTTTAGTCCAACCCTTCAAATCGTTACCCATCGGGATTCCCAAGTCGATTTTTTATACCTCTGTCAGGCAGCAGAAGATGTGGGTGCAAAGGCCTTTCCTGGTGTCAGAACCCTTCATGTGTACCTGGGTCGGTTTGACCGTTTTAGCATCTGTGGTTGTACTGCCAACCAACTCCTAAACCACTTGCCCCAATTGGAAACCCTAATCATTCGAGGTGCGCGTTCATCCTCACAATCTCAACCCGGCACTGAACCTTCCTTATTGTTAGATGGCGAGACAATATCTTCAACTTCAGTCGATGCGTTCTCTAGCCTCGACGTTAATCAGGGTCTTCACTTTTCTCTGCCTTATTTGAAAAACATCAGCATTACGTGGCAGGAAGGCAGCAACCCACTGAACGAAACATCCGTTATCCGATCTCTTGTCAAGTTCCTTCGTCTCGTCCAGGGTCGAAACATTATAGAAAGCATCGAATTATCTATGAGCTCGCGCCATAGTGAAATATTGCGACCGAGCCATGCAACCAATGAATTTGGCCAACCCGCCCCCAGTGTTTGGGGAGAGTTAGATGAAACCCTTCTTGAAGATCGCGTTCGTCATTTCCCCTCTCTTCGACGTGTCGCTTTGGTCATAGATCTCAGCACAACAAAGATAAGGATGGATGATGAATCTCGAGAGCGTCTCGGAATGACGTTTAAGGAGCCTATGCAGCGATTGTCTTCTTCTGATATCGCGTTTCAGTGTACTATAAAGCCACCTCGACGTAAGACATCTGACCCGAGGGCATTGTTACTGCAACAGTGGCACAATTCCAACGCCGAGGATACAGATGCTACTTAGGTTTACTGAATCGCATATATTACATAGTAAGTAGTCGTTTTCGAACGTTGGCATTCTGTGCCAGTAACTTAGCACATCGACATGGGTGTTAACCCAGATGTAACATGACGACCACAAATATGTGTCCTAAACATAATCATTTCTTCGACCACAAGTAACTGGTCAATTCTTCTACCTGTCTTCTATCCAATGAAACCCCTGATGTCCAAATCCTCCTCGCAGATTGCTCTTCAGAATGCCCCACTCTTATCCATGCTCCATTCTTTCAACACCATATCAGCTTCTTCTTCTACAATTTCCCAAGCCCTCCTCACATCGTCCTCTTTCGTTCTTGCAGCGCCAACGGCAAGTCTGATGCAGTACATCCCATTCAATGTCGTTTGGGTCAACATGATGTCAGAACGGGCGGTAAGTCGCGCCATGTAGGTTTGATTCAGTTCATTCAGGGTATTGGTGTCATATCGAGAGTTGTTGGTCGGAGAAGATATGGCAGACAAATCGATACCCGAGTCGGCGGGGGATACAGAGGGCGAAGGAGGGACGAGTCGGAATACAGTGAGAGCCAAAGACGGTTCCGTGACGAGTTGCAAGCGCTCCGAGCTGCGAATGAGCGAAGCGAAGGTGTTGTTGAGAGAAATACACTGTGTGACGGAAGAAAGAGGCCTCGTCAGTTGAAAAGTGCAAGGCAAATGGTGTTTTTCGAACCTCGCGAATGTATTTCCTGAAGCCTTCAGCTCCATAACTGCGCAATACGAACCAAACCTTGAGTGATCGGAAGCGGCGTCCTAGACCAAGATGCCAGTTTCGGTAATCGATGACGGTACCTATTCATCAAGTTGATTCCATAACAAGAGATTTAGACTTCATTTGAATCAAAAGGCAAGCGGAACACGGGATCGGGGGATATGGGCGTTAAAGCGAGCCATCAAAGGGAATTTTGAGATTCGGTAATCAATGCAGACCACACACCTTCATCACCGTGTTTGGTTCTCAGATATGCAGGAGTGATATCGAGCGCATCAGTTAGATGTTTCCTGTTACGAACCCACAAAGCAGAGCAGTCGAAATTAACGAGACCCCACTAAACCACCCAATCTCAGTTAGTTTATTCATTTCCAGAATAGGGAGCGGAACGATCAAGTGGCAGGATGAGTAGCACACCTTATGAAAATTGGTACAGAAAGAGTTGGCGAAGGCGTTTATGTCGTCTAAGAACAGAGTCTCTCGAGTCTCAGGACACGAAAGAGCGACGCCCGCCCAAGCTGCGTCCATGTGAACCCACAAGTCAGGGTTTTCCTCGACTGTTGCAAGGTGAGATCAAATAGGCGGTGCAGCTCAAGAGATTGAACTTACCGACCTCCCGAATCTCTGGAATGCAGTCAACAGCTCCAGAAGAAGTCGTACCAATAGATGCAACTGACGCATCAAGTTGATCAACGCCGCAATTTAAGACGATACGCATGAAAGGATTAACTTACTCAAAATGAAAGGCCGTTTCCCGACCTCCTTGTCTTCCTCGAGGGCTTTCCTCAAAGCTTCGCCTCTAAGGGCGAAACCGTCGTCCATGCTCACAGGGATAGCACGAATCTTGATACCATAAACGATACCAGCTTTGGCACCAACCGAATGAGTTTGTGTAGTAGTGTATATCACAAGATCCTCAATTTTGGCATCGGGATGACGGGACAGATAAAGAGACCGAGCAGCTACAACAACAACAAGGACCGAGTCCGATGCAGTTGTCTGTTACGATAGGTAGAGGGTCAAAAATGGATGGTGTATAATGGGAACGTAAGTCAGGTTTGTTCATGAAAGTGGAGACGGGGACACTTGCCTGAAACACGCCTCCTCCAATTCCTGAGTCGTTCTTGAATTCGGACGAGAGTCCGAGAAGGTCCGCAGCCCAGTCGATAACGATGGTCTCTAGTTCCGTGCAGGCTGGACTGGCTAGCCACTAGTAGGATAGGTGGAGGTAAGGCTTTATGAATGGTATATGAAGAGCTGATGTAGACATACATTGAATCCAGGGTTAGCAGCACTGGAAGCGTAGAGATCACCAAGCATGCCTTCGAAGGTGCATGCTGTCGGGAAGTAGGCAAAGAAGGAAGGGTGTTGCCAATGGGTAAGACCTTCATTGTACGAGGTTAGTGTGACTTCGAAAGGAGTTAAAGAGGTGAAAGATGCTGGTCAGCATACCAGGAAGAATGAACTTCTGATAGTCATCAGCAATTACTTGGAAATCCTCGCCCTTCTCTGGGACGGTTGTGGCTGTAAACGGCGCAAGTTGAAGTTTTAGAGTAGTAGTTACCGTTTCCGGACGGTCGACCTACATGTAATGTGCTTTCTGAGATAACCTGGCTCTACTTGAGATACGACTGGGCGACTTTGAAGACTGTAATAATAGTCGCAGATACGGTCTATGGCCTGATAGCCTGCTTTCCTGAATCTAATAAAATCAAACAAATAAATGAGTCCAACGTCAAGAAGCTGTTTAAGCGATTGAGACGTGCTGTTCTATATCCATGATGTTATTTAGATGTTCGAAGGTGTTAAGCGAACACAAAAGTCTTGAGGCAAAGCAGGGGGAATAATGGGAATGAAAAAAGTTGACAAGAGGATTGAAGACTTTATATATATATAGAGCTTGAGATAATTAAATAAAATAAAATAATAGGGGGAGCAACCATGTGCTTCTGTAGTCTGACCATCGACACGAGGACAACAGTTAATTTATATAACATGCGCGTCTTTTCATTGGATCTCAAATTCTGAAATGTAATGACCAATTCAAGGTGATAAAGAGTTTCGACTCACACTAATTCTTCTAAAAGTTTCAATAATCTGATAAGATTACAAACTTAATCCATATTTCCCCATAAAGAAAATTTGTGCGTGACCATTGCCCCGACGCGCTCACGCTCAACTTGCGCTCTACCACCACAACCACCACTACTAGCCGACAAACTATGGACGTCGCTACACTTAAATCTTTGGCATATGAGACTTGTAAGTAACAGAAAACACGTTTTAAAACTCGTTGTTAATCTCATTTGTCTTTCAGTTCAGTCCAGGCCTTCCTTGACGGCTTTCTTGATTGCTCTCGGAACTCTTTCTGTTGTACGCCTCGTGTACCAGACAATTGTTGTCCTGGCGCAGATCTTCGTTTTACCTGGAAAGAGTGTATGCCATTTCAAATCAAATGTTCTACCATTTCGATACATTTAACACGTCTACTAGCTCAAAAAATTCGGGGCTAAGCAAGGTGCATGGGCAGTCGTCACTGGCGCCACAGACGGAATCGGGAAAGAGTTTGCACTTCAGCTTGCCAAAGCAGGATTCAACATTCTCCTTGTCGCCCGCAACAAGGACTTGCTAGCTCAAACTTCTGAAGAGATCCGTGGGTTTGTCATATTTCTGGGGGTTGTCCACCGAATTAAAAAGATGCAATTAATTTCTAGAAACCAAGTATAACGTCTCCAGCGAGTTCCACTCTATTGATTTCGCTAAAGCAGATGAGGCTGCGTACAACGGTTTTGCTGCCGCTTGCGAGGGAAGAAACATTGGTGTTCTCGGTAAGTTACCTCGACTTCACCCCGACTCGAATGCATCGTAATTGAAGACCTTTGTTTTCAGTGAACAATGTTGGTAAATCCCACAACATGCCCGTTAACTTTGCAGAAACACCAAGTGATGAAATGAACGACATTTTGACCATCAACTGCAATGCAACTCTGCGTGTCACATACACCGTCCTCCCTGGAATGGTTCAGCAGTACGTAACACCTATGTCATCTGTAAATTTCCTGCGTTTTCACTTACATTGCGATAATCGACAGCAAACGAGGCCTTATCCTCAATATTGGTTCATTCGCCGGTGCAGTTCCATCTCCGATGCTTGCGACCTACTCTGCATCAAAGGCCTTCCTCACGACATTTACATCTGCACTTGCCGAGGAAGTCAAAAAGGATAACATCACCGTAGAACATGTCAACACGTATTTTGTTGTACGTTTTGAACACTCATCTCTCCGAACCAGTCTCAACCTTGCCCCTTTCATTTCTCACAGGTATCCAAGCTCTCAAAAATTCGCAAGCCCACACCTCTCATCCCCTACCCTGCTCCCTTCGTCCGTTCTGTTCTTTCCAAAATCGGTCTCCCAGTCGGCGCAGCTTTCTCCGGTCGCCCCAGCACTTCCACTCCTTTCTGGTCCCATGCTCTTTTGGACTATGTGATGACTCTTCTTGGGGGCAGGGATGTCTTCATGGGCTATACCCACAATCTACACAAGGATATTAGGAGGCGTGCTTTGAAGAAGGCTGAGAGAGAGGCGAAGAAGGCATAAATTAGGTGCTATTGGTCTCCAAGAAGTACGAGTATCTAATTATCTAATGTTTGCATTTTCTGCCGCTGCATGCGCAGTAATACTATATCATACCTCCGTCTTTGCGGTGATTTTTCACGTATAACGCTGATTTCACGCCACAAACAAAGAAGCAAAGCTACAGGTGTGGTGGCATGCATGTCATCAGATTTTTCCTTGTTGAAGCCCACCGATCTCTTTTGACAGACGTACTCTTTATCTGATTCTTTTGCGCCAACCAGGCAGGCCAATGGTTTTTTCCGTGCTTTCAGTACACGAGAACCATTTTAAAACCCTTCAGATGCCTAGTGAGCCTTCCATTGTGATGCAACGGTGCGAGGATTATAACGAGGAAAAGAGAATGAGAAGTCAATCTAACCATATTTTTCGGACCTGTGTTCAAGGAAAAATACAAGTCATATTTTGTCGATGCACGCTGGAACACGAGTAGAAACATTTTACAGTGACAGTCCCTTTTCATGGGATGCGGACTATGGCACTCAGTACTTCAACAATTTACAGTTCACAAAACAACGCCTTCGCATTTCGTCAAATCTGTTCAATATTGGACGGTTATTGTCCCGAAACTTTCTCGGCCAATCTTTGGCGTAGGATTCGGTACACGTCCGAGTCACGATCTGGTGCCTTTAACAGTGCACTTGAAAGGTATACCGCTAGCGTTGAACAATCGCGCCAATGGAGCCTTTATGGCTTGCAACATATCTGAATCCTCGTAAATGCCTTCGGGAGGGGACATCGCGTCGAGCTGGATGTCGATAGAGACTTGACGAAGGGGGAAATTTAACCACAGACATGTGGTCCACTAATGCTTGGCCTAGCCGCCTCCAAACATCGAAGGGCGCGTTTAACCACTGCTCGCCTGGCTGTTCGCCACGAAAGCGTAAGCCTAGCTCCTCAAGTACACTTCCTTTGCCTTGGATTACCAGAAGAGCGTCGCAAAGAGTGCTGATAATAATGGATTCCTCTGCGTTGGGTCCGTCAGACCAGTTCATTTTCAGCCTCCTAAAGGAAGGATCAGCTGCGATGATAGCTCGAGAAAAATGCATATATTTCATCGATGTCCACCCGCCTGGTTATGAAGAACACAACGAGGCAATATATGAGCCCAGTGCTAGAAAAAAGAGCATTAATACGCACCAGACACGTTTAGAACTTCCAGCATAGGAAGATGACCGAACAAAGTATTGAGGCCACTTCGTCTGCCTTCGCAACGGTAGGGATTGGTGACACTTGACAGCTCCAGGGACTTTACCCCCAGGAACGCTGGTACGCCTTTGACCTCTGCCTCCGTGCAAAAGGTCTCCCATTGAACGTTATCCATGACAGAGATCTTGGCGAGGCTCTGGCTAAAAGCAATAAGTGACACTTGATGGTGACCCCAAAGAGAGTCAATCATCTCAACATGATGGACAGAGAGCCAAGATGCGGTAATGTAAGGAGAGCCTCAATCGGACGCGATAACTTGTCGGCATAACCAGGGTCCTGGAATGAGTAACCAAGTCTTCGAATGGACTCTGCAATAACTGGATTCCTTTCGGGGAGCCGTACAAGGTGTTTTGGGGCTGCCGGTATCCTTCTGCCTGATAAGCTGATGGTGACACTCTCAATGAGGTACTTACGACACAATGGAACAAAGGACTTGCATACAAGGCAGCATGTTCGGAGGAGGGTTTGCTCCCCATACCAATCTTTGCCTGAGCTGGAAGCAATATCGTCGATCACGATGCCAAAATCTCTAAGGGGAAGACAGGTCCAGAAATTCTAGTTCAGAAGGAGCGCGTTCATTAACGTTTCCTGTGGGTACAGAGAAAGAGGCTTTTTGAGATATACGAAACATGGAAAAGTAAGTTCAGGGCCAATGATGGTCTGAAGAAAGCACGACGAGTGCATAAAAACGATTTTGGCGTGTGTAATGAGGTGAAGGGACAAGCAAAGTTAAGGCATCGGTGTACACCAGTGCTCGAACTTCCACTACGTACACCGTGCTCAGTACAATAGTCAAATGTCAAAATAAAAGCTTTTTTAAAAAAACATTGTGGTCGTTTATGCAGAGCAGCTTGAAACGACCTTTGAAATAAACAGCAAACTTGCAGTAAGAGCTAGATCGATGTAGTGGCGCCTATGCACCTGTTTCATTTCTTCTGAGAGCCAACTGATAGCCCAAATGTGCATCTGAATGCTATTGCGCGCGTTCCGCTAATGGGGCTTTAAACACTTGAGCCATCTGCCGAATATTTTTATTGGTAGCATCATTGGGCAAAATTTTGTGGAGGTTGATTCTGAGAGAGACTCGCCGAAGGGAAGGGAAGTCTACCGTCCTATTTTGGAGTAAAGTCCGTTCGAGCTTCCTCCAGTTGACAAATGAAGCATCGAGCCACGTCCGGTATGGTGCCTTGCATGCGCTCAAGGCCAAGTGGAGAGCTTGAAGCACATTTCGACCTGAAAATCGTGGAAAGGTTCAAAGGGACTAGGCATTTGATCAACTTGCACGGAGGGTCCGTAGGTTTGATGCAAGACGATATTGGAGATTACAAGAGTCCAGACTTCCAGAGGAAATTCAGAAATCCGACGAAATGCAGAAGGCAGAGCGTATGTGCTATGATATGCACCAAAGTCACTTGAGATTTTGATTATCAATTGAGGCGTGTCGAGGAGAAAGAAAAAAAATCAAGCAACGAGACGGGAACAAAAAGGCCTCGGATGGAGTTAACACTACAGCTTGAGGTTAAAAGGTATTGCAAGGAGCAATTGCCAAACAGAACCAAGCATAAGGAAACCAAGTGATTGTTGCCACGAGACTTAAGCGCTGGCTCACCACCTGTTAAGCGTGTCAATTCAATCAAAAGGCTACAATGTCTCCTCATAGGCCGAATAACAACAGTGAACTCAGGCTCCCTGTAGAATTTATTGTCATTATCATTCATCATCTTGCTCAGGGAAATTTGAAGGACTGTCTACCACATATTAAATCTTTTTGTCTAGTCTGTCGGGCTTTTGTTCCGATCTGCAGAAGATTCATATTCTCCAACACCAAATGTCAGAGCACTCTCGCTGAGCACTTCTCCAATAGCTGATTACAATAATGCCAGTCCTGACGCCTTCGGATACCGCGATTACCTCACCTTCGGAACGTTAACAACTCTCACCATACGACACATCACTTGGCTCCCCATCCTGCAGATATGCTCTTGTCCTCATCTTAGCACACTCAGCGTGGAAGATTGTGAAATGGACAACTCGCTAGACCCCTACAAGCAGGACCTCAAGCCTCTGGCATTCAATCTAAGGAGTTTTTTAAGGGTTGCACATCACCGTCGATTGGATTGCAGTCCTCGCTCACTGCCCCAACTTGGAATCCATCGACGTAGGAAATCTAACGTACCAGGCCTCCAATAGCATATCCCACTCTTTTCCCAACCTGAAGACAATTACGTCTCGAGGGTTAGGTGTTGAATGGTGGCGCTGATGCTTAGCTGGAAAGAAATGGCGACAAAGCTTTTCAACGTGTAAAGCAACTCGTTATTGTCGATCTTCTGGAGAGCAGCGACATAACAGATATCACCCACCTTTTTAACCACCTTCCTGAGCTACAAACTTTGGAGATCCAAAGTAAGTCTCCCTGTTGCTCCCGTGCCGTCTATGGTTTGCTGACGACCGACTCAATTATCACAGAAAATACCCCAAATTCTAGCGTCGATATCATTAGCATTATCCGGGCCATTCCTACGTTGGAATGTACTCTCGAATCTTTATCGATCAAGTGGGCAGGTACCCATCCCCATGAATAGGGCTAGTTGATGCCCTCCGTCATACACTTTCTGCCATCAAATCTCAAAGCGTTCTTCAAGACCTGGAGCTTGAGTTAACCATTGGCCGCATCCCCATGCACTTCTCGAATCTACCGTTCGACGAATGGAGACAACTATCAGACGTTGTTGACAGTCATCCAACTGCTTTCCCTGCCTCCGCCAGGTCAAGTTCAAAGTTTACCTTCAATTATGCGCCAATTTAAACCAGCCACATTTACAAACGTTCTTGGATGATCCTCTGGCACATTTGCTTGGTGCGAAGCGGTTTGAATTTCGTTGTGATGTACAACTTTGCCAGACTCCTTTGGACACCAGCAATACAATATACCCCTCTTTCCACTTCAGCATATGATCACGTATGGATTTGATAGTTCAATATCGCAAGACAACATCAATACAGATCAAAATTTTAGGGTACATGTATTTATCCCAGCGTAACACGATGCCCAACCCCACCTGCGTCGGGTGGCACAGGCATTCCTCCACTACGACGGCCAACAAACTCTTCATAACTACAGTCGTTTAAGAAGCTGATTAGACAAATTCAACCATGTCATGAAGAAGTACTCACACTCTATCGAGCCTCAGTCGTTCTTCGTGGGATATCGAGGGTCGTGTTGTCTTCAATGCATTGAGGATGAATTCTTGAGTCACCTCTGTGTGTGATTTCTCAGCTGGTTTCGAATCGTCCTTGGTTTTGCCTTCAGGTGATACAACACTACGTTGTGCGGTCGAATTGTGCATAACTTGACGCAGCTACGATGAGAAGATGAGACCAAGATCCAGAAACGTATAAAATAACCGCTTACCCTCCTCTCCAGCGCCATCTCCTCAGCTCGACTCATCACAGTTTTACCTGTATCCCCTTCCTTGCCCTTTCCTTTACGGCTTCCAGATGCTCCAATTATGGTGTATCGGACTGGGGAGGACTGATCTATTTCCGAGGTCTTGCTCTCGAGGGTGACTCCTGCTATTGAGGCGTGGATGGCATCTAAATGCGCATTGTACAGCAGAGCTTGAAGATCTGCGCCAGAGAAACCATCGGTCTTTGACGCAACATAATCTAAGTCGACAGAGGCAGCAAGGCGGATTTTCTTTGACACTGCTTTGAGGATCTGTTGGGGCCGACATCAGCTAGAGTTTCCGCGAAATAGTATATCTGAAAGGGGTGGGCGTACATCTTTCCGCTCTTCGAAGTCTGGCACGTTGCACAGCAAGGACTTGTCCAAGCGCCCAGGGCGTAACAGTGCAGAGTCAATCAAGTCGGGTCGACTATATGAATTTAGCACATTTAACAGAAATACTCTAAAAAAATAAGCATACCTAGTGGCAGCAAGCACATAAACACCATCAAGCCCTTCAGCACCGTCCATCTGTGTTAGCATTTGGTTGACCACCCGATCTGTAACTCCAGTGCTATCATGGCCACTGCAAACAACACAGTTGTTAGAGCTAGCCAACATACATGAGGGGCTGGGACTCGCCGTTTGGGTGCAATAGAGTCAAACTCGTCGAAGAACAACACACATGGTTTTGCGGCGCTTGCACGCTCAAACAGATCTCGAACAGATTTCTCACTTGCACCGATGTATTTGTTCAAGATTTCAGGGCCCTTCACACTGATAAAATTGAGGCCGCATTCTTTTGCTACTGCAGAGGCTAGTAGTGTTTTTCCACAGCCGGGATACCCATATAAAAGCAGGCTGCCAGAGAGTGTTGTTAGACACGAAAATTGGACTTCAAAGTTGTAGCCATACCCAGATCGTAGACGCAAAGGGGATTGTTTGAAGATGGGTCCGTATTTCGTTGGCCATTCCAAGGTTTCGCGCAGAACACGTCGAGTTTCATACAGACCTGTTGAAAGGAGTGTTGATATAATGATGGGCATTCTCCTGGGTAGGTTGGTAGTCTTACTTACCACCAATATCCGACCATGCGACATCCGACTTCTCCAACTTCACGTCGCGCAATGACAATGGGGTAAAATCGACTTGGGCAGCTGCAAAGTCGGCGTGGGTCAATTCCATCTGAATATGTTGTAAGTATTAATCGAAAGTTATCTTCCAAATCAGGAAACCATACTGGGATTGAGTTGGCGGTCGCTCTCACAGCGAGCTGATGGAAGGCGCGGGCGACCAGGTCTTTGAGATCCGTAGCGGAATACCCTTCTGTACAGAGAGCCAGTTCCGTAAAATTCAGAGGTTCATCTGATTTCTGCGTAATATCTATTGCATTTTGCAATCGAATCTCAACCAATCTTGAGAGAATCTTGAAAATGCGTTATTCCGATCAATCAAATGCTATCGATGGTAAAGCCCTCGGTAGTAAAGCACTTACCTCTTGACGGGCGGCCTTGTTCGGTGGTGTAACATGGACAACCTCCTTGAAGATATGCGAGCTTGTGACAAGAGAATGAAGGGACTTCGTTGATTCAGCAGTCGCCATCAACATCACACCTCTCGAATTCCGAGCCATTGTCCGAGCGTTGGAAGAAAATATCCGAATGAAGAGTTCGGTCAAATGGCGGGAACGGAAAGAGTTCGCATGCTAATGGTCCAAAGGTAAGTCATTCACATTCGCCATATAATTGGGGTTATCTTTGTGTGTCCATACCTCGACTTCAGCACAGAGAAGTTTATCCAAATTATCGATTACGAGCAAACTGGGTTTGTGCCAAGAACACTTATCAAACCAATAGTTAAATTGAGCTTTGACCGACAACACTGGCTGCTCCGCAAACTTTGACGCGTCGATGTATTGCACATCTGAAGGCATGAGTGCGCATATTGATATTCAGGGTTCGTGAAACTTACAAGTAAGTGTCCTAGTGTCAGCTTGGAGTGTCTTGGAGACTGTTCGGACGATGGACGTTTTACCTGCACCCGATCTTCCTGTGACAAGTAATCCAGATACTGAGGGGGAAATCAGCTTCGAACGTCATGAAAAATGCAAAGAGGTGCACATACGGCCTTGGACAGACTTTGTCTGGGAGTGGAGGGTAAATTCATTGATGCAGAAACGTGTACAACGGTCTAAAATATCGTCTACGCCGGCCAAAAATTCAGCACTTAATGGCTCCCTGACCAGATGGTGTTAACCTTAAATAAGAGGTCGACTTAATCGCCTACCTAGAGATGCCATTGACGATAGTACTGGGCTTCTCAACAATCATAGACGCGTTTGACTTGTCTACGTTAACTCTGGTTTACATTGTCAGTTGTGGAAGGGTAGTTAAAGCAAATAGGACGACTTACAGCACCAAGTCCCAATCTTCTACGCCCTCTGGCAGTGCGGAAAATACAATATGGTTATGAGGGACGTCGTGGAACAATCCAACATATATCTCGTCTGCTGAAGGTTGGCCAGACGCCGGTTCCGTCGACTCCTTCGATGAACCAGGATTGAGAACACGCGTTGTTGTTTCGGGGGCAGGGGCGGGGTTTATAGAGGGCGAAGGGTCTAGCGGTGGAGATAGACGATGGAAGTGACCGGGGTAAAATCTAGGTTTTGTGAGATCGAGTAAGTAATGTTCAGTCTCCATAAGCCCCGCTAGAGTCCTTGCTGAGACTCCTGCGAGTAGCTCCGTTCCATCATAACTTGAATAGCCCCAGGATGGAAAGAGACGAGTTGGTAGAATGCGTAGCATTTGAGTCGTCGTCGTCGTACTAGTAGAAGAGGTTTCTCGTTCCTCCTTCGCTGAGAGCTTTCCCGAGCCATTTAATTGTTTTGCGACTGGTTGAGAGGCATCCTTTGCTTTTTTTGCCTTGTGTAATTTGGGAGCAATGCTGACCTCAGTATTGGTAGTCAAAAGCAGGGCATTATTTTTCGCGGGTGGATCGACACTGGCTTTGAGTGAGGTAGAATTAGATCGAATATAACTGAATAACGATTGATTTACTCACTCACTCTCAATCGTACTCTCGTCCTCCCCAAAACCCAGACGTCGATCTCCTGACCCACTTTAGCAACTCGGACTTGGGACAATAACGTTGATTCGACATGCGAAGCGTGAATTTCCTGAAGGATGGGGTAAGTTCAACCATTACAAAACAGAGAATTAACTTACAATAATCTCCCAGTCGTCTGATGTCAATGGCTCTGTGCTGATCATTTTGGCGTGTGGTAGGTCATGTAACAATCCAATTTCAACCTTTACGGTGAATACGACGAGTCTGTCAGTAACGTCTCCCTTAAGGGCAAATAAAGTCGACACACAATGTCGCCCATAGCCAGCCCGAGGCCTTGTGCGTACTGGGGGTCCATTTCTATGGTCTCAAACCCACCATCCTCTTGCGATTGACCGGCATTGAAATGGGCTAACGAAGAGGCTGATGCCATACCGGTCCAACCAAGATAAACTTCCAAGGGTCCATTGTTCGGTGCTTTCGACGACGCGCCGACAAGAGTTAGATGTATAGCAAGATGTTGCGGTCTCTATTCCATTCGTCAGGAGAGTCGGAGGATGAGGAGACCACTAAAAACCTACGACACTCCTTTCTACCAGGGGTCCGTAGATGGATATGGGGAGATTCACAAGCGATGAACGTAAGGAAACGAAGTGAATACGGGCTCTCTTGGGCATGTTGGTGAGTGAGTAGTCGTGTGTAACCTTTGGAGGGCGTTAATCCCTACGATGATACTTATTAGCCGATCCGGGGAAGGCGATATGATTGGAGGAAAGCTGAAGGATTATTTCGGGAAATAACTAGACCGTGTCCAAAAGCGCGATTTCACGTGTAACAGCGGACAAAGCAAGTGTCATGGGTTCATAAATAGACTATCAAGTCTTTAAGTAACATGTATTGCAACCGAGTGTACAGAGAACAGATATTCAAGAAGCTGCAATGAGTAGCAGTAAACGAGACAACAACAGATGAGGAGAGAGAGAACCACGGAATAGTAATAATGTACAAGTGCTTACATCGATGGAAACCATGAAAACCAGATAAAGGAAGGCAGGGAGCACAGAGAAAAAAAAGAGTAGGAATAATGACGGTAGTGGAATAATGGAATGTGAGTAGCAACAACAGACAATGCCTACAAGATAGCAAAAAAAGGAAAAGAAAAGATGTATGCAGTGTTAACTCGCCATAAGACAGGTTATAATTACACAGAATGTTCAGTGTGAGGATGGGATCGACGACATGGGTGAATGGTACAAATACAGACAACGAGCAAATCATAGGGAGACACAACAGAATGAGAGGGGTATCGAGCTAAGCTGCTTTGCCTTTGAATGTTTGCATGAGGGATTTAATGGCCCCAAACCTTTTGCTTCCTACAGATGGTGGAGTGGCGGGCACTGGTCGACTCGACATAGCTTGCTCCGTGACTGGATAACCCATGCGCGTCAACTTCTTCGCTGATACCGACTTATGCTCCTGTTTGGCACGGCTGAGCATGCTGGGGGATGTTGTAACACGATATAAAGTCGGCGTTGAATCGGTGTCTGCACCATCGAGTGAGCTGATTCGACTGAGACCTTCATCCGGATTCCCGGACGAGTCAATAGAATTCGTGTCGGAGTTGAAATTACTGTTGAAGGTCGCGGAAGCTTTGGCGGAAAGAGTTCTTGAAGGTTTGCGACGGAGATCATCAGCAAACACAGGTGGGGACGTGGTGGATACAGAAGCCGATCGAATGGCTTGATAAGGCGGTTGTATATTACCGTCAAAGAAGGCCCCTATTGGTCGGGCAGTTGTAACTGAGGGGTAGGGTTCAACGGTGGTCTGGACAAACGGCAAGGAATACACACCTCCTTCTGCAGTAGACGGCCGTCGGGGATCCTTTGGCCTACGTCTTGGTCGAGTATTTGCGGTTTTGTCCTCTAGGCTGAGCTGACGCTCGACACCTTCCCTTGGTTTAGATCTACTGTGAGCTAAATCCAGGGGGGGATCCGATTCCTGTCTAGCTGAAGAAGCTTCTTCTGATAAATCTTGCTCCCTCAATTTTCTTTCGAGGGCCAGGCTCTCGCCGTAGGCAGCTAAACGAGCGGATAGAGGTGTACGACCTGTGTTCGCGACTTGGTTTAGTTCTTGGGTTCCGGCAACATCCAAGACTTCCTGACGTGCACGTTCAACCAACGCTTCTGCTTGAGCATGAGACGAGATCGACGTGATATCGATATCCAAGGGGGACCGAGAACGCCGGTCACTGACTGAACTGGGACTCCAGTTTCTGACGTCCACAGGTCGCAGAAGGATGTCCTCGTAGTTGGCAGATAGATGCTTGTCAGGATCTGTCGAAAGAAGGATAGGATTGGGCAGTGCTGGCGTGGAAATAGATGGGCTGCTGGCGCTCCCGCTCGTTGTGCTCCCACTCATCATGGTCAGACCGCGACTGTCATTGGTACTCTGACTGCTTAAGGAGTCACCGCGATTCCGTGAATCTAAAAATGGAACGTTCAGGAGGCGAGGACTTGAAACTGCCTCTAGTTCACCTTCAACGGTGGCGGAGGTGGGTGGATGGCTTATGCTAAATGGAAAGTCCGAGTTGTTGATGGGCGTCGTCTGTGGGAGATTCTGATTGGTTAAAATGGGGGATAAAGAAGACTCCGAGGAGGACGCAAATGATAAGCCTCGTTGCCTTTGCAAAAGAAGTGTGCCACTGCTTGGGCTGGTAACTTCCTTGGGACTCAGTGGCTGTCCATAATTATCCTCTTCGCCATCGCCGTCCACTGCGCCCTCATTGAGTATGGAATCTTCGGCAAGAGGAGGGGGTCGGGGTGATCCCGTGGTATCGCTTTTGATAATCGCCTTCCTGAGAGAGCCGCTACTGCCAAATGATTTCAATGGTGCTGGGATAGACCGCGGACTGTCTCGAGATCTCCCTCCATTGGTAGGCGGGCTAGATGTGGTGTGGTCAAAGCGCAGTGTTCTGGAATTGCCAGACGACCCTTGGCCCGAGGACGGTGTACGGTTATGTGCCCTCAGTATCCCGGGTCTCTGGGAAGGACTCGGTTTGCCGCTCTCTATTTCTGGTGTGGATAAATTAACATTGTCTTGTCCTTGCATTGCATTGGAATCCCAAATAAGTGGAGGGATACCCGAAGATGAGGAACGGTGGCGCCCATGTTCCCTAGAAAAGTTGGGATTTACTCTTGCCAGAGGGCTGGGTGGTTTGGCGCGGGCATCATCATCGTCATTGTTTGATTGAATATCAACTCGGGAACCACTGCGCTGTTGATTGGCTAATGCATTGTGAAGGTCGACTGCAAGTGGTACGTTGGCACGCTTTGGGGAGTGGAGAGTTCCAGAAGGCTTGCGTTGGAGGAACGATGTATTTGGTGTTGACGGTTGCGACGTCATACCACCGCGTGTTGAGGCGTCACTACCACGGTGGAACCGAAAACCTGACCGTATCACAGGACAGGACGATGGTGGGTTATCGTTCAAATCGACAGTTGAGCCTGAGTTATATTGAGCTATAGGCGTAGGAAGGGTGACAGTTGAACCGTGGAACGGTGACGAACGGGCTGGACTTGACGAAAGGGTTTCAGCGTAGTTAATGTTATGGTCTGATGTGTCTTGTTGCCCAGACTGCGACTGGCCCTTCTTGAAGAGGTTCATCAAAGAAAGTTTGCTCCCTAATCTACGGGCTGATCCCCCTCGACCATAGACAGGATATACAATTTCTCCATCTGTGGGTTGATCAGTGCGATCAGCGCCATTGCCTGCCGATCTAGGTCGCTCTTGTTTGCCATAATCAGGGGTTGAGGTTGCTGAAGATGAGCCTTGGCGATATCGAGGCTCTGGTGGCTGGAGAATGTGGGGAAGCGAAGGGCGGCGGAGTCCAGGGTCGATGGGAGAATTGTGATATTCGTCTTGGGGGTGAAAAGTGTATTCTCCAAAAGGTCTCATAGGCGATGTCGGTGGGGTTTGGTGTGGATTATAAGACTTGGAATATGAATCTGAGGACTTGAGCATATTGAGTGCGGTGTCTATGGATTGCTTGACGTGTAGTCTGCGACGCTGTGGAGGCGATGATGTACTCGCTACCGGGTAGTCCATCTTGGAAACACCCTGTTCGGGACCCTCTCTTTCACGCAGGTCTCGGTCCTTGTTTATAGACCATTCCCTCAAAACCTGCGCACACTCTAGCCAGCCCGATTGCTGTGCTAACATTTCTGGAGTGACCCCATGCTTATCCGCTCGATCTGGGTGCGCACCATGAAGAAGAAGCAGGGTAACCACGTCTTTGTTACCATTGGCAGCAGCAAAATGGAGGGGCGTTGACCCTGACGTGCCGACTATGGGTGCGGACGTATCCCGATTTCGGTCATTTGAATACTTTCTGGGAAGCCTGCGGAACGGTAAGAAAACTTTAGGGTAAAAACATTCTGGGGTAGGGTCGAAACATACCGAGGTGCATTCACATCTGCCCCATGGTCAATGAGTACCTTGACCACCTGTACATTTCCACCTGCACACGCTGCGTGGAGAGGAAGGACGCCATCCAGAACCGAGTTAACGGGCTGGCCATGCTCCAAAGCGTATTCCACTAAGCCTACGTTCCCTGTAGCAGCAGCTGAATGAAGACCAAGACTCGTAACTAGAGTACGAAAAAAAGAGAAAGTATGATGAGTACTGTTTCAAAACGACAATGGACGACATTTGACAGACATTCTGTGGTGACATTGTATTTCGCCTCTGGTCTATGGTAGCTCCTCAATGGGACAGGCATTGTGGGATAACCCTCAGAGGGTTGTAGGAAGGAATGAAAGCACGATAGAAGAGAAAACTAATCGCCAGGAGAAACGCTGCAATCTCGGGTTATTGTTGGGGTAGGCTCAGACCTACTCCCCCAAGTGGCAATGATTTGATTTGAAAGTGCGCTCAGGTAAAAAGTATGGTCAAAACAATGATGATAAGGTCGTCATTGACGACGATGAGCTATGAGGAAATGAAGTGGAGAGTAATAATAAAAGGTGGGGATGATGGTGGACTAAGGGAAAGAGACAGAGACGCTGGACAATTGTGGATCTCGGGGTCAGAAGGTCGCTACAGCGATCTTTCCAAATTAAGAAACAAATCATATCCTCCGTACATTTCGCTCATTTTTGACTATAAAAAACATTTATTCCTCCTTTCTTTCTTTCTTGTACATACATCATAATAATATTAACTTGTTCTCATACATATATAATACATACACCTATTTGATGCAATTAAAACCGACCGTTCAATATCCGACCCATCTTTCTTCAAGTTATTGGCACTCTGCCATGCGAATATCGTCACCGTGTGTCCCGTCACCGTCCATGTCAATTGTACAAGGGAAACTTGGCAGCATGTGGGCCAATGAGTGGTCCCTCACGCTACTTAGCATGAACTGAGTACCTGGAGAAAATGCGGTCGAGAATATATTTATATCCCCCATTCTCGAAGTCAAACCCATCGAAAGCATGTCCGGCTCGGTTTTGATCTTGGGAAGCGATTGAGAATGATTGTGTTGATAATGGTCCTGCTGTAAAAGCTGTCCTTGTCTTTGTTGTTGTGATAGATCCACCCTTCGTCTTCGAGATTCCGCGCAATACTGAGCATTAATCATCGTGATAACCTCAATCGCTCGAACCGCGACGTCTGCAGTTTTCCCATGTTCCCGTTGTCGAATGCAGTCAAATACCCCTAATGCTGCACGAACCAACTCCGTTGCCTCTTCTAGCTTCTCCTTCCACGAGAGCTGAGCTACCGAAGTGATCAGCGCCACAGAAGCTTCAAACAACGAGAAACATCCTTCGAAAAGCCAGCAGTTTCCCGGATAGCCGTCCGTGATCGTTCCATCGCTGCGATACATCGACGTGTTGTAGGCTTTTACTTGGAACCGGACGACGCGCATGCATATTAGCACGCATCGACGCAGAGTTTCCTTCATAGATGCTGATGTTCGTTCGGAGGATGCCGTAGTGGCAGCGATGTGTAGCTTCAGACGCCCTATTAAATACCAGCTGTGCATGATATACCGCTGATAATAGAGCGCCTTGTTGTTGACTGATGGAACATCCTGGGAAGGTGAATAATCGAGCTGATACTCCACCGGGAGCTTGGCAGCCCATTGGTCGAGCTTTTGATCCATTTCGAGGAAGACGTAGCTTTCCGGGTATTCAACGTTGAAGCACTGAGAGAGCATTATTACCAGAATACGATGCGTGGCTGTGAATGAAAAAGCCTCACTTTGGCAAGTGCTTCCGTGATCACTTCTGCAAGCCTAATGAGATGATATTGTCCCATGCTGAATCGGTCAATGCTTCCATCTTCGTTCAATGGTATAGGGTATGCAACGTCGTGATTGGCACCCTGGATAACCTGTGGACGACCAAGAGCATACGACATGGTTCTATATTTTAGGGAACAAGCGTCAGTTGGCTTTTCTCTATCGAAAAACGAAAGCCTCAGCCCTACTTGTCAAAGATGAACAACGCCCACCAAGCCTTGCGTCGCAAGACCTTCTCGTCGGCCGACATCATTTGCCACAACTTCCATTCTGGATCGCGATGCATACCAACAGCCTCTGCATTGCGGATACCATGGCCAATCAGCTTCCAAGCCTCGCTCACTCGACCACGCTCGGCCAAATAGCTCGCAAGAACGGTGCTTGCAAGACATCCTAAGACGGTTCCATCAGCGGCGGACACCATCAGCGATGCATTGGGCATGTTCAGGTACTCGTCCTCTGCGAAGCGACGTGCCATCGTAGCACACATGAAGTAATCATCATTGATTCGCGTAGGGGCGTACTGTCCAACGTGGTCGTAAGCAGACTGGGGTGCGGACGCCATCATCGCGAATAGTAGCATCAACCAGTTAGCATTGAGCTGGTCCGGACAGGAAGACCGCGGTTGAGAGACGTTGATCCACATCTGTGCGCGAGCACCACGAAACCACCTTTCCGGTATTCCGTAACGCCAGTTGCATTCCGTCATAAAGGCATTGGTCAAAGACTCGACCACCAGCATCGAAGGTAGGTAGCTGATCAGTTGCTCTATCGTGGTGGCAAGTGGAATGTCTGAAAACTTTTGGATCGTATCTCTGAAGCCAGACACGGCATCAGTCGATTTTGCATAGAGAAATCGTGGACCTGTTCCTGAGGTAACCTGAGTAGCACCGAGCATGAGAAATCAGCATCGATCATGCTTCCGTGCTCAGTGTAGATTATAACACGGGATATGCGTACCGAATGTAAAGCACAAACCAGACTTCCTCGACCAATAAATTCCCCGTGATGACCGAGTGCGAGATGCGCATGCGTTGACATGGCCTCGTAACTCAAGTCATCGAGGGGCTCGGTATCATCCTGCTTCGCTAAAGGATCGTCAGGGTGTAACGAGTATTCTGGCAGCTGCTCGTGTGGGGGCACACGGGGTAAAGGACCAAAGATGTATGGAGAAGAAATGTGGTAGGGATTCTCCCTGGCTTTGGATGACGCTCGAGAAGTCGATACTGTGGATGAAGAATCGAAGGAAGGAGCGGTGGAGGATGAATGCCGGTATCGATTCGATTCCTCGACTTCAAGCTCAAGTGCCACGATTCTAGTCCTAAGTTCTGCGACGAGTTCAGAATCGCTGGATATGCTTGCGTCACGGGGAGCAGTTGCGCCCACTGGCGGCCGTGCAGGAGGCGGCCTTGCAACTGGAACAGTTTCCCATCGACAGAGATGCGCAACTCCTCTTGTTACGCATAGGGAACAAGGGTGATTTCTATCACATTTCTAAAAAGTTTATACAGCATAAACAGGATAGATCAGTGTGTGGCGCCTCTCTAAGCATATTCATCTGAACTGACCTGTCGCCGTTTGGTGCATTCGACGCAGCTCAAACGCAAGCGTCGTCGAGTCTTTTTCTCTTTTGTTGGAGTCGGCTGTTCGTCATTTGATAGTACAGAGGTAGAACGTTCCATGAGCTGAATTGATATGTATATGGTTGGATGAGAAGGTCAGAGGAAAGAAAAGTCCTGCCTGACAATTGACAGGGTTAGCCGAAGTGCAGGTAGAGCGCGCTCTGTGTGAATGAATGAGATGATGGAAGCATAGTAGATAGTTAGGTTCATATATAAACCAAGTCTCATGCATTGTTGGGTTCAACCGGTGCCCTGTGGACTATTTTGACAGCTTGTACAGGGGGTCTTAATGGACGAAATCAATTGGACCACCACGTCCAGATGGAGTCTTTCAATTATGAATCATATCTTTACACCGGGTTTTTACTCATTTTAGGAGGTTCATCTGACAGAAATCACCAACATCCCCGCAGACCGAGATATCCTTTGTTGGCAATATATATACGACTATAATCTGTCGATCCGCTCAGATGGTGCAATTATATACATAGAATCTTGAAAATCAACTTTAGCACGGCAGTCAACATCACTCTTCTGTCCAAAACACCACTCCGGTCTAACCGGTGCGCGCACAGGTCTTGATGGTTGATAGAAAGATGCGTTGAATGTTTTTGGATAAAAATCTATACTCTATTTATACATTAAGCAGCCTTTTACAGCCTTGCCATACCGTAAAACTTACAGCATTCATAGGAACTACTTTAAGATAACCAAGACTTAGACCAATATAAAACCCTCGCCAACCTGACGTACGCCAAATCGTAGTAACCGTTTCACCCCAATTGAGCCAGCGATCTGGCCTTGTAATTCCGCCCACCTGCATTCGACGACGGATCACTTCAAATGGGTAAGAGGCTGTTTGACCAATGGCACCCGATACAGCTCCTATAGCAAGATCTGCCATTGGTGTGGGAGGTCGATGTCCTGCCTTGGAAAGGGGCAGGAAATAGGATCGCAGGAAACCCCAACTGAGAAATGAGACGCCCGCATACGGTACCATCCCAATTAATGTGACGCTGAACCCACGGTAGAACTTTAAGATTGGGAATTGGTTCAAAGAGTTTGGAACTGATCCTTGCATCCCGGTGCCCTCCTGGTAAATGAATCTGGCTGCGCGTAGGAATGAAGGTCGGGAAACGTTGTTCGTGCCCTTGTTTTCAACTGTCGTTTGAAAAGCCATGCGCACGCGGATCAACTCTAGCGGATAGGTGACTAATACAGACATAGTTCCTGCGGTATTCTCAATTATGAAGACCTTGGAGCAACTCAGAAGAATGAATGTCATACCAGAGATAGCACCTGCAAGAAAACGTCGGAAGTTGGTTTCCTTTTCGTGAGTTGGCATCAATATCTACAGATCATGTCAGAAGCTGAATTAAACCGAATTAGCTAGGGACTGACGTAGTGAACTTGGTCGTATGCCATGAATTTAATGGCGGCATAGGGAAATATACGCAAAAGGGTTGCCGAATGCCCTTGAAAGAGGCCTCGGGTACCATTCTGTCTGTAAATTTCTTTACCTGCACGAAGTGCTCCGCTCCAAGAACCTATTTTACATGAACTAATCAGCTCCGAGTCAACCCGCAAGTGCGATAAGATATACCTGCATATTTTTGAAAGTCTGGGTTTGAAGCTTGGAACAGGATTTTTACCCTGTCCAAGGGTGCGACAACTGTCTTTGCCTGGGTACAACAAAATGAGAAATTTGATGCAATAGCTGTACAGAGTAGAAATACAGAAAGCAGGACACTTACCACACAACCCGCTATCCCACCTGCAAGACCAGACCGGGTGATGTACTGTAAAGACTGCTTGTCTGGTTTCGTATCTGTATCATTTGGACTCATTCGCAGAGCTGGGAGGTCATAAAGAGGTTCTGTATGTGGTGTTAGGGAAGAAAAGTTGTGGAAGGTGGTGAAGAGAAGGCCTTACACGGTATGATATCCTCCCAGATGGCGATGAGAAATGAATAAACGACGGCTCTGACAATTCTGTTCTGCTCAAGTTCCGTATCCGGCATTCTCGGCAATTTCCTGCCGTCACTAACCAATTACACCGCACGCGTTATCTTTCTTCCTTCCCCGCACTCACAGGCACTCACTCATGTCTACAAAAGCCAAGGAAAAGGACCAAAAGACCCCTGTATTGAAAGGTCAAGATGGTACATATCTAATTCAACGATATTCTATCATCTATCCGGGCGCCCTATTGATAATATTCTATCAGCTGAAGACAAGATCTTGAATTATATGAAACAAGTATAGATTTCTTCAAAACATTTGAAAACACTGAGACTTGTTCTTGGGATCTGACTTGAATCTCCATTCAGTGCAATCGACCATACGGCGCGGTTGATGTGGCAGCCAATCTGAAAGGCGCTGTTCCAAAGGCTGCAACTCAAAAGATACTTGTGGCTCTTGCTGAAAAGGGCGATCTAATTCAAAAAACTTATGGTGACATCTAAAAGACTGATAGTCATTTATTTGTGCTCCTGGACTGAGGATCTATTTATTTATTTTTGCAAAGGGAAAACAACATTCTTTGTTTACAACCAACACAAGCTTCCAGCGCTACCGAACGAGAAAATAACTGAGCTAAAGACAGAACTTGGCCATGTGGAAGAAAGCAACAAAACTCTGGCAGCTAAAATCAAAGCACTCGCAGGAGGTCTAAAATTGTTGATATATGCGCTCCGTTCATGACTAGTTGACTGGCTGTGCATTCAAACAGAACTGGCCATCATTCGGACAACACTTACGAATGATGATATCGTCAAACAAACAAGCGAGATGGAGGCCTCTGTTCGCCGTCTCATATTTTCTCATTGCGTGGAAACTGTATGACTTATTTGTCAAACACTTTTTACAGATTTCTCGAATGAGGTCTACGCTTGAACCTCTCCGCTCTGGAGCGCCACCTATATCTGCGGAAGAATTGAAGAAACTTGTCGCTGAAGTAAATAAATGGCGAAGTGAATGGGTTCATCGGCGGAAGGTTTTTATAACGTAGGTTTTCTCATGAAATTTGTTTTTGGAGCAAAAGTCTAAGAGTTTGATATAAAAAATTAGGTTCTGGCAACTTGCCACGGACTCATTAGTTCCTCAAGAAGCTAAGGAACTTGAAGAAGAACTTGGAATAGAAAAGGACAGTTCTGAACATTTAAGTCTTGAAAAGAAAGACTTTATTCAAAAGATAAATGTTCTAAAGCGTAAATCGGTTAGATAGTCAAGGGTAATAGCTTTAGATAGTAATAAAGACCAAACAAGTGGCTGTGTGATTATGCCGAGGTTTGTGTGTCAAATGGTTTGGTGCGGCAAAGACGTGCTTACATTGTCACCCAGCTCACTCAACTCACCTCTAGCTCTCCCCGGAGTCCAATCTCCGTTCAACCCTCGACTCTTCCTCTCTTCCTCTCCCCCATTCTCATTGTCTTTCTAGGACCAAACCTCCTCCACTTTTTCTTTATATTCTTCTCTGTTATATTCTTATTATGTCTTCTCAGACTCCAGTAAGTATTTAATCTTCATTCTAAGCACCAAGCAGCACTCATGTTCACCGCAATGCCCGCCAACAGATTCGTAGGAAATTGGTCATTGTTGGCGATGGCATGTCCTTGTTTTATCATAAAGCTCCCCTCTTGCTCAACTCAGCATTCATTGTATATACAGGTGCTTGTGGAAAGACTTCGCTCTTGTGCGCTTTCGCCCTTGGAGAGTTCCCAAAAGACTACGTACGTCTTGAAACAATCTCCCATGTGTGATCTTAGAAACTCACAATCCGCAACAGCAACCAAGTACATGTTATCAATACCAATATTGTCTACAGTCTCACTCAATCCTGTCACACTAGCCGTTTTTGATAACTATGTTGCTGAAATTCGGTTGGACGAGAAACCTGTCCAATTAGCCTTGTGGGACACGGCGTATGTTGCTTTCTCTTTCATGCGCCATCCCTGTATTTTCTTAACCCAACTATTTCTCCCGATCCTTTCAGTGGTCAGGAGGAATACGAGGTTAGTCTCGTTTCTTCTCGGTGTCCCACTCTGTTGACTAACATGCTCACGACAGCGTTTGCGACCCATGTCCTATTCAAAATCCCATGTTATTCTCATTGCATTCGCTCTTGATACGCCCGACTCCCTAGATAACGTTACAACAAAGGTTTTATTAATCCCTTCCCCCATCCTTAGTCAATCTACTGACCACTGTTCTACCTCCCCAGTGGAACGAAGAGGTCCGGAGTATTTGCGGGCCCACGATTCCAGTAATTCTTGTCGGCTGCAAAGCTGATCTTCGACCATCAATAGACCACCCTGACACCCCCGATAATCCTTGCCCATGGGTTACTCGTGCAAAGGGAGAAAGGGTTGCTAACGCCATCGGTGCTCGGGCATATAAAGAATGCTCTGCCCTAAAAATAGAGGGTGTCGACGATGTCTTTGAGACTGCCACTCGAGCTAGCATGCTAATGCGGAACGGCGTTCCTGGCCACAGTCCCTCGGAAGCCGTAGAAAGCAAGCACCATCGAAGAAGAAGCAGCGGCAAGGCCACCATCACCGAAAAAGAGGAAGGACGCAATTGGGCTTGCTGTGTTGTTTGCTGAGCCCTGCACCCTTTTTTTCTCTTACTCGAGACCTCGCCATTGTCGTCGTCATGCTTGCATGTACTGCTTTCCTCCTTGCAACCACTTTCGTCGGTATATTTTTGCACATCTTTCGTCTTCATCTTCTCACCCATGGACTATTATTGGAAGCCGTTTATCCTTCCATATATTTACGCTCTTTTAACACCTGTTTTCCTATATCTTGATTTATAACCTAGTTTTTCCCTATGATTTCCAGGAGCATAGACACTGTTCTTTTGAGGGAATTTTACCTACCTTCATTTTACCAACACCTCCCTTCCCACTGCATCTTGTATAACTGCTATCCTGTTACTCTGGAATCTATCACTTTCTCCTCACCACTTCTCCAATCTCATAACTACACAACTGATCTTTCTCTCTTCGTCTTACCTCGCTGTGGCGCTCTTCGAATATTCGGGTTAGTGACATTACCTCCCGTTCCGCGTGCTCATTACTATGTGGATAACCAGAAATGACCTCAGCTCAATTAAGATGTTGACCAGAAAATGATGTCATGTGTCATAAGGTCGTCTTTCTCGGCCTTGCTTCCAACTCGCTTATTCCGTGCTTACCGCAGGGTCAGCATTGCGAATTAGACCAGAAAGGAAATTGATCTGATTTTTTCAATTTTCAACAAATACATGACTTGTTGACGACGTCATTATTGGAAAAAGATATCTGGATTCTGGACCTTGTCAAGCATCAGGAAATTGAATGTTATGCTGTTCAGACCATCCCGGATTATATATATACGATTTCACGTCAAATAGCTAAAGTTCACAAACGTTTCCGTATGAGTCAAATTGTTCGAGATAAGGGTGAAAAGGGAGATTGCAATGAACAAGACTACGTTTACAAAGTTGCGGGCGGGGATTCGACTCCACTTCAAACATACTTTAGCCTTAACCGTTACCTGCTGCTTCTCATAGGTTCAGAATTTTCTTCTCCCGGCAGTCGGGCATCATGAAGAGGACTTACTAGCCACGTAAAAGGAAGGATCTGGAAGGAGATCCCTCTTCTCGTCGTTCACTGTTCAAGGTCATGAGGCCAAGTTCGATGTGAGCACAAAATAGACACCCTTGCCTTTTGTCCGTAGCCACTCCATGCGTGAGGGGTAACGGCATTATCAGCAGTCGACTCTATCTGTGATTATTGATGAATGGGCGCTGAGCGCTAAATCATTCATTTGATGAATTAGTCACGCACCTTCTCCTCGTAGCCACTCCAAGCGTGAGGGGTGACGGCATTGTCGGCGGTAGATTCCCTCTGAGCAAAACAGTGTTAATAGACACTGAAATTACGGTTTGGTAGGATTTCGGCCACAGTTGTGGACCCACCTTCTGTTCGTATCCACTCCAAGCATGTGGGGTCACTGCGTTATCGGCGGTGGAAAGTTCCCGCTAATGGACACATATTGCGTATCAGCTATGCGGCCACCTTCGAATTAACTAGGAAACTCGTGCATACCCTGTAGTTACTCCAAGCCTCAGGTGCGACAGCATTGTCGGCGGTCGAGTCTCTCTATAACATACGTCGCGACATTTTAAATCAGATAGTACGGAGATGGATTCAAATTCCTTCGGCACTCACCCTATATTCGCTCCAGGCCTCAGGAGGAACAGCCTCGTCTGCAGTTGATTCCCTCTACGACGTTTGTTGGTCTCTGACAAATGTTCAAAACGTTCACATCTGCTTGCCTTATAGTTGCTCCAGGCTTCGGGTGGGTCGTTTACCGTGGACTGTCTCTGTTGAAACATATCGTTAATACGGAAAGCTAAACCCAATCAGCATCGTCTCGTACTTTGTAGCCACTCCAAGCTTCAGGAGGAACTGCTTCGTCTGCAGTGGATTCTCTCTATGCGCCCGGGTCAGTGAAACGACAGTGGCTCATTGAAGAGTATTTCGTACTCTATAACCACTCCAAGCCTGTGGGGGGACATCGGCCTTCGACTGGTTCAATAAAGGGAGTCATTAATAAAATAAATAGAAATCACTCACAGTGGACTCCCTCTGTGGGATGTACAGATATCTGTAAGTAAGTTTTGTTCGAACCAAGTGATAACTTACGGCGTTGATATCAGCAGGCGCCGGGGCAGCCTTGACGATATTCGCGAATGACATGGCAATAGCAACGCAGATAGTGAGATACTTCATCTTGATAAACGTTGGTAAATGTTGGATAGCAGTTGTAAAATGGCTGAGTGAGTTGAGGGCTGTTTTTCCCGTCTTATATACATAGCCACCAAAGTCATTTATTCATTCGAACGAATCAAAATATACCTAAGTTGATTACAGGAGGTGAGACAAATTATGAGTTAGCTGTTAGCTGTTTGTCCCTATTCGATTTCATGCAACAGAGTCAGCCGCCCGAGAGAGACATCGTCTCCATCAATGTACCTAAAGCGCCTTTGTAGGGCGACATCGCGAATACTTTGTCGGGCGAAGAAGTGAACCGCCACATACCCCGCTCCTTCCCCCAGTCTAGATCCAGGGCAGCTTCCCTCGAGGACGTTCTATCTTTCTGATTTGGTCCAGAAAAGACACCTCGTGTTGGAAAGGGAAAAGAAATTACACTTACCTTTCAGTCAACTGATCGAAATCGACAAGATGGGCCTCGCCGTTAGCTTGAAAATGCTCGATGGCCCACCAACTCTCGACGCCGAAGCTCAGGTACATCAACCTTTAGTCAGATTCCTGTCTGCATGGCATTAATACGTCTCGAATCCTACCAGGAGGTCTATTGTCATTAGTTCTCTCGGCGATAGGCCTTCTCCCCGTAGAGGTAAATGCAGCAGATCGCCGTTTAAGTTCGAACGACTGTATCTCACCACGTACCATTTTAGTACGAGATTAGACACAAGCGCACACTTCATTGTCAGTTAGACGCAGTCCCTCGAATCGCCATCGTATGCTTTCATTACTTATGTGCTAACACCGCCAGATTCATCGCCATCGTCGGTCAATCGTTCCTGCATTCGACTTCTGTGCAGTGCATTTTGGGTTAGAGTTGCACCTTAATCGAAGGAGTTAGCACTTAGCTTTCGTGTTCAATCAAGAATCGACTTAGCTGACAGAGCATCCTTCGCGGGTTGAGGAGAATATATGTATAGGTCCGCGGTTGACCCCGCTCGAGTTCAGCAACTACCATGAAATCTGAAACCCTATACACGTTTATGCCCCAGGATTCACTCGAGGACCTATCGCTCCTCGAAGGGACGAGTTCTGCTGAAGAATTGGACCAGCCGCAGAGTCGGGTCAATCCTCGAGCGTGGCGAGCTCTCGTGCTCATTGCCAGTATCCAGGCCGTCCTTAACGTTGTCTTGTTGGGCACTAGAGTTGCACTGTATACACACCGGGGGGCAAAGAACCCAATCTTTCCACAGAGGTTTTATTGTGAGTATCGCAGTGCCTCCCTCGGCTTACTGTTCGACTGACTATCCCGTAACAGCACCTGTGGACCACCTCATCGAATATAAAACAGTTGTGTTCCATGAAGGGTTTGGAAAGGATGTTACCATGTACCAGCAGGCGCCGTCTGTCGAGGTCGACCAAGCCTGGGACGACTTATATCAATGTAATCAATTTCTGCTCGAATGCTCAAGCCATACTGATGGGAAATTTCTCCCTAGTTGGTACATCAAGACTCACCAAAGCTGAAGCAATGCGCCTCGAGAATTCGACTTACAGGATCCCCGGAGACGAGGACCACTATGTTGTTCAACTGGATGTTTTCCATCAACTTCATTGCTTGGTCAGTAAGCACAAAACGTTTCTAAATATGTCCAGCGGGGCTAACCGTAGAGGGACTAGAATTTACTTCGGAAGTCTCTTTATCGTGAATACTACACCAATGAGCCCCATCTCCATGTAGTCCATCTCAGTCACTGCGTCGAGAACATCAGACAGACCCTCATGTGTTCGGCAGACGTTACTCCATTGGTGTGGCAATGGGTTGAACGCGTTCAGCAAGTGCGCATAATGGGGAACGTTATACACACCTGCCGTGACTGGGACAAGATACGTGAATGGGGACTAGAACGGCGGTTGGATCACGACATTGACTTTACAGGCTTCCACTGAAACAATGGCAAAAAACCGAACGCTATTTTTGTTGTTGTACACTTTCCCTTTGATGTCGTAATTGTACCTATAATGTCAAATCAAGCATTGTGAACATTGCAAGTTTGCAACACAACAGATTGTTGGGCCACCTGTCAAGCCCAGGCCCTTTGAAAGCCAGACAAAGACTTCTATCGATTCCACACGTTCGGAATAGAGGCCCTGTGCATGCGTCGGTCTTTGAAGCTTGGCCCGTCGCTATTAAGAAGAGTGGCACGAAACGCGTGATCAGGGATAGAGCAGCTATAATAGGTGACATGTCAATAGAACTTGAGCCACAACACTTCCTACCACATACAGTGACGACTTTTTGCTAGTGCACTCCTCCGACAACATAATGCCTTTCCCACTTTCACTGCTACCAACCATCCCAAACAGCTTCGAGAGTATGAAGTAGGTGATTTGTTCTGCATATAACATTGGTATTGACGATACATGTCAGAGCATCCCAGGCACTGCAGTTCCAAAACACGTTTATGAAGGTGCGCAATGGGCCCTTACAACACAGGACCCCACACATCTGACGTTGATCCAATAGAACGCGTTAATTCGCGGTTTAAATCGCGTTCATGAACTCGCATCTAGGGTGAAGCCCGGCTCCAGAGAATGTCGCCAATTCGCAGATTACGTGGGAGTTGTTTGCATGTTACTAGACAACCACATCGAAGGTGACCAGCAACGATCCAGTCAGCCCTGCGTACACTGACTTCGCCCTGCTTTCCGCGACAAATTAGGGGACGAATTCTTCTTGAAGCGGCTCGCTCAGGAAACCAAGGCGCCGTATTCTGTAAACAAAAGTGGAGGGACTGTTCAGGTGGCTTTGAAAGCTATTCGCAGCATGGCAGAAGGGTGGAAAAAGGTACAACATTTAGCATAGGCGCAACAACTGACATCATAACTTACTGGTTTGGCATCTACACAGGATCTCAAGGCCTATCTGTCGACTCGCTTGATCGATGCCCTCGTAGGCATGGACAAGGACATCAATGAGGCTTTACACAAGCAAAGCACGAAATTCAAACCCGAATCTCTTCCTAAGGGTGTCTCTGATGACAAGGTGTTCGAGTTGATTGGAGGTTTGTGTTGTAGCTAAACGAGCGTTCATTGCTTTGACCCTTTTCGCAGAAAACTTAGCTTGGATCGTGACGAAGGTGGACATGAACATGGTACTACCGTAAGTCCAAATGTGTCGGTTAGTTTGCCATTTGCATTGAATACGCTCTTCCAGATACTGCATGTCCCATCACGACATTAAAACTTCTTCCCACTGGCCCACTGCGAATCCTGAGGCCATACAGAAGGAACTGCCCAAGCTTGTGAATGCTCACGCCGAGTGAGTTATAGGTTCCGCTTGACCGATGGTAAAACTGAGAGTTTCATAGGATGTGGAAGCTGGCCCCATTCGACCCATTGTCTAGGAAGGCGATTAAGGCACCTGTGTAGGATGTTCTAGATGGATCGGTGTCTTCGACAACATTTACGACCTTACGACCTTTATGTCCTCTTTGTCTTTTATTCAACCTGTTTGGCTTTAGAATACGTTAATTATACAGTCTGAGATATAGATAGTCCCTGAATGAATAAGATAATGGTTGTCGTGAGTCGGGGATGCGTGATATCGATACAGAGGTTAACACTATACGTCATGGGCTTTCAATTCTTGATGTCAAGTTCATTCCTTCAGTTCCCAACTAACACCACAACCACAACCACTCCCTTTTGCCTGCGGGTTATGTAGGACCTGGAAGCTGCTTCCAATGAGCTCTGTTGCAAAGTCGATGGTAGAACCGTTCAAAAGTGTGAAGGAGACCGCGTCAACGAGGATATTTGAAGGCTTGATAGTAGGGTGAGTGAAATGGCTACATATGTTTGTTAGTTTGTCAGCTCTAGGGCACAAATAGTAGAGTTAAGGACATACTAATCATCTGGTGACTGATGTTTGGCTAACTCCATCTTATATTGATACCCATGACACCCTCCCGATTCTACCGAAACTCTCAATGCAGAGTCTGGATTGTGTTCCCGATTTGCAATATTCATTAGTTGCTAATTAGCAAAGAAATAAATTAGAAGATGGTCAACAACAAGCAAATTTGTGCTCACTTCCGCTGCACGATCTGTAATTTCTAGTTGAACTTGATCTGTGGGTATAAGCTCGACGTCAATTTCCTCCGCCTCGATATATCCGGGCGACGGCGTGGAAAGCACAACTGTCGGCTTTGTAGGCAGTTTGGATGCAAGAGCCGCATAATTGCTAGAAGAGCTCGATAGCCACCTTCTGGAATGGGATGCTGTGGGCCTAACAATAGCATTTCTTGCTTGTCGCGCAAGTGTCCTGGACATGACAGATTTTGCAATCAAAGCACTCCGAAGGCATTGGGACGAAGCCGGGACCTTTAATGCGTGTCTTATAGCAGCCATCTGAGTATGCTATGAATGAGATGACTTCAGCTAGTCGGTTCCGGTTCGTGAAGTGAGGAGAGAGACGAGTTAAGTAGTATTCCTGCGGAAGTGTTGTGCAAGGTGTTGTGCAGACTTAACCTTGGAATATAGAACTGTTGCTGACTAAGCAACTGGTGTGACTTTAGATGACCAGCGGCTTATTAATATTCACGCTCGGAAAAGCTTGTAAGTTGAGAAACGGGGTATACATTACAGTACAGAGGGATGTAGATGCTATACAATGTGTATGATGAAGAAGAAAAAAAAGGATAAGGTACAGTCCGTATTAAGCTACGCGGGCCTACAACTGTGTTGAACAGAATGAATCAACTCCTTCGCGAAAGAGGGAGGATAAAATGAGTGTAGTAAACTGAACTTCGTTATCTGAGTAATGGTCTCTTGGAGGGTTTGCTATGAGCACCAAATTTTGCAGATTTATAATGATTCTACATGTCTGGGTCGCGCGAAAGATAGCATTCAGCGAAACTCCGTCGCAGGAGACATCAATATTGCACGCTTACAGAGAAGGATAGAATGGCAACCATGGATCTGAAAGGGTTGTCATAAAATTGAAGTTAAGCTCAGAAGGATTCGAATAAAGCTTACGGGAAGATGAGCTGGAGGTACCTGGCAGTGTAGCTAAAAGGTCCGCCGTAGAGGAATGCTACCGAAGCAACCAGAGCAACGATAAAGATCACTACAAAGTAAATTTAAGAATATTGGGATAATGCCGTAAAAAAATTCATAACGAGGCAAACGTACACGTGAGTAGCAGAAAGACCCAGGAGCCATCCCTCGTCACCAATTTTAAAAGAGGGCTTGATGACCTGCTATGTCGCACAAACTGCCAATGTCGGAGAAGTGTCAGCCACCAAATCATAGCCTGATTTATCATTTGCAGCGCACTGAGACTATGGATTAGAAATATTGCAATACTTTTTACAAAAAAAGCACCCACCAAATATAGATAGCAACAACAGGAACCCTCTCTGTAGTACACGCTGAACCAAACCCGTAGTCTTGAACCATCAAAACAGCGAGCACCACCATTGCCAAGGTTTTTGACGCGAGTAACCCGCACAAAAAAAACATCATGCGTTTTGATTGTCCATAAAGTGCTAGTACTGCAACAATATTAGAGCTGGACTCACAAGCGATTGAAATCACGCACCCCTCATAGTGAGTTGAAATTCGAGACCAAAAAGCAGAATTATCGCTGTCAAGGACCGGGATCCGAGCCACCACCGACATAGTTTCGGATCAATCGTAGTCACTGCATGTATTCGTGAAACCAGAACCGAGTCTGCGCTGTACCTGCCATCAGCTATTGGAGTAATAAAAAAGAAAAAAAGGTAGCACATCACTGCAATCAATCCTAGGTATCGTGAAATGAAGTATAGAATCTGGGTCGCGAAAGTACTTGACGAGCTGGAGAAAAAGATTACAACGATCCGGCTGATCAATGACAGAGGCAGCTGTACTCACTTCCAGATCGTTGAAACCTCAAAGGGCAATGAAAGGAGCCACTCCCAAGTCAGAATGCTCAAAGCAGAACCTAATGGACGATATTAATCCATGTAAAATCTAATTATATGACGACTTACAACATGTGCACCGAACCACGAACATCGCCCACAAATCCTCGCTGACAAGACCAGCGCCAGGATCCATGATTCCACTGGGCTGCGGAGGATAAGTAAAAAATCAGCACAAACCGTTACTCGAGAATGCCTCTGGCTACGTTCATGATGAAGACAATTTGTGCAGTGCGCTATTATAAGTGGGCCTAAAATGCAGTACTGGGCGACTTCATCACGCATGGCTTGCACACGTTGTGTTATTACGACACCCTAAAATAGACAACACTGACGGTTTGCAGTCATTCGAGGCTATAATCGTCAGCGCAATGGCTCATGGTAGGCCCACGTGTCTAGTGATTATCGAGATGAAGATATAAACAGGGTTCGTTTTCACAACCACCACCAGATATTCTTGAAGTGGAACAGGATATGTGGTAGTGTTCGGTTTGTGTTTATCATGGCAAAAGGCAGATATGATGGGAGGCACCTGTGAGGCCAGGGATTTTACGTCGAACATTGAATGCAATGCAGATGGGGCGGCAAAACATTGGGAAGAACTGAATAGCTGCTAGACCCTTGGCCCCACCGTTCAGAGCTGCCCGCGTTCAGTATTTGAATCACGACCCAGAAATAATGCATCTATTGACAGACACGCAACATTCCAAGTATATTGATCTCTGAAAACCAGTTAGTCCCGACTGCATTGGGGTGGTAATGAGAAGATGCCACACACCATACTCAAAATTTGGTGCAGTTGCACCTAATGTCATGCAGCTAAATTTGAAGAAACTGGCCGTTAGATTGTCTAGAAAGGGATGGTATCTGCTTGAAACCTTTCCGTGGAGTGCTTCGATAGTTCACTTGGACTGTGCTGTATTCAACTTCCTGACTGTTCTTAGAAGCCTCCTGTATTGAAAGTTATGAATTCATAACAAATTATTTGATCCTCAGAAGAAGAGAAATAAAAGCACAAATCGTAACAAAGGCCTTTGAGAATATTCGAATGCCGTATTGCAGCAGTCCAAGTTCAAGCCTAGGCAATCGTCTCTGTGTGACAGCGAGGCACAATTGCTTACGTGATATGTAACACTCGAATTGACTCGTAAAGTAAATTGGCAAAGGTTGTTCATTGCCACCATTGTTGCAGCAATGGAGCCAGCCAAAGTATCCTTCACAGTGCGTAGGCCTACGCCTGTATCACGCGCAGCATCTTCAGGACCAGATTCAGATGCTGGATCATCCTTCAAGGTCCCAACACTTCCACGGCACCTTGTAGATGAATCGACTCCCCTTGGTAGTCCGCTGGCACGGAGCTCAGCGTCTTCTCCTCGACCAAAAACCTCTCAAACATATCACGACTATCACGAACCAGACTCGAGTGATGAGGATGACGTTATACAGGATGAACTAGTCTCTGGTTTTGACAAATTTGGTGTCCAGCGGTGTGTATATCTCCCTGACTATAGATTGCAGTTGTTTCAACTCACAGAAGCCTCTTTGGACGATAATAGGTTGAACGGGGAAAGAAAGAAGGTTGATAAACTTTTGGTCATCCCAGCCTTAAAGAATAAGGATTGGCGGGAGCAGGCGCGCAAACGCAAGGCTCTTCAATACGTACCACCCTCAGCAGCTGCTACAACTGGAGCAGATGGTAGTGTCGGTGGGCTGGGAACCAAAGACACCATAAACTCCGGGCCTATTCTCTCTGGTCTTCAAATTCACAGAAAAGAAACTGTGGCCATGGAAGAGGTTACCGAAACTCGGGATGAGCAGGGCGACATTCAAATGTCAACAAGCGAAGAGTTGTCAGAAGACCAGCGTGCCCTACAAGCGCTTCTTGCTGAGGCCGGTGGAGAAATGCAACATGACGGACCGGTAATCGACATCATTCCTTCTACAATCTCCGAGACCGATGCTCTGAAGCAAGATGTAGAGGAGCTGCCTGATGAAGCTACATTAGATGACTACGCTCGTGTCCCTGTAGCTCAGTTCGGAGCTGCCTTGCTTCGTGGAATGGGATGGAAGGAAGGAACCGCAGCCTCCCGAAAACCTGGAAAGGGACTGGTGGAGCCATACTTGCCGACTGCTCGTCCTGCCCTGTTGGGTATCGGTGCGAAGGAGCAAGAAGTACTGGATGATGGGAGCAAGAATAAAAAGAAATACGTTGATAAACGCTATGTTCCAATCATGAAACAGGAGCGCACCCCCTCTTCCACGAGCTCGTCAAGAGACCGGCGGGACCGTTCTCGTTCACCTCGGCGCGATAGTTCAAGGAGAAATTCCCCCGACCGCTATGGAAGTCGCAAGGACCGCGATGAAGATTCCGATCAGAAAAAACGTCGACACGACGATGATAGTCGTCGCGACCGTGATAGAGAGAGGGATAGGAGCAAATATCACGATTCAGAAAGGCGGACTGGGGAAAGGGATAGGAGGTATGATGGTGATGGAGACAGACGGAAAGATAGAGAAGGAGGGACTGAGCGGGACAGAGACAGAGATAGGTCCTACTCTAATCGAAAGAGGGACCGATCAAGGGAATCTTCTCGTCGTAAAGATTATTGAAACCACTGTTCATTTGACTTGAAAGACCGACTCTTTGCCTGATATTGCTTTAACAGTTGTATGTAGATTAGACTAATTGGATATTGTACAGCTGAAACGCAAAATATAAGGCTCGGGTCTCCAAACGTCACCTACACCTAGCTGTGATCTCGCCATTTGCCTTTGGATACTTTACTCGTTGTACTCCTAGTCTCCATAGGGTCGTCCCAAGCGGCAGAACCTCTCGACCTCGCATACCCATGACTGGCAGCACCGCCCCACTCTGACTCGATATTCTTCTGCTTCGTCACGGGAGTTGTCAAGGAATCGCCGCTAATATTGGAATCTACAGCGTCGTCATCGTAGAATTGCTCTTGTCCACCATAATCCCGTGTATGCATAGATTGTCGATGATTTGGCGGAACTTCAAATCCGGTGGTAGAACCAGAATCGGGTCCGAATTGGTTGTTCTCTGGAGGTACTCCAGCATAACCACCCGGCATACCAAAAGTCGACGCTGGTCTGCTTTCGGGAACAGTACTCATTGGGACTACGCCATGTGACGGCGCAGGACTGTGTCCCCGTCTTGATTCACCGTAGATGGAGCTATTATCCCTGAGAGATGCAGATGCACCTGTTGTTGCTGTTGCTGCTTGAGACTGAAAGGAGACCAGAGGGTGTGTGTAAATAAATTGCTTCACAAACTGCGATGCACTCAGTGAAATGACGAACGGGTGGTATAACAGTTATGTTGGGATTGACTTCTTCCGAGATCTGCGAATATCTGGACAGAGGTGGTCGTATCGACCCTGCATATGAGCCCGCATGACTTGCTCGAGAATGTGGACGATTATCTTGGTTGAAATTCATGGAAGGAGCTTGATGGACAGATGCCTGCCTTTGGGAGACTTCGCTCTGTTTCATCGGCATGAGCTAAGTTTGACAGCTGCTCTTGTATAAATACTCACCACGGAACGTTGATGTTTCATAGATTGAGGAAGGGGGCTTGCGGTATGAATACTAGAGACCTCAGGAATGACGCTCATCCGAGGTGCATGACCAACTGGTTCGTTTATGAGATCATACTGAGAAAATGAGGACGACGACCCTGAATGCCGGCGCTGTCTGTAGACGCTGGTCTGGCTGGAACGAGGATTAGGTATCGATATTGGTTCTTGGCCACTATCGGACAGCGCGGCAGAAGGCGGACGCTCTGGTGTGTTGGCAATATTTTGAAGGTTATGGGGAGGAGGAAGTCGGATCCTATTATCTGCGTCCAGCTGAGGGATTAGATTGTCAGGAGGAACAATAACACTGGGGAAACGAGGCGCAGGAGAGAAGGCCCTGACGCTTATAGAACGGATCTGCTCAGAATGATGAACACTTGGGGTTGCAGAAGGCATCGTTGGAGCAGTTGGTTGGGGTTGCGCAGCTGGGGGCTCGCGCTCAGTGGGTGCACGGCTGGGAACAGGGATGGGAGAGGCACGAGGCAACGTTGGTGCTCTGGATCTTTCACTGGCAGCATAAGACCTTGTTGGGTGTGGCCGTATCTCAGGTTGGGGTGGAATAGGCTGCGGAGGATCGGACAGTAAGCCTGGATCAGAATACTCATCCTCCTCATCCACGTCTTGTTCTGCTCGTTGAAAGGAAGCTTGCGCCTGCATTGCAGCACCCAGGGATAACTCTTGACCACGTTCAAGCCCCTCTTTAAGGCCTAATCTAAATGCTTGGTCCCGAGCTTCGTGAATCAATAGTGCCTCCTGAAGCTGTCGAGCCATCGACCTGTTTTTGGCGGCCTCTTTCTCAGCAGTATATCGCTGACTATCGATGGCTTGTACCACGCCCTGAGCTCGAAAGATTTCAGATTGAGCGTTCTCCAGCTGGACTTTATATAACCTTGAATTCCAGGTCGAATCTGCAAGATGAAACACAGAGGAACACTAAACACCTACTTCAGTTCTTCGTTAGCCCGTGCAGCGTCCTGCAAGGCTTTGAGCCTGGCATTGTTTACAGCCTCCAGGTGGGCCGTCATATCTTCCAGCTTTCTTTCGGCTGCATCTGCTCTTTTGCATTCATATTCTAACTTATCTGTAAGGCTGTCAATTCTGCGCTTAACCTCCTCTGCCAGCAGACTGCTTGCATTGGTTCGAGAACTCCGTGATCGACGACGGTCGTGTAAATTTGGATCTGTGGGTGTGATATCGGTCTCAAAGGTTGTTATAGAATTGAAAGAAGATGTTGAAAGATATCTAGATAGATTATCAATGGAGTGAGGTAGCGGAGGGAGGTCGCGGTCAGAGGATGAAGACATGATTACCGTAAATAACATCAACCGTGCCATGGCCAAATGCAGTCAATTGATGTCCCTGACATCATAAAGCAGATAAAAATAGGAGGAATCAGTTTTCCTCTCCCTCCACCATGCCAGACAATAACTTTTCTGAAAGTTCGGACGAAGGGATTCCAAAAAACGACAACCATAGCGTAGTACACGCTGAGGACATAGGCACCATCTACTTGACTTCGTATTCCCATAAACGAGGGCCACTGGTCCCAACTCCTCATGTCACCTTTGACCTTCGAGCATTACCCAACCCACCCAAAAGCGTGCGCGCACACCAGTCAGGTGTTCACCTTCAGCTTCGGGAATGGCTCTTTTCCAATCCCGAAGTCAGATCTCGCTTCGACACCATTTATGGGAGCATATTGGAGCGGGTGCGAGAGGCAGAAGCCGCAGGAGAGAGGGTGTTGAACGTTGGCATATTTTGCCAAATGGGCAGGCACCGTAGTGTGACCTTTGTTGAGGAACTGGGACGTCGTCGCTTTGATGACTGGTCGGTGAGCATCAACCACCGTGACCTCCACCTGAAACGCTGCAAATTGGGCCATCGAGGCAGGGATAGAACAGATGACTTAGGTTCTGAATAGTGGCAGAGACTTTTTCATCACTGTACGGTACCTGTCTGTGTTCTGGTGTCAAAGTCGTTAAATGCGTCGAAAAGCGTTCATTAGTGTCAGATATCGTTGTGCTGTTAAACTATTGCGGTCATGGATCAATCTTAATCTGTACGTTCGCCTCGGGGAGCATATCTGTCTCTGGATGGACGACTCGGACTTAAACGAGACCCGGAATGTTGTGACAAATAACGAGGCCATTCCTCATTCGAGTCTCCCCCGAAAGGCAAAGAAACGATGGTGGCTAGAATAGGGTGGTGTTAATATTCTGAGAGGCTGCGATTCAAAGTCGCCGTCATTGTTAAGTTACATACCCAGAAAAATCAAGGCCATTAACACCAATCCCAATTCCAACAGCTGAAAAAGCAGTGGCATATCCCCAAACCACATGTTCTGCCTAACAGCCTTGAAATATGCTATTGCGTCCATCGGAATGGCATAAATATGCAGAATGTCGCCGTTGTTTTAAGTACAATTAAAAGTGCACAGTTTTACGTCTTCACTCGACTGGCGAATGGATGCGGCGTCTTTATGTAACAGAATTTGTGGGCGAAATGTATGTATGATTCAGGAGGACCTATATACACAACACAGTGTCTACGGGATAAATGCAAGAATGGCACAAGATCGGTAGGCCCCTATTTACCCAGCATTTATCACAAGGATTGAAAGGGATGCTGTGGTGGTTATTAGAAATGTTGATTGGAAATGTACAAACATGATGATAGTAAGATGATGTCCAGATTGTGAGTCGTAGTATGTTGTAAAAATCGTAGAGAAGAAATGTTATGGAACCTTAAACGATCCATTCATATAATATACGGAGAACACCCCTTTCTTCAGGTGCTTGCTTCCTCGACCCTTCCTCGCTATTGCGCGGTTCTTCTTCGTTATACTCATCTGCCAGCAAATCGATGGTGTCAATATCCACCAGGTCGTGGTATTTCCTGCGCAACACAACAACTTCCGTAGATGCACTTTCCGGAAGGACCAGTGGCGCAGTTCTGCGTTGTTTAACAACAAGCCAGGATGTGAGCATAATGATTATGATGGGGATTTCGATATAGAGAGATACGAAATCCAATGCTGAGAATCTGGGAATAATGGACGACCATCCTTGGACTAAATTATGGTCAGTTTGTGTTAGATATCGAGGAATTATCGTACCCACTTATGATGAGGAGAGAGACTGAAACGACCTAAAGGCAATGGTTTAGTTTCGCCCACATTGACACGACAGGGAAAGGAAGACTGACAACAAAGGGAGGGCCCCAAGGCCAAGTCCAAGAAGCTCGGAATTTGAGTTCATCCAAAGAGCGTCCTTGCTTAATCCAAGCCTTTCTAAACCTCCAACTTGAGAGACCTATAGAAAGCCAAGCAATCTTGAACAAAGTTAACATCTTCCACGTGGATGAATTCCATTGTGGAAGTACAAACCTGGTTGGAAACGCCGACAATGTTTTGCAACCAGCCCCAAAGCTCTCCGCTTCCAATGAAGCTGCTGGCAAAGCATAGCGCACTGATGCTACTTGTCATAAGTAGTGCTGGAATGGGTGTACCAGCGGAAGTAGTCCAGGAGAATATCTTTGGCGCTTGTCTGGGTGTGCTCACAGAGAGGCCTAGCATAACATCGAGCGTTAGAGATCTGCAGGTACTGGAAAGTTTCCAAACAAACCGTAGAGAACTCTGGTACCAGCAAACAGCGCATGGTTACCTGCTGACAAGACTGAACTGAGAACCACTGTATTCATGAAAGACGCCGCTGCAGCTATGTGATGCGACTGAGAGTTAGCCGATGAAGCACCGGGATTGCCAACCACGTACTCGATCCTGCCATCTGGAAGACAATCGTAAAAGGAGATGTTGCTGCTGTTCTATTGGACAAGTTAGGATAGTCCCATGGTACTGTCAAAATCGTGAAGGTCAGGTGAGAATTGACAAAGGCTGATTTTGCCCTCCACTACCGGCCAGCGTACGTACCGTTAAGTCCAATCAACAGAACAGTAAGGATATAGAAGATCATGATTCTATAGCAGAGATCACTATCAGCGATTGTGGCGAATGTAAACTCTCAGTCTAGACGTACCTCCAGAAGACCAACTGGACAACCCGCGGCATGTTTTTCGAAGGGTTCTTGGTCTCACCAGCCGTGATGCCCAAGCTCTCGGTACCACCAACTATTTCAATATTTCAATTATTTTTCTCCTTGACAAGGCAGACAGACGCGCACATGCGAAACTTGCAGTAACAAAAACTCTTGCAAACCCTCCGAAGCCGCCAACGAAAGGTGCTCCAGGGACCTTCCAGTTACTCAAACCAATGAATTTGTGCTCAGTGTTGAATCCTGTATTGACAAAGATGCCAATTATAATGAAACCCAAAACGGTCACAATTTTCAACGATGACAACCAATATTCTGGGGATACAAACGTTTCATGTGAGGTCTTCGAAGTTTTAGGTGATAGGTAAACTCACCGAGCTCTCCGTATCCCCGCACATGGAGTGAGTTCACGCTAACCAAGAAAACCCAAAACACAACACTGACGACCCAAGGATTCCACGTCGTCCAATACGACACTACTAGCTGTGCAGCCGTCAGATCTGATGCAACTGAAACAGCATCGTTAAACCAATAATTCCATGCGAGAGCGAACCCATATGCGGGGGAGAAAAAGCGTGTAGTGTATGCATTGAAGGACCCAGCAACAGGATATTGTGTCGCCATCTCGCCTAGAAGGAGCAGGGTGACGTAGACGATGAATCCGACGATGGTGTAGCATATCAGCATGCTAGCTGGGCCACCCTGGGCCAGAGAGCGTCCTGTACCGAGAAAAAGGCCTGTACCAATAGTCCCTGCAATGGCAATCATTTGAACTTGTCGAGCAGAAAGTCCACGATGAAGTCCTTTTGGTGTGTCACTCTCATTTCTCTCATAGCCTTCAGGAAGTGAGGAAGGAGGAAGGAGAGGATCTCTTTCTGTCGGTGCAGAATGAGAGGTCGAGGCAGTCGTGTTAAATGGTGAACTCATAGTGTAAGCAAGACTCGGAATACTTGTTCTATGATGGATAAGGATCCATGTACGAGCTCGTTGGTGAGAAACAAGGACGAAGAGCGGGAGGGGCTTAATTTAGCACGTAATAGAGTTGAGGGTGTCATCAAAGATGCTGAATGGCGATGAAATGACGCTAGACCCAAGCGGGCCTCATGTTAATATCCGATTTGGGAAACCTCTCCATTTTGAATCAATTATGTCCAACAAATAGCTATAAAAATGTCCGCGTATGAAGAAAAGTCAAAGGGGTACTTGCTGCCTATGAAGGGGTATTTGCTGACATATATAGATATACACAACTCAACTACCCATTAGATGCGAATATATATATATTGTACCATATAAATCCTTGCGTTTCCAAAAACAAAAAAGAGGGAAAAAATGAAAGAAAAAAAGTTCAAGACCTTTCTTGTAACGTCCTCATAGGAGTTGTCTCCAACCACCTTCACGGGCTTTCTTGACGAGACGCTTGACCTCTTGCGAACGGGCCCTAGTGGTGACCAGGAGGGTATCGGGCATGTCAACAATAACAAGATCATCAACACCAAGGCAAGCGATGAGCCTGCCGGATCCTGGAACGACGATGCCGCCCGCTACTTGTTCAGTGAGAACTAAACAAGCGGATTAATTAGGATGTAGGAAAAGATATTGGAAACAAGATGCTTACCTAGGTGCGAGTCTCCCAACACACGTGGCTGATTGGCTTCTGCGGGCAAAAGCTCCGCCAACGACGAGAAATCACCAACGTCGTCCCAACCTGAAAGGTCATGAGTCCAAATACCGTAAAGATGATCCACATGGACATACCAAAAGTAGCGGGAACAACTGCTACACGTCCTGCGGCAGCAGCAGGCTCAGCCACAGCATTATCGATAGGGATTTTTTCTAGCTGGGGCCAAACTTCTTCAAGGACTCTCTGACGCTCGATTTCGTTATCCCAAACAGCAGCAATCTCGGTCAGGCCATGGGCGAGGTCAGGGTTGTATCGTTTTAGGAGATCCAACAGGACGCTAGCCTTGGTCACAAACATACCAGCATTCCAGCGGTAGTTACCAGTGCGGATATACTGAGCGGCTGTCTGGGCATCAGGCTTTTCTTTGAAGCTGGACACGATTCTGGCGTTAGGTGCCTGAGGCATGTTAAGATTATCGCCTAGACGTATATACCCAAATCCTGTGGATGGGTGGGATGGGGCGATACCAATAGTGACCAAGTAGTCGTTGCGAGCGACTTGGACAGCTTCTGCAACTGCGGAAAGGAAAGCGTCATCTCCAGAAATCATATGGTCAGCAGCGAAAGAGCCGATAATAGCTTCTGGGTCGCGCTGAACAAGGATAGCTGCTGCAAGACCGATGGCAGCCATGGAATCCTTTGGTCCGGGTTCACAGAAGAGGTTGGTAGGTAGCAAGTCAGGAAGCTGGTCTCTAATGCTCTTGATGTGACTGGGGCCTGCAACAACGGTTGTGCGAGCGGCGGATGTCAAAGGAAGGAGACGATCCCATGTCGCCTGGATGAGAGAACGGCCTTTGAGGGTGACGTCAAGGAGGAACTTTGGATGGTTCTCGCGAGAAAGTGGCCAAAGACGCGTTCCAGCACCTCCAGCGGGAATAACAACATAGAAACCTGGAATATCGCGATTCTCGAAAGGAAAAGCGGCGACAGCATTATCGCCCAAGGGTGATGGTCGGTGGTAGAAAGCAGATGGCGGGGCATCAGGGGCAGATGTAGTAATGGACGGAATGTGATGGTTTAGAAAAGGCGAAAGCTTTGGTCTAAGCTGGGGACTTGGAGGTGCAGGAGTCATGAAACCGGGCGTTCCGTTTCTTGAGTTCCACATGCTGTACTATTCGGGTGGAAACATGCCTGTCAGCACAAGGCAATAAATCGAACGCTATAATAAAATTCCTTGCCTGAATCTCCCTGAACTGACGTTCAAGCGAAGCATTTGCCATCTTCAGTTCTGCACATTCACGTCTGAGTTCAGTGATGTGGTTATTCTATAATGACATGGATCGGCAAACAAGAGAGTAAGGACAGGGGGGTTGACTGACCGAAGTCTGTAGAGCACCAAGAATGGTGGAAAACATTGCCTCTACAGACATATTATTAGAATCTTGTGGAATAATTTTTGGTTGTTGCATGGAGGACAAGGTGTCTGAATGCATTTGTGAGAGAGAGAAGGAAGGAGAGAAAATGTTTGAGCGGGGTCAGCGTGTCACCAATAAATAAATTCCTTGTCAATATTAATACCTATGTTCGGCATCTTCCGGCAAACAGAGTAAATAAATTACTTTACTTATAACCGACAAATTATCGCCTTTCCGATTCTTTTCCTGATATTTTATCATTAACATTGAACGTGTCTTTCATTTTGAATCTTATAATTACATCGACTTGTCCCTGCCTTGAAATCGACTCTTTCAATCGTCATCTTCGTCACTTCCAAATTCAATGGCTTGATACTTCCGTGCCTTTTTATTGGGATTCGCCAAAGATGCTCCTTTCTGTTGTTGTCGGCTCGGCCCCGCGGTTTCTATCAATGTATAAATTCATCACAAACTGTTCACTCAAAGCGGGTAATAATAAAAATGATACTTACTCTCGACGGGTGAGGCTGTCCGTTTCGCAGCCTGCACCTGTGACTTCCGAGACTTGATTTCTTCTGCTGCGGCCTTGGCTTTCCGATCAGCGGCACTCGATGTCCTCCCCAACAACGACGATTTTGGCTGCGAACCGTCGTTACCTGATAAATTGACATCGACATGCTGATCCCCCAGGTGCCCGTGCGCGCTTGATTTGTCCTTCACATCGCCGTTTTCGGTCGCAGACCCAGCTGCACTTGCTCTGGATCTCGGAACATACGCGACCTCCACCGGAGTCGCTTCAGTGCTCGCAGCTGATGGGTACAATTGGCACTTCCTTGACTGGGCCTGCAAAGCAATCTGGAACAAGAAATGAACAAGGTACAAATCATACTTCCGCTCCAGACCTCGAGGCTCCAAGCTTCACGGTGCACACCCACAACTCGTCTGAGCAAGACAAAAGGATGCATTCCATACTTACCTCGATGAACATTTTCGTAGTATATGCGGCGGCCTCAGCGGATGTCATCTCCGTTAGGGCAATATGAATCGGTTTCTTGGATGTTGGCCCAAGTGTTAGCTAGCATTCAAAGGACAATCCCATGACAGACAAAGGGTGTATCATCGTTAATGGAGAGAAGGGATGACAGCTAGTAAAGGAACTACATTACCTTGATTCTCGCACCTTTCTCGGGACTCCAGTCAGAAACGCAGAGTTCACCCTGGATGAACAGCTCCGCCAGTTTTTCGGCAAAGGATTCTAGCAGTTTGTCCGATGATTTAGGTCCCTGTGTATCGTCATACGAAAACAAGGCAAGGTTTGCAAGTTGTCATTGTTGAAGAACGGAATGGTTATGACTGCCACTGAAGGAAAATCGATACTAACTAGTATCTTATGAATATCCTCGTCCACCCAGCTTCCCGACCACCAACGGCCTGCATGACCATTGAGGCCAAGATGAATAGTCCATTTGTCGGAAACTGAAGATATCACAACGAACTTCTCAAGGCCTTGGTAGATCACTTGCATCAATTCATCGAGACAAGAGAAATTGACGAAGGGATCTTCTGATGCCATGACGCGCTACGTTCAGGAAATTATACGACTCAAGGAATTGGTTTGATCAAAAGCCGTTGAAGGGTTGAGAATTGAAATCAGGTGGTTGGTGGTGACTCGGAAGTTGTGCACTCGTGGTTGAACAGAAATAGTAATTCCGGTCTGTTTACGATCAGCAAATGAAGCCCCAAGCCTATGTATGTGGGGATCGGTAACGAAACTCAGTGACGTTTTTGACAGAGTCAGACAGACGGCTTGTTGTGAAAGGCGATGGACATGCAACGTCTGCGTGTTCGGATGACTTACGGTCAACAGGCATTCAGGGGTCAGAAATTGTACATGATGTAATACTGTCCCACGATGACAGACTGTCCCTTCGAATTTCGATACACTTTGCACGTTGTCGACCACTACTCAATATATTCATGTTGGAAATGGACTCGCTATACTTTGGTCTATTCTTTGGATCGATCGCGTTTACAAGGAAATACGTCTATAGGTCGATTTGTGGAGTTGTGGACTGGGCCTATTCAGATGTAAGCATGCGACTCATCGAAATATGGGTAGCCTTAAGCCTGGAGTCAATGGTAAACGAGAAGGCGATTTAAAATGATGACTCGGGAGATCAAATTCTGTAAACAAGAAGCACCCCAATTCCGTTCGGGCATCTGTGAAATGCTCTGGCATATAGTACTACAGGCGGGTACCTACGCGGTAAGCTTAACATTCAACAAAGAAACCAACCTGGAACGCCGTAGTGCGCACAACGACGACATAATAAAAGTTACATATTCAGATCGTTGGACTCATGTAACCAAGTAGTATATCGTACATGACCCCGATAAAGTGAGTTCTTGCGATGCACATTATGCTTAGAATATCTGTCTCTTAGCGCTAATTCATCAATCAAGCGCCTTCGCACTGAATACCTAGGCTGCAATTAACTAGAGACCGGATTGTAAATGGAGACGCCTCTTTGGAAGATGGCGTAGAATTTCTTTCCTACTGGCACAAGACTCGATCATTCTCTACTATCGCCTCCTTTTCAACACCAAACCCTCGGCAACCGAATCGAAAAATGATTAAATGGACTAGCCATTAGTACATGTTATATACGCAAATTAGTAGTGATATGGGTATAAGAGGTATCCCTGGTTACTCTCCACATGCCAGATGAAGAATGTCGAAGATTTTTCGCTTCGCATGCATACACCTAATAGTTTCGTGGTAACGGTGATAGTGGTAGTGGTACAGTGGTTAGGGTGGATGGCACAACCAAGAAAGACCCTCGAGTTCATGTAACAACGAAAGACGTGACGCTGACGTCGGCTGTAGAAACTGGTCTTTAGACAGTGCCACATAGGGATTGTAGTGGTATCCGTTAGGGCGTGTCACACCAAATTACTGGATTGCAGGTTTTGTCGAATGACCAGGTCCTTCACTATATGGGTCGCATATCGATATATGAAGCAGGTCAATGGAAATAGCACCCTAAACGTTTTAAATGACGTACCATTCACGAGGATTTGCTGTGTCGACTTTGCGTCCTATGTCCGAAAAGATGTCTAGTCAGTATAAATATAAAGCCAGCCGTCAAGGTTACACACTGTCATCGATGTGAGGTGACAATAATATACTCGTGGGATAGGGGTGTGTTGCTTGAGTAAAAGACCTGCAGTTATTCGACGGTTAGGTGGGAATACTTTCATGTTGTGGAGACGGGGCGGCCCCACCAAATTTCTTCTTCAAATCTAAGCAGCATGTTCATTGAGGACCTATTGAATCGGCAGCTTTTATTGATCCACTTACATTGTGCGATAGAGTCGTAGTCATTCGGTTTGTCGCGATACGATAATACCCACTCATTAAATTGCACCCCTGCTTGCAGTTTTTCTAATCCCAGTATGAGACCAATTTTACCACGATTGATGATGGCACATACCTTTCAGCAAGTCTATCTTGTTCAGGAACAGCACAATTTGTGTTTCCTTCAGTAACGGATTCGAAATTATCTTTTCCCAGAGCTTAAACGAATCTTCCTGTGGGAGGTCGAACCCATCAGTATCCGTCACAGGCACAATGAATGTGGCTTTTTATTTTATTTCATCCAGGTCCGTGAAATAGAGAATACTCACCAAGCGGTTCACATTCGTGTCTTCTGACAACACCTAAAATTTCCACAGCACTGTTAGCTCGTAATCGGGAAAGAGTAAGATTCGGTGCACCTCATCGAAGCCTGATATTGGAGCTAGAAAGATGATGGCATCCATGTTATCGAAATACGGTGCCCATGCAGCTAGATCAACCATATGTTAAGCGGAGGAGGGTAATAGTTTTAGGTGGGTAGACGAACCACGCTAAAGGAATTACGAGTTTCGTTGGTAAGGTTAGAGACAAATATATCGAACAAGCCTCACCAAGGACCTGGCACCTCCAACATCGTAAATTCTCCAATCATGGCTGACCATGTTTCCTGACTCTTCATCAGGACACAGTTTAGCACTCTAGTCCATCAAACACGCACCCGCTTTGAGCATAAAGCGATGCTCGGAAACGCCCAACGTTTTCAAACGAGCTCTCAGAATATCATCTAGAGAAGTCGTAAGTAGCCATGCCCGAACTATCAAAGACACACAATTACCATCAGTTGGCACATAACGCAGCGCCGTAACCCGTTCTATCGAATCCAGAAAGCTTGGAAGCGCCGCCTCGTTTCAGCGAAGCAAATCACAAGAAGCAAACCGGCTAAAACGACTCACAAGCCAGCCATGGATTCCAAATGAATACGTTGCATGTTCAGTAGTTGGTTCACAACAGGGTCTTTCCACAAGCGCAAGATATCCTCTGAGCACGCGTGAAGAATAACACCGGGATCGTTGGCGTCGTCAAAGTCGATTTGAGCTGCGCTCTCAATGCTGGCTCTGGCAGTAGCTAGAAACCGGCCGAAGGCCCCTTTCCATTGCGCTGTTGAATTGATAGCAATCTCTTTGAACTTTCCGCCGCGTATTCGATAAGGTAAATTTGTAGCTGGGGAAAGATGCGTGGCTTCAAATTCGGCGGATCCTGCAGGTGTCATCTTGCGCAAGAGAGCTTCTTCGACTTGCTGAAGAGGCAACAAGCGCATTCTTAGCTTCAGAAGCTCGGGAGTCACTCTGGGAGTTGAGGGATTCGTTGTTGATTGTCCGTTTCTCCCCTCATAGAGGGACGACGACCGCTCATGTGCATCCGTAATAGTGTCGAGGATAAGTCGAACTGACCGCACAATATTTAGTTGGATAACTGCCCGCCATGAGGCACGTTCGTTCCGGAACGCCTATTGTAGGGATATTCATTCAATGAAGCGAAATCTGGACCCAAAACAGATCACATACCTTTGCTGAGTGAATTAGCTGGAAGTCTAAGGGTTGAATTGGAGCCGAAACAGTGATTTGTTATCAGTTTCCAGTATTCTATCACAGTCACGTTAAGTCGCCACAATGGCCGAAACTCACTCTTCAGTGTAGTGGATTTCCCTGAGTGAGCAAAGTGAACACAGACAATTAAAACAGGGGCGTGTGGGATAAAATACCTGATTCACTTTGACCTTGACAATAAGATTAAACGTCATCAAATGTACCATTAAGTAGAGTTGGAGAAACACACCCAGAAGCAAGACTCGAACACATCTTGGGGCCTTTTTGTTTTCCAACCTTTGTCTGTTGATTTCCTCATCGATAGCATCAGACCGCTTCTTTTCCTCGAGCTGGATAGCGATACGAGCCTCTCTCTCCTCCTGCGTCTCGTAAATAGAGGGAAGCATGACATTGGTGAGTGGGTCAGAGTCATCACCGTTGAATTCATTGTTAGAACGGCGGCGAAAGAACCCAGGCATATTGGAACAGACACGCGCAGGAGCGTGATCTATGCCAGAAGGATGTGGGAGGGGTGAGAGGGAGGGCAAAACGAGAAACGGAATAGCTGTCAGGTATTAAAGCCAATGACGGATGATTTCAGAGCGGAGGCTTTGCGAGAAACAAGGTTAAGAAGGGGAAGCGGAGCTATCAGTCCAGATGTCATCGAGGGACCAAGTATGGACACGGGTTTACGACAGAAAGATAGAAATTCTCAAGCTGAGTATAGATGGCCAAAGTCAGTTCGATCAGGACAACCAAATGGCAGATCAGAGAGACATTCCCTCCTGACGGCTTCTTTTCATTGCACGCGACTGGTTCCATAGCTTTATGAATAAGATAGTTCCCAGATAAGACAGATTGGCAGCTGTAAACATTTTTTGACGGAGAATCCACAAGAAAACTGAGTATATTGGTAGTTCCACGACCTAAAAAGCTGAAAATCATTAATATTCAAACATGCCTGTCAAAGTTGTACTTTCATATCGAGTTTATTCAGGTTAATCCCAAGAGTGGGGTCTATGAATTCTGATAGACTTTGAATGAAAGCTTGGGTGCGGAGGTGAGGTGGACCAGTATGGCTTGTTGAACACTGTGATTCGAGACAACATCCGTGAGAAAAGGCGCATTTGCGGCTTTTATCTCACAACCCGATGTCTTCTTCCCTTGCAACGTCCATGAAATTGTTTAGATTCTGCTTTTCGTTCTCTAACCTTGGGTAGCTTTTTTCTTCGTTCTATGCACGACACACGTACGTCAAATGTCTTTCAATCATCATCATAGCAGCCGTGTGCAATTTTTCGCTTCTTGCAACATGTGCACGGGTCGTACTTGCACCATCAGTCATCCTTACAGTCTATCAGTGCTCCCTCGGCAACATCTCCTGTCTGCCATGTTCGCATTATTTCTCTGACAGGAATATATACGCGACAATCCGCCGCTCTATTAATTCTAGACGCCAAAACCCATGCTTTGGATGGCCCTTGGACGGCCTTCTTCTGTTTAGTTCCTTGTCCCAAGAAAACCAAGCTTTCTTCTAAAATATGTCTATCTTGCAATGCGTGCAATTATGACTCTTTCATCAAAGGTCAAGAGTGACGGAGCTCTAGATACGCATTTTTCCTTCCGACGCGTCTCACATGTCTTGTTCATCATATCTGTTGCTCGTGGAAGCGAATATCTACGAAACGCTTACAGCCGCACAACTGCTGCTTTTAGACACCTAATTTCCGAGGCGAAAACTTATCTGACTTGGTGCAGATTTTGGCACACACTTTGGGTGAAAGACTCGTTCCCTACATGCTCCTGACTGGCTCTCAGTAAAATATGCCTAGGAAGAGGGTGTGTATGTTTGAGAGCTTTACTTGTTGTACTCCGCCTACCTGCAAGTTTCGTCGAGCATCGAGATTACAACAAAAAGGCAGTGGTGTACGCTAATAACATCCTCTACAGTCTTTTTCGTGGGACGCACGAATTATTTCCTCACTCCACCCTCCTTTGAACATTTTTTGTTTTACTCTGGCACGCTATGTTGTTACTTCTAGTCCTAATCCTTCGCCACTCCGTTCACCAATTGAAGAAGACCCAGGGTTATATATGATTCTAAATGTCCGAGGAAGATATGATTTGCATTATACTGATACATTGGTGATACTAGGCGGTAAAGGTGAAGGATAACTGGCTTTGAAAAGGGCTAAGCATGCTTCTCTGCGCGGACCCGCACATCTTGAGCAGCATTGGCTACTCCCCGGGCCGCTTCTCTCTTCAGACGATCTGCCTCGGTCTCGACATCCGCCCTATTTTCATCAAGCTTGGCTTTCCCTTCATCGACCTTGTTGCGACCCCATCCCAGAGTGCTGAACCATGAATTCTTGGCTTCTTCACCCTTCTCGTCGACGGCGTTTCTGACCGAGCCTGCTTTACTCTCCGTCGTAGATCGAGCTTCGTGGTATAAGTTCTCGGTGGAGTCACGGGCACGGGTCAAACTATCCCTGGCAACTCCTTTCGCGGCATCATACTTGTCTTCCATGTCTTCCTTGATACTCCGACCTTGTGCTCGTGCCTCACGCAAGTTAGCATCGGCTTTGTCTTTGACTGTGTCAATAGCCTCTTTTGACTTGTCCTGTAGCGATATTTAACTTGGACCCCTTTTGGAAAATACGGACGAGACATACCTTGGCTGAATCGTACTTCATTTGACCTTGACGCAGAGCATCCTGAGCACGAGCCTTGCCTGCTTCAATGGCCTCGCTACCCTTCTGCTTAAACTCCTCTTCGTCTGCCTTGGCCTTGCGCCTCAGCTTTTCTTCGTCAGCGGAGAAGAAAGCATAGTACCCGGCACCGACGGTAGCTACACCCAACACGGCGTATAGTAATGTGTTATCGCTTTTCGGAGGAGTTGGTTGGGGTGGGGGTACTTGACTCGGGGGTACTTGGGTCGCCAAACCTTGCTTTCTCTGAAGGAACATGGGCAGGTGAGTATCATTCTCCTAATGCCGATATCGAAAAGACATACCATTGCTGGTGTTGGACGTACAGACCGAGCAGCACGAGCAACCGATTGAACATGTTGAGGGCGAATCATTGTTGGAAGAATGGATGTGTTGGGAAGAGAAGGACAAGATTGGTGAATTTATATGATTTCAGTGGGTGAGGTCGATAGGAATGACGCATTGAGTACATCTTATTCACTCCATGACGTCGTTTGTCTCCTCATTCCCAGTACCACTTGAAACGTCATGTGATGAGACTTTCTGTCAAAAGTCAAGTTCAATCTTATCTCGATCGAGTTATTCGTGTGATGATCAAATTATTTCTTCAATTCACCGCGAACATGCATCATGAGAGTAATGACCGCGTCAAGGTCATCTTGGTAGGAGTAGGGTCTGTTCATTTCCTTATTTTACTTGAATTTCAAATCTCATCTTCACTCTATCAGGGGTGCAACTTGTTCTGGCAAAACAACACTTGCTAAGCATCTCAATCGTCTACTACCTGATAGCGTTATCATCCACCAAGATGTAAGATTCATTGGCCTCTCCCTTGTACCCGGCGTTAATAGCCCTTGATAGGATTTTGCTCCTGTACGTAAACGACCAATGCTTCCTTGCTATTTTACCTACAGACAACCTTTCCAATATATCTGTCTAGCCCCAAGAACTCGTACCCATTCACCCTGTGCACCAGGTTCAGGATTGGGATGCTCCAGCGGGCGCAATATCATGGGATCGTCTTGTTAATTTTCTCAAGGAAATTAAACGAACTGGCGCTATTCCACCTGATCATCGAAGTCACGATCATCTCAACGAACAGAAGGAAATCAGAGTGGATGAAGACGTCCGCCAGAAATGGATTGCTGAATTCGAGAAAATAAAGCAAACCAAGGCTGCTTCTGGAGAAAGGATTATCTGGGGAATAGTTGATGGATTCTTGCTATATTGGCATAAGGTGTGCACAAGCCCGTGTTTTTTGCCCGTACCCCGTCTAAATGGCCACGAACACACCAGGAAGTCATCAATCAATTAGACGTTCGCATAATGCTCCGTGTCCCTCACGACATCCTCAAACAAAGAAGGCACGAGCGACATGGATATCACACTGCAGGTATGATATGTCCACACTTACTCGACCTTCGAGTGCCCCTTGGGGGATGTCAATTGAACATAGACTGACGACCGTTCTCCCTCATTTGCGAAACTATTCCGTGCTTCCTTATTTGCGCCCGCCTCATCTTGTTTCCGTCATTGTCTGCACAATCTTGCTCCCTGGCGCGAATCCATGAATCCGTGGTGTTCGACTGAACCGATTTGGTCTCGTGGAGTTCAATCCGACCCAGAGGGTTCCCTATGGCGCGACCCACCGCAATATTGGGAGAATATTGTATACCCAGCCTATTTAGAGGCTCACCAAGAAGTCTTCGAGAATGGAGATGTGCACAACGGTGAACCCACAGACAAGGTCGAAGGATTGATTCTTTTAGAGAGCTTAAATATCTCGATGACGGATGCAGTTGAGCGGTGTTGCAGTATGCTCAAGGATTACGTCGGCAAGATATAAATATATTTAGAGATATGAACATGATATACCAGTAGTAGGAGACCTGTATCTATTGAAGTGAATCTTATTTCTGGTGTTCGTTTATTTTGCTACCCGGATATTGTTCAAAGGGATCCGTTCGAGCGCCTCCTATTCAGGAGCAGGTGAAATTTGACCAACATGGTCCGATCAAATGAAATCATTTCTGGAGTAAATTCTCCAGGCTGAAATGTGTTTTCTCAAAGGCAATTGGGGAACGCTGATTGGTTCCCCGGATGCGGGGGAAATCCTTCAGTCAAGTCAAGACCTAGAGCGCTCAGAGTCCTGGAATGAATAACATGTAGATCACATCCGGAGTCTTTCTAATGCAAATCGGAAGACATTTAACATTGACTCGAATGATAAATTTTATTCAAAATTTCTTGAGCATTTTCGCAATAGATTATTTCCAGTAAAAACCATATAGAGCAACAAAACGGTCCGTGGTATGGCGTCGGTGTTGGGAGTTAACACCGCAAAGACTGGGAAACTACCACTCTTCCTCCGTCTAGACTTCGGATATGCGGTGTTGTTCGAGATATAGATTGGAAAAGGGTGTAAATAAAATACAAATGTTTTGAGCAAAAACTGTGAAGAGTCGGCCGGGACGTGGTAGTACTGGCCGAGAAAGGATTGAAAATCACATGGGAAAAGACTCGGGACTGGCTAGCCCGTGATAGCCAACCATATAAGACGCTGTTCAGTTCTACCTGGCTCTCTCTCTACCTCTCATCCATCCACCTCCATCCACTCCTGTACTTAACATTAAAATGGCACAAGTCATCGTCGTCGGAGGCGGTCTCGCCGGTCTATCTGCTGCCCACACTCTTCTCGAGCGTGGTGCCAATGTTCTCCTTCTCGATAAGCAGGGGTTTGTTATTACTTTACTCAACATCATCTTTCGACATCTTCTCATAATTATATTAGTTTCATGGGTGGAAACTCTACCAAAGCTACCTCTGGTATCAACGGTGCTGGGACTAACACCCAGCGCGACCTTAAGATTCCTGATAGCGCCCAAATCTTCTTTGAGGACACCAAGAAATCCGTGAGTAACCGGAATGAGTTACTCCTTTTGCATTTATGTTTAACCTTTTGTCTTCATGATTCCAGGCTCGCGACCTAGCTCGTGATGATCTTATCCAGGTTCTTACCGGTCGTTCAGGAGACGCTGTCAACTGGCTCCAGGACAAGTTCGGTCTTGACCTCTCCAAGGTCTCCCGTCTAGGTGGCCACAGCCAACCCCGTACGCACCGTGGTGATGCTCAGTTCCCCGGAATGGTACGGACTCTTTTCCCGCATTATATCCCAATGTTGTATTCACTAGGAATCTTCCCCAGGTTATCACCTACGCCCAGATGGAGCGTCTTGAGGATCTTGCCGTCAGCAACCCTGAACGTGTTAAGATCTTGAAGAAGGCTCGCGTCAGCAAGCTCATCAAGGACGAGTCTGGCGCCGTTATCGGTACTGAGTACCAATACAAGGGCAAGACCGAGACCGCATACGGTTCCGTCATCCTCGCCACTGGTGGTTATGCTGCCGACTTCACTGAAGACTCCCTCCTCAAGAAGCATCGTCCCGAATACTGGGATCTCCCCACTACCAACGGAGAGCACTGCACTGGTGATGGACAGAAGCTCGCCATGCACATCGGTGCCAGCGCCGTCGATCTCGAGAAGGTTCAGGTCCACCCCACAGGTTTGGTTGACCCCAACGAGCCAGACGCTAAAGTCAAGTTCTTGGCTGCTGAGGCCCTCCGTGGTGTTGGCGGTCTCCTCCTCGACAACACTGGCAAGCGTTTCGTTGATGAGCTCCAGCACCGTGACTACGTCACTGGCAAGATTTGGGAGAACAAGAAGGTGAGATCACTGCTGTTAAGCGTTAGGTGTTCGTTTTCTCAATATCGCACTTTCATTAGTACCCCATCCGCCTTGTTCTTAACGGTCAAGCATCCAAGGAGATTGAGTGGCATTGCAAGCACTACGTCGGCCGTGGTCTCATGAAGCGCTTCGACAGTGGAGAGGCTCTTGCTAAGGAGTTCGGTCTCGCCCCTGACGTCCTCAGGAAGACCTTCGATGATTACAACGTCAGCGTCCGCACCCAGAAGGATCCTTTCGGCAAGAAGGTAAATCTTGAAAGACTCCATTTTCTGAAATACATAAATTGATCAATCCTATTACTTAGTTCTTCCAAGGAGAGTGGAAGTTCGACGACTTCTTCCATGTTGCCATCATGACCCCCGTCCTCCACTACACGATGGGTGGTCTCGAGATCGACCCCGAGTCCCGTGTCCTCGATAAGTCTGGCAAGCCCATCCCTGGTCTCTTCGCTGCTGGTGAGGTTGCTGGTGGTGTCCACGGTGCAAACCGTCTTGGTGGATCTTCCCTTCTCGGATGTGTCGTCTTTGGACGTGTCTCTGGTGACTCCGCTGCTGCCTACACCCTCCAGACAACTTCCGCTGCCGTTCAGAAGGCTGGTGGTCGTCTCGGTGCTCTTGCTGGCCAGCTCGGTGGCTCATCAGCTCCTTCACCTGCTGCTGCCCCTGCTGCGGCCGCTCCCGCTGCTAAGGCTGCGTCTGGAGAATACACTCTCGCTGAGGTCGCCAAGCACAACAAGAAGGACGATGTCTGGGTCGTCATTGACGGCCAGGTCCTCGATGTCACTGGTGTAAGTGCCATTTAACTAACTTGATCGTCTTGCAATAATTGACACATTTCTTAACAGTTCCTCGCTGACCACCCCGGAGGCGAGAAGGCCATCCTTTTGTACGCTGGTCGCGATGCCACCGAGGAGTTCAACATGCTTCACGACCCCAAGGTCATCCCCAGATACGCTCCTGACACCGTCATCGGCAAGGTCAAGCCCTAAATGACTGGAATATACCTCTTGGGTTGTGAAAAGTAGAGTTCTCGTCATTGATACACCATAGTTTTTCTGTTTGTTTTAACGCATCATCTTCGTCCGCTTTCTGTTGCATTATCTATTCTATTACCTGGTTTCTTCCATGTTGGGGGTGAACGTGGTCGCTGTACTGTAACACAATATTCAAATATATCAAAGAACCCCCAAATTTACCTCTGTACGGATGAGTTTTATCTGTGTTTTCTCGATATTTCAAGTGGTAAGTATGTTCTGTCATTATGGGACATGAAAACCTCGCATAAGCCGGCTGTTGAACAATGATGTGGCGCATGTTAATCGCATTCTCTTGGCGGAACCACCACGAGCTGCTCTTATAACGAGTGGAACACAGATGATGCAATCATCTATACATCCTCACAGGCTGTCGTCTAATTATAATGGTGCGCTCCCGAAGCTCAAGTGGGAGTTCGTCGAGCTCGTCTTCGTCAGGTTCTTCCAGCAGCGGTGACAGTGCGAACGGTTCCACGTCCAAGAGGGATCGATTGAAATCTGGAATTAAACAACTCATTGGCACTCCTTCATCTCACTCAAAGGACAACGGCAACAGTACACAGCAACACGCCAGCAGCAGCAGCAACAACAATAAATCTGAAGCATTGAAAGCTGCAGGTCAATCCATCCTCCTTGCCGCAGCACAGCGCATTCTACCTTCTACACCCATGACCACCAACAACTACAGTTCTAACGCTCGAACTTCAGAAACGTCGCCTCTCATTGCCGGGGGGAGCAATGGCAACTACCATAATGACTCAGAGAGCCAGGAAGCAAGGGCCGAATCCAACTCGAAGAGCCGCATGATCGTAGGCGGTCTAGTTGCCCTCCTATTCCTAGCTGCCCTTATTCTCTTTGTTGGCTTCGAGGACAAGTTGGCTCCCTATGTTGGACCTTGGATCGGCACTCTTCCCAAGGATCCTCTCCTTGCTGCCAACCTCATCCTCGAAAAGGCACCTGTTATTGTGAGTGGACAACCTTTTTCATCCCCTTGTAAACCAGGGTTTAATCGAGGCTCAACCACCCACTATTTATCTTTTCAGGACGGACATATAGGTATGCGACACTTCTTGTTACGTCGAATTATGACCTGATGTGTATTAGACTTGCCTATCCTTGCGAGGATGAAGTATGCGAACAATGCATCTGCAATTGGCCTAGAGGGCGATTTTATGGGGCATGTAGACATCCCGCGCCTTCGAAAGGGCAAAGTTGGAGGTTTCTTCTGGTTAGTGCCGCCTTTATCTTATCTGTACGGTTGGCTTATGCGAAGGTGGCTGCGTTCAGGTCCACATATGTTCAATGCCCCGACCCAGCCCTAGCAGGCAAGGACTTCATTGGTGCTGATTGGCGTGTACGGTATGGACATACAACATTATGCACTTCAGGTGACGGGCAGCTGAATGCCTGCTCCTTGATCCTGTCAACAGGGACACTTTGGAGCAAATCGACATATCAAAGCTTCTTATTGAGAAGTATCCTGAGGTATTAAATTCTGCTCTAACTAACCTATCAAATCGTCGACTCTCTCTGTGATATAGACCTTCACCCTTGCTTTAACTTCTGAAGATGTTAAAGCCGCCATTGTTCAAGGAAAGATCGCAAGTCTCTTGGGTGTAGAAGGGTACGCCAAAGAAAGCTAAGCTACAGCCTTCACTAATAATGATGTTTATAGAGGTCATCAGCTTGGAAACTCCATCGCGGTCCTTCGTCAATACCAGGCACTAGGAGTGCGCTATGTTACCCTTACTCATACTTGCCACAACGCATTCGCCGATTCCTGTGGCTATCTGCCAGGTATCATTCCCCGCCACCATGGACTCAGCCCGTTGGGTCGGTCCCTCATCTATGAGATGAACCGTCTCGGGGTTCTCGTCGATCTCTCACATACTTCGGACGACACCGCCAGGCAGGCACTAAGGCTTTCCCGGGCTCCAGTTATCTGGTCACATTCGTCTGCACGAGCTGTACACAACGTTCCCCGCAATGTCCCAGATGACGTCCTTGAGCTCGTCGGACTTGGACCTGACAAAACTGATGCTGTTGTGATGGTAAGTAGTCGTCGCTGCCTCGCGTCCTTCCAATGCTGACTCGATTCTTGCTCCGCTTGTTTCAAGGTCAACTTTGCACCATTCTTCGTTGCCGATCCAGGCCTTGCTACAGTCCAAGCTGTCGCTGATCATGTTGAGCATATTGCCACTGTTGCAGGGAAAGAGCAGTGAGTCAAACTATCGGCTCATATACGCCACTGGATTTGACAATGTGATACAGCGTTGGATTAGGAAGTGATTTCGATGGAATTGACGACGTACCTAAGGGCCTAGAAGATGTTTCAAAGTACCCTGCATTGGTGAGTAGTATTTGAATAAGCCGGGCCGTTTTCCCTTTTTCTTTTTGTTAGTTTTCACTCGATCTTCACATATATTTACGGGACTTTCCTTCTCTAGATCGCTGAACTTTACAAGCGCGGCTGGACTAGATACGAACTTGCAGGCCTCACTGGGGCCAACCTGCTCCGTGTTATGGAAGGAGCTGAACGTGTTGCAAAGGAAATGCAAACTAGTCATGCAGTCCCAGCTTATGACATCTACAAGAAGCGCAAGGATATTCCTCGACTGGAGTTGTAATACTTTTCCTCTTGGACCTATTGCTTAGCCTCGGGTTCTTTCGAACCTGAATTTGTATTTTTGTAGCCTTTCCCGAAATTTGATCTCTCTGGCTGTTATGAATCTCGCGCCATTGGCTACCCCAAGATGGTAAACATTGGTAATATTAAGCAGGTAGATGCTGAGGGTAGTTTGAAAATGTCTGATCTACAACTTATCTATGTACTAAACTACAAACGGCAAGCATGCTGACTGTCGAAATAAAGCCGGGTATGGCGGTTTACAATAAAAGAGACGTTATACAGGATTATCTAGGATAAAAAAACAGCCCTGGCAGATCAGGAGAAAATGGATACATGCCGCGCTTAATGTTTCCTCATTAATCAGTTCGTCGAAATAACTGGTTACATGAGCCCTGCATTAGCGATGTCGTTTCTCAGGATAGTTGCTTGAACTGCTTGAAGTGTCTGTCCCGTGGCTTGCGTATCCTGTAGGCAATTTCAGTTCAGCTGGACAGACTGGCCATCTCAGAGCGGACTCACAACAACTGAAGTAAAGTGGGAAATGAAGGTGCTTCCTGGTTTGCGATGATCCATAAAGATACGTTTAAAAACTCGTCTGAACCCTAGAAGAAAGATAGGCCAGCGTTATTCCTTCTAAACGATGGAAATGTAATTGCATGCGCTTACATGTTGACACCGTAGGGAAGTCATTTCCTTTGTCATACTCTGGGATGTATCGTTTTATTTGGACCCCTTGCTCGAGCTTTCTTTTGAGAATGTCGACTTTGTTCATAAACAAAATCTAAAGGTAGTTAATAGGCAGACCTTTGCGTTCGGTGTTTATTTGGGACTTACAATTTGTACTTGGGATAACAGTTCGCTCGAGCATATCGTTTTCCACAGTACGAACGTATCTTCTAGGCGATTTACTCGATTATCTTCAGCCAAAAGCTCGTCAAATGATGATAAAGGGGCCAGGAATATCAAGGCAGTTATATCTCGGAAGTAGGGAATCCAGGCAGCTCTCTGAACGAGCAAGATTTGTTAAGAAGCCATCGCGGTGAGAGAAAGACGCGCTCACAGATGTCCTGATACCTGGAAAACACAGGTTTGACGGTGTAAAAATATATTTCGTTCATGATATCCACATTGCCTTACCAGCGACGTCGTACATGATCCAGTCCAAATTAATACCGCTGGCTGCTTGGGAGTGAGCCGATTGATCAGCTAACAGGAAGAATGAGATGAACAATCTTTCTCACCTCTGTCCAACGTGAAGTGATATTCTTGGACACCAGTTGTTCTTAGCCGTGCACGGACAATATCAGAGTCTGTTGGTTCATAATCGTCAGCCGTAACCCGATCAATGTCATCCAAGAAACTGCAGTGAACAATGTGCTTTGAGGTTAGCAGTAGGAATTATCGAGCATCAGTCTTCACGTACAAGCCTGGCGCGTCGTCTAATTTTAGATGACGACGTTGTAAGATTGATTGGGTGACAGAATCGTTCCACAACCATTGAATATCTTGCCTACAGCTGGCCACGACTTGACAAAGGGTTTGATGAAATAGAGGATCCTTTCCAGATTGTGATTTTTTAACCTGAGCCAAGATACTCTTCCAACCTGAAGAAGACCTAAAAGTAAATTCCTGCACAAGTGCCCTGTTCAACTCTAGGTCCTTCGTGTTTTCTCGTAAGTCTGGGCTCCTGGGGGAAATGTCAACTTCGGTGGTACCAGCCCCGAGGTGTGATTTCAATTCATCCTCTATTCGACGCAGGGGTACCAATCGAAGTAAAACACTTTGGTGTTCTCTGGTAGGCTGCATGTCGGCATCAGCCGAATCCGATCCAAGTCCTGAACGGTCGATGGTGTCTTGGACGGCGGTGACTATAATGTTTACTGTATGCACCAAGTTAAAAAGGATAACAGCTTTCCAGGAATGTCGTTCCTCTGCCCATGCTTTGTGCGCATAGGTTATTTGGAAGTCTGTGATGTAATTATTAAGGTCATTGATCTTTGCGTTGTATGTATATCGAATAAAGTTGCGTACTTTTTATGGTGGTAGATTTACCTACATGTTGTCAGGGTGTCAAGCCATAGAGATGACATATATAATGGAGGGCGTACCACTCATGCTTTGCCCTAGCACTAGAACTTTGACAGCATCTTTCCAACGCTTCATAGATATTTTAGCGGCTTTTAATTCCGCTTCGATACTGCGGCTCCGTTGAATAGCCTCTTGTTCTTTTCTTTCACGAATCTGACGCTCTTCAGGAGTTTCATTGGGAGGAGGAGCCGTCACTATAGCTAGAGGATCGGTTTCTTTGTCGTAGGTGAAGATCATGGCGGGAAATGGGAAAGATGGGCAGTGCAGACGACTGTGAATGCCCATGGAACAGACCTTTTCAGCCGTCCTTTCGAGTATCGTTTGTCCCTGGGTGTCCCAACCATTTCAACATCTGGACAAATTTACATCATGTAGACGGCCGAGATGCACAAGACGGCATTGCTTATAAGCAGCTTTTTTGGGATCGGATACTATCAGACCGCAGGACCAGAAGAAGCCAGTGATTGATAACATAATTGGGGAGTGAAGACGTACCGAAGCACACCATGCTCAATTGCATATGTAGAGCCCTAAAGTATTGTCAGCCTGAAGAGTTCAAAACCTCATTTACTTTGGAGACAGATGTTGAAAGAGCGGCCCGAATCTTGTCTGAATCCTTTCAGCACCGTGCCTTGATTTTGGGTCGATTGCCTTATTCAAGTTATTGCACCCTTGGTCAATTCAATGTAATGAATGCAATTGGATCCCATTCTCATCTATGTGTATATTTTATTCTCCGACGCACATTATTGTTTCGCGCCTTGAGTACATCAGGTTGAGGAATGTATCTGTGCACAGACTGTGTGGATAAACTTCAACAGCTTCTCTCAATTGATCGATGATCATGTCCACCAAGCGGACCGTCCTTTAACACCAAACGGCACCTATCAGAAACACCGCCGATGTTTTCAGCAACAGCTATATTGCGAAATGTCAAGAACTTGCTTAGCTACAGGTTCCGCATTGTTGGCAATTGACACGCCTATTATATACAGGGTGCAATCAAAGTGTGCACCTTTCAGATCTTCGAAAGCTACAACGGACTAGCTGGCTTGGAGTCTTGGGCTGCATCATAGACAAGCACAAATGTCGAGTGAATTCACTACGAAGCGAAATGGAAAAAACTCAGTGTTTAGTGTTTTCATTGAGCAGAGATACCACAAGCTTGTTATTTATTTAGATAATTATTTGACACGACGGAGCTCCGAGAAAATGTTCGAGGGAGAGAAAATATAGATCACAATGCCAGTTCTGATCATTGTTTAGTTGCGAGGGTTTCAAGCAGCCGTAGTGGTGGGGGTGGTGGTTCCGTCGACCACTGCTTCAGAAGTAGTAACGACGGGGGATGCGCTGTGTGGTACATTGCCTTCCCAGCTGGGGTGGAAGATCGGCGAATTGATCGACAATTTCGACCGAGGCAAAGCGCTGTGGGGGACACGATCAGCATCAGAGACTTTGGGAAGGTCTGCTTGAGGGATGGCTGCAGTGGTTGGGGTAGCGCTGTCGGGTTCTTCCATTCCCATCCTCTTTCTGACATGTTCGAATGTCCTCAGTAAACGTCTCCTTGCGCCAAGAGCAGCAACACCCTTTTGCTCCAGGACTTCATCGTTAAGCACAACCATTTCCTGCCAAGTCATGCCGTCAAAGCATTGAGTGTACTTGTGAAGGCGGAGACCACGAAGCCATCCAGGGATATCGTTGAGCATCTCAGGATCGAAGTCCTCTTCCCTGGGCGAGTCCATAGCACTAAGAGGGGTGGCGCTCTGGAGTCCGCTGCTCTTGAGGCCGGCACTCTTCAAACCGCTGCTAGGACGCAAGCCACTGCTACGTAAAGCGCTTGCTGGGTAGCGGGCGCTGGTAGGTGTGCGCCAGCTGGCTGTAGGTGGCGCCTTCTTTCCCTTGGCGGAAGGCTGTGCAAGCGCTGTGGGCTGAACCAATCCGCTCATGACAAGCTGAGCAGCAAGAACCTGAGCCTCAGGAGAAAGCCCAGCGTTAGCGAGCATGTTGAGAGTGTAAGGGTTGATCCCTCCAAAGCCTGGAAGGGCGTTGGTTGAGCTGGCGGCTTTACCCGTAGAGGTGCCTTCCTTGTCCTTCTGGTAAAGAGGGATCAAGGGAGTGCCAACCAAGTTGGACAGATTGGCAGCATTTGGAGCACTTTCACCACTAAGGCGGTTGAGCGCGGCCTGGGCGAGAAGGGTTTGATGACTCTGTTCATCGATGGCGGACTCCTTCGCGGTAATGGGAGTTGGAGTAACAGGAGAATCGAGATCAGGAAGGTTCAAGCTGGGTGGGCGGACGAGTTTGCTAAGCTTGGGCTTTCCAGATTTCTCAGCGCTGTCGACTGGTGGAGTCTCTGGAGCAACTGCATCGGCAGTTTGATATTAGCTCATGATGTAGCGCAGCAGATTGCAATTTACCTGCTACAGGGGCCGGTAACACGGTACCTGTGGCCTTGGTTTCTTCAGGCGAGATCTTCTGTTGGGCAACCGCAGCGATGAATTTGAGTTGTTGTTGGGTCAAGTTTTGGACAAGCGAGTAGACTGAGGCTGTTTTCTCGGATTCGGTGAGGATAGCAAACCCTTTTGTGCAAAGATTACAAGTTAGCAGGAGTAGCGCCAATCGTGTAGATACATACATACATTTCTCGATAGTGGCAAGCTCTTCTCTGAACTTTACATCGGAATTGGCCCTAGATATATCGCTCTACAAGTCAATGGATAAGTAAAGTTTTAAACAATGATACAATCAATGTCGACACTTACGAGGACCGCTTCATACTTCTGGAAATCCTTGATCCAGCGGTCAAAACCTTCGAGTGTAGGCTGAGTGGCGGGAGTCGTGGACGCTCCATTTGCTTGACCAGAAGCCGGAGCAACAGTGTTCGCGACATCTGCAATGGCAGAACCGGAACTCTGAGGAGTACTTTCAATGGTCGACATTGTTGGGAGATTTCTTGTGGGTGAGGATGGGATGGGGTACCAGGGACAAGGATCCAGCTGTCCAACTCCTCAGTTTTATGATATGCGCCCGCAACAGATCAGGGAATTGTTGATGAACCGAGTCCATAGCAACGCTGTACAGTCCTGGGAGGCCCGGGTTCACCGCTCTCGGCAATTGAATGTTCATCAAATCCTCTTACATCAATCATTTTTACCATAATAAATACAAAAGTATCTCGTTTTCCTATCTGATTTTCATTTCCACTGCATGTGGAGGAGCGTGTTATGTACTAGTGCAAAAGTCTTATAGTCTAGAAATTCGTAATAGAATAGGGTGTAGACGATTGGGGGGAATCGATGGACATATGATTCAACCTCTGTCGTATCAGAGGACGAGTCGTGTTGAAAGCTTGTTTTACCTGACCATATCAAGTGGGTTCGTACAGGTTCAGCCCGAGATGAGATTCCTTTGTCATAGGGATTAGACTAGACCTGAGCAAATCGAGTGCAGTTCTGCCCTAGGCTGATGATCTTCTGAAACAAAAAGCGCAGTGAGCTTCAAGATAAAAATAATCCAAGCTTCCGAGGATGTTGTGATGGCATCAGAGGTAATGTTCGCCGCACCACCTTACAATACTTCTCCAGATAATACGGCGACTTGATGGACCATTGGTGGTTTGGGCAAGGCCGAGTAGAAGCAACATCTGAAACGCATTGATTGAAGATCCTCGCTAAAGTTATGAGGGCACATCTTGCACAGGATGCAGTTCAATGATCAACTACAGACACTGAAAAATGTGTGCAAAGCTTTAAGCCTTTAAACATTAGTTTTGCGTGTGGTGGATCTGGGTCTTGTTGCAAGGGTTCAAGTCAATTGATGATAGTAGTACAAGACAGGGAAAACGTGAAGCATCAGTAATGGACGTGCAATCGTTGGCTTTGAAATGAGATTAGATTAAGGTAAGATAAACAGGAAAGCATTGAGTCGTACCTGGTGGTAAAGAGATAGTAAGCAGTTCCGAAACAAGTGAAGCAACCCATGACCAAGAGTAAAAGCAGGAGTGACAGACTGCCATTTGAGTTTTGTACCCGTCGACCGCGTCTAGCAGGAGATGGCTTTTCCGATTCAGCTTGTAATAACATGGGGATGGGTGGCTGCTTTGGTGCTCTCATTCTGTAGTCGCCTTTCTCTAATGAAATCGAGGGTGAAGCAGCAACATGGTGTGATGACTTTGGAACTCTGAAGGGTATCATTCTATAAAAAAGTAAGTAAGAATTAGTAAATAATTGAACTTTGTTGACTAACCTTGTTGTATATTTAATAAATGGTGGTACATTAGATCATAAGTAAGTCTGGTAATGTCAACATTCAAGTTGTCGTCGTTCAAGATTCAATTGTGGGAACACACTCTCGCTTAACGGGCCGTGAACCCGTCTCACCCGGCCTCCCCAACAATGAACTTGGCGCTTGCTGGAACCTCAAGTTTTGTGCTTCGAGCTCTTCATCATCCACTGGACATGCGACAGACAGTTGCCGCTCCAATTATACACACATCAAAGCTGCTTTTATCGAGGGCTAGGCATAAATCAACGGTTTCTTGCTCTTTGTTGAGATCTCATTTTCACTCACATACTGCTACAACCGTGACTGCCCCACCATTGGCCTTTGTCTTCGATATTGTGGGTCGAAAAGAAACCGTTGAATAGACCTACCTTCTGAGAATCAACTGGCTTGACTTCTAGGATGGCGTTCTGATTCGTGGTCCAAATGTACTTCCTGCAGCTAAACGAGCACTTGATATCCTGGATGGCGACAACCCATTCCAAAGGTATTCAGTTGAAATTCTACCAAATTGGAAATATGTTACATGGGCTTACATATGACGACTCCTTGAAGGAAAATACCCTATCTTCTGGTATGTCTGTAAGCGAACGTAAGACTGTCTGGGTGTTCTGACTCTTTGGCAGTTGACAAATGGAGGGGGAATTGGTGAAACAGAACGCGCGCAGAAATTAAGCAAACAACTTGGCCGGCCAGCAAGTTATCGAAACATAGTTTTAAATCATTGATGCAAACCATTCATTGTCAGATCAGCCCGGACCATTATCTTCAGGCTCATACGATTCTGAAGAAATACGCCCATGAATACCATGACAAACCTGTTCTCGTTCTCGGTGGAAAGCTGGACGTTGTCCGCAATGTCGCAAAGCAGTAGGTTCGCCTCAATCTTAGAGAACGTCAGACTCACAACCCGTTTCTTCAGATACGGCTATGAAAGGGCATTCACCACATTGGATGTTCTAGCATGGAACCCTGCGTAAGCCCAGATGATTTGCGAAATCCCTCGAGAATGGCCACTAATGCGCGCGATAAAGTGTTTGGCCACTTCATACTCTGTCTCCCCAAGAACGGACTGTCGCACAGGTTTTACCCGTTCTATTTCCTACTTGTACCTTCTAACGATAGCTTTCAAGCCTGTGGACTTTTCATCAACGCCTATATCTGCTATCTTTGTTTATCACGACCCCCGAAATTGGGCATTGGATGGTAAGCTGTGTTTTTTGACGGCTCATTGCCTGATGTGTAGCTACCGCTTACTGTCGACGAAATGTAGTTCAGGTTGCTTGCGACGTCATCCAGTCAGGTGGAATAGTTGGAGGGCCCCCTATCGCATTGTCGTCGCAAACCAACCCTGTCAAGCTGGTTTTCTGTAACCCGGATCTAATTTGGAGGTCTGACTTTGATAGACCCAGGATTGGGCAAGGTGCTTTTAAAGTCGCATTTCAAGCGGTATTCAAGGTTGGTTGATGTGCTAGCATCCTCATGTCTGTGTCGTCGTCCTGATAACTCCGTTCGTACAGGCTTTGACCGGAGAGGAGTACCCCTATGTGCAATACGGTAAACCCACGCTCGAGACCTATAACTTCGCCAAACAGATCCTTCAAGATCAGTTACAGCACATGTACCACGGACAAAGTCAACCACCGAGTGTGTGCGTAATTCAGAACCATGACAAGTTTGAGAAGTATTATTAATTGCTTTAAAATCACAGGTACATGGTCGGAGGTAAGCAAATGCTCATTAACATTTCTGAAAATAGTATTTGTGACTAAACTCTTCATCGAAAGATAATCCAGAATCGGGTATTACACGAATATGCTCAAACCGGCTTTCATGTTAACTGACCATCTGCTTAGATATCGCCGGTGCTAACGCTGCACAATGGCACTCCGTACTTGTGAAAACCGGGGTTTACGATACAGCAAATGGACCCCCGACACACCCACCAACTCATTTCGCAGACGACGTAGAGGGTGCTGTGGAGTGGGCGATCCGACGAGAATATCATAAATTCCGGGCGGGTTTATGATGTATGGATAAACCAAGCTATCATGCCGATATAATTTAGATATAGACATTTGCCCTACACGAGTTTCCTTGTCGAATTCTTCTTTGCTACACGACTTCTAGATTAGTGTAAAAATACAGACTAACTAAAGTTTAACGAATCAACCAGAGACCAAATGATCTAGGAAGACCTTGTGCCTTACAACACCAAGCAACAGTGTATGACCAAATTTAGACCATTGTAAACATGAGCGTCTTTTCTTGCGGTTGTCTACTCACCACTGTCACCTTCCTAGAATAATGCTGGCGGACTGATACTCTTATGCTTCCTTCACCCGTACACGCAAAATACCAACGCAAAACTCGAAGTTTTGTGTCTAGATCCCCAAGGAAACACATCTTGGAGTCTTTGAGACAGCGTTCGCGAATTACGAACCTTGGGCTATATCTACTTGTCGCGTTTGCAGCTATATCATTCTTTCTCAATCTATCTCATTGGACTTCTCTCCATCTACCGAATCATGGTCTGCAATATGCATCAAAACTTCTTCTCGCCTTTCCTCGACCTATAACACGAAACAAGATCAACCACCTCATCATGGTTCCGTGCCATTCCATTTGGAAAGGGTCAGACTCGTGGAACAAAGACGTAGATTGGTTATTAGAGTCCTATCAGCAAAAGGACAAATCTAGACTGAATGCATTCTTTCAGCATATAAAAAAGGGGTGAATGAGATCTGTTACATTCCCTGAACAAAAGATTGACTGTATTACTTGATCATAGGACAGAACTGGCCAACAATGACCCAGAGTCATTACTCATATTCTCCGGGTAGCTTGAACTATCTCACATTGAACAACACGTTTTCCTTACTTACAGGATCATTTTAATTTGTTAGAGGTCAGACCAAATCAACCTCGACGGGCACAGAAGGCGAATCGTACCTTCGCCTGGCACATGCTGCAGATCTCCTTCTCAGTCAAACACCGCCCTTCGAGCGTGCAACAAGCGAAAATTTTGCGCTAGACTCATACCAGAACCTTCTTTTTTCAATAGCCCGTTTCCACGAATACACCGGTCGATACCCAGAGCGCGTCACTGTCGTCGGATACGAGTTTAAGCGTGCACGTTTCGAGAATCTGCATAGGCAGGCACTTCGCTGGCCTCAGGACAAGTTTGCATACATAGGTGTAGACCCAGATACCACGGACGGTTCAAGTCCTAGTCATGTTCAAGGAGAGGTATGGGCGATTTATGCAAACGTGCTCTCTTATCAATTAATGTGTTTTCTTCCTATGCCTAGCAACAAAATGGATATATTCCATACAGCCGCGACATGTATGGCTGTCACACAGTGCTTGCTGACAAGCGTCGCCTCCGAAATCCATGGTCAAGATTCCCCCCTTATTATACATCATCTCCGGAGCTGGCCGCTCTCATGGACTGGTGTCCAGACGAAACACAGGGTGGTGCGACAGCGCTTTTCAAAGGCCCACTTCCCTGGGGTGGTCCGATTATCCTCCGAGATTCATAATCCAGTTCCCAACGTCTGTTCATTATTTATTCAGCGACTGAAGGATAACCGGCGGTTGTGTCAATGTTATTTCTAATTCGTCAGTGCTTCGTGTCGGTTGTCGGCAACCTTGAGCGCCTTGCCTTTGCTGGGGTGCTCGGGCGAACATTTTGCTCTTGATTCTCAAGGTTTTTTTGTCGGAAACGCATGGTTGGTTGAAGTCCGCAGCAACCTGAGTATTTTTAATCAAAGATATTCACATTTTCGCGCTGTCATGGCAAGAATTAGCTATCCATCCAAAAGTCCAGTTGTTGATACTTTCTGACCCGAACCTGAATACAATTAAAATTACAGAAAGATTTAGCTATCGAATATATCCTCGAGATCTAATATAGACTTGTACATATTATGTATATTTCTAGGGAAGGTTGTCAGATTTCAAGAATAGATATGCAAAGCAAGTACCCCAATCCTGAACGTCAACATACCTGAACCAAGTTCCATGTCGTAGGGTCATCTACGGCTCCTTCGGGAATAATCCTCAAGTTCAAAGGTACGTGTATGATGATTGAGTCTCACTGTCCGCTCAATTCGTACTTGTACGCTAACATCCTCGGGTACAGATTCTCGACCGAGATCGATATCCGTTTCTGGTCGCGTAAGCTCGTAATGCTGGGTCGAGCTTTTACGATCGAATTGCGACCTGAAGGCTCTGTTCACATCTCGGGCCGAAGTGACGTTCTTTGTAACTGTAATAGCAGCGTCGTAGCTTTCCTCGGCGCGCCGTTCTCGAGAGGCGTCTGATGCGGCGTGCGGTAGTCAGTAACAATCAAGTAATATGATGTGCAAACAATAAAGTGGCCGTGGAGCCGCGACCAAGCGCAGGTTTGCACTGCATTGACGGTTTTCGTAGAAACAGGGTTGGGAGGCGAACATACCGTAAAGATGGATCAAAAGCCGTTGGGACATTATCCACGAGACGCAGTATGCCAGGGATGATCTAGATGGGGTATCAGTACACGCTCTCGAGGAAAATAATTCAATATACGCACCCCGCGGTCTGAGAAAAACAGGACACGTTTTGTCACGGTGACGGTGGTCAGGATAGATGGCTCGATGAAACGCATATGTAGAACTGACTAACCTGAATTTCTGCACTTGTACGGTATAGAACCAAGTTCAAAATATTCGCAGCTATGGAAAATATCCATCAGTAACCAACTATATTGAACTTTGACATGTATGAATTCATATTTACCCGTGAGCACGACGAGGTATCCAAGGCCATCATACAGCATCCTACATGTCATGTACATATCATTACCAAACCCCTCTCGACATAGATGGTTGGAAGGGACGACCTACATTCGCGTGAGCTTGGTCATTCTATTAACGGGATAGATCAGAAACACGCGAGAAAAAAAGGGTAGCTGAAGCCCTTACACGGAGCTTGTAGTCTTGAGCTTGTACTTCAATAGATACCACACGGACGTCCCTGTGGTAAGGACATCATAGATGATTGCGATGGCATAGAAGATCCAAGCACCAAGCACTTTGACGGGGTTAAAGGCACGACAACTATTCCCGTAATGATAAGCATACATAGGGACTTCCAAAATATTGAGCTCACTTGTCCTGTGATCAAGGACCATGTCAGCTTTAACATTTAACTCCAGAATTAAAACGCACATGGCCCAATGCATCACCAATTTGCGCTATTAACGCCTCCTCTTCAGTATTCTGGCTATATTAAATGTTAGCAATGGCGAGGACGTACGTTCTCTACCATATAAAGTGGTCACCCATTGCAGCTGTTCACGAATACTGCTTAACGCTTCATTTACCAAAGTATAGGAACCGAGAGGGCGCTTACAATCGTTGCCGTGAAATACAAGGCCAAAGTGCACCAGCCGACATATTTTGATCTCCTCGATAGGTTAAAGGCACTGCGCGAGAAAACCGAGCTTATTAGTGATGGAATTCGGGTATGACAGATGTCGTTTGGAAGAAATATGACGCAGAGACTCACCGCACTCCCAGGATGGCCTGTGAAACCATGGCCTGTAATACTGTTATGAAGAGAGATCAAGATTGAAATGTAGGTCATAGGAGCCATTTTTCGTAACAGTTCCCACCTTTGAAGGATGGAGGCACCAGATAGAACTGATTACATGTTTTTTGGGTAAATCCGCCGTAGAAGAAACCCACCTAAGATCCGTTGCAGTCAGCTATCCACATCTTGCGGTTAAGGGGGGGGCACCAAATAATGATGCAGAGAAGAAGTACATACACTGCTGACGGTCAAGGTGCAGATGCTCATAAATCTGTGGATGATATTCGTATCCTGCGTCAAATTGAGCCAGAAGCGGGACCCACCGAAGAAGGATAAATAAGATGAAGGAGATGCTGAGAGTTTATCAATTTTAGCCATGATCTCTCTCTCTGGGTCGTTGTCAAATCAAGGCAGAACTCACGTCACTCTTCGAGGCCGCCAATGCTCTTTGTAAAATCGAAAGGTAGTAGGTTGAGTTTCCAGATAGCTGTTCGAACCCCGGAGGATTTCACCAAGAAGGTGGATCGAGAAGAACAGTGACGATGCACGATAGGGAGCACATGTTGCTTCAGTCAGCGGTTCTGAGCTTCTTTCCACAGCATCTGGGGAGCTGTTTAAGCTCAAGACTCACTCGTAAAGTGCTACTGCAATTGACGTGATGCGCAAGTAGGCAGCGACGGTGTAGGCGTCTTGTGGGGTGCTCATCACTGGGATAAGATGAGTAGTAACAGCTCAAGGGTATATGTGGTCCAGAGTAATCGTCGTCAATAACTTTGAGCAGTGCACATTTACAATGATGAAGTTAAGGCGGCGCAGAATGTTGGGTTAGCATCAAGCATGATCATGAAACAAAGGATTGAATCCTTTGTCAGGGTGGCCGTGTTCTATTCGAAGCCGTTCCGATGTTAGGTCGTGGGGAATAGTTGATGGAAATTATGACGGTTGCATGTGGACCATGGTAGGAGTGTATTTAGTGGAGATCGGATGTCAGCCTGTAAAACTGCCAAGTGTCGACTACTGCTGGCGCCTTGCAGTGTGCAATATAATTTGGGAATTGAGCGGCCTTGGTAGCCTGGGACTTGTGATGTCTATGTAGTGTTTCATCGTTAAACAGGTGATTAAGAGACCAGACCCAATCTATAAAACCCTGTTCATGTCAGAAAAACAAAAACAAAAAAAAACGAAAAAAGGTTGATAAATATCTCAGTAAATCTAATCAAGTCAGTTCCAGTTCAATATGACCAGTTTTGGAGGATAAATAGTAGCGGAATCAGATCGTGTCCTGTATGTCGTAGTTGAATTGAATTGGACCCAAAAGAAGAGGAAAAAGGCAATTTTTGATGGTGACACCCAATCCCACGTGCCCGATGGGTGGCTCTTGTCATCTTCTCACGTAAACTGTGCCGATCCGAAAAAAACCCGCTCTTGACTGATTACAGGTAAAGAGTCATCTCAACCTTGACACAAGCCTCCCAATCTCAACCTTAGCCTACCTCAACAATCGTCAAGGAACGACAAAATCACCACTATTCTCATGATCTGCCATCCGTCAAACGCTCTTCCAGGAACAACATATCATTCGTTGGCGTATGTACTGCGCGGGTCGCATGGTCTATATTTATAGAATATAGAGTTTCGGAGGCTTGAGCCTTCCTCAAACAGCTTGCGGCCAATGTTCCCAAAACGAAAGAAAAAAAAGAGAAGTTGCCTTCTGAGCCGACTTCAAGTCCCATGTTTCAGCAAGCTGTGCCATTATTAATATCACTCACTATGTAGGTACATCATCCGATGCTTCCGGGATAGGTAAGCATTGCACCACCCAACCCCATCTCCTCAGCTGCAGCAGCCATAACAACAACATCCCAGTGCCTTCGTTAGGTCTGTAGAAACCTGCTACAGAGGAATTAAGACAACAAAGGCAATAATAATAAAAAAGAAAGATCTCAACGTTCCTATAGGAATGTCAAGCAAGAAGGAAAACTTTCCGATACTTTAGTACGAAATTAACAATGATTATACTAGAGAATACTGCGACGAAATATAAACAGAATATATGGGATGCCCAATGTGTATGTGTCCATGCCGAAGGGGAACAATTAGAATGATGTATAAGGCGAAGAAAGGCGTCTATGAGCGGACTGTAAAAAGAACCGAAGCTGTCATTAGTGAAATGAAGAGATGGCAGGAAAAAAGGGGGCACGATCGAGAAAGGGTATGTGCACTCACAAGAATTATAAGTCATATGTAATTGAACCATTCCAGTCCAAGTTGTGCGTCTACGATTGCGCTCATATTCACTGCTGGTAGAATACATTTCAGTACTGTGGGCGTCGGTAAGGCCGAGGTCAGCGGCCATTTTGCTCGCCATTGCGTAGTAATTCCGGAACCCTGGATCAACGCCTTCAAGTCAATTCGGTTCGAAGCTCAAAGTCTGAATAGAAACGCACCAGGAAGGCGATGATGATTGTGTTCAAACCAGCACACAAGCATGAGAGAATGTAGGGTATCCAAAGAAGGGGTGTGGACGACGGAACTCAACAGATTCTAAGGGTTGAAGTGTCAGTCGTCGTGTGTTATGTACGGGCGGTGATGTGCTTGAAGCAACCGACCTTGGCGATGTCTATGTAATTCTCTGCGACATTGTGGAGATCACGAGCGGTAAGTTCGGGCAGATGAGAGTGCCTTATCAATTTAGGGTTAGACCAGGTGCAATATTTTAAAAAAAATCCGAGGGAGTTAACGTACTTTACTGCCATGGCGGCGATACAATTGGCGAGAACAGCAGACAGAGTGTGTTCCCAAAAGTCGGCAAGAACGTCTTGATAAGTTAGGAAAGCAAATTCTGAACCGTGGTGCTGGAAAAATAGCTGGATAAAAGTTGGCATCAATTGTGGGTGGGGCCGTTGATGACTCTCATCGAATAAATGGAGTGCGCGTTGGTCGGGTTGGTAAGAGTTGCGTGTATTAGTTGGATATTGTAAGATTTGGGGGGACTGAGGATACGGATAGGATGGGACACCATTACTTCTGGTGGACGACAGAGAAGCGGAGTGTCTAAGTCAACATAAGATTCGAAAGAGTTTGAAAATACGTGTATATAAAATGACATACTTGTGAGACGCACCCATTACCTGACGAGAGTCGGGATATGGAGCATAACGAACTGAATTTTCTATATCTGCGGAGACCATACCGCTTGCTTTGGGAGAATGAGAGTTGGATCGAGGATCGGATTGAGAAGAGAGTGAAGGACTGGATGAACCTGACGCCACCGAAAAGGCATCAAGTGCTGCATGGGGCTCTGGCCTACGGAGAAATGTTAGAATTTGACCAAGGGGGAAAAGATATTTTGTCGCGTGGCGTACCTGAGTTCAGAGGCATAAGAGCTCGAGTTAGGACCTGCTATAGCTCTGCTTCTCTCGGCAAAATATCTCTCTCTATCTCTGAAACGACAAGGAATTTTTGCAGCCTTGCAAGCTTCGCATTTTGTTTCTGGTGAAGGTTGAAGACATTTTATCTTCTTCAAACGACTATAGAGATATTAGTGGCGATGAGTAAAATGATTTTAATATTAAAAAAGCAGAGAAAAAATATTAACCAGTTATCACAAGAAGTAACAAGACGAGGACGTTTCTTATGACCAGTAGAGTGTTGAGGGGATTCTATGATGAATTGAAAAGTATCGTCCATGATGATATTGGGAGAGAGAGGGATGACAGATTATGGTAGAGGACGTCTTTTAAAGGAAGTGTTTACACAAACATTCGAAATAATGAGTACGAGGTATTCAACAGATCCGATCGAAATTGCACCTAAATAGATGCAATCATGCTCACAAAAACAAATAAAATTTATTATATATTATTACTTTATGAACTCAAATTTACGTCAACTTTTTTCACTATTTTACTTTTCGCTTATTTTGTACTTTTCCACATGATCATACCCAACGAATTCAAACACAATCCAACGCGTTCGGAACACATCAATCCATCAAGACCCCAGAAAAACTTTTTTTTCCCTTTTCTTTTTTTCTTTTCAGTTGTCAACCTGTTGATTACCCTGTTTAGCTGACAAATTGTTAAGAGTTGTGGATCCCTTTTTGCGCCGTTGTTAAGTAAGTTGTCCTCCATCACCGCAGTCCGTCGCTCCAGGCGCGCGTCTTGGCCCGACGCGTTCCAGGTCATTCACTTGCTCCACGTGCTTTCCCACATCACCGCGGGTTTCTTATGCCGATTCGGAACCCATAGACTCTGCACCCACGCCTGCTCGCCCCGAATTTCTTCAACAAACACCCCTTTAAATTTACTTTAAATCTATACAAAATAATATAATAGTATCTCTTATAAAAAATAAAACAAATCAAACTGACGCATCGTTACTACTTAAGTATGTGCTTAAAACTATTCCCATCATTTATGATTCATCTCTCATTTACAAATGGAGACACAAGTTCGCTCTACGCCGTGACCTCGATGTATAAGTACTCCTCGGCTGCGTCAACGCGTCACGACCTGATGTTAACTGAGCGCGCTCCCTTATCCTTTCTAATTCGACTTCCCAAATATGACTTCTCAATCCCACTGAATTCAAATCTCTATCCTGAAACTACTCGACTTATGCTTTCCACCCTGTCGTCACATTTGATGCGACCGTTCCACTCGCTGTTTCCCCTCCATTACTGAGATCGTGATACCCTGCCTGCCCGCTGTCTCCGGAGGTCCTTTGAAACGAAGCTGCTGCTTCTTCTCTGCAGTCACCGACTCGGTCCATCTGATCTTGTTTCCCTTTACTTAGCAATATATCTGTCGGCCCGCTCTCCTATAAACAACTCGTCAGCTTGCCGCCCGATTATTCACACCTTGAAACCCGAAAAAAACTAATCCATATCAACTTACTTCGTCAACGTTGCCTTCCCTATGAGCAGCTGAAGTTAGTGGTATCCTTTCCTCCTCTTCCATAGAGCCAGTTCTATCTCCAAATGGACCAAGTGACTCGTCCTCATCCAAAATAGGATTGCCATGAGCATCCAGGGGAACAGTCGACTCCATCGACTTGCGATATTTATGGTGTGTGAAGAGCCCAATACCTATTCCTCCGGTCAGTCTCCGCCCGATTCAGTTTCAATACATTCCGCAACTCACCGCATATTGTAATGCTGACTCCGAGAGCATTGACCCAAGTAAGCTTGTCCCCAAAAAACCACGTCGAAATTAGGATTGTCGATACTTCTTTTGCGATCCCGGCTATCGACATCGGCACTACACCTGTCCTCTGAATTATGCTATTCATAGCCGTGTCGGTTAATGTCTCCTTGTTTCCTTTGAAAGTAGCAGTTCAAACGTACTAAAACTCGCTCATCACCATGCAGAACGCAATAACGCCAGGAGCAGTAAGGTAGAATATCGTCGCAAAAATTTGCGAGGCTCCTTTGAAAAATTCGGATCGAAATATCGATGCCCAATTTTCGATAATAGCGCTGACAACCCCCAAAGACAACCCCATACAAGGTGATAGCCAGAAAATTGTAGACGCCGGATTATCCATACCCATCTTTTTATTTTTGAGTAGCACTTGTGTTAAACTCCATCGCAAACCACCGAGAGCACTCGCACTGAGCACGAGAATAAGGCCTTCTAACACAAAATGTGCCTCGGTGGCGACCATGAGGACGACACCGGAGAAAATGAGCAATATAACTGCCACGAGGCGCCATGAAAATACTTCTAGCCGGAATAGAAATGCGAAGAGCAGTACAAAAATAAGAGATGATGACTTGCACATCGCTGAATTCCCGATATTGCCGTGTCATTATCTGTGAAATGCAGAATCTTGGAAGCAAAAACGCACTATAGAATGATAGAGTAATTGTTTTCAGCGAGAGGTTGGATAAGCCAATGTCCATTCCGGTCGCAATGGCAGTAGGTACTGCCTTAGTTCTGTCCATGAATGTTAAAATCTGGTTACAACGACCAGATGTCAGGCGGTATTAACATAGGAGAACAACACACGCGTAATCCTTGCCGGAAGGATTTCCTTTCGACTTGAACTTTTTTGGCCATAGTCTTCGCAACACAGCTGCCATAGAAAACTGCACAAACATGTGCATTGTCGTCACGAAGAGTGGCGCAGGGAACCCGAAATGTGATGCAGAAAACATCCATTTGTTGTATACGGACAAAATGGTGGCAAAGAAGAACCTATATCACAAAAAATAAAGAAATAACAAAGTAAACGAACTTTGTATTGAACAATAAAGGAGAAGCAATTAACCCACCATGAGGCAATAAATAGGGTATTTATGATTGCATTCCTCCACCAAAGGTGCCTCTTTTCTGCTACAGACGCCAAATGGACGCCCTCATTAAGCGAAGTATAGGGTATATCTTGATCATAGGATGTCCTTGAATTAAGAGTAAGGGGTTCTGTCAGCTCCTGCTCGGAGACAGCGGTATTATTATGATGTGTGCGTTCCATGATCCATGAGGATGGAGGTTGGAGGAGAGTGCGGTATTGCAGTGTGGGAATAATTACAGTTGAGTTACAGTCACATAATATTAACATGAAGACGTGGACGCTGTTGTTTGCACTGGAGCCAAGCCGGGGTCATTACTGGTGTCATCACAACGTCCCCTGATAACTGACATTGAAGACACTCAATGCTACACTTCACGATCCTTTCCCGTACTTGCATATAATAGAGTTATCATCATCACTCGTTTGTACCCTTGCGGCACAGGGTTGATAGGAACCAACCACCATTTTTAACAGTGTCCTCACGACGCACTACACAAATCCAAGAGCAAGGCACATAAATCCCATGGTTCAGAAAACCTTCATTGATATCAATTCGACATGTTGTCTTGTGGATGGAGAGCAATTGATTGTAACAAACCATATTGGACAACACACTGCACCGATGATCGATTCATGGCCGACATAAGCCCAGATATATGTATCACTCCAACTCGTGAATACAACCTGTCAAACGACGTGCCCCAGATTTGATTCTTTGAAGGTGCGTCTTGAGGCAGTATGATGTGTACCTTGTACGGATATGTGATGAGCTGCGAGCGGGCGAAGTAAGGCTGAAAAGAAGCACCATAGACAATTTAAAATATGTTCTCAAATCAAACACTCCGCAACATAATTTCAACAGCTTTTGAAAAACTTCTGATGCGCAGGCTGGTTTTTGACGATTCGAACGGTGTCCAGACACCGAAGATTAAACTGCCTTGATGACAAATTGTTGTGGTTTGTAACTCACAACCAAGATAAATATTTGAGTGTCACAGATACTGGTAAGAAATTCAAATAATGGAGCGAATCTCAACCCACTCTTTGGTCCGCCTGCCCGTCAAAATAGGTGTAGGACTCCAGGAACAGGTTCCTGCCGCATCAGAGAGATCTACACCTGTGAACGCTCCACAAGCTTGCTAACGTCACTCATGTCAACCATGGAAACCCGGTGAAACACTAAGTTGGACCCGTTGCCCACCCTCTGGATGATCAAGTGAGATGACGATGACTCCACGGATATAAGAGGGGGTTTTTATCCCGAAAACGCGCTCGTAGGCTTTGGACCGGCATCACTGCCTGACATGGCTTCAGGGTTGGCAGGATTGGTCTTTGAGGGCTCCCTCCTGTTGAGAAAAGAGTGCATAGTTTTGGGGCAATGTCGGTAAAACTTTTCTTGCGTAACCATTTATATGAAAAAATTCACCAAGTTCGCCAGTGATCAAATTGCTTTTGATGCAGGTACTCTCTGAGAAACTCGTCCTTTTTCATCATAGACCGGAACTGAGCATGCTGGAGTAACTCGAGGTGATGTAGAGCATGGGGATAGCTTGGCGAGTATGTAGATCAATGCAGTGCCATATGTGCATAAAAGAAGATGCCTCACTGAATGAAGCGAGCATAGTCCTTTTCTTTGAAGTAGAGAAGGTATCGCAAGAAGTTGATGAAAGCAGGCTGTTCCAGAATATTTTGCTGCGCCAGAGAATGCAGATAGAACGGGTTCGCCAGAGCCTGAACAAATTCGAGTTCGAGTTCAAACTTAGCACGATTGACAGCCTTGGGATCTGAGAGATTGGTTGGTGAGCCAGTACCGTTTGCCGCAGAGTCCATGACTTGTTGGTCCAGAATCAAAGTTGATTTTGATGGGCACATTAAGCGCGTTGTGCTTGTCAGTTGTTTGTTCGTGCTTAAATCACAGGACAATAACATCTTGAGATATTGAATGGACGCGTCACAGGGACCGACTTCTATCTTGAACGCCTAATATCCTCCTACTATATAGCTGTTTATCTTTTCTTCGAAAAATGTCAGTTGATGACGAAACGAGTGGTTGGCAACTCACGGAATCTGATCCAGGTGTATTCACGTAGGTTCTATCGTGAATCCGTTTTTCAAACAACTTTCTTATTGGATTTTACTTTGGCTCGGCGCTCATAAAGCGAGTTGCTAAAATCTTTAGGTGTACCTATGATTGTAGATGACCTATATTCGCTCGATGCGGACTCTTTAGCTGCATTACAACCTCTTCGGGCACTTATCTTTTTGTTCAAATGGATACCCACAACCTCCGGCAGTGAACCCTCCCAGAAGGCTGGAACTAGTGATCCAGACTTTGCCGGATTCTTTGCTCATCAGGTTGTAAACAATGCCTGTGCAACACTGGCCGTGCTAAACGCACTAGGAAACATCCCTTCATTGCCAACGGGTTCTCAACTGGCCGAGTTACTTCAGTTCTCCACGGGAATGGATCCCCAAACACGAGGCTTGGTCATTACAGGTTCTGATTGGCTTCGAGAAATGCACAACGCGTTATCACCACCCAGTGCTTTCTCGTTGGATGGACTCGACCTTCCTAAAAAGACAGAGGACGCTTATCACTTTGTGGTTTACACCCCGATTATGGGTGCTGTATATGAGCTTGATGGACTCCAGCCACATGCCCTCCGGCACGGAGCATTTGAGGAGTCTGGTGAAGGCTGGTTAAAAGTTGCAAGGTTTGTACAGCCTCGCAAGGCCTCGTGTCGGATTGTTTATCTGACTTCTGTCACAGAGAAGCGATTGAAGCTCGTATAAACACTTACCCCGTTGGATCGGTGCGCAGCCTTTTTGATGAATCTTGAGCGCTACCAGTTGTCTTATTAATGACACCCACAGTTGGAATTCAGCCTACTTGCACTGCGGGACGACCCACTGCCCTCATTGCAGACTCAATTAGAACAATGTCAGAGTATCGGGGATTCTGCATCTGCAGGAGATATCCTATCCAAGATCGCGAATGAGAATTCCAAGAGAGAGCGTTGGGCTGTGAGTCTAAATTCTCCCGTTAATCGCGCAGTATTTGTCTTATGTTGTGCTTTTGCAGTTCGAGAATAGCTTGCGTCGACATAACCATGTCGGTTTGGTTCAGGCTTTGCTGCTTGCCCTCGCAAAGTCCGGGAAATTGGCTCCTGCTGAGGAGAGTGCACGAAAAGCTATGAAAGAGAGAATAGAAAGGCAGAAAGCACGTGGAGAGGACATGGACGAAGATTAAGCAACTCAAGGTCGAATCTCGACGACAAATCATTTTCCAAGAGGTGGCCGGTTCTAGACACTCACGATTATGAGTCAACCCCTGCTACTCACTATGCGCGATGGAAAAGTATAATTAGCGGTTATTCTGACACGCACCTACTATATGACCTTTGTATCATACGTCGGGTTCAATCGTAGGGCATATATTGCTTTAACGCACTGTAAGGGTACTATAGCACTTAGAAGCATGCTCGTGTGGTTATCATATCACGCAATTGTTCCATTTTAATGCAATGTCAGACCCGCAGGAAAAGAACATGGGTGCATCGACTGCCTTGCATCCGACTCTCACGAACTAATAGAAGTACGCAACACGATGACCAACCCGACCATTATTGCAGTCATCGCAGCGGGTTCGATGGGTGCCGGCGTTGGGCAGAAACTCGTTGAAGGAGGATATCGGGTTCTTACCAATTTGGACGGCCGCTCAGACGCAACCCATAAACGTGCCACAGAGGCAGGGATGATTGATTCGCCATGGTCGGAGATTGTCCAGAGTGCCGACCTTATCCTCAGCATCATCCCTCCTAGTGATGCAGTTTCATTTGCGAACAAGTTATTGGTAGAGTCGAAGCTTGAACGGAGGACAAACGCCAATCCTTTGGTATTTGCAGATTGCAACGCTGTTAATGTGGACACAACTCAAAACATCGCCGGACTATTTGCCGATACTCTTATTAGCTTTGTGGATGCAAGTATCATAGGTGGCCCACCTTCTGGATCTTACTCCCCAACGATTTATGGGTCGGCAGATCCACAGAATGAGGCAGGACTCCGAAAGTTCCAAAGCTTAATCAGGCAGAGTGGAATTAAAGTGAGGGTATTGGACGGTGTGGGGAATGCAAGCGCATTGAAGATGTCATACGCTGTCAGTTTCTTCAATTGACAACTTGACTTGTAGCTCATGATGTCTATTGACAGGGAATTTCGAAGGGGCTAATTGGATTGTTCGCAACACAGATCCTGGGTATGTGAATTGTGTACCCTACATAAAGTAGAATGACACGTCAAAAAATGCTCAACCTCTTCTCTTGTTTATTAGCTGCTCACAACTCTTCTCCGGCCACGAGCGATGCTTTACTGCAAGAGCTCAGTGAGTCACAACCAGATCTTCTTGCACGAATCAAGAGGTCCATTCCTACAATGATTCCGAAAGCTTATCGATGGATTGGAGAGATGGAGGAAATTGCAGGATTTGTTGGCAGTGATGAGAAAAAGATATTTGAAGGATTTTCAGAACTATTTCGACGAGTGGAGAGGTCAATCGAGGAGAAGAATGAAGACGTTGAAGTATTGAAAGGGTTTGCTAAACGAATCTAATCTAATCATTGGTCAATTAAATGAAATGAAATCGTTGTTGAGCATTACAAGTGCCAATTCTGGGATGACCCTGTCACTAACTGACTCTCCACAACTACCACCACCATTATGTTTTTATAAACCCACAATTTATCAAAAAATTAATCCACATCTTTGCTTATCTTTTGTTCAATTTCTATACCCATTAATTTTCAGTTTCAATTCTCTAGGTCTTTTCTCTTCATTTTCTTGCCATGCCTTTGTCTGTTGCAACAAATATACCTGTCCAACATGGATCTTCTCCACCTTCAGCTAATGGTCTTGTCAGTCCGTCTTCGCCTCCAAGAAGACCACAAAGCGCTACGAATACAGCAAAATCCCCTGTAACTGCTGGGAAGGAGTCTCCAGTACGACCATCTCCCCGTTCCGCTGCTTCGGACGGAGATGACGCGACTTGGGGTGCCAACTTTTGGGTAACGCTCATAGATCCTCAGGTAGCCTTTAAAATGAATCATTACGCGGTGGTTTTTTCTGATTATTTTTATTTTTACTTTTCTAGTCACAGACTCATTTCTTTGCATGTCCAGCTACAGGACAAGTTAGCTGGGATCCACCTGCTGGTACCTTTGTGTGCGTCTTTCTGAAATATTTTCTGACTATCAAACTAACGTACTCGCTATCAGACTACCCCCCAGTGAAGAGGGAGAGTGGTGGGAGCTCGCAGATGAGTCGAGAGGTGGACTACCCTACTACTATCAAACCAAGACTGGGGAAACTGTATGGGAGAGACCTACTGGATTCGTGATACCATTGGGCATTTTACAGGTAATATCAACTGCACTTGCATGATGCAGTCTGCCTGATTTATCTTGTGCATCTTTTACAGAATACCGCTGTGGGTCGTAGGCTGTCCCAAACTACCTTCGATCACTTTGCGAAATATATACCAGCTCACAACCGGGTTTGAAATCATTATATTTGCAACGTAAGATCATCACTGATTCATTGATTTCAGGAATCTATTCACGAACTTCTTGCATCACAAACTAATGGGACCACTAATCCTCGAATAACACGAAGATCTATGTCTGGGGACCATGGCTCTCCAAATCCGCCACCAGTATCGAAGCGACACAATGTCATCAGCGTCCAGCTAACCCCTATACCTGGCTCCCCGAATGCGACTGATGTGTCCACCCCACCCTCGCCATCGTCCTCTCATAAGCGCTCACAGAACTTTGGAATGACTGGCAGCAATGGGCCATCCACGCCCCTTCAACAATCCTCAGGACCTTCTTCTGAGAAGGATATGTTAGGTGGTCAAACCCCGAGTCCAGAGTCCAGTCCTCGGTCGCGATCCAAAACAACATTGTATGCCGCGCCCAAAATAAAGCAAGCGCAGAGCCTTGACGCAGCCATAGAGATTCTCAGCCATCCGCCGTCCGAGAATGGCGATATTTTCAACCAAAGTGGCATGTCTGGCTCCTCACTAGCACCGAGCAGCACCTATGGACACAGCTCGATCTCTGACGATATTCCATCGACCCCCCGTCGCCAGAATCGGGAAATTCCACCGTCCCCTTCCCGTCCTGTACCCGAACCTCCTCAACATCGGCCAACAGTCGGTGGGAAGGGTATCAGCGCTCCAATTTTGAACCATGGTTAGTTTTGTCGGCACAGGGGGCTTTCCCATGTTAATTCATTCTTTTTTTCTTTAGCCGCAACCTTGCAAATGAGCCCAGTTAAGAATCGGGCCACTGGCAAACCAGTTCTCGTGGAGTCAAAAATTCCGGCAAGCCGCGGTTCTATGGCTACTCTGCCATCTGGGTAGGTCATATTCTTTGCTGCTTGTGAACTTGTCTAACAGCGGTTGACCTCAGGGCGTATCCTATTTTACCTCATGACCTTGCGTCGGACATTCAACTGTTCTCAGAGTCGGATTATGCCAGACAGTACTTTTCTACACATCGTACCGGGTTCATATTTCGAAGGCGGGTACCAGTGGCTCAGCTCATGACTTGGCAAAAAGTATGTATCATGGCATTGTGTTCTTTGCCTCATTTCATAATACTTATCGTTCCCTAGACTCCCCTCACTTCGTCCCTACTTGTGATTAACCGGAACCTGCACAAAAATGCCATCAAGGTTTTCAAAGTGATTCAACATATAATGGGTGATCGGGAGCGCGAGAAGCCCGTGAATTTGAGATTACAACCTGACAGTCATGTCTCAATGGTCTCTTCTTTCAACATGTCGTCGACGTCTTTGTCGACCCAAACCCTTGGAATCCTCGAAGAAGAAAGGTGGCTTTTAGGCGAAGGTCTTACACACGGTGAACTGCGGGACGAAATTTACTGCCATGTCATGAAACAGTTGACCGGAAATCCGAGCAAGTCAGTCCAGGGATGGCAATTATACCAAATGGAATCTGACAATGTTTTCTCATAGGGAGAGCATCTTCAAGGGATGGCAGCTTCTCTGTGTTCTTCTAATAACTTTCCCGCCGTCCAAAAACTTTGAGACTTATCTCCGAACATTTATTCAGCAACATACGACACACCAAGAAGGGCGAGTTGATGTCATGGCCAAACATTGCCTCCGTCGATTGGTGATGATTTCGAAGAAAGGCCCAAGGGGGAAACCCCCTAGCATCGCTGAGATCGAGACAGCATCAGTGAGATTTTCTCGTCCCTTTGTCCTTGTTCTCGGTTCTGATTCTCGGCCCCCAGGATGCCGCCTTCAATCCTTCAACCTTCGGCGAATCTCTGGACGCTATTATTCGCCTTCAGGAGCGAAATTATCCCCATCAAAAGATACCAATCATTCTCCCCTTTCTTGCGGACGGTATTCTCGCACTTGGAGGCACGAAGTCGGAAGGTATTTTTCGCGTGCCCGGAGATAACGACTCTGTTTCAGCCCTCAAATTGCGGATCGACCGTGGTTATTACACGCTCGATGGCGTGGATGACCCGCATATTCTCGCATCGCTCTTGAAACTCTGGCTCCGCGAGCTCTGCGATCCTTTGGTTCCCGAAGAACTATACAACGAAGCGATCCAGAACTCGAAAGACCCTGAATCCTGCGTTCAAATCGTAGAAAGGCTACCAACAATTAACCGACGCGTCGTGCTTTTTGTCGTTAGCTTCCTCCAACTATTCTTGGAGGAAAGGACGCAAGCTTTGACAAAGATGACACCTGCAAACTTGGCCTTGGTTATGGCTCCGAACCTTCTACGCTGCAACTCTGACTCGATGGCTGTGGTTTTTACAAATGCCCAGTGAGTAATCTCAATTTATGCATCTTGTGGCTTCGCCTTATTTGCTATAGATATGAGCAGATCTTTGTTTACAACCTGTTGCTACATCTTCGCTGCGATGAAGTGGACAATAATTATAAACCTGTCCATGGCCTGGGTGCGGTTGCAAGTGTCCCTGTGCCCAAAACACCTAGAAACCGCGCTCGTCGCCCGAATCAATAGATTTTGTAATGGTATGCATGTGGCGTGTAGGGATGAATCTCAAACATCCCGACGTTATTTTGGTTGTTATATCTCTTTCGATTTCTTGTTTTATTTCTATACCTCCTTCTTGAAATGGATTACTTCATTTGACTTCATACCTAGGAATATCGTAATAGTAGGAATGTATGTAGTGTCAATAACATCGGTAAAGTGAATATTAGCCGCCGAAAATGGTTGTATTTACTACATATACTTACGAACCCCAACCCCGTTTTGAAGTACTTGCTTTTTTGGATGACGCAAAATCCCAATTGTCGAACGCTGTATCATCATCCCACAACTCGTTTTTCCAGGAGTCCCATGGCTCTTTCTGACCTTTAACAACCATCGTCTCTTCAATCCGCTGAAGGAGTTCCCATGTGCTGGGATCGATGGACTCCTTACTTTGGTTGATGTCGGCCCGCATCCTGTCAACGATTGTACGCGTTTTCGCGTTGACAGGGACTGCATTGACCTTCATTTCCTCTAGTGCTTCCAGGACTCCTCGCATGTCGTGAAAACACGACCAGCGCGTTTCAAGTAGCTCGTTATATGCATCGGTGGAACACCCAAATACGTAAGAAATGATGGATAGATTTTGTGCGTGATTGAATATGGCGAGGGCAAGGTGAGGATCTCGATAGCGTTCCCTGAACGTTTTCATGAGAGCTGCAATCATGTGTGGATACGTGGGCGGTTGCAGTGTTGGTAGTCGAGTTACTTTGCCCTCCTGGGCGGCATCTTTCATCGCCTTTTTCGCCGTTTCTTCAAACGCAATAGACTCCCCAAAAACATTCTCCTGTGCCCATTCCAAAAGTTGTATGTCGTTTTCACATAAGGACATCTGTTCCTTCTTTATATCCAACATTTCTTGAACGGTGGACTCGTCGGTGCTTCGTGTGTTAGGTCGATGCCGGTGCAGTTGCCCAAATATGTCCTGTAATTTGCCTCTTCCTAAACCAAGACGAACCTCATCCTTCTCAGCGGGCTTGTTGTCCAATATTCTGGTCAGCATGTCTGAGAGCAACTTCGTTTCGCGTTTGGTTATAGACTGACGCGGTGCTGCCTGACGTTGGGGTGGGTTTCTGGGTTTCGGTGTTGCATGACGAGGTTCGGGTTTGTCTAGTTCCGCCAGAATTCGGTCCCAGGTATCATCCCCGTTGAAAATTGACTTGGATGATGAGTGTCTATTGAAATTTAGTTGTCTATTGGTCGTATTCATTGGAGATGACGCACATCGTTCGCATATACCCTTGCTTGTAGGCCCATACACGGTTAGGACATGCCACCAAAATGCATGCATATGAAGGTTTTGAGCGCTGGATTGCTAAACGTTATGAGAATATTTTTATATTTCACTTTATCGTTCTGAATGACTTACCTTTAGAAAATGGAACTGCAGCCCTGCAAGAAATTGAAAACATAGTCAAGACGGTGACCAAGGTAAAATGGTAGCTTACTTTCCTTTTGTGGCCTATAGGCTATAGGATGACACTCACATCTTATTCCTCACGTGCTTTATATTGCAGCAACAAGGCTGACACCCCTAAATGTCATGATTTCTGCACAACTGGGAAGATATAACCAGAATATGGCAATGAAGGGCGATCATGCAAGCGCTGGCATTGAATAAAGTTTCGAAGTTAAGCGGAATTCTTGATTTTCGTTACAATATCGGGTACAGTATGTAAACAAGAAGGGAGGGGAAGTGAAAACAAAGTGAGAGAAAAGTACTGAATAAAAGCTAATCCCTTGGTGCCAGACTAATGCGCAGAGGAAGATTCTCTCCCTTTAACTGTTCCCCCTCTAGAGTTGGAATCATAACGAGACATGCTTCTCTTCTAAGTCTCTGTAAGTCTGGGGTTGTGGAAAGCTGGAAGTTGTTGATAATTTCAACTGTGAGTGCGTATACTTCATAAAGTGCGAATCGCCACCCAATGCACGCTCGAACGCCTCCCGCGAATGTCAATCTGAATATGTGTTAGTCATCGAAGGACAGAATCACCGATTCGAAAGCCGTACAAGTTACCGTGAACACCCAAAGCAGGGCCCTTTCTCTCCGTACGCTCAAGCCACCTATCCGGGTTGTAGATGTGAGCGTCTTCGCCAAATAGTTCCGTATTTCTGGAGGCAATAAATTAGACAGTGAGAAAGCGCCTTTAGTGGGACACACCTGTTGTAGGCTGCTATCGATAATATTGTCTTGGTGCCTTTTGGAATCGGTAGCTCAGTTAGTTTTTTGCCATCCGTAGTTATTATAGGCTTCGAAAGTGGCAACACATCGTCATTGACGGCCTGACGGTAGTTATGATAGAGGGCTGGATGGAAACGCATTGATTCCTTGATTACTGCCACCAGGTACCGCATCGATTCAAAGTCATTCGCTGTAAAATCGGCGTCCCCTCTCTCGTGAATGTTTCTTTCGGTTTCTCTAATTTCTTGTCGCAGTTTCTCTTGTATATCAGGGTGCCGAGCGAGCTCCAAAAGAACCCAGCATAACGTGGTCGCACTCGTCTCGTGGCCAGCTAGAAGCAGTGTTCTGTAGAAATAACAACACCTGAGGACCTACAATCACCGAGCAAAGATCGAAAGAATACTAACCGAACTTGTGCCAGCATTTCTTCGTCCGTCAGTCGGGTCGACGCTTTCTCCGAATTATTTGCTTTCACTAACAGAAGATCAATACAATCCCATATGGATTTCGGTAGACAAGTCTACCCACCGAGAAGAGAAAGAACATCCTTGTTGCCTTTTCCCTGCAGGAGTGCCTCCGCCTTTGAGTCGAGAAATTCCTTTGTCATAGCATTTGCCAATTTGGCAGTATGTCGAGCGTGAACGAGATTTCTTGCCTGAGAATACTTGGACATTAAGTTCAGGGCCCAGACCGGCAACAATGTCTGCATGAGGATGGCAGACTTGGGCGGAGATCCAAGAGTATCCGACCTATGACAATTGGCTGAGCGGATGAATTTCGAAGCTGAATTCACTTTCGACCTACATCAGACCAAGGTAAGCCTTCATAAACTCGTTATCCAGGTTTGCCAAGGCGCCAAAGTGACAATCGAATGCGGCTGTATTCAAAGTTAACGATATTTGACTGGGATTCTGAATGGTGACCAACCTTCGCCAATCGAATCCATCGTCGCTCGAGATAGCCAGGAAGCGACATTGAGAACAACAGATTGATCCGGAGAGGCGGCGATAAGATCAGCCCATCTCTCGGTCAGCTAAGGGGGCAATGACCACAGTGTTACTTTGAGAGTGTGTTGGAGCGAAAAGACCGAGTTTACCTGAGCGCTTACGCGTCGAAATATTGGGACAAATGATTTGGACTCGGGTGCTGTTGGAGGCTATTAAAACAGACACGCTGTCAATCACTTGCAAGCGTACCTCCAAAACCCGGGAGCATAACTTTCCGTTGTCGTTTGTGAATTTCACCTGACCTAACCGTCAGCGGAGAAGCGACCTAATGCAACGTGCATAAAAACAGTACCATCCGCCCACAGAAGTCCTCTTCCCATCAGTACCCGCGATATTTCCGTCCGTTCGGGCCATTTAAGAAATCCATAACCTGCAGCAAGTGAGTCCACGACAGTCATGTACAAAGGTCGACATCATCACCTGATGTGTGAAATATATATTGTAGTGCCTTGGGGTCAGAGATGAGCAGACGGTCTTCCTATGTATTTAGGTCAATTACGTGGGTTCACGGGGATGTTATATAAGAGAGAAATAATACCCCAAATGGGCCTTTGACGCGGACAACGTCGCCAAATTTGCTTTGATACTTGAAATCGGGTACCCCCGCCTGGCTCTGAAAGATCTCTGGCAGGTTGCCTGTATGAAGTTCGTGAGTAGCAGCTATCTCGGTTAGTTTTGGCATACACCGACCGAGGAGGAAGGACTCTGGCTCAGGTCCCGGGACATTTGACACGCTGATGCCTGTGGTACGCCGAAGTATCGCGCGAACGAAAGTCAAGAGAGCGACAGCGGCAGGGAGCCCCAGCATGACAACCTATTAGTGAGCATATTAAAACAGGGGAGTGTTATTGAGCTTTGACTTTGATCGACGAGGTAATTTCGTACATTGGGATGAACCGCCCTAGCCCATGACCACCACTGCTGAGCCAAAATTCGATGATGCCACAGAGTATTGGATGAGAAAGTGTCCCACGACATAGGATTATAGAGGTTAAGCAGGGGAATGAGGCAGAGATAATACACAAGCAAGAATAAGCTTTCCTAGAACCAAATGTAGATGGCAGCACGTATAGCGACCACCAAGGAGGGATTGCCTGCTGTTGACAGAATCGAGAATGACAATAAATGGGGTGGAGATGCGGGACTCCCATACTTTATGGGGCGCCATTTAAACGATTTCGATGAACCGCTTCAATTCCTACATGTGACAGACGATGAGGTATGAATTTGGTTGAAGAGTGCATATAAACATCTGGGAATAGCGGCAGCCGGGTTTAGACAATGACCCGATATCATGGCCGGGCTTTAGCTTCTTCATACCTCGATTCACCACTGCCCATGAGCTAAATCGGTTTATCCAAAATCTTCTTCCTAACATGTCGCCCTACACGTGACGGAGATCCTTCGGTTTAATTATATCAACTCGTTTTCTTGAAGCAAACATTGTGGATGGAGCAGCTTGATAGGATTAATTGACATATCCGTGCCGTGTAACCCCTGTCAGGGGAGGAAAATTGAGGTACGCATTCCATAATCACTTTAGATGTGTCGTCATAACGGTTTTGCAAGCTGAACTCAGAACATCTGGGCGATGTACATGTCATAGATCGCTATCGAAGACCATTATTCCGCCGTGCAGGTACTGCAACTGACTGCAACCGTCGACATTGCGGCAAACAGATGCGGTGGCTATTGTCATTGTTGATGGTCGAGCAAAAGTACCAAGAAGCTTCAAGATGGGTGAAGCTCTCGATAAAAGTAATTACCCGATGCGACGATTCCAACCTTTCATTTCGCCCCTCGAGGAGTTTAACGGGAATTATCAAACGCGACCCTTCAATACCTTTGTCAACTCAAGAGTGCTGTGCTTTATAAGGGTCCAAAACATTCAGCTTAACCCCATTTACCAGTCCATCATCCAAAGTTGGCGCAGTACTGGAGCGCGATAACACATTTCTGGAGACAGACGGCATGATTAATGTGGCATATCGCACCGATGTGCCAGACTCACCTTGAAATGGGAAGGAAAGCGGGAAAATAGTTCTGCATTGTAAATGCATCTAAACCACGTCGCCCCACAAGTATGCTGGGCGCGTTGTTGAAGGGAGAACTATTCTAGCGTTCAGACTGTGTTCCATCGGTTCCACTAGAGTGATGACTGAGATGCAACGTCGTTATCCTTCCTGATGGAGAGCAGGAACACTTAAAAATGGTCAGAACGATTAATCAAACGATGTAAGTTTCCAACTTCACCTTTCCTCAAAAATACGCTGAGAAACACGAGACTTGAGATAACATGTGGATGGTCCTGGAGCATGTATATGCGTGCACAGCACAACCCCCCAAGATCCAGGTTTAGTCGAGGGGTCTGCCTCCCAAAACAGACACATTGGCCCAGGCATGTCAGTATTATAAGTATTGCCACCAGATAACCACCAGTCAAATCGTGCGTCGTTTCGACGTGCAAGCTGAACCAGTCAGCGAAACACAATTGGAAACACGAGGCACTCGACGATGCAATTCGGAGTCCATCATGGAATGTTTTTGTGATCATCGTCAGATGTCGAAAGGAGTTGACGTGAAAAAATAAACTCCTTTACTTATAGCCCCAGTGTTGTCTCGACAACTCATAAGGTCAAAGGTTGGACACCAATATTCGAGTTTCGAGGAAAGAAATTCGGAACAGGATCCGACACGGACCGTTCGCGGTCCGCTGTTCTCCTAAGGGCCGCACAAAGCCACATGGGTCTCTGGCCACAAACTGTCCACAAACCAACTAAACCAATATTGCGCCAGTTGCCGAAATTCTCCACTAACACACTCAGCAGGGCGAAAAGAGGACACGGACATGTCGGAAACCACTCACCACGATGCGGCTTTGAACAAACAGGGCAAACAGGGATATGCTTCCACGAAGCAAGAATGCCTGTCATGTCGAATCATTGGGACCAGTGTCCTAGCGGGCACTGGTTCGTACGCGATCTGGCAGTCGAGGGCGTCTGCTCCGGGAACGCCAATGCAAAAGCGAATGTTGGCAGGACTAGGAATAGGTACGCGTCACGCTACGAGCCCGAAGACATGGTCTCATTCTCCCAGTTCTCGTCGTTGGAGGCGTCTTTCGCTGGCGACAGACATCGCAATGTAAGGAAAGTCTACCGTTACTTTGGTCAACATGATGTTCACTTTGAAACAGAAAATATTGTTTATTCTCGCTTAACATATAATCGATGGGTATCTCTTCTAATGGCGATATAAAGCACCTATGAGTGTGTGAAGTTGGCTTTTCTCTTCTCTACAAATGCAGTCATGCCTTTGCGTTATGTTATGTCAATAGATGTAGTAGGTTTATACCTTCAAAACACACACCTTCTTTCTGGTCATTGGTCGCGAAAAGGCCGTGGAAAATTCTTCTCTCGAACCTCAAACCTTCCTGTAATGTCAACTCGTATGCTGTATTGGGAATTATAATTAGCAGCTGTTTTCATTCCCCAACGAATTGTACGTACCAGCATTGACAACTTCTTTGCCTGCCTGAACTGCAATCTGACTCTTGCTGGAAATCTCCTTGGCCATGTTGATTGCCTCCTTCACAACCTCCCCTTCACCTTCACCCACGACCCGGCTGACCATGCCCCAGTCTGACGCTTCTTGGGCAGTGAACTGACGGCCGGTCAAGGTAAGCTCCATGGCGCGGGACTTTCCAATAGCATGGACCAAGCGTTGGGAGCCTCCACCTCCAGGAATAACTCCTAGATTGATTTCAGGCTGCCCAAATTTGGCATTGGGAGCTGCAAGGATGATATCACACATGAGAGCGAGTTCACATCCCCCACCAAGCTATGAGAATTGTTGAGCGGATATGAAATGATATATAAATGTAGACATAGGTCTAATTTACTCACTGCATATCCACTGACGGCTGCGATGAGGGGTTTGCGCAAGTTGGCAATGGCGGTCCAATGCTCAAGGAATTTGTTTTTGAAGACATCCGCATCTAAGATCGAATGAATTAGATTTCGATGAGCTATAAACGAGTGGGATAATGATACTCACATTGTTTATCCTTCATTTCCTTAATATCAGCTCCGGCTGTGGATATCCACGTTAAAGTTTAGAATTACGCGCCCTCAGATGAAGAAACGGAAGAGACATACCTGCGAAAGCACGTTCAGAGCCTGTAAGCACCATCGCTCCAACGGCATCATCAGCGTCAGCCTCTTGCAAGGCCTCATTGAGTTCGTAGAAAAGTGCACGACACAGAGCGTTGAGAGCTTTGGGCCTGTTAAGGGTTACCAGGACCACTGAAGGATCCGGCCGAGAGACGATGATGTGTTCATAGGACTTTTGGTTGGCAGACATGAATCGAACAAAAGTAGTAGATACGGGGGTACGATGAGCAATAGGACTTGCAAAACGCAAGCCTTTTTGAATGATAGCGCGGGGGAAATAGATGGACATTACAAATATAAAAGAGCAGGTCAAGAGCAAGTTGGAGAAGAGATTCGGCGAGCAAAGACTTGTGCTCATATGACACTCCGGTGTTCGGCTACTGCCTTGTTACCCTTTGACCGGTCATCACTAGATTTACACGTTAACTGCGTTAATCATTCAAACACGTATCCTTCTTTACAAAAACGCTTTGCTGGCAATTGTATTTTACTGAGGGAACGGGGTAGCAGATATGAAAGGTAGGATCACAATTCGCTCCCTATCCCACTTCAAGTTAAAATAAAACAAGAAGCAAGTGTACTTGTCATCAGAACCGTCGGGTAAATAGCAAATAAGAGCACCTACAACGCCTGACGTATAGTAAATATCTGTTTCAATGATTGTTCGGGCTTCTTCCAGCGACTGAGCTTTGATCATCAAATGAGAGCCTGCCGCTTGAGGACGTGGACTGCCAACGTCTTTTTCAGTTTGGACAATCATGCCTCCGACCTCTGCGTTACTTTCGGGAATAAGTACTGAGTATTCGGTCATTAGTAACAATGTACTACGCACGAACGACCCCTGCCTCGATAAGAGGTTTGATATTATCAAGATGCGTCGCTCTGACTTGATAGCGTAGGTCTATTGATCCCTCGGTATCGGGTGCATACACGAAGAAATGCTTCAAAGCTGCACTTGTGCTCGATTTAGACATGAACAAACGCGAAGAGACTCGAATGGTTCTTGACGACTTGTGCATACGGGAAAGGCAGATTCCAATTGCAAATTCTAGAATCCAATCACTGGTGTTGACCACGTCGGGCCGAACTTGGAAGAGCGGAAGGGCTCAAGCATAGAAGTTATAGAACAAATGACGAGGATTGCTTGTGAACACTCCCTACTGATTGGAGGAGATTCTTGGGTATAACGAACACGTAGTATGACACGTTCAAGGAATGGGAGTTGCGGCGAAGAAGGGTAGGATAACAATCTTTTCTGGATCCCACTGTGTATGCCCGTTTGTCAGGTAAGGAAAATACGAATGAGGAAGCCACCCACCACGCCTGACGTGTAGTATATATCCTCTTCAATCTTCTTGTGGACACTACGCAGATGTGAGATTATATGAATCAAAAAGGGTAAATAATGTCGCACAATTCGATGTTCTCCGCCTCACAAATGAATGCAGAGCCAACCATATGTTTGGGTGCATCAGGGTTCGTGAGTGCCTCTGGTGTTGTCATCATGCCTCCGACACCTGTTTGAAGAGTTTAGTATGTGTACTGTAGAGAAACACGATAGTTATATGGAACTCAACGGATAAACCCATTGGCGATGCGGTCCTTGGCCGTTTCCAAATGCTTCGATCTGACTGAAAGTCTTTTTTCAAGAGTTCCTGGTTCCGTCTTGTCGGGACAATAAACGAAGAACTTGTGAAGAGTGGGTTGAGTACTTGTAGACATCGTTCTAAATGTGAATGGACGAAAGAAGGATAATCTCTGGAGCATCCTTGCTGCAGTATTTATAAGAGACCACTGGCCCCAATGATTATATTGAGGCCGGTAGGCGGTCCGGGCTCAATTTCAAGCTGACACCCCTGAATTTTGAAGTTTTTGTTTTTAGACTGTTACATTACATTGACTTACCATGCAACTTGAAACTGATCACAGCTATTCGAGCTCGTCCAGTGGCCTTGATATTGACAAATTCAAGTTTCATCCAGAGTTTTCTTCTCCAGATGCAGATGTTATCTTGGCTTCGAAAGAAGCAAAGCTCTACTTTCGAGTTCCAGCCTTTACACTCAAGACAACATCTGGATTCTTTCAGACCATGTTTAGTCTACCCCAGTATGTCCTTTCTTATATGTGTATTCGTCTTTAAGTCATAGAAGACCTATCTTTTCATAGATCTGATTCTGCGCCTCCGAACGTAATCTATCTGGATGAGGATGCAGATATCCTCGAATGTCTACTTCGCATGGTCTGTGGCTTTGCCTTTCCTGACATCGTCACACATGATACCCTAGAGAGTTTGGCATATGCTGCAGAGAAGTATGATATGGCAGGGCCACTTTCACTCATCAGAATGTATATAATGACCCCCACACTTTCCGACCCCATTCGTCTTTACGCCATTGCATGTCGCCATGGATGGGCACAAGAAGCCAAGGAGCTATCAAGGAGGACTCTTTCTCTGAATATCTACGACGAAAATCACCGGCATACATTACGGGCATTATCATCAGATGCTATGTTCAACCTGTTCATACTGCATCGCTCTCGGAAAGACGAGTAAGTTTATCAATACCCCTTTGAAGATAATTGATTTCCAGACTAAACATGTTACCTTTTTTATCAGGCTTGAGCGAGCTTTAAACAACCCACCCTTCGTTTCTGGAGGGGCATCCACTTGTATAGAATGTCATCAGACGATCCTTGATTCGACTTGGAAGCTACTAAAGGGAAAAATGATAGCGGAAATGGACAAGAGACCCTTGGGAGATACCATTTTGGAGGAAGGTCTCTCATCGTGGCCTGAAGCTATCAGCTGCTGGAAAGCGGCATGTCCTAATCAGTCATGTCGAAGGCTGCTTTTTGACCGGTCTGAGACTATCAGAGTTATTAGAAACTGTATCAAAGAATTGAAGGATACTGTTTGATATAATGTAGTATATAGTATGGTATGGTAGTATGATAATAATATAATAAATTATTATTGTAGTAAGTAAACAAGAGTCGTATTAGTGATGTGACATGAGACTTGAAAAGGAAATAAAGTAATAATGGGCAAAGGCATGTTGTTATGTTCAATTGGTAAAGCCGTAGCTTTTTCTGTAAAAGTCTAATGCCACTCTCACCTTGACCTCCACCATCTTCATCAAATTACCACAGTCATTTTTGAGAAATGCCTGCAACTCGTACTGTAACTCAGCCAATATCACGCTCATCGCCATTCCCAACCCCGAGTCCACCCAGCCGCGACCGTCGACGCACTTTGAACAACTCAGAAGGGACCCAGCCTGCGGACGGCTCTATTAGCTCAGACGACGCAGAATCATCGAAGGCAGCATTGGAACAACCTCGTGTATCCCACTCTAAACCAAAGTCAAAGACAAGACCTCATAAAATCCCTTCAAACACGGTTCCACTCCCTCAGGTTCAAGAAATCATCGAGATTTCATCAGACGACGACTATACCCCTCCTCTTCCTTCATCTCAGTCCTCAATCATAGCCAACCTACGCAGAGAACTATCAAGATCACGCGAAGTGAGTAAACCATCCCTTCAATTGTCATTTATTATTAATCAAAAATTATCAATTAATAGGAGGCAGCAAGAACCAAGCGGATGTATGATGCTACCGCGAAGGAATTAAAAATGCTGCGTGAAGATAACAAGAGATTGACGGCCTTAAGTGAAAATGATGGCAGTAAAGTCATTCTTGTGAGTTTTATGCGCATCGTGTATCTTATTTTTTGTTCAAGGTCCAACCACCTAGAATTCAGATGTGGTAACAGAACATTTCGAGTGTGCCATATGTTCGTCGGAGATGTGGACACCATATATGTATGTCACAACTCTTTCGCGATAAAGCATCACAATGCCAATCACCTATTTTTCGTTACTCCAGTTTGCCAGGTTGCGGGCATACATTCTGCCAAAAGTGCCTCATTGATTGGTTTGGAACAACACAAGCCAAGTTCCTTGCAGCCCACCCCAACTACCATGCAAATCACAACACCAACTATGGCCTGTCACAAATTCTTGACTATCTCGCTGCATACCCCAATCTGGCAACCGACCCACGGTCTATAAGTGCTCTCAAACAATCTTTACCTGCAGAGCCCAAGTATGAGTGCCCTGAGTGTAGGTCACCAGTGACATCTCCCCCTATAGAAGCCTTTGCAATGAAAAAGCTCATTCGGATCGTCGCAGCCTCTAAAGGACAAGGCAGCCCTAAACCCAAGTCAAGGCATCCTGTAGCACGCAATAACCCCTGGGACGGTTTCTTTCCTCCTTCAAAGCTATCATAGCATTGTGCAAAATGCACATTCTTGGTTTCCATTGTTTAATTCACAACACTTAGACTCTATATTCCTTTTTCCTCAATTCAGGCTTGGTTACATGATGTCAAGTGTAGTAACCCGCATGTTCTAGCATACAATCATGTACATAATAAAATTACAATATTATAATCAAGCATTATGGAAAGTGAGATGTGCACATAAAAGCTATAAACAGCAATGAAAGCAAGGCATTACATGAAAAGAGCCAATCTATAAAGGCCTGCGTTCACTTCCGCTTCCGGGCCTTTGGCGGCGCTTTCCCTCCCTTCTGACGCTTTGCCGTTGTGGACGCGACTGCTACAGGTCCCTCAACGATCTCCACTTCGTCCTCACTCATGTCAGCCATTGATGCTTTCCGCTTTGACCCATCCCTAATTTTCATCGACGAAGATGTTGTAGTCGTAGATATACTATCCACGTCAATGACCTCTTGCATGGATGTCCTCGTGAGGGCTGGACTCGGCCGCTGCTGTCGCGAAGTTGCAGTCCCCGCTGATGAGCGCGACACGGTAGAGGAGCTGGATACGGAGCGTAGCGGTCTCACCACACTCCCATCACGACCGTCGGCGTCAACATCGCCCTCAATGCTGAGCATGTCTGGCTCGACCTCTGGCTCCCGCTGCACTCGCGTTTCTCTCCAATCCCTGATGAAGATGTTTTCCGTTATCCCATCTTCAAACGACCTTTTCCATCCCTCGGTTTCCCATTCCAAGTTCTGGACACCATCCCCCGTCAACCTTGCCCCAAAATTATCCAAAGATAGGGATCCAGAATTTTTAACAACATATCTTGCGTCGAACCGCTCTTTTACGCCCTTCTCCCTCTCCTCATCCTTTCCGTCTACGATAGTTGGCTCCCCGAGATTTTCTGTCCACTCCCATGGCTTGTTTGTGACGGAGTGTCCGTATACCATGTGGCCTTCTGCGTCTCTATGCGCGTTGACGAGGTTGGTGACAGCAGACTTAGCAGGCATTTGCACAAGGAGCGCGCGTAGTTGCTTTTGGTATTCAGGGGGAATGTCGGCGGGTATTGCATTGGGTGAAATATTGGGGTAGTAACGGTACGGATCGAAAGTCATAGCCTTGGAGTCATGGGGAATTTCTAGAGGATAGAAATTACTTCGACATCAAAAAAGTCGAAATTGATGCTCACCATCGTAAATAGCCAAGAGGGTATCAAATACAACAGGGTATACAGTGACGTTTAGCTCAGGTTCGACTGCACAATGCTGTGTGAAAACAGGCTGAGTATATTGCGGACAATGACGTTCAGAAAGAAGTGCGTACCAGACAAAATCGAAACAGATTGTCAGCAAACTTATTAGCGTGGTCTTTTGATCTAGTGGTCCAAGTTGTCTTGAAACTGAGCATGAATTGTAACAGCCTGAGCAAAAGAATCAGATCGTGTTTAGATTGCTCTGATTGCTGTGCTTCATCCACGATTTGAGTTTCCAACGATTTTTCAAGTTTCTCGACAGAGTTCAGAAAGCTTTCCTGAACGGAAGAGTCCAATGTCGGCAGTGGGCCATTGCTGAGCTCTCGCAAAGGATGTGAGACGTGTACCAGCACCCTGAGTAGCTCTCCCACCCTTGGTGGAACCTGATTGGAGGTGGAACTTATCAATTCCACGATGCATTGAAACCCGGTGTTGATGAACTGAGAAAGATACTACTTGAGTTTTTGTGCATTGAACATTGTATCAAGGACGTACCTTTGTAGCAACCTGGACATCTGCACCCTTGACCATCTCTCCGACATAAAATGCTTCTTCTGAGTTTTGAGTATGGCTCAACAGCATGGAAGTCAGCTTGTTGAGTGCAACAGTTGCGCCTCTTGCTGTCGACTCTTGGCTAAGCGCCCGGCCAAGGTGTTTGATTTGAAGCTGCATTTGAATTGTTGTCGCCGCAATTTTCCACGGACTTAACAAACAAGTGACTTCGGGCCATTCGTACACGTTAGTGTCTTGATGGAATCGGCGTCAGTTTTTCTTTTCCCCTGAAAGCATCAGCTACTTACCATCTGTGGAATCTCCTAGAATCATTCGAAGGCCAGCTAGAGCACGTTTGCTTGATTCATCTGTACCTGTCAAACCGCTCATAAGGTGAGGTGAATTCTCAAATGCTTCACGAATGATGTCCAAATTACGATAAGCTCCTTGACGAAAGCTAGTTTGTTGGCAAAGCCGGCAGCGCAGGACATTGGATTCGTGTCGCAGTGATTCAGGAATGATAGGATTGTGTTCCACAGATATAAGAGCAGGAATGCTTAGGACCAACATTGGGAAGTGTGGTTCTTCAAAAACATCCTGAATCCGGGTCCGAATGCTCTGGACCTCAAACAGATCATTGGATGGAACAGTGCTCTCGCTGAAATTATCTTGGAGAAGGAGGCGGTGACAAAGACTGTTGGCAGCAGAAAGGTACATGTCTGATACCAACAACTGATCGGAGGAGTTGCTAGCACCAAGTTGCCAAGCAGGATAGACCAGACCCTGTAGTATAGTAGTAGCTTTGAGAGCACCACTTATTACGAGGTAAAGCAACATTTCCTGAAGAACAGTCCAGACATCAGGGTTCAATGCAGCGATCTCCGCCTTTCCCGGTCCCGTAAACCACTGGAGAACATCGTTGTCGAGTCCATGGGGTAGATGTTGATCAACGTGCCAGAGAAAAGTGCCATATCTCAACGCACAGATCCTCATTGCGTCAGGATCTGACATCATGTTCGGTATTTGTCGCAGGCTGGCAATTGTGTTGTCCCAAACGCGCCATGCCCACACTGGTGAAGTGCGATATTTTAGCCATAGACCATTGGCAAGCAAAGAAGGCGCGGTGGGATCAGTTTCTCCAGCGAGCAGGAGAATCTCTGTTAGTGCTTCTGGAACATTTTCTGGTCGCTCAACTATGGGTTGCAAAGCCTAGCGACAAAACGAGGTAAGACATCGAGACACGGCACAGGAGTTTAAAATCGCCTACCAAAGCGAATGCAGAAACATCAGCTGCATTGCGCTCTCGAGACGCAGCTGACAGGTATCGATCATTGTCAAGCTGCGTGATGAGTGTCAGGAGAGGTCTGGACTGGATTCCTCGTTGTTTCCAGAGTTGATGAGCGGAATCCAGGGCCGCCACGATAGTCGAAACCTCATCCATGCACGCCCAAATAACAGAATAACGGTAAAATATACCGATAATCGCATTCATTGCATGTACTTCTGTACAATGCTCCAACATACACAGCGTTAACTGATCGAACAATTAGAATGAGGTCAAGAATATGAACAGCGAGACTTACGTCGAGTATGGAATGATAGCATTTGCAATGAGCCATGAATTCCACAGTGACGAGATAAGATCTAAGTAGACCGTCGTACGGGACATCTGGGCTACGATAGGATAAGTATCCTGATAGATATTCCGTTTCCAAACGCTTACCGAAGTATGTGCTTCTTGAATACAGGTAGAAGCCATTGCCGAAAGGTTTTAACTTGGATGTATCTTGTGGACTCTAACAGTGTTCTTACGTGAGCGCAGAGGTCGGTCATCGATAAGGATGTTGGTTCGGAGGGACTGCCTGGAATCTTTTGTTAGTGTGAACGAAGCGTGCATAGCTGATAGTACCAACCCTGGAAGACGTCAGGAATGAGCGATCGGATTTCCTTCCGTATCTCCCGTTCTATAATATCCTCTGGAGTCTCGCGAGCTCTGATACCATATAAAATCACCTTCCGCTGGCTTGAAACGGATGACGTCGCGTTGAAAAGGGGTATTGAGCTGAGGAATAGTCGGTGGCGAGAGAATGCTAACTGTACATATGTTAATAATGTCAGTGGGATAGATGTAATCGAGGTACGCACATCGTTTTGACCAAGGCCTGGCTCCCCTCTGGCAATCAATCGTTGAACATATCTGGCATAGCTAAAAATTTCGTATTTGACGAGCTTTCCGTAGAGTAGTGCAACACTCTTGATGTTCTCAACTTCCCCAGCGATATCGGATGTGTCTAACCAGTCAAAGAGCTGATCTTGCAGATATTCGCTGGGTGTTTCGACATCACGGCGGCTGGCACGATCGCAAGCTCTGTCTCGCCAAATACGAATCAAAGTAGCCGCAGCAAAAGGTCTGTGTTCTCCATACTGAACAGGGGTTACACTCCATGCCAGTAACATGTCCAACTTCTCTTTGAAACCAGAGAGGTCAGAAACATCGTTGTTGAAATATTCAACATCATTCATGATCGTAGCAGTTGAAATAGCATTGAGTAACTGGAAATGTATCAGACGGTATGTGTGGAGAGATGTAGCATTTTTCAAACCTTGACATCACCAACCGCAGTGCCTAAACGAGCAGATACGGGAAGGATGGGATTGCGGAAAAGCATTGCTTCGTTCCTTTGTTTCACGTCGAAGTATTTCTCCGATAAGAGGTGATGAATATCCCTGATGCTTTGCTCGATACAACGATCATTGGACGGTCTCATTGTAGGCTTCGTTAATACATCTTCCAAAAGAGGGGAATATGCAGTCCACATCTTGGGTCCAACTAGAGCATCCGGTAATGCAAAGCAGATACGCTAAACACGACAACATAAGCCAGTCATCTGGAGATCTTGTATATAGACTCACCTGTATAATCTCGCGTAATAACACTGTCGTGTCTTGAAGCACGTTTTGGACGGGCGTTGTTGATATCTAGTTGCCTCGTGTTTAACGAAACGGAGTTCTTTGGGACAAGAAGAAGCAATTACCTCAGACAGTTTGGATGCGCATGCTTCGACGAGTGATCGCGAAATAGTGCGACTGCACATGATGTCGTCGAGGTATTCATCGATCAGACGAGTCAGAAACCCTGCTTGCGCAAGATTGCACGTCATCATTTGTTGCACTAGCCATGTCAAAAACGTGCGATGATCTACCAGGCTCTCCGCGTAAAATGAACGGAGTAGTTTAAGGCTATGGGATGTCAGATTTGAAGATATTAAGACAACAAATTACGAATGGACTAACCAGTATGAGAACTTTGACATCCACCTCTCTCGGCTATCGGTCTCTGCCAAAATACCCTTGAAGACTTGCTTGATTGCCACCCCGGGTCTTGGTGCACTTGGAAGGTTGATGTCCCCAAGTTGCTTCCTCATGTATACGGTGACTACGTTGGCCCAGTCAATGCTATATTGTGTTGGAACATAGGTGGGTTTATTTCTCAACCCCGCCTACCAGAACATATTAGCACAGCTTGAGGATCAGCTCTGACAAGTACTTACAGTTTCATTGACACCAAATACACGCAAAAACCAAACCGCCCTAGGTATCGCCACATTATTGGTATGTAGTAGATCCAAAAGATCTTGACCCTTCGCCGCATGAGGGACACTTTTCCCAAGTTTATGCAAGGGGACTTCTGGATTGGCCAAGTCGGCAAACCAGGCATGGCGTTTGGCATCATTAAGTGTCACTCTCGTAGGTATCCGAAAGGAAGATGGACTAGATAAACTAGACTTTCAGTGGAATTTAGGGTGATATGGAAGTAGGACGAACGGTATGGAAGGTATTGAATCAACTCGGCGCATAAAGACTTCATTCATCAGCTCCTCGAGTTTGGACAACGTCTCACTGGAATGTAATTTCTCATTTATCATTGCCTGAGCGCTGAATGTCTCCACCTAATAAGTTACAACAGTCACCCCCGCCCTTGTTGCTCGCTTGTGATAAGGTAAACTCACCGAGACTGACTGAGAGAGGATATAACCGATTTTTACGCTGTTCTCTGTTAAAACATCTTCGTCATGACCTGGGCGAGGCGGATGGAATCCGGGATATCCTAAAGAAATTTTGTGAGTTAAAAGGCAATTGTTAACAGAAAAGACTGCAATACCTAGGTCTGCTGAACCATGGAATGTGGGTAGCCATGCTGGAGGATGCGATTCATACACGGGTAATTTTTCTGCGTCTTTCGTCTCGCTCATTGCGGGCACTGAGCCCTCAAAGCATAAAATGACTGTGCCACTACGGTAGGAGAAAGAGTCGGGTAATGAAAGAATGAGTAATCGTATATGAGAAAGAAAGACGGCAAATACTAAAGACCCTGTTGGTGATTATAGCGATCAACCACCGCTGCGGCGGTCCGATACTGGGTCCGACGGTTCCGGGTCAAACTTGGTCATCTCACCATTGCTCTTCCAGTTGCCAGTAGCTTTTCGACTCAATGACTTGTAAAAATTATTAATTGTATATCAGTAGTCTTACCATCCAGTGTTTCAACCGTTCTGAGCATGTCAACATTAGTGTCGTATTGTACGATATAATTTAGGATTATGAAAATAAACTGTTGCGAAATGGGTATTCTGTATTCATATCAAGGCATCACGTATGAAGAGCCAAGTCTACTACAATAAATCCTGTAAGTATATGGGCCTAGATTAACTGGGCTTCTGGGTCGCTGTTTTCTTTTGCTCCTTCAACATTGCGATTCGCTGCCACAGAATTGGTCAAAATGTGACTCACAAAGGAAAAGATATACTCACCTGTTTGCGCTCTTCCTTACGGCGAGCCATCTCTAACGCTTTTTCTTCTTTTGATAATGTAGCTGTCGTCGGAGTAGTTGACGTTGGGCGAGAAATCTGTGCTGGCAAAGAGGTTTCTGGATTGGCCCAGTCCGTCGCCGCGTCCCAACCGTTTTCTGCGACTAAAGGTGACTTAGGCCGAGATATAGGTCGAGCCGGAGAAATAGGGGACCGCGCTCTGGTGATGTTTGGTGGCAAAAATGAATGAGAAGCACGACTGGGCTTGGGTGAAAGAGCACCAAAGGACTTAGCAACCTCGGCAGAAGGTGTTGAGAGTGCTTGTGGTTTAGAAGTATTTATGGGGGCAGTTTCGAACGCACCTAAACAGTGTCAACACAACTGCACCATGAATCAGAGAAGAAATTAAGCTTACTCCAATCGCCATCGTCTGCATTCACGTCAATGAGATCATCACTACCCCAAGGATTTCCATCAATGGTGGCAGATGCAGTAGCTTCTTCCAGAAGTTCGTCTGTTAGAATTCCTGCAGTAAAGCTGGTCGAATGTCTGCTTGAGTTGAGTTGCAACCCCTTGCCAGTTGATTGGGATGTCGGTAGACTTGATGTTGACTGGCCTGTGTTGCCGAACGTTGGTCGCTTGATCTCTCCAATGTGACTGCTTAGCGAGGTGGGAGGTGCAGAGTTAGAACGGTCTATATCTAGTCCCTCTGCTGAAGCCATAGGGGCGGCCAAATCCGAGGCGGCGATCTATGTCAAACGTTACTTCATTTATCGCGCACGTCGCCCAAAATATTACTCACTCGCTTCCCTAAACTTGAGAATGCCCATCCCGCTAACGATCCAGCAGCGCCAGCGGCAGTTGTGACGAGGGTGCTTGGCACAGGTACAGCACCGATGGCTGGGACGCCATCGACCCCATTGACAGCAGCGGTCTCCGGCTGAAAATGATCAGATTGAGTGAAATGACAAATTTCGACAACCAACCATAGTAGCTGCGTGTTCTTGCAGTTTTTTCATGAATATTTCCATGGCTTTGAAAGCCTGGTCACGAACAATCCTGTTGATATGTTAAACGGAACTGAGTGTAGTGCGATAGGTAAGGGAGGCTTACTTCTCTTCATCCACCATTGTGAATGCGATACTCGGTATCACCTTGCTAGCAAGCTCGGATATTTCGTAACACTCAACTGTCGCGATAAATGCCATCAGACCCGCTACACGAGCATGAACAAAGGTGTCCTTTAGTGCACGCGCAAGGGCAGGCACAAGCACCTTCCGTTTAGTGTTATACCCTAACGTTGGACCGAGACGACCTATAAGAATGCAGGTATTGGTTCTGATTGAGGGTTCTGTGTCCATCTGGGTTTTGGCAAGTAATCTTAATAGGTCATTGTTAAGCAAACGGTCAGAAAGCTGGAATCACCAGTTTCGGTTCGATGTAAGCTCGTGAATAATTCAAGAAACCAGAACAAACCTTGGGAGCCAACAAGCTGATGGATTTCAACGTAACTTCACGTATCAATGGCACGGTGTCGGAGAATCCCAATTGCTTTGAACAAAAATCAGTGGGAACTATATCGAGAGATCAAGCCACGAACCAGGTGTGGAAAAACCTTTTCGCTAACTGCCTTTTTGTCGAGCTTTTCGACATATTCTGGTAAATGCTCAAGTAGAGCCATTCTGATGCCCCGATCGGGGTTTGAATATAGTTTGAATATAGGTGTCAGGATGACTTTGGGATATTCTTCAGGCGATGTATGACTGCCAAAAGTCAGAAGAAGCGGAATTATGCTAGCTGCCGAGGCGCCTCCAAACTCCAAGGCCGAGATTAAAGACGGTAAAACTTTGTGGGTTGCAAATTCTGGCGGGAAAGAGCTGGCGGACTCTTTGAGAGTTCTCGATTTCCAGATGCCGGTTAGCAATAAGCAATTAAGGAGAAAGGAGGGCGTGTACCTCAACAAATTGCTTTTCTCGGAATCGCTTGCCAAAGCAAAATTATCCAGTCCAGAACAGACCTTTACGAGTCGATTGTTTGACAAAAAGCCTGATTCTACCATGCCTGTTTCGAGAAAACCTTTGGCGTCCAAGCGTGATTTGGGGTTAGGGTTCAGCAGCTTTTTGAAGATTGGGAACACCCCTGTTGGGATGGAGCCCCTTGAATTCGCGGCAGGTGGTGGGTGAGGAGGCTCGGCAGTCGGTGGAGGTGGGTGCGTTGGGTTGAAGACAGCATGAAGTAGCAAACCGAGCGCGTAAGCATCAGCTGCGGCGGGATCAGAGCTTCCGAGAGTATCTAGTCAATAAAACGGTAGCCGTAAATGTAATGTGTAATTACTCTTTCAGAGCTGACCAGCTGGATTTCTTGACTTCTGGGGGAGCCCACTTAATTGATCCAGGATATAAGCCTCCGAGGGTCTGAGGTATCATAATAAGCTTCATAATTATGTTCAATGATTAGATAACTGACATAGAGCAATGGGCTTTCATCCCTCGAATTACTGAGGAGCTCAAAACCTCCCAGCTTCCATTCCCCGGAAGGTGATATGAAGATAGAATCCACGGTTAATTTACCGTGAGTTGACATTGCCTGATCGTTGATAAAGCTCAAAGCGACCTGAAGAACGGCTTTAAGGAGCGAATTAAACACATGTCAGATTGCTGCTCACCGAAACTCGATGAATACCCCATAGTAGCCAATCTTCCTTTTCTTGTTGACTTCTGCCGGAGTATTGAGCGAGAGCACTTGAAAGTGGCCGAACACGCTCCGTCATGATATAGATGGATGTTTCTGACTCGACTGCATCCATAAACTTCAGGACATCAGGGTGCCTAGTAGATCTAAGTTTGCGTAGTGCATTCTGGGCAAATGGTTTTGCATTCTTCTTGCTAGCATCTGTAAAGTCGTACTCGAATACAGACACAGGGGAACCATCGTCCTTGGGCGGGTTAAATCATACGAAGGATATGGATGACGATTGCACTCACTCGCTTGGTAGCATTGTAGAGATTGTAATATCCATCCGGTTGAGAAACCTTTGCACCAAGCGAGAAAGGTAAATTCAAACCAGATTTTTGCACTAGAGTAGAGACAGCTGCAGAACCCAGTGTCCTAAGGTAATCCATACGCCTATATTCTGTGAATCTCGTTCAAGAAGAAGGTTATTCAGATTCGAAAATGTAACCTCCAATCTAATAGAAGTGTCGTTGATGGGCAGGGAGCAGGTATATGTCGCTGAATAGTTAAAGCACTTTTAAGTAGTCAGGTTCTAAAAGTATTTCTGATGTCGTGGTTAACTGCCGCACCACAGTGGTATTGTCAATGTTCCCGTAGAGTCGTAGACTAAGTCAGACTGTGCGATCAAAGCTTGTCACGTGCCTCACAATGGTTTACTCGTAACTCCAATGCATTGTCATTACAATGTCCCCGGTTCATATTAAAACGGTCACCATCCTTTAGCTTCTTTTATCGCGGTCTATTTATTTCTCTATCTTCAAGGTCTTAGAGGAATATATAAACCTTCTTCTTTCGTATTACTCGCTTTGTGCTCGATACTGGTTCGTGTTCATGCCCGACCAGCAATAAGAGCAACACCTTTGCCATTCAATGAGCCAGAACATCAAAACGGAGGTCTCAACGGAACAAGCCAAAACGCTGCCTGATACAACTTCTATAAACAATGACATTTACTTCGACGATATATCCGACGTTCCAATTGAAGTCCTTGAAAAAGAGCTTCCCTTGGTGCATGATGGTCAAATTCTGTTAGGCGACCTCCTCTCGCGTGTGGTTCAGTCCATCTACGCAGAACTATCAGAATTGGCAGAGACGTACGTGTTAAACTTTCTAAATAAACAGTACATAATCTCCTTTTTGTTCAGTATGCCAAACATGTCGGATAGCGCCCGGAAGAGAATTCTAGCCGACTGGGTTGTGAAAATGAAGAAACAGGTCGTCAAGTTGTACGCTGTGGCTAAATGGTCGCGAGACGCAGATACGATTCAAAAATGCATGGTGAGATTCATTATTCAATAGAAAGTCTGTTGAAATCAATCCCGGAGGACAATTCAGAATATCACTGCATTTCTCATGACTCAAAATCAGCAGTTTGAGGAGGCGGTTCAGCGCATCAACTACACCAAAGACTCCTTGGACGCTGCTAGGTGAGTCGACTTGCATGATGGTCACCTATATTAATTCGAAGAGGAACAATCTAGACTCCGGAATCATGACCTTCTGACCTCTCTGGATGTTTTAACAAAGGGATCGTATCTACGGCTACCAACATGCATCAAAGTGTGTTGGTCCCTTTACATATTCCATACAAGCGTCTCATAATCTGCTTGTAGAAAGTTACGACCCCTCAGACACTGTTAACAGACGCTCAAATTCAAAAAACCCTATTCGACGTCGAGGAGGCGATCCGCTATCGCCTGCGTATGTCTGAGCTAATTCCTGTCGAGATGTCACAATATGAAATAGGTAATGTCCACTCTGTCATCCAGATAACACACATTTAGCCTTTTGTAGCCCACGGACGAGTTCATTTTACTGCGCCAAAGTTGTTCAATTGTTCATTGTGTTTACGCGGTAGCGCAAAAGAAGACGGCTGGTTTTTTGTCAGCGTAGAATTTTTAATCAATATTGGGGGCGACATAAATGGCTCTCAAGGTAAAGTAGGTTGCATTTCACAATTCAGGTTGCTCATTGGCTTTCAGAATTTCCTCGAATACCATCTGGCATGATCAAGCGACATATCACGGATGAAGCAGATGCTCGACTCGCATTTTATCTACCTCTACCCGCAGAAGAACTTCCCATCCCAGATGCACCTCCCAGGCCACAACTAGGCCCCAATGTTGCAGATGCCCCACTTGTTCGCATCTTTAATTTTCTGCGTATGTTCACTACGGTTTGGTGTCGACCCTCGTTTCTAAATTAGTCACAGAAATGATGTCGTTATCATATCAGTTGGAGATATTGTGGTATCAAGTAAGTGGTAAATAACGGTCTTCTATCACAAGCCAAACAGTTTGCAGGCAGAACGAATGCGTTCCTTGGGGTGGGCGGACTATCTGAATATCGAGATGTCTCCTGATCGAAAGTGCCTTAAAGCAACATACTGGAAGTAAGAAACACCACCCTTCTTTGCCGCATCATTTTTAATTCGATCTAGACGACCGAATCCACCTGCACCCTCTCGACACGGCGCTCCCCCATCATTTGGAGGAACTCTAACGATAGCGATAACAGAATCGAAGAAGCCTGGTCGCTCTCAGTCAGGTTCTGGTCGTAATTTCAGGGAGAAAATGATCGCTCGACTTCAGCAGAAGGCAAAAATTGGCACGGCAAAGCCTTCGGATGAAGTTGAAGCCCTCAGATTTGTTGTAAAGTGGGAACCGGCACATGGCGCTCATGGTGTTTTTATCTCTCCACAGGACCATAATTTACCCCAAAAATCTCTGGAAATCGTGAGTACTCGTCGAACGATAACTAATATATATCGATTTACATATTTTCCAGGACGCCAATGACTTGGACTTTGAGAAAATCCTGCGATCGGTCATCAGACAGCATTCCAAGGCTATTCTGGCCTTCTTTTACTCTCTACTCAATAATCCATCTAGGATGGCCTTTTCGGCACCAGGGGTGTTAGACCTATCGCTGGATGGTTCGTGATTTCAAGTTCCCAAAATTCTTCTGGCTCAGTATTTTCTAGGCGACTTGCAATCTCTGCGAGTGACACTCTGTTCCGATGAGGATGTTGTTCTCACCATCGATGCTCGAACTGGTCGTATCAACCTTCGTGACTCTGGAGACTTGGTGTCTTCTGGCCTTGGACCACAGATTAACATGTTTACCGAAAGAATCAACCAAGCACCAACCATGTTGATGGAGTCATTAGTGGGCCTAAGAGTAATAGTACGTTGTTGAATTTATTCGTTGCAACTTTTCCCATTTACCCCTCGCATTACTAGACCGTCATCCGTCTTGCAGAACAAAAGACCCGCTATTTGGGCCTTCAAAGCTTCAGACGGCGCCATGCACCGAAAGAGGGTTGGTTCTCTGATTATTACTTTTTGCAACACACCAGCTCAACGTGTAATGCCAGAACTGGAGAAGCTCGGGAGGGACATGCGCGGAGCATTATATATACCCTTGGCTTTAAAGCCAACCACATATCTTATTCTCATCGCAACAGAAGACCGATTCAAGTATGCCCTTGTCAACAGCACAACTCACCGTGACTCTGAGAATATCTATTTGGTGTTTGACGATGTTGCCTGGTTGGACGTGTCTCGCATACACGCGAATGACTTTTCTCCTCTTCAGGAAGACAGCAGCACCCCATCGAAGTCTTCAGGCACGCAGAATAAAGCTCAAACTGAGAGATATTCCGGGTGCGTTTCCTTTAGTCTTCCTAGCCGCCGTTCGCTCAATATTTGCATAGCTTCAATCTCGACACACAGGGTCTACGGGAGCTGTATAACTACTGCTGGTTCGTCTCTTGCTTGCTTGTTGGGCTGAATTAGTGTGTTCATAGATCTTCTAGCGCGCGGGTTGCGTACATGACAGTAGAAAGACAACTCAAAAATCGCGGTATTCCGGTGACTCATGTCCACCCTTCGTTCAACATGCCACTTTCGCATCAATTGATGCAGATACAATCGTCCCTTGCACGCTCAGTGCCAGCACTTTGTGTCCAATCCAAAGACATCTTGTCGGGCGCCCCAGCTGCAGAAGCTGCAATGCCAAATATCCGTGTCATCCCTCTTAACTGGTGGTCAGATCAGCCCTCACAAGTCGTCACTTGTGTCAAGCTTAAATATGTTCAACAACCTCTGGGAAAAACAGCTAGTGGAAGTGCTGTCATTCGTCCTTCAAAGCGAATCATCTATGACACGAGGGAGGCCGTGGTGTGTTTCCTCTCTGAAAATGTTCAGTCATGTGTGGACGAGTTCTTGGAGGAGTGGGCACGTGTGTCTAAAATGGTCGTGATCGCTCGAGAAGGTATTTTCCTTGAAATGTATTTAAATCACAAACTTGCGGCTCATCAAGGTCGGCAGTTGCACAAATGGCAAAGCGACATCAATGGGAAGACACCCGTCTAATATCCTTTGATCTTCAAACGGTTGAATTTGCGTATGCTCAGGTATAACTATATCTCGGGATTCATAACTAAGATGGCATTAACTCACTGACGGTCTTTTCCACCAGGATTACAGTGTTTTGATTTCATGCCCTAATCAGCTTTCGTCAACTGGTGGAAAGTTTGATCTGGAATTTTCTCGGATTAAATATCAAGACGCCATGGACACTGACTCACCAGATGCATTTAATCCCCACGAAGATGCTGCTCCATTCCTGTGTGATATCTTACAGAAGGGTCACGGGCGTTTATCGCAAGCTCTGTATACACTTGTGAAGCTTCTCAGAGAAACACTTCCGATTGTCGAACAATTGGAAGCCATCCGAAAGGACTCCAGTCAAAATGGGTTGCATATCAATATTTTTGCCAAAGCATCAGGATGGTATCGTCTCTCTTATGGGGATCAAAAGTGAGCCTCGAGTCTTCTTGGTATGCAATACATCTGACTCTTTACAGACACGCCCTGGATTTCCGGTTGATGACAGGACAAAGAATTGCCATCCTAGATGCATCACACTCCCTTTTTGATTTACCATCCCAACGAAATGGTTCGAAAAAAGATGCATCAGTAGACAATCTTCTCCTAAAGCCAATACCAAATTTCCGGAGTATTGTCAGTGAAGCCGTCCAGCAGGCGTATGGAGCCAAGCAGCTAGCCCCTGGTAAGGTCGCGGCTGTGGACATCGGTGTGGTGTGTGATGGCGCAGGAGTTGCTATTTTAACCAAAAGTCTCCATTCCCGAATCCTTGAGCAGCTACATAAGTAGCTGTTTACTGGATTTTTTCATCACATTGCTTATTTTCTCATTTGACCTTGCTATGCAACATTGTACACCATGTCCTAACCTATGTAATTCTACTAATATGAGTCCATACTCCATACCTCATAGTAAGAGTAGATGCTTAATTGAGATCCAAAACATGGATACACGATAGAAAATCCGAAGATGAATAGAAAAGTCAAATACATGTAACTCAGTCTGAAATTTCAATAATTTCGTCGTTTGGTCCAGGACCCCTGTTACTTGTAGATGTTGTTGCCTCAGTTGCACCAAGAGTTAATGCCTCTAATGCACTTTCCAACCTTTGGGTCGGCGATATATGAATCAAATCCATCCAGCAACCAGTGCTGTTCACGTTGGAAGATTGAATTCTCGTGCTCGTGCTGGTAGCTAGAGTTGTGATTTTGCGAACGGGAGTAGCGACAGGGGTTTTCTTGGGCCTGCCACGAACTCGTTTAGGCGGTTTAAAGAATTCCATTTCGACTTCGCTGTTGATGTCACTTATCCCACCAAAATCAAAGGATTCACCTGAGCTGGTATCAGGAGCAGGAGTGGGCCTGGCCTTGGCTTTACCCTTGACTTTCGATGACGCCTGCCTATTGGGCGTGTGATCATTGGCTGGAGCACATGTCTTAGCTGTATCCTTGTATTTTGCTGGAGAGGATTGCGGTAAAGAACATCCATCAGCACTGGTATTGGGTGACCACTGCTTTCTTGGTCTACCTCGTTTGGTTGGAGGACTGATGCATTCCGTATCCTTGGTTGCGACATATGATGTAGATGGACTTGAGAAACTCGTGGCTTTGGTTAACGAGATGGGCGACCCAAGTAAAGTAGATATGTTATACCCTTCTGCTGGTATTCCGGGATGTACCTCCGCGCTGGTGACCACTTGTGTTTTGACTTTTGGTGGTCTTCCCGGCCCACGTTTCGGGGTTATTGTCGGAGCCGGAGCAACAGGAAGGAGGAATGGTGGGGGAGACTCGAAGAAACTATTGGCCCTTGGTCTTCCAACCCTTGATTTTGCAGATGGTAAAGCTGGAGAAGATACAGGTATTCTTGTGACAGGTGCTGGAGAAGGCGTTTTACGTGGTCTACCGCGTGGCCTTTTGACCTCGACATTTTCGTCGCCACTGTCGCTCACATATAGTTCATTGTCCGAGTTCTTGTCCTGTTCTTCCGCGCTTAAAACAGCTCGTTGCTTCGCCTTCACCTTCTTTGCCCTTTTTGTGTCTTTGGCTACCAGATTCACATCGCTTTCTCGGGGTTTCTTGGATCTGCGAACCCGGGAGTTAATGCTCTCCTGCTCACTTTGAGTAGACCGCTTGGAGCTCCTGCTCCTGCTCCTGCTCCTAGATGCCCGTTTCTCTGGAAGCATCAACAAATCCATGTTTTCTTCATCCGAAACATATAGGTCCCCCTGATTCATGTCTGGATGTTCACCGGGTTTTGCGCGTCTAAAGGATCCACGAATGACATCTCCCCAGAGCGTGTACTGCCCACACGACGCACAATTCCCGCCTCTCGGGATCATGGTTTTCGGGGCCGAGCCATGTGTCGCTTGTTCATGAAAGGCGTTGGACAAGCAGCGAAGGTGGGAGACTGCGGTGCAATTCGAAGCAGGGCAGAGTGCCGATGACAATGGGTCCTATAGCACATTGCACGACGTCAGTTTGGTTGATATTTTTAGGCAGGCAAAAGAATGGTCCGAAATGTCATGATTTCTATTCTTGAGTACGGAAACCAATACCATTCTTGCACAACGAGCACTTACAGAAATATAGTTTTGTATAGAATCGTGACAAATTGAACAGGCTAAAGATTGCCCGCATGATATGAGTGCCGTATTTTTGGAGAGGTGTTCGGAAGTGAATGCATCTAGAAGTGCGTCATGTTGGTTGTTTTAGTAAAATGATAGCAAGTCGATACGCAGTAATGTGTGGTTAGGTCAAGTGAATAGCAGAAGTATTGGTATCATTAGCGTTTAGCATAGCATTCTGTATGTGTTAAGACTCACCATCGGTGATATCTATCGGACCTTGACGCCCGGATCCGGGATTTCCTGATTTACCGTCAACGCCTTCAAGTTCAACTGTACATGTGAAACCAGGTGGAAGTGGGTAGGTTTTGTTAGCGGAGCTAGATTCGTTCCAATGCTTCACAGCTTCTTCCGTGAAAAGTTTGACATGTAAGGGCCAAGTATTGAATGGATGCAAAGCAATCATAGTCCGTACTATTCTATTCATAAGTCGCTTAGGGTTCGTGTTTAAAGAAACCTGGATACGTGAGATATAACGCACGAGATATTCTTTGACAGTATACGGACAGCACGATTCCCGAAAATATTCGTGTCACCGGCGCGAAGATGACGGGAACGATGAGGGTGCTGCCATGCCCACTCAAATTGCAAAGCCGCCTATGGTTCTCATTGATGAGATGTTAGTGCCACAAAGAGGGCCGCTTGGATCAACCTACAAGCCTTGAAGGGAAACCATGCACAATCATCTGCATCACCCAGGGTCGTTTGGCAATGGTTTTGCGGGCCCCAGCCGATATTTCGCCATTATGTTGACTGGAGTATGGTTAGAGAGGTAAATCGCTTTTAAGATAGACTATTTACCGGATCCTACGTGGTGGAGAAGGTGTGCTTCCAATATAGATGCTGTGCTTATGATGAGTGGTTTCCTTTCATAGGTACGCTAAGTCGGATCTTACGAAGTAGAATCTGGGGTTTGAATTGACTTAAGTAGGTAGCAAGCGTAAAATGCAGGATACGTATGATTGATGATAGCTGGCCTCGATACTATGCGGCGAGCAGGCATCGGAGAAGAGAGAGCAGTTGAAAGAGCAGAGTTGAACAGACGACTGCTGTCAAAGGCAAGACTAAACGGACGCGGGTTGTCACACGAACGCGTCTGACACGTGAGCTCTAATTAATTGGAAGACGCTTTTGGACAATCGCTTAAAGTTAGGGGGAAAGTAATCCTATGGGTCTCGAAAGAGTGTAAGGTAATTGGAAATTTGAAATGGGGCGCAGTCTAGTTCTACATGTGTACATTACTTGGCATATACTGACGTTAACGTTGTTACAAAAGAAATTACAATCTACTTGAGAATACCAAATACTAAATAAGCATCCTTCGAACCTTGAGAAATTGTGCGGTAAAGGTTGTGAAAAATTCGGGGAGATATGGACATTCCCATACTCTGATAGAATCTGAGGGCCGACGAATTGGAAATCGATACGTTTGCACAAATCAAGGTGCCAGTCGTTTCTTGCTCTGGAAAGGAGCCACGGAAGTGGTTAATGACGCGTTGAATGAGCATTCGAGCGAGTCCTTTGCCCTGATGGGTTGGATGAATGCCAAGGGTAAGAACCTCTATGTGATGGAGAGAGTTGTGTATGAGAAGGTCGATAGTGTGTTTCTCTGAAATGGGGTGGATTTCATTGGAAAGGGTGGATTTGAGGTCTGGAGTGAAACAATTTGTAGCGGCATTGGCTTGTATGGCAGCAGAAACAAAACCGATCGGAACTGTCGGAGATTTGTTACTGTATGCAACGAAACATGTTCTGGTTTTTAAGACCAAGAGTTGTAAGAAGAAAGAGGGTGGGTATCGAACTGGAAGTAGCTTTGACTAGAGAGCAGGTTTAATTGATTTGAAGGGTTTAAAGAAAGAAGACTTGCATGTAAATCTCTAACAAGTGGAAGCTCACGAGAATTGAGTGGTTTTAATGTATAGGGAAGGTCGAGTGACATTATTATAATGATAATAACATTTTGAATACTAGTATTTAAACACATTGGATAAAAACCCCTTACTTACACGGGAAGGGAGTGGGGCGAAGAGAGACCGGCGGTCCGTCGGACAACCATTCACACGGCAAACATGTGATAGGTGTTTAAACAAGTGTATGTCAAAGGTCCATTCTTTTCCAGTCTGTTGACGACGATAGAACGAGGAATATTGTCAAGTTCCGTACGGACTACCGACGACGACAAGGTGAGGTTATTGAAGTCGGACAATAGCGGAAAGTGTAGCGGATGATTGAGGAATGCAGCGGGGAGTGTTCGTATTCCGTGCTAGACTCCGTCCAAACATTGTCAGTCCCGCTCCATCCTTCGCACGCCGGATCTTAATACCCTCCTATTTGGTATATAATCCCTTACTTTCTCTCTTTGTTTCTTTGCACTTACTTCAATCTTTCCCCCTTATACTTCAGTCTCGGTCTATAATATCGAAAACAATGGTTCTCCCACATCACACCCCCTATGTTACCCCACACATCCTCCACAAGAATTACGCCCAAGCTTTCGACTATGAGCAACATTCTAACCGTACGTTTACCGATGTACTCGCCTCTGCTTTACCGTCGGTTGTCTAATCTATTCAACTCTTCACAGTCATCGGTCGTGATCTAGATTACTTTTCGCAAGCAGGTTTCGATATGGATCGAATCCAGATCAAGCGAAATGCTCCTGTAGCCCTTCTTTACGAGGACGCCATCCGCAACGAAGGCGCCATCATCTCATCTTCAGGAGCTTTGATCAACTTTTCTGGAAAGAAAACTGGTCGTAGTCCAAAGGACAAACGTATCGTCTATGAGGAGACAAGTAAAGATGACATCTGGTGGGGCTCCGTCAACATCAAGATGGATGAACGTATGTCTCTCCATTGCATTATCAATTGATCCGCTTTGCTCATTGTCCTCCTAGACACTTTCGAAATCAATCGCGAGCGTGCCATCGATTACCTCAACACTAGGGACAATGTCTATGTTTTTGATGGTTTCGCTGGCGTACGTTAATTTCAAAATTCCTCTCTTTGTCACGGGACTCATTTCGCTGTCAATTGCTCATTAGTGGGATCCTAAATACCGCATTAAAGTGCGAGTTATCTGTGCTCGTGCTTATCATGCCCTGTTCATGGTAGGTTTTCCCTCGCTTCATCGTACCTGTCGAGATATTAAACCCAAAACCCTATAGCACAACATGTTAATCCGACCAACCGAGGAGCAGTTGCGCGACTTCGGCGAACCGGACTTCATTATCTATAATGCTGGCCAATTCCCTGCCAATCGCTTTACCAAGGGTATGAGTTCCACTACCTCGGTCGAGATCAACTTCAAGCGTATGGAGATGGTCATCCTCGGCACTGAGTATGCCGGTGAGATGAAGAAGGGTGTCTTCTCTGTCATGGTACTTTTTTTCACCCCTTCGCATTGATCGTCTTGTCTCATTGGCTTGTGTTATTGTAGCACTACCTACAACCAGTCAAATTCGGCCAGCTCTCACTTCACTCTTCTGCCAACGTTGGCAAGGAGAAGAATGACGTTACCCTCTTCTTCGGTCTCTCTGGAACTGGCAAGACCACTTTGTCAGCCGATCCTAACCGTCTCCTCATTGGTGACGATGAGCACGTCTGGTCCGACACTGGTGTCTTCAACATCGAAGGTGGATGCTACGCCAAGTGCATTAACCTCTCCGCAGAGAAGGAACCTGATATCTACAACGCCATTCGCTACGGTAGCATCCTCGAGAACGTCGTCTATAACCCCATGTCTCGCGTTCCAGATTACGATGACGTCAGCATCACTGAGAATACTCGTTGCGCTTACCCTATCGAATACATTCCCGACGCTCAAATCCCTTGCGTTGTTGACCAACAACCCACTAACATCATCATGTTGACCTGTGATGCTTTCGGTGTGCTTCCTCCCGTCAGCAAGCTCACCCCTGAACAAGCCAGCTACCACTTCTTGGCTGGTTACACCTCGTAAGTTGACCTCCCAAATCATCTTGAAAGTGTCGACTTACGCCAAATTTTAGGAAAACACCCGGAACTGAGGACGGTGTTCTCGAGCCCATCCCCACCTTCTCAACATGCTACAGTGCTCCCTTCATTGTTCTTCACGTAAGTTGCTGTCTTTCGCCTGATTTGCATCACTGCTAACTTCTTCTTAGCCCGGTCGCTACGCTGAGATGTTGTCAGAGCGTATGGCCAAGCACAAGGTTGACTGCTGGCTCATCAACACAGGCTGGACTGGTGGCAAGTTTGGTACTGGCAAGCGCTGCCCTCTCAAGTATACCCGTCGCATCGTTGATGCTGTGCACTCGGGCGAGCTCGCTAAAGCCGAGTTTGAGAACTTTGGCACGTTTAACCTCTCGATACCCACTGCCTTGGAAGGTGTTCCCCGCGAGCTCCTCAACCCCTCTCTGGCCTGGGCCGATAAGGAGGCATTCCAGAAGGAAGTCAGGAAGCTTGGTGGCATGTTCATGAAAGCTTTCGCTCTTTACGAGAAGGACGTCGAAGCGAAGGTTCGCCTTGCTGGACCCCAGATCTAAGGATATTTAGAAGATTGGAAGGGGACACTTCATTGCACACGCTATAATTTTGTTTTTTTAATATTTTGCTGTTAGAAGAAAAGTTGTTGTATCGTTAGTTGTGCTTTTGCATTGTTGGTTACACTCTGTACTTTACAGGGAAATATTTACTTTGTTTTGCTCTTCCTTGTTAATTATATTGCATTGGACTTGGATTGCTTTATGTGTATTCGTGTACATTAGCCATGTACACAGGTGCCAAAAATATTTACGCGGTTTTCGCACATATATTGATATAGTGGCCAACATTGACGGAAGACGGGGAATCTGGGGTGACCTTTATACCACCCAGTATCCAGGACAGCTATCATAATTTGATTGGCGAGTGTGTCTAACGAACGGGCGTTTATGATGCATCTTGAGCCCTGGCGACTGGGAGTCAGCCGGCCAGCCTCCACTCCAGTTCCATATAGGCTGAGCTAGGCTGGGCTTCGATCATACACCTCCTCTGAAGACATATAAAGGACCTTGCATCAGCTTGTGGGTCCAGTCTGTAGGTCTCGATTTCGCTAGCCTCCCCTCGAACCTAACATATATACTCCATTCACGAAGCCTATATGCTGTCATTTTTTACATACTTTGATTGGTCTTTCTTCTGTGCTTATATTGACAAGGTATGCCCTTGCTAGTATAATAATGCAATTTGTTGACTAATTCCACAAACACAATAACTACCACAGGAAGTACGATTGTTGTAACAAAGCTTTCAAAAACGTAGGTATAACAAAAAAGGCGTAAGGAAACGCCTATTGCGTCAATTCGAACAACTTCTTCCACAATTCTTCCATATGGAATAAGGCAGCAATGTGACCACCTTCAACCTTCTCCAAGTAACTGTTCTTATAATGATCTTTCAACCAAATAGCCATCCCATCTGGTGCCATGGTGTCACCAGCGGAAGTGACAATGAGAATGGGGCGCTTGTTGTGCTCTTCGTCGAGAGTACTGGGGTCAAAGCCCCAGTCGGAGTGAATAGCATCTGCCATCTCCAAGCATCCTTCAGAACTGTGAGCAATGCTCTTGACCATGTTTCTGGCCATGCTCTTCTCCAAATCGCCCTCCTTCGAACCATTCCTCTCCCTCCATTGAGCATACGCTGCTTTCTCCTCTTCTTTCATTGTGTCGAACAAGAGTTCACGTAAGAAAACCTCGGCCTTCTCTTCAGTCTGGAGCTTCCCCCTCATGATCGAAAAAATGGCCCGCGGGACGAGCCTAAAGGGCACGATCTGCGAAGGAGGACCCACGGAGATCCAGTTCTGGAAAGTCATGAACTTGGACTGGTTCGGATGGTGCTTGTAAGGCGAGAACGGTGCCAAGATGAAGCACCCTGCAATTTGACGTCCATAGGGGAAAATGTCGAATGGTGCGCCGTACAGGACCTGAGCGGGGACTGTCCCGAAAGAGCCTCCTCCAATGTAGATCTTCAGGTTAGAATCGTTGGGGTGAAGATGTTGGATGAGAGCTGTGGTCATGTTGGCAATGCAGACGTTATACGGGAGCTTGCTGTCGCGAGGAGTGGATTGGCCCCAGCCAGGAAGAGTGGGTGCGATGTAGTGGATGCCCTTCTCCTGCAAAATCCCATGAAGGACGGGAGCATGGCCTACGCCGAAGGCACCATGAAAGAAGAGGACGATAGTAGAGCTGGTTGCGTCTCCAATGTCTTGGTACACGATTGTACTGTTGTCGGGCAGTTGGAAGAACTTGTCCTGGTTGACGGCGACTGACATTCTAGCGAATTGGGTGCTTGTGTTTAGGCAGTGGTAGCAAGTGAAGGTGACTTAGTTGCTGTAATGTTGGGTGCTGCCACCTTGCTTTATACATGCAGGCCGTATCGGAATTATGCTGAAGGAAACCGTACAGGAAAGGGGCGAGATGATGACTGAATAGAGCAGGTTGCGGAAAGTGACAAGCCAGAGATTGACGTAAAAGGGCCGCAGGACGCAGCCAAACGCAGACAGGCGCCTCCGAAGGATTGTCATTTCTGTAAATAGCGGCAAATCCGGCAGGTACAGACCGGCTGCGCAAGGAGATGCTTTTCGCAGATCTTCTCAGGTCGTATCCATGGTATCACAGCCTCCAGTATGAAATACTGCGAGGCTTGAATGACTCAGCACGAAAACAATGAATTACCGACGCCGCAGTAAAAACCGATGGACTATCAAGGCTTTGCAGACCACGCTTGTTCATAGTACAAGTTACGCAGTTAAGCTCGATACTACTGCAGTACTGCTACTACCATACGTTGATTTGCTTCAAGGTTCGACAAGTGCCTCTATGAAAAAGAGATCCAGAGATTGAACCATTTCTTGATGATAGTCAATTGTATACACGACTGCGGCATACCGTCGCAAAGTTCTATCATGGATCTACACGTCACGGTAGGACTTCCTTTCAAGAGTCAAGCGCTCAACTCGACGAATTAACTACTAAATACAGACTGCGTTCTAAACAAACCTCCCGTGGCGCTCAATATGGCCAGTTTCGAACACAATACCGCTCTCTCTCAGAGGACTTTCAATTAATTCCCGACCTAATCCCAGATACGGGTCGACAGGTCTTCGATCCTCGTGGGGCCAAGTGCTGAGCCTCATCCAAACCTCTATTCTCTCTAAAGACGGGAACCTTTTGCGATCTTGAACTACCGTGGCCAAGCTCAGCCAACCACCGTTATCGACTAGCCCTCCGTCAACATCCCTAAACAAGAAGAACTGCATCTTGATGCACTTCAGTGAGGCAAAGATGCAGCCATTGAAGGCGAGGAATTCAGGAGCATTGTCCAGAGGGCATGTGATTGGTGGGTATGATACGAGCGCTAGCGTCTCCAAGGTGTCTTTAGCTGTTTGAACGACATCTGAAAGCATTTCGCTGAACGTGGTCATTTGAACTTTCGGAGTTGCCGTGTCAGCGGTGATCCCACGTCCTTCACAGATTTGAATGGAAAACTCACTGCTGATTGAGAGTCGCCTCAAGCACCTACTTTGCTTCATGATGCTGCGCGTCAACTCCATATCCCGTTCCATGTGCGCAAAATTGAGGGCGACGGCAAGTTGGGAGAGCGAAGAGAAATCGAAGATAGGCTCGCGGTCTGGACGACAGAAACGAGTACAACTGACATCCATGACATCCGTCGCAAGTGTGTCGAGGAAAAGGCTCTCCAAAGGCATCGTACATGTAGCCGATGGCACTATAGAACTCATAGTTTGAAGACCAGGGATGGGAGTTCCCGTGATCAAGTTCATGCCTAAGGATCGCAGTGGTGTCTGGAAGGTCTTATAGAGTGGGAAGTAGTCGATGTTACCGACTTCCAGCTCCTTGAGGTTGGGAGATTGGAGGATGGTTTCGAGAAAGGCGTTGATGGGGACACCCATCTTATCCCATCTGTCGACATAGCTCGAGAAAATGTGAAGTGCTCGGACGTTGTTCGTTTCGAGTTGCTGGAGAAGATCGAAAAGTTTCTGTTGCGCTTGGGGATTAGGATGTACCCAGTATATACCCAAAGTCTTGATAAACCGGCTGATATGGGGTTTGCTTTCCATGATCGATTTGAAGTGAGGGGTCGAAATTGCGCATTGTGGATTATACCATGGTGTTCGATCCAGACGATCACTCTCTAGATCTCCACACATGAGATGGACGCAAGTGTAGAGGTATGCCTCACAAATCTTCGAAATCGCAGAGGATACGAGACAGCAGGCGCTTAACGTCTTAACATCAGGGCCCTCGTCTTCGTTTGCTAGGAACTCGAATAGTGTAAAAAAGATGTCGACTGGCAGACGCATCAAGTCTTGAGAAGAGTATACAATGGAAGGGTACTGGTGGCATAGGAACACGAAGCGCTCCTTTTATCATATCTATTCGCATATCTAAAAATACCGCACGGGGTACTCGGACAAATGATCCAGGGTGGTTGGGAGGTCTATTCTCCACATTGATACCTGAGTAGATAAAAATATCAATCAAGGGATTTATTGGTATACATGATTACATGTTTATAATGGTTTGAATGGATCGCTTACAACAGCATTGCTTTTTGAGATACCCATGTATCGACATCAAAATTGAATGATTGGATTGTCGGTTTAAACACTGGTCTAATTTGGCGTTTTCTCTGACTGAATGACCGTCGAGGTACCGAAGAGGTTTGGCGACAGCGAGCAGCTGCCCGCGACCAAGCATCGTTTGTCTGAGCATATTCCTCGTCAAGGAGATCTGGGAGCGCCTTGAACACTGGGACATGAATGGGCGTTGAGGTAGATGAACCAGATGGGTTCTGAGGGCCTACAGGTATGTTGGGGCGAGTGGATGACTTTCGAGCAGGAGCTAGTTCGGTATTCCTGGTTACATCTATGACATGCCGCTTGGTAGGTCGCAAAGGCTGGTCGTCATCTTCTGCGAGTTGGTCTTCCTCCTCCTCATCGTCTTCGTCGTCATCAGGTTCTATGGACATCGACAGGGCTTCGAAGCGAGGTAGGCTAACGAATCTGGCGCCAATTGCAGGGGTCTTCTGCTTATGTGGCACTAATGGATGGGGATTGAGAGAAGGAGATCTACTGGATGTTCCATGTCTAGAGCTGTCTGAAGAACCCATCAAGGAAATATCGCGTCGGAAAGGAAGTGGCTCGATGGACTGCTGTTCGGGGCGTTTGTGAGATGAAGCGGTAATCTTACGCCTGATAACATCATTTCTTTGGAGCGAAGTTGTCGTCGTAACCTCATTAGGGTCGAGAAACGAAGATTTAGACGAACGGGGGTTAATTATGGGTTGGCCCCCCTGTGCTGGAGGGTTGGATGGCTGGATGGGAATTGAACCTCGCAAGGAAGGTTTTTTGGATGCTATCTGATTGATAGGGGGAGGCTTTGGAACGCTCGGTACCTCATCGTCCGAGTCATCTATTACGATAACTTGAACATTGGAGCCTTCTGAGAGTGTGACAGGGTTCTGTTTACAAGGCCCACAAGTAAAAGTAGGACGCTGTGGACGTGCTTGGGTTCTGTTCGGGTTCTGACTCTGTTGGCGAAGTAAATCCGTTGTTGCCTTGATATATTTGAGAACCTCCAAGTCTGGTATTGGTGGTTTATGACAGCCTGCAAGTAGATTTGAATAGTTGTGAATGTATTGGTTTTGAAATACCTACGATGATGCCAAGATCTTTTACAAATTAAACAATCTAAAAGAAAGTTTCTGGGAGTTGAATCTGATTTTGAACAGATGTTACAATTAGGACTAGTAGTAATCTCGTGGGGTGCCATTATGATGACAATGGAAAAGAGGAGTCGGAGGTCTACTTCGTCGTTACTTATGTCATTGGTTGGTCACATGACCCTACGTCACTATCCCAAGATATTTAAATTCGAGTTGGTTGTCTGAGTCTCAACTTGATTTCTCTCATTCACTTTGCCTGCAACCATGGCTGATTCTTGGAAAGACGGTATCTTCCTCAAAATTGTCAATGTTATCGTCTATTTCGTATTCCTTGGTTCCAACATCTATATAGTAGCTTCTCCTTCTTCCATTTACTACTATGGAAAGGAAACATACATTACCCCAGCTCCTTGGGCATTCCTCATCTGGTTCGTCTTTCTTCTTCATTTAAATCCAATTAAAATATTCACAATGAATCCAGGACCTTGATTCATGCCCTTCTTCTCGGTACAATCATCTACCAGTTCTTCCCCAATGGCAAGAGGACCATCATCGATGGTATTTCATGGCGATTCCCACTCCTTGCCATCCTCAACGCAATCTACGTCAATTTATGGGCAACTCAGCACTACATCATTGGTATGTGAAATACGACGATGCTGTATTCTTTTCAATCTAACGTTTCTCTAGCTTTCATTTTTGCACTTTTCGTCAGCTCGACCGTTACAGTGCGTCTGGAATCCCTGTGCTCATTGTACACTTGCGCCATACTAACACCCCACCGCAGCACATTTACTATATTGTGAAGAAGCACCACTCCTCCGAGTCTTTAGGAGATGAGCTCTTCATTCACCTTCCTTTCTCCCTTTACCACGGTTGGACCACAGTCCTTGTCGTCATTTCCGCCTTTGATGCTTTCGGTGTCAACCGTCTCAACCATGGTGCAGGTGTTTGGACCAAAGTCTTTGTCTTCCTTGCCCTGTGAGTTTCATTTTTTTTACACTTCTTATCACCCTGCTCATTTCCTTTCATCAGCTTCTTCCTCGAGGGTACGGCTGCCACCTACGCCTTCTCCACCCCTGAAGGTGATCTCCCAGCGTCCATTGCTATTGCCTGGTCTCTCTGGGCCATCTTCGTCCACCAAACCTCCTCTGGATTCGTTCACTGGTCTTCCCTTGCATTTGCAATTCTTGCCCTTATTTGGGTCGTAAAGGGTGCTTTGGGTCTCATGATGCGTCGACGCAGAGGTATCGCTCTCAGCGACGAGGAGCGTGCCCCTCTCGTGGGATAAGCGTGTCTCATCCCTTGCTTCCTGATCAACCGCACCAGTCACACCATGTCGTGTGTCTGTATAGCTATTCAATCAAGGCTACTGCCTCATGTTATTCATTCTTCCTTTCTCTTCCTTTACCCAGATTCCACCATTCTTGCTGTCCTGTAACCATATCGTAGTCTGTTGGACTTTTGTACAATCTCGTTGATAATAACATCGCACCATCTCTTTGGTCATCATCACATGTGTGAATAGCTTGGTTCTTCTTTCCGGAGACACATTAGACCCGTCTTCTGCTCAAGGAAGGCACCCGCAGAACCCGCAGAACTTATTTCTAGCACCTTCTGGTCCCTGCATTGGCACACGACATGCGGCGTAGCATTCCGTCATTGCACGTTCGTTGTAAAGAGTATGAATTCAGCATGCTTTCTACACACTTCCGAAGTCAACATTATCCAACAACGCACGCACAGCAAGAACGATAAAATACCTGAATGCAAAGGTATTCGAGTCCTCGCCTCGCCCCCGCTCTCTGGATCGCTAACCGACAAACTAAAAATAGAGTTGCTTAATCCCCGATCACTTAATGGAGCTGAGCCCCCTAATTTGGACATCCATACCCCACAGATGCTCTATGATCGCGTCGATGACATAGTCCTCTAAATTCTTCTGACGGGCACTGACGTCGCAAATGGCGCAAAGGCTATGCGATTCTGCTTCTGCTGCATTTCGTTCACCGCTGCGATGACGATGATCAACCTTGTGGTTTTGGTTCGATACAAGTCAATTGCAATTTGGAATCCGCTAGAGAGTCATGCGCCGACATGACTTTGGGGTTAGTTGAGGTGTAAGAAAAGCGCTGCATTGTATTTACCAACCCTCAAACTCCGGTGTATTCTGGGCTCATTCTACATTCTGAATCATTTAGGGCAAGTCGCAGGTCGCAGTGGTACAGGTTGTCATGCTCCGCCCGAGATTTTGGGGTGAGAGGGGTTTCATTGCCACGGAATGTCTGTCCTAGATGGTGATGATGATTAGGTACTCGGAGCTTCCTTACTCAATTGTTGGATGAATCTATGGTTTTGTCAATACACATTTGTCAAGGATGAACAACGCGCGCGCCCAAGGGACGGCATGAGGAAATTATAAGCTATCATAGTGAAATAAAAACGCTTCTAAAATATGTCTAGTTCTTGTTACAAAGCCTCAACGAGGGTCGGACTTGTATTATGTACCGCTGTCTAGATCTAAATCTAAAGGTATCATTAAATAAAACCGGTTCTACAAATTTACCGACTTGGGCCTACGCGAAAAAAAGTCATTGGCTATAGTGGAAGGGGAAATTCAGAACACTCACACAGGTGCAACAGAGGTGGCCGGTCCGGGATCGGCAGTCAGAGTCGGGAAAGGAGAGGAACCACACTGAAGGAGTGTTGATCATGATCATCAGCAATCGTACTTGATCCCGAAAATCAACAGAAGAAATATGCTTACAGCCTGTTCGATCGCATTCATCGAAGAGCCAGCTGGCAGATGGGGTTTGGCAGATGCTGGCAACGCCTTGGGGACAGGGATGACATCCGAGCAGTCAATCAAACTCTGTTGGTTTTGACCTAAAAGAGAAAGCTTGAGCATAGCAGCCTTGAATGCGGCTTGCATCTTCGATTGGTCGTCTACAAGTTTGGTAAGTAACAATAGCTGCTATAGGGGGTTCAGTTGACTGACTGGCAAACGCTTGCCAGTCGCAAGCAGTGCGGGAGTCTACGGTAATTTAGTCTAGGATAAGTTAGAGGCTCTATGAAGAATTCGCGTTTCAAGGCTGACCTCTTGCAATCTATAAGATGTATCATGGTGAGCACGAGGATATAAAATGAGGAGAAAAGATTACTTACAGTGTGATCTGATTGAAGGCGAATCTCTCCTTGCAATGGAGACTCTACCTCTCCTTGGTTCCCTCCAGTACTGAGGCGATTGTAAGGAAGGTTTCAAAGTGGATGAGGCGGCCCACTTACCCAGGGAATGCCGTTCCGCGGAGTTGAACCTCGATGAAAAACTGAGTATCAAATAGGTCCGGGGTGGAGTCAAAGGGGGCCCTGAAAAAATGATCAGCGTGCATTTCATTTGAATTAAGGTGAGTGGGACAATACCCGGCAATCTATTTATACTTGATTAGCGCTCAATTAATTGCACACACGTTATCAAACTTACGGATGTATCAATCGTATCCGACGCGGCGACAGAATGGCTACAGTGACATTAGCCATCGTACGCAGCGAAATGCTTGATATCTTACGAGGAAAGCAGCGCAACAACTTCAGAAGAAGAGAATCCAGCATCGGCCATCCGAGCGAGAATGTCAGTGACTGTATCTACATAACAATCAGTATGCGAGCAGTCCCCGAGAACAGGCGTAATGCACACCAAAAGGCTCTGGGATAGTCTTATCAGCGGCTGGCGCTGTGGCATTGGGGCGACCCGTGAAGAAGTTAAGATGGGGAGCACCGGGACAGTTGCTAACCCCAATAGCGCCAGCAAATTGGATGCTGAAATAATGGTCCATAAATATTACCAATTGGAAGATAGCAAGACTTACAAGTCGCCAGCAGAGAGCACGTTGCTGTATTTAGCAACAAATGGTTTTTGTGCCTTGACAATGTCGTCGATACCTCCGTTGGCGTGGAAAGCGGTTTCGATCGTGTCAAAAGTGATCAGTGAGCCATCAGCGCCTCCTCCAACACTGCAGGTACGGCATCAATGGACCAAATCAAAATGGATAGGAAGGACAACACTTACTTCCGGGTCTTTGACCAGCCTATGGCATCGTGGAAGGTCAACCGTAGAGATTCGTGTGCCTGATCTTAGCGTTAGCTGTGTATCGAGGCGGGTTATACTGTATGATATCACCTCTTCGCCACACTCGCCACCATCGAAGAGATTGGCCTGGATGTCTTCAAGGACGGGGAACAACGCACAACATGCAGCGTTGTTCACGGTTGCACCATTGGAGCAAGTTGCACGCTTCACAAGGCCGGCTACAGGTAGAGCTTCAGCCATCTAGGGAGAAAAGTGCGAGAAGAGGGGCGTACCAGACGCAAGTTGAATGGCGCAGAAAATAAGAGAACCAGAGAAAAAGCGACCTCGAAACATAGCTGAAGTACTCAGAGAGATAGTCTGTCAATACGATGTGAAGATGGACGGCTTTTATACCCTTACGACCTGGCTATTGACCAGCAACTTGTGTTTCAACTTGTCCAAAATTAACCAAACCCGAGGTCGGCTTTTGAGCCTCGTGGTTAGCAAATGGTATATGTCGTGGAAGACACGGAGGCATTCTCTGGGACATAGCTAAGGTGATTACCGGATGATAAAGCCGACGAGCATGAAGCCATTGAACAAGGGTTTTGCAGTTGGTTTGTAGGCCACAAAACAGGAACCTATCCCTCACAACCATTTTACGGTCCACATCAATGACCTGTAGGAAATAATGCAAATGAGTTGAATTTCTTAAACTTACATTGAACTTTGAAGGTGTGCAGTTATCAAATCCACAGAGAACGGATTGTCTTCATTTCTATAAATAGCGAAGACGAGGGTTTGAATATGCAAGTGGAGCGAGTAAGGTAAAGTGCGGGTAACCGCTTGAGTGACCCCTGGATGGTTTAACGGTTCGGTAAGGACAGCACTCATCAATGAGGTCTAGATGGAATAAGCATATGTGTTGGTCGTCATTTGCGGCAGATTTAATATCAAGCAAGCCGCATCACTTCTGTTTCAAGCGACAAGAAACATCAAGAGTCTAGGGGACAACGAGCTTTGAATACGATTGATCAGCTCGGGCAGGAACGCCTAAGCAATATTGGCAACACATAGACGGGTTTGCATGCTTGAAGATGACTGAGGTTAAAACGTTAGAGCACTGAAACATCCGAGCCATAGTGGAAGATGAGTGCAACACTTTCCGAGTAGATAGGGTACGAATCGGCGGAAAAGTCAAGAGAAGACAATGCCGCCTGGGGACATTATCAACAAACCATGTGTGCACCGGATACCCCGATGATGCCCTGTGCGGCTAGTACGGTAAGTTGCATAGTGCGAGTCGTCTATGGAAGATATATAACATGTTGTGAATCAAATGAAACAAAACGCATGGTTGGTCAGTCAGTAATCATGGTTTGAGGCGCGGAGTCAGTATATCGAATACGTGAACAGTCAAGAAACAGTAACGACGCCGTCTCGAATCTCGAAATTCAAATCAATGGCATGATAATGTCACGATCACGTGGAGTGACTGACGCGAAACTTCGCGACATTCAATTTCTCATTAACGTTTAGCATTTCAAGCTTAACACTCATCAGCTTTGAGTAAACTGTCCTTAAACTGTTGTTACCCATTTCTTATCAGACACAATACGCAAATATGGATTCAACCTCTCCAGGTCTGTTGTCAATTCATTCGCATAGAGGGATTTTCTTGGAAGTTAACTTTTTGAACAGAAATTATGCTAACTTACTACAGGCGTTTGTTCCCCTTCAAATCCCTGTTTGCATGGCTTAACCATGAGCATACGTCCACACGAAAGTTCACACATCGGGAATTTGCTTTCACACTACCTGGGGACATTTATCTGCGCTACCACTCGTTCAACACTGCAGACGAGCTCAAGAAACAGGTCTTGCAGTTCAACCCGTCTCGGTTCGAGATCGGTCCCGTATATTCTGCCAGAGTGCGTTAAACCTCACTATAAAAGAGGATGTTTCCTTACGCTACTTCACTTTCAAAGCCAAGAGACAAGAAGACTGTCCGCCCGGCTGAATTTTATCCTGTCCAGCGCGAACTTGTGTTTGATATCGATATGACAGATTATGATCCTATCCGCACGTGTTGTTCAGAGGCAGACATCTGCAAACGATGTTGGGCTTTTATCTCGGCCGCCGTTCGCATCTTAGATGCCGCTATCAGGGAGGAATTTGGCTACTCCAAACTCGTATGGGTTTACTCAGGTCGTCGAGGAATCCATTTATGGATTTCTGATAAAGAAGCGATGGAGCTCACAGATGAGCAGAGGAAGGCCCTTGTGGGATGGCTTACAGTGATACCTGGAGGGAAAGATAGCAATAAAAAACTGAACATTCACAACAGCAGCGGAAAACTATCTCCTGGTTTACAGTGAGTAAATAGACTTTTATCCTAGGAATCCTCGGGATGTCGCTGACACCTGCTCTGTAGAAGTGCTCTTGATTACCTCAAAACTATTTTCGTCGACTTGGTTCTTAGAAATCAAGATTGTTTCCGAACAGAGGAGGGGTATGAAAAGCTGTTGCAGTGCATTCCTGATGCCTCTGTTGCCTCAGCTTTGAGGGACAAATGGGAGGACGAACCTTCTCGTTCGTCTGAGAAGAAGTGGTCGGACTTGTCGGCGTACAAAAGCCAAAGGGCAAGTTCTCTCTTCTTGCTTGGCAGCTACTCTCCCAAGGCGTCATCTAACCCGACTCACAGAATGTCCTACATGCGATGGAAGACATTATTATTCAGTACACTTACCCACGTCTGGACGCCGAAGTCTCCAAACATCGAAACCATTTGCTCAAAGCACCTTTCTGTGTTCACCCAAAAACCGGACGTGTCTGTGTACCGTTAGACCCGGAATCCATTTTTAGCTTCGATCCAGAAAGTGTGCCCACAGTTGGACAGCTTCTTCAAGAACTGGATTCCATTCCCCGATCCGATGATCAGACCAAGGAGTTTCACTCCGGTATGTTCTTTATAATCACAGAGAGTGCCCTTAACTGACATGTGGGTTTCATGGCAGACTGGGAGAAGACTTCACTCAAGCCTTATGTCGATATTCTGGACAAACATTCATTGAAGATTATGGAAGACGTGCGCGCCGAGAAGCGCAAAATGGGTTGGTTTTATTTCCTGTTTCGTGGACGGCAAAAGCTAATTTTCATACAAAGACATGTCATGGTAATAATTGAGAGGTTCAGGTATATCTGACTGATACCGCAAAGTTTAATTGGATACAACACATACAAGTGGTTAAAAAAAGATATTTGAGCGCATTCAGAATATATACCCTCTAGATGAAAATCCGTTTGCTCAATTTCTAGCCCAAAACAGGACAGTTACAACAAAGCTGATGAGACCGCAGGTTAACATTTACGAATAAAGCACGAAGCGCAGAAAAAAGCGATAACATGAAAAAAGAAAAAAAGAAAAACGTGCATTTAGCCTCTAAGGAGCATCTTCTTCAATTTCGGTCATCTCCAGCGACAACCAATGGATGACGACCGCATTTGCATAAGAGTCCTGTTGAAGAACATCCATAATGCGCTGGGACACGATCATTGCGCACTCCTCGGCACGACCAAACCCAATCAAACAGCCGTTCCTGTACTCATCCTCGGTGAGTCCAAGCATGCCTGCTACTGAGGACACCTTAGGACCTCCAAAATCACGAAGAATGATCGGCAGAGCAATGAGTGAAGGAATTTCCGAGGTCAGGACGTTCAGATCCTTGGCCAATTCCATTGGGTCTTGGGTGTGACAGTCCTTGTTCTTGACAGTCTCAAAGAGGGCAGGGAGTGTCCTCAGTCCTTCATAAGCCTCATCCACGGCCTCCCTGGCCAATTGTGTTGCCTTGTTGTCCGGGCTTGGACGGGGAAGGAGCAAGAGAAGCTCATACAACGCCTTGCAATCGGTTATGACATCTGGTACGGCGGAAACCAACGGAGGAGTTGCAGGTCGGGATGGGGGTAACTTTATGATGAAGCGACCGGCAGGCGGGGTGATCGGAGGTGTTGTTGACCGACTGGGTGAGCCTCTTCCCTTCTTGGCAGTCAACAACGGCGAGACTGGGGGGGTTCCGGAATATGCCTTCGCTTCTGGTCGATGAGCTAAAGCTACCATCGCCTTCCATAAAACGGAGATCAACAGGCTAGCCAGCGAAGCATGAGAAATAGTTGATGTCGTACATGTCGTCAGTGCTTTCGCATAGACGGGCATCAGAGTTTGGAGGGTGACAATGGATGGATGGTAAACGGCGGTTGGGAATTTGGTAACCGCTGGACTCTTGACAGCGGCAGCAGTGCAAGGCTTTTCGAGCGCTTCCATAATCGGAGTTAGCTCGTTCCGGACCCCCGTTATGAGTGGATTGATGACTCGATTTAACAAGGAGACAAATCCATCTCTGATGGACTTGAGACCATCGCCACGAATATCAGAGTCCGTACCCAAGCTCAGTGCATCAAAGGTTTGAAGCATCTCTTCGCAAAATTTGGCAAGAGATAGGGCGTGTTGTTGCGTAGGGTTAGGGAAAGACGCAGGGGTCGTGATGGTGGGCAAGACTAAAAATGCCTGGGATGCCAACAATGGGACGAGCTGAGCCGATAAGTTGGTTAACAGGACTGTCAACGGGCGCTGAAGGGAGCGCAAGACGGCTTTAAATAGGTGTGGGTTATCTTGAACTGCGTTGAGTTCCCTAGATGTCGAAGGGTGAGGACAAAGAAGACGAAGAGAGACTTAGCGAACATACGAAGATATCAATGCACCAAGAGATAACCCCCTGCCATGCGGGATAGGACGCTTCCCGGCCACCTGATCGTTGACGCCTGGGGCAGCAGGCGGCTGGGCCAAAGCCCTGGAAACGGCCTCGCTCAATTTGAGGCTCAACATCTCCAAGTAGGACCCATCTTGAATGAGACGTGCAGCGTTTGGGACCGGAGTGGGAGACTGTGAGGGCGATTGTCGAATAAAGTTACTGAGAGATAATTTATTGAGGGAGCGAGTGGAGCGTTCTGCAGCCTGACCAGACTCAGTCCGGGTTGATAGGAGTGCAGGAGCTGGTGATGACGGACGACTAGCAGGGCGGAAAAAAGAGTTGGTCTTGAGTACGTTCATTTTTGTGTGTTATATTCTAGATAATATTTGCAAAAAAAGGATGGGAATTGGTTGAACTGAGGTGTAGATTTGGCGAGACTTTCGAAGTGTCCTTGAAGTGACAATAAACTCTGTGGGGATTTCTGGACAACGACACCAGAGTTCGGTAGAACAGCGCAATTATCCCATAGGTATGTGGATTGAGATGTTAATCGTTGATTTCAACGTTGGGTTGTGTGCAATAGGTCCTAAGGGGGCCTGTCTGTGTCAACGAGGAGTCCAAGGGGTCCAAACAGAATAATTTGCTCGTGTGCCAGTCTATAAGAGCATGAATATAAGAAATAACAAGATAAAAAATCAAGACTTTACCGCGAAAAAATAAAAACCATAGATTGTGGGAGGAAGCAAGGAAAGGAAGAGCTTGAATGTCAAAGCGACGAACAAAGGCAGTCCGTCACTCCATCCTGCCTTGAAATTCTAACAATTTTCATGACTAAGCAGATTTAATTTCACACGATCAATCCTACAACTCCGATTCCAAAACTAAAACGTGCTCAATACAATTCAACCTGTCTTCATCATCCAATAGCATTTTGACGATATGATCACTTTTTGCCATCTTTATTTCCAGGTTCATACACTTGTCCGCCGACTCCGTGGCCCCAAGTGAGTATCATATCAACGTTGCTACTTTTGCTCCATTTAGCATCTTCAGCCTACATGGAAGACCAGTCCTTGCACGTTCTTCATGACATTAAAATTAGGCTTCAGAACTTGCACAGTGGATTCATCTGCGCAACAGTCAACGTGTAATAGTTACAAAGGAGTGAATAATGTACTTCTCCGCAAAGGGATAGAAAGACTAGTAGGTGATACAAATAGGTGTGTGATTTACAAGGTGTGCAGAATCAAAATGAAATGAATGTCCCATGAATCATGAAACGAGGACTCCTGCTCGAGGAGTTAATGTTTAAACTGCAGCAGTGGGCGTCGTGTTAGCTGTCAACAGCTCAGAAAAGTTGTCAAACCCTGAGATAGTAGGTGTTACAACGGGGGCAATAGTGCTCGAGGTTGTAGGGTTTGCTGAGGTAAAGGTGATAGAAGAGAGTGCCACAGAAGACGCAGAAGAAGGAAGGCCGGTAGAAACGCTTGGGACTAGAACACCACTGGAGGAGGGTGGAGTCGGCACGGGGGTACCGGTCGACAATATACTGCTGCTAGGCTGAGCAGAGCAATCTGTAGGTGTAACTGTAACGGTCGAGACGATGGTGACCGTAACAATTCCATCAGTCCCAATAACGACTGTAGGGGTAACAAGTCCTCCACTGCTAGTAGCTGTGGGTGTCGCAGTAACGGAAGGAGCTAGTGTGATCACGGAAGAGCTAGTTGAGAGGGTAGTAAAGCTGGCTGGGAGGACAATTATATCCGTGGCAGAAGGAGCAGCAACTGAGGAGCTGATGGCCACTGTAGGAGATGGGGTTGTCAAAATCGGCGCCGTCGAAACCTGAAGTTGGCGACGGTAGTTGTCTCCATATCCTGACCCATAGCCACCTCCCGCGGAAGGAGTGGCTTGAACTGAGGGTGGTGCTTGAACAGTAGATGGTGACGAAGGTGTGGCACGAATCACGGTGCGAGGTGTAGGGGTGGCCGGATTAGCGCCCGTGGTATCATCATCATCACAGTCTGCATCATCGTCATCTGGGTTTGCACCCGTGTCGTCCCCATCGTCACAGTCATCATCATTATCATCACCGTTGGTAGCCTGGTCTGCGTTGTCTCCGTTGTCAGTGCCAGTGGGTCCACCGGTCACACCAGAATCCTTGAAACGGGATAATGCATCACTCGGGAGAGCACAAGCGATGTTATTTCCTGGGGAGTTCACCAAAGGAAGAGAGAAACACTTGGTTGGTACCGCGCACTGCGTTACGACCCATTTACCGCCAACACATTGGGCGAATGCACCTTCGATACATGCCTGCGGCAATTCATCTGATAATACAATCATCGATCAGGATTATTAAAAGGGATTTATCACAATCAACACTTGCCTGAGCATGCATCAGTTGCCTTAATTTTGGCAAACTGTGCATTCGCCTGTTGTGCTAGAACGCCATTTTGTTTCTGAAGATCTGCATCGCGAACATTCAGGGTGGGGGCAGAAGCTGCGAGACTGGCAAGCAGAAGAAGAGCGGAGAGTGACTTAAAAAAAGGCATGGTTCAATGAATAAAAGTCGGAGATTGTATAATCTAAATGAACTAGAAGGATTGTCGTGTCGCGTCAAGGAGGTCGTTGAATCGAAGGCTCCCGGCCTGGTGAAGATGATAAGATTTAAAAAAAAGAAAAGAAAATGGAAAATAGAACACGAGTGGCTGCGATGAGCAGGATGAGGAGAAGGCCTGCTTGGCCATTGAGGAGACCTTATATACTCTTCCAGAATAAAATAACAATATGCGATTGCCATTGTTCTTGCGTTGTCAGGGGCGTGGTAATATTGACGCGCTCATTGTTCTTTTTATTTGTCTAAGCCAGAAAGACAAACAATTTAAAACAAGGGACAAATAATTCCATTGCCACGACCTCGAAGCACAAAAGGAGATGTCAGAGCCCTGCTTAGCGTGACCTGAAATCTGACCATAATTAAATGAGCTTACATTAGAACTTTCTGAACTTGGTTATGGCTTTTAGGATCGGCTTCCTCAACCATACAGGCTATGTCCTTCCTTATCTGCTATCAACAAGCGTACTGGCTTTTGTGTCTTTCTATGTTATGCTGTTTAGACCGTCAGCAAAGGTGCCAGCGGCCAACCCGGAAGTAGAAATTGCGAATAAAATACGCAAAGCTAAAAATATGCAAGCCTTTTGTTCTATCTTTGGTTACAGCCACGAGGAACATCAAGTGACGACGGAGGACGGCTACATACTCACTTTGCATCGTTTACTGCCCAAGGGCGCATCAGGTCCGGAGTCGTTGAAAGGAAGACCGGTAGTCTATCTTCAGCATGGTCTCCTTACCAACAGTGAGCTTTTCATGAGCGTTACTGCTCCTGAAAAGTGTTTACCTCTTGTCTTGCTCGAGTCCGGCTACGACATTTGGCTTGGGAATAACAGGTACGTGTCTATGCACACAACCCTGCCAACGAGTGCCATTAATTCTTGCTCAGGGGGAACAAATATTCGAGAGGGCACACAAGCAAGTCCTGCGAAGCGTCCGATTTCTGGGTATCGTTATTTCTTTCGACATATTCGCAAAACACGCGCTGACATTTCTTCCAATCAGGATTATTGCATTGATGATTTTGTTCAATATGATATTCCCAATTCCATTTCCTTCATCATCAAACAAACTGGCAGCTCAAAGATAAGCTACATCGGATTTAGTCAAGGCAGCGCACAAGGATTTGGGGCGCTTAGCGTCAATTCAACTCTAAGCCAAAGTCTGAATATGTTCATTGCACTGGCGCCTATCATGCGGCCTGCTGGCTACCCGTCACCTCGTTTGGACTCGATTGTGAAGAAGAAGTTGGTCTCTCATTTTACAAATTGGATTTATTCTGATGTGCGAACCCTTTTAGTCCAAATATCGTGTACCAGATTTTTGGCCGAAAAGCCATGTGTACTTGGATTGCTTTCTTGCAAGCCAATTTACCGACATTTCTTGTTACAGAGATCGTTGATCGGGCCCTGAAACCACTACTGGGATACGACAACCACAACTTCAGTCCTCTACAAAAGATCGCATCCTACAGCCACATTTACTGCAGCTGTTCTGTCAAGACCATTGTGCACTGGGGCCAAATTATGGGAAATACCGTTTTCAGTAAATTCCAGGACGATCCTTCTGCTCCAGTCATCCGATACCCAACAGAGAAAATAACGATCCCCATTACATTAATACATGGTGACCGGGACTGTCTCTTTGAAAAGAGCGTGGTTTTGGAACATTTACCAGCTGACGTTACTTGCCATGTGCTGGAAAATTACGAGCATTTAGACGTTTTATGGGGTGCAAATGTGCACGTTGATGTTATCCCTAGAGTTTTGGATATCCTCAACTCAAGACGGACAGAATAGGTTGATTGTTTATATAGTTACTCCCGCGATATAATTTATTTGTAACTAAGTTGGATGAACCGTTGTGATCAGGATGGGGACACAAGTTGTGTAATGAGTTGCTTCGTTGCAGCCACACCCTCGTCGGAACGTATTCTGTAAAGACAAGTATCGTCGTCCGCTTGTCGTAGCCTTAATGCCAATAGCCCGGTATTCGACGAAGGTGTAATGACCAGCTTGAGTTCACCTGAATAAGGCAGAGGTATAAGCTATTAGGCCACGCACAGTCTTGATTCAACTGACCTGCAAAGGGTGACAAATCCGAATGGACCAATTTCACCTCATGATCGGTTAAGGCACGAATTTTGTCGACAATTTCGCCCACAGGCGCCATAGACCATCCCCTTACTTCGAGCTCAGCACCCAGTTTGTCCCATGTTTCTCCAAAGTTGACGTCAGACTGATCTTCAGTATGGAACGGAGACTCTAAGCTGATGAGGTCCAGTCGAGACGCCTGTCCAAGAGCGGATTTAGTGTTGCATCGAAAGGGTGAACAAAGATGTAACCTACCTGCAAGTTAATTTCTGAAGAGACGTCGTTCGTTGAAAACCTCAGTCGAGATGGAGTCCTAGATGAAGTCCCAGACCGGACTTGGTCCTGAGAGTGTCTCGACACTGGAGATGACGCCTGTGACCGTTCGCTGGACGCAAGATGCCTCATCTTTATCCTATACAGACTCAAGGCCACCAAGAAATCGGGTAGCTAAAAATTTCAGAACATAACTTGTGACTTTGAAAGAAAGAAACGATTTCCTACAGATGACGACTGACAACTGCGAATAACCTCTTGAAGCGCGGTTCTGTCCTTACTGAACTCTAAGAAGAGCCTGCAATACTGGAAAAAAGGGGAATATTAGTTTGTATATTGGCTCGAGTATATAGCACTGAAAATTCGACGCACCTTACGAACAGACCGTGTAGCCTTCTCTATGAGGGCTGTCACAAAGTCTGTCGTGGTCTGGGGAACTTCATCAACTTCTGCACATAGCCGAATCATGGCAAGTATACAGGGCTCTTGCACAGGTGCTGCATGTCATTGATTAGATGCAAGAAGAGTAGGGCAGTCAAACTCAAGACTGACCAATGTACACAGACAAGCGCGCGCCGAAGGTGGATAAAAGACTAAGGGCAGACGCTACTCCCAAAACTGGTGCAAATTCAACAGCCAGGGCTGAGGCAATAACCAACGTAGTAGGTCCAGGTTGTGGGCTGCTGTCGCTGAGGGACAACAGAAAGATTCTTGCAAATGCACGACCAAACTCCTGACGGGCTTCAATAGGTCAAGATCATGGCCTGAAAACAAATTCATTATCACTCACAAGTAAGGCTTTCGTCCCTCAATATGCAGTCCACGATGGCTTCAAAAACCTGATTAGGCGTCGAAGTTCGAGACGTTTCTTGAAGCACTTCTAGGGTCTTTTCTGCATATTTGGAGCCGTCTTTCGCGTACCTTATACGCAAAGCTTCCAAAACCTGAAGACAACAAGGTAGATCAAGGACATTGTTGGGATTTGTCATAGCCTCGTGAAGGAGAGCAATATGAGTATCCAACACGTTGGGATCGACTTGGAAAATGACCTTCATGACCTGGATTGCTGGTAAGTATAGAATCAAGAAAAAGAATATGGGTGCATACCTTGGTCCTAATGATAGGGTCCGAGTGGTTTAGAAATTCAAGGATCCGCTGGAACTCATCCTCAGCAAGCACTGCAGGATGATCAGCGTCTGTTCCTGCCCATGCAGCAACAGGCACGCACTCCAGCGCCGCAAAAAAGATATACACGTCGTCTGGTTTGGGCGATTTTAAAAACGCCCTTATGGCGCGGACGGTCGATACCTTTTGTTCACGTTCGGCGTTGCTATATGACTCTGGACCCAACGATGACAAAAGGCGGAATACATCAACTACCAACGCCCTCGCTGTATCGTTTTCGTATCTCTTTGCGCATTGACGCAGAATTTTGAAGAGTAACGGAATATACTCGTCAATCGGGCTACAGGAATTCGATCTGGATTAGTTTGCATGACAGATTTTCAGAAAATGGTAACCACCTCACAATCTTTAAATACGGCATAATGCTAGATGCTGCTTCCAGGTTCTTCAGGTTTAGAGGAGCAATTTTATTGGATAGCACTTCCTTGACTGCCTGCTGGAATTTTACTCGGTCTACAACATCCTGTGCCACGACATGAAACGAGCATCATGGATTATTCGCGGTCAACTCACTGATTGGCTCAGAAGGGCGAGTGTTGCATGACTGACGGCCTCGTCATCGTCATGTAGGCTGAGAAGAACAACATTTTTTATTCGTTCCAGCACCATGGGATTTTGTGCCCCTAGTGAGCGAAATGCGAGGATGGTACGCCGACGAACAAGTGGGCTATTCAAGGGTTAGTTCGATTTACGCCCAATATCACTGCATATACATACGAATCATGGTCTATTAGTTGACTTAGACGATCCTGTACAGCAGCAATCATATGTTCCGTTGGTAAAGCGAGGAGACTGTCGAGTGCCAGACAAATGTACGGTATTTCGTCACTTTCCAAGTCCTGCATCAAATCTGAGGTTCCATTTACGAGGGCTAAACTCATAATATGCACCTTTCTTAGCGTATTAACCAGCATCAATCCCGCTTCGTGTTCGAGAGGCATTAACTCTATGCAAAATCGGTATCCTGCAATGATTGTGAGGGTCTTCTAAGCAGAGAGCAAATAGTCTCGCTACCTATACGTTTATCATCTAGTGTCCTTCCTCTTTCCGCTAGGTTTATTGCCGGAAAGAAGGCAAAGTTGAATGCTGTTGATGGCAATACGCCCGTGGAGCATGTTAAGGAGCAGTAGAGCAGAATGAGAAGGCATTCTTTGCATTTGGCCTGGAGATGGGGTGTCAGTCAGCGCAGCGAGTATTACAAGCCAAATCATACAATATCAAGCCTAGACTGAGCCAGCTGAGATTTAATGGATTCTATTTCCAAGATTATGTGTTGGTCTGCAATGTGCACTGAATCTGAGGTTTCCACTTTCCGAACAATGCTGTAGTGAGCGCGACCAATCGCGCCGGATGAATGGTAAGGTACATCCATCGCAAGTCGAGCAAGTTGCTGTCGACAATATGGTCAATCTACGTTATTACTTGCACCAGATAATAATAGCGAGTGGTTTATGTAGTCGTGGTTGAGTTAGGAGCGTTTGCCAGCTTTGGTCCAAATCAGGCAAGCATTGAAATGGCGTGGCCTTCGCTGGACTCGGATGCACTCAGCTTGTCCTCATCCTCCACGCCCATATTCTCGTTTTTTTTGTTCATGTAACGAAACCCGGGCGCCATTTCAACTGTAAATCAATGTCTGCCCAAGAATCAGCTGATTATTATCGAAAGTTCCTAGCTCAACCAAGAAGTGCATCGAAATCGCGTAGGTCCGGAGAAGTTGATGATGGAACCAAGAAATTGAGGAGATTGATTCTCGTGGATGGCATACCTTCTGAAGTGGTAAGCACTTGTTTCAATATATATTTCAATGACACCAATGCCAACGCAACCTATAGGACCCCACCCTACGCCCGCGTATCTGGAAAATTCTACTACGCGTCAATGAGCTGCCTGCTGATACCTATCTGCGTTATGTCGCTCGTGGGCCATGCCAAGTTCGAGAGAAAATCAGAAATGATACTTTCCGGTGTGTTTCCACTTGCTACTGGCGAACAACCTCTTACTGTAACGACAGGACGCTGGCAACAGATAAAGGGTTCAAAGAACGTGTGCGAGAAGATATGTTAATTCGCCTGTTGGACGCGTTCGTTTGGCGGAGCCATGGTACGTTTGTCGCTTCAGTATTAATTCTAATTAAACAAGTTATGTAGAAAGGCAAGAGACGGAACAGTTGGGTTTCACGTATGTTCAGGGGATGAACGTGCTTGCTGCTCCATTCCTTTATACGATGGCATCTGAACTTGAGGCCTTCTTCTGCTTCGCAAAATTCATCGAGGAAGCCTGTCCCCTTTACGTTCAACCAACATTAGAGGGGGTTCATAGGGGGTTAAAGGTACTTTACCGTCTATTGTCCCCAATTGAAATATTAACGCGGTTTCAGCTCCTTGATAGATGCCTTAAGTTTGTTGATCCCGAACTGTTCGACTATCTGCGCTCCAAGAACCTATCAGCTGAATTGTACGCATTTGCCTGTAAGTCGTGTGTGTCATAGTGTTTATATTCTTGGATCGTTGATTCTCTTTGAAAGCCATCCTTACCCTTTGTGCGTGCACACCACCTCTTGACCAAGTCTTGCGATTATGGGATTTCCTCTTGGCTTTTGGTGTTCATTTGAATGTCTTGTGTGTGATTGCTCAACTCCTGCTAATGCGAGATGAGGTAATGAAGTCCGCTAGGTGATGCTTTTTATGCTACCTTTATCTCAATCAATGCTCATGCACATGTGTACTTCAGTCCCATGCGCCTATTGCGCACCTTCCCTCCACTGGATGCAAACTCCGTCATCGGCATCGCCGTTACCCTTGTTCGCGATCTTCCTGCAGATCTGTATGACGAACTTGTTCGACATCCTTTCGAAATCACTTCGTAGTCCATTCGCATTGCTATCTGTGTTAGTCGCGTTCGATGTTTTGTGTGTAACATATATTATTCAGCTGTATAAATGTATAAATAATACAAATATCCCTAAAGACTGTCCATGGTGTACTTGAAACTCGCTAGTGCCTATGAGAGGTGGACCTCACACCCGAAACCCTTGATGAAGACTGTCCATAATCGTTTGGTGCGCACAACTGCTCGCAATCCAGTATTCCGCCACAGCATTCCGACTCTTCACTGTGACTCCTATGGCTGCTATGGCTACTATAACTGCTAGGGCTATGTAAAATGGTTGTTGAATTTGGACCATTGGTAAAGTATGGGTGCAGAGACCTGCGATTCGCAGTGGGTTCATGATCAGTGTCTGCAACACTTCCATTACCAGATTGCGAAGACGTAAGGAGAGATATTGGCGGTGAAGAGTATTGACCATTTAAAACGGTAGATATAGGGGGCAGTCGTGTGTGTTGTGGCTGCTCTCCGACCTTGGATGAGAATGCAAGCTGCTGGAATTTGGAAAGGGACGCGCTCGCTAAGGCCAAGTGGTGCATCAGCTCTGCAGACGCTTCTGCCTATATATGGCGATCATCCTCAGTCGACTGAATTTACTGCACAGCTCGAAAGACTTACTGTTTCTGGGAGTAGAAGTGCAGGATTTGCTATGAGGGCTTTAGCCTCTCGTAGTTCTTCTTTCAATCTCGCGTTTTCTTCTTCAACTTTTCTACAGCGTTCTTCAAGAGTGTTGATATAGTGAGCCTTCCGAGCTCTATAATCTCGTTGCTGAACAAGACTCCGAGTCGGAGGTATAGTAAGATCTTTCTTGCGTCCTCTGGTCATCGTAAAAACTGGGGGATGTGGGATAAGAAGTGTGAGTATTGTTTTATATTAACATAGTAAAGTGTAAAAGTAAGTAATCAAGTACAAGGTTTGAACCTGAATAAATAAGTGGTTTTTGTGCGAGGACTCATCTGTCACCAGAATGGTGCAAGATGTCGCAAAATCAAAATCAAAATCAAAATGACGTAGATCTATTGAATTCCCGATTTAAGGTACTCTCGACCCAGGAACATCACATCGCTTGTTATTGGCAGGAGTGGGTATGTTGCTAACAATGTCTACCCTTATTAAACTAGTACAACCAACTTGCAATGCCTTCACAATATCAGTCATTGCCCACAAGTCCCGTTGGACATAACTACGATGTACTTTGTGAAAGTGCCCCACAAGATTTACACGAGGATGAAGGAGATGGCGGCACGAAACGAGCACTGCAAACGCGACAGTAAGTGTTGTCAGTGGTATAGTTAGCTATGCCAACAATCTGCGTTTGCAGCATTTCCATGATAGCGCTTGCTGGAACGATCGGCACGGGCCTCTTTTTGTCCAGTGGAAGAGCTCTCGCTCAATCAGGCCCTCTGGGATGTGTTCTTGCTTTTGCAGTGGTATGTTCCAACACGCTGTACGTTTGAAAGGTGTTAACCAAGCGGTGTAGATGGGAACAGTGACGGCTTCGATTGGTAGGTGCAACTTCTTTCACAATATGATACTCCTCATACCTATAGTTCTGTAGCATTCATTTCAGCAGAAATGTCCGCGTTCAAACCTGCAGGAGGCGGTTTTGTACGACACGCGACGCTATGGTTTGACAAAAGTATGGGCATCGCAATTGGGTACATACTTTCGATATTTTTGCTTGTTGGAACTCATCATTTTTAGGTGGAATTTCTGGTATGCAATGGCGATCACAATGCCCACTGAAATCACCGCTGCAACGGTGCTATTGGGCTACTGGTTTCCCAATATGAACCAAGCTATACCTATAACGTGTGTCTTCCTCTTATTGATAACTGCGAAATACTTCTGAAATTCTTTTCAGCATCTTTCTAGTCGTTATAGCTATTATAAATTTCTCTCCTGTGCAGATATACGGGGAGTTCGAATTTTATTTTGCTATTTGCAAGGTCTGTCGTTCTCTGCTTACTGGAATGTGTTGTCTGAAATCCTTGCAAGATCGCCCTCATTATATGCTTTATTGTCGCAGGAGTGCTCCTTGATCTGGGTTTTGTCGGTCAGGAAAGAATAGGGCTCCGGTATTGGAGTGATCCTTACCCACTGTTCAGTGAGCACATTGTCAAAGGAATAACTGGGAAATTCCTCGGCTTTTGGGCAACAATGCTCTTTGCTGCCTTCGCTTTCGGAAATGTTCAAGTTGTTGCAATAGCTGGAGCTGAAACAAAAAACCCAAGGAGGACTATACCCACTGCTCTCAAACAAACCTTTTGGCGAATTTTAGTGTTCTACGTCGCCTCTGTTTTTGTAATCTCTTTGCTGGTACCTGCCGATGATGAACATCTTAGACTGGGAACGGGAACCGTCGCTCACAGTCCATTTGTAATTGCTCTTGATAGACTTGGATCAAAGGTAAGAACAGGTATTACTGGATCTCCTTCGTCTCATTGAGTGGCTTTCTTTAGGCTCTTCCATCCATAGTCAATGCCGTCGTATGTTATAACTACCTATGGCTTTTCTTCTCATTTCCTTACATTTTGCTAGGTCGTTACCTCGGCATTTAGCTCCGGAAACTCCTGCACGTTTTTGGCTTCTCGCACATTGCACGGAATGGCTTTGGATGGTCATGCCCCAGGAATATTCTTACAGCTCAACCGCTTTCAAGTCCCGTACTTGGCGGTTGGTGCGACCGTTTCATGGGGGTTGATTGCATACTCTTGCCTGAACAAGGGTGCATATCAGGTATGCTAGCTTGCTGCCTGTGACAAATATATCTGTGCTCAAAGTGGCCTAGGCATTTTCATGGCTTGTATCCCTTGTTACCACCTCAGGCTTAGTTTCATGGGTAGTTATATGTGTCACTTATCTACGTTTCTATCGAGCCCTTCGACATCATGGGATTCCTCGCGCCAGTCTTCCGTACTGCAGTCCATGGCAACCTTATTTAATGGTGAGGCATTGCATACCCAGGGTCTTGATTGCATTGACATACCCGCTGCAGTACTACGGCCTAATCATGATCACTCTCATTCTGGTTTTCTGTGGCTGGGACGCTTTTCTACCAACATTCAGACCAGCTGCATTTCTTTCTGCTTATTTCAATAGGTGAGATTGTCTAATGCAAACTTCTCCGAAAGTGGTGTTAACCGCCCGATATACAGCCTTGCACTACCTCTGCTTTACCTCGTATTGAAGAGATGGAACAGAGACCCTTTTGCAAGCATAGACCGAGAGTCGATAGAAGAAGAGTTAGCGGCGATCGACGGGGATAGACAGAAGGAGACTCCGCGATCTGAAGCTATATATGATCGAATTCTAAACTCGGTATTCTAATAAAACTCTTTGCCATGTATCGAACTTAATCCTCCTATGATGCTGGTGTTACACCCCATACTCGCTGCAACAAGTGCTCCAGCACTACTTCAGGACCAGGTGTACTATAAATACAGGGAACCCCGCCCGATTCCGGTATGAAGGATGTCGATGCACTTTTTTGAGGGGGACCAGTATGACCTGGATGAGGTTCCCTTTGTGCTTCCGATCGGTTGGCACCGAGGGGGTACGCCGAGGCGTCCTCCCTACGGTCGACGACTAACATCCCTCTTGTGTGTTCTCCGTGTCTATTCGTCATTAGCCCTGCACCTGAAATTATGTCCAGACAGTGACGTACCTTTCGACCTGGAAAAAACGGTAATTAACGAGCCACCCCCGTGCTAAAGTCGGCGGTCCACCTTCCGGCGCTGGAGGGTTTTCCGCTGCGCACCACACAGCAACAATGTCATGGAGCTCCATAGCGTCCTTCCCAAATTGCAACATGATCTCTCGAGTTCTCTCTAAGAATGAGCTCGTGAAATGTGTAATCGGGGATTTTTGGAGAGCGATAGAAGCTGTTTGGGTGTTCTCAAATGCTTTATCGACTCGAGTTTTGTAAATCGGGAAAGGAAGCTCATGAGGAGTTGTAATGTCCAGAGGTAGCATAAGGAATCGATCTAAGGGCAATCCTTTTTCGCCTTTTCTGGGAAGCACGAGTTGCCTGACAGCGAAGGGATCTGCAAAAAAGTTGACTATATCCATGTAGCATATCAGTGACGGCGAGTCAAAATCATAGAACTTTTCCTTCCTACATTCTGCTGTTGCACTTGTATTTCCAGGAACATCGAGGGCGCCACCCATAGACACAACAAGCCCTATACGTTCCCTCATCAAGTCGGGTTCACGCTGCATCATGAGGGCAAGATTGGTCAAGGGTCCCAAGGCGATATAGGTAACACTTCGAGAGGGTTTGCTTCTAAGGATGTTGAGCGCAACGTCGACTCCTGAGCTAGCCGTAATATTGAGGTAACAGTGGTCCTTCAATGATTCGCTCTCAAATGGTAAGTTGAGCTCTTGATGACGGTCTGAAATGTCACCCAGACCGTCTTGACCATGGAAATACTGTGCGTGATGTATCTCTCCATCTAACGGACGTTCGGGGCCCTTCGCCAAAATTGGCCTGGGTCCATTCAATGCCCTCTCGAAGGCTGTCGAACCGGGGTATTTACCCTTTACATGCTTTTCGATAGCATCATAAATCTTTAAAATATTTCTGCTGCAAAAATGGTGTTGTCAGTTGCGCATTACGTCGAACGCAGTTATCTGCGACTTGCTATGCTGCTTCGAGATCTGTATTCCCTGTAAATCAGTTAGTATGGTCCCGTCACTTGCGATGAGTGCACTGTGCAAACCATAGGAAACGTTGTAAGCCAGTACTTCCAGCTCCGGTGAGGCTAACGCAAGAAGACTGAGAGCATTTGGTTATGAATAGTACTTAGCAAGACTTAAAGCAAAAACACCAACATGGCAATAGTATCGTCGACGCCAGGGTCTGTATCAACTGCACACATCCTTCAAATCAGCCGGTGTGTAATTATTGACAATACATCTAGGTATTCTTACTGATCACAGGGGTAGGCATGAAGACAAGAGTTTCTAGCAAGGCTGACGAAAATTTTCGGCGTTGGTCTGAAGTCAAGCTCTAAAAGTATGCCAGATTTGATACATATCGGCTCTGGAGGGTTATCGCACATAGATGGGTAACTGCAGCCTTGATTCAGAATTCGAACTGAGAGTACTTGCACACAAGCCGTACAATCAGGTTGACTTTAACGAGTTAAATTTGACGACCACGAGAGGGCAACCTTGCATGTCGTAGTGCTCTCTATCGACAGAAAACAAACAAAAAATTCACAAAGAAAATATTTTGCAAGGCATGAGTAAAATAATTGGAATTACTTTAATTAAACCCCTATTATCGGTGTTTGCCGCAAGCTGTATAGTTTGTTGTTACGTGTGGCTTGATGGTGACCGTGACGGCGGTGTGCAGAATTGGGAGTCTTGTTTTACGGACAGAACGACGACCGACTCATCCCATCGCCAAAAATGACTGAATCTTTGCGTTTCCTCGGCTCTCTGGAGGGTCACAAAGGATGGGTTACCGCCATCGCCACCTCCTCTGAAAATCCTGACATGATCTTGACGGCGTCTCGCGGTACAGGATTTTTCAATTATTTTACTTTAAATTTGATCTAATCGCTCGAAAATTATCCAGACAAGACTATCATTGTCTGGCAACTCACCCGCGATGAGGATTCCTACGGTTACCCCAAACGCATTCTCCACGGTCACAACCACTTCGTCTCCGATGTCGTCATTTCATCCGACGGTCAATTCGCTCTTTCTTCCTCCTGGGATCACACTCTCCGTCTCTGGGACTTGAACACTGGTTTGACAACCCGCCGTTTCGTCGGCCACACCTCCGACGTTTTGTCCGTTAGCTTCAGCGCTGATAACCGTCAAATTGTCTCTGGCTCCCGTGACAAGACCATTAAGCTTTGGAACACCCTCGGAGAGTGCAAATACGATATCAAGGATGAGGGCCACACCGAGTGGTGAGTTATCCGTGTTCTAGATGGTAAATATGTAGCTTAATTGTATTGTTTAGGGTCTCCTGCGTCCGATTCAGCCCTAATGTCTCAAACCCCGTTATCGTTTCTTGCGGTTGGGATAAGGTCGTCAAGGTGAGAGGCGCTTTTAATTCATACTTAGTAGACTATATCCTTCGACGAATGATGTTATCACAAATATTTGCTACTTCAGAGGGCTTCATCGCCCCGTGAGACAACATTTTCCACCAAGATCTCTGACGTTCACTTTTATCATGATTCATGATCTTCATTCTACGTTGGGTCTAACAAAATAAATCCCTCTCAGGTCTGGGAACTCTCCAAGTTCAAGTTGAAGACCAACCACTACGGACACACCGGTTACATTAATACCGTCTCCGTGTCACCCGATGGCTCTCTCGCTGCCTCCGGTGGCAAGGACGGTATCACCATGCTCTGGGACTTGAACGAGGGCAAGCACCTCTACTCCCTTGAGGCTGGCGACGTCGTCAACGCCCTCGTCTTCTCCCCTAACCGCTACTGGTTGTGCGCTGCCACCGCCAGCTGCGTCAAGATCTTCGATCTTGAGAGCAAGTAAGCTTGCTTTTTTATCCCTGTCGAAAACCCTCTCATATATCTTTCCCCAGGTCCATCGTTGATGAGCTCAAGCCCGCTTATACCGACGTCAGCGAGGATGCCAGGCAACCCGAGTGTGTCTCCATCGCCTGGTCAGCAGATGGCCAAACCCTCTTCGCCGGTTTCACTGACAACCAGCTTCGTGTCTGGACCGTTACATCATAAAAAATCTACCTGTATTGATGAGCATGGAAGTCGCGCCTTACTCTACTTGCAATATCACAAAAAAATTGCTGAACTCATGGTGTGAATGCCAATCAAATTGTCAAAGCATCTGAAAGGTTTCTAGTTCTCTCTTCGTAGTCCCATTTATCAAGCCCATTAAAGTCAATTCGCAGCCCTTGAAAGACCATACCGAACTGAAGTTCGCAGATATGGGTGCCTCGGGCCCTCCAACTGTCCCCACTGAGAGAAAATTAGTTGCATCGACAAAGGGACGAACAAGCCACTCACCTTGCAGTACCGTATGCGTCTCCGGATTGACTGACAACACGCACACACTCATCCATATTTGATCTTGAGTCGTATATCCACAAGTTCTTTCCCGAATAAACTTCTTGGAAGCCATACATACCAACCAATGGGTTTGGTGCAACTTTTGTAGCGTCCTTGGGGGTAGGTGGGGAGGGTCGGATGTCAACATTATTGAATAGCCTGAGTGCACGAATGTTTGACACGTTCGTCAACAAAATTCGATCTTGTTGGTTTTGCGGGTCAATAATTCGTATGATATCAGGCATGCTGTCAGATGAATCAGACTCGTCGCCCTCCTCAGCATCGGCAGCCTCTGTCGCCTTTGGGGTAGACCCACTATCGGTCGCGTTTTCCTCTTGAGGAGGATTTTCGGGGGTTTCTTGACCGTCGCCGCGAAGTTCTTGTTGAAAATCCCTATGGGATTCTTCAAGCCGCTGACGGAAGCGGTTCCAGGCATCGTCATTGGTGAAGTCTGTGCGGATGACCAAGCCTAGTTCCTCATCCCCAAAAAATTGATCCATTGGATCCGTGTCGGATACAAACTGTGAACAGTTCAGAGCCGCGTCCTGTTTTTCTCAACGAAGTTGTTTGACGTACTGGGGCTCTTTCGTCGTCCATGGCGACATCTGTGGATGAGGTATTCGCACCACTTGGCGTGTAGGTTTGCCAGAATTCATGCAAGACTCTCAAGCACCATGAGCGACGACTATCGTTGGGAAATCGTGTTTTGAACACGTCGTAACGCCGCTAAATCAAAGGTGTTAAAAAAAGGCGGCAAATGGCCGTGAAACACGATGTCCGAACCACAAGTGCTTGGTGGAAGAGCTCATGAACCATGCTGCAGAACCTGTATTGACCGAATTGCCCAATCAGTGTCACACATTCTGTGCATATCATATCAACATCATGCTTACCTATAATTTTATTGAGTAGGAGTTGGTGGAGGTCTGTGGAGGTTGTGCACAATTTACGATCAAGTTCTAAGATAGATAAGCGCGGGCCGGCAATAGCCGTCACGCGATCGCGTCTGATGACGCGCGTGAGGGTGTTCTTTGCTTCCGACCAACATAAAGGAGGATACAATGATGTTCTTCTTGCTTTTCATTGGGTCTTAAAAACAGAACTGCCCACTGGCTTGTGGTTCCTTTTTACTCCTGTGGGGTTAGCCGTACACAAATGCATTCACGGCTCGGTTTTCTTGATGGCTCGCGGTGGAAGCGTCTTCTGGCCGGTCAGCACGCGTTCTGAGTCCTCATCGTCTATTGGAGTACTGCATTCCCACCTCTAAAGCAATATTACCTGCTGCTCGAAGTTAAAGAACCAAAGCTAAGACTAGGACTCCTCCTTTCCTTTTACGTTGGTCATCATGCCAGTTGCAGTTGGAGTACCTTTCGGTGTTCCTCTCAAGAGTACGTGGACCTCGGGCAGTATCCTAAGAGCGTATTAAACAGTGGTCCCTTTGGGTTGAACTATAGGCTCTGACTTAACAACATCACAATGGGCCTATTCATTTGCTCTCGTTACATCTCTATTCTTCACCTGTAGGTTGCCTTCTACTTTACTGTCCTTGATTCTGACACTGTTGATCTCATACTAGGGGGGTTTGCGTACGGTGTATGCTTGGATCCTGACCTTTGCTTTCCCATTTCGCTGATCTGGTCTTAGCTTCTGGACGTACTCAATGCCCACTTCCAAGTGATCTTTGGAATAGATAAGACGCAGAGCACTCTGCTGCAATTTGCTTACTTTGGAGCATATTTTTTCTTCGCTCCACTTGCCGGGATGTTCGTGAGTCTACTCTACGCCGCCACTATTTCGATGTAGATCTCAACGTTGAACTATAGATGAGAAGAAAAGGATACAAGGTGCGCTGCAATATAATAGGTAGAAGCATAACACCGATTTCTGATGAGAAAGCAAGGCTGGAATCCATTTAGGTTTAACTCTGTATAGTCTAGGTAACGCCAACACTACCTGACACGATAGAAGGCAATGCGCTAAATATTCGTTCAGGGGCGGTATTTTTCTGGCCTTCAGCTAAATTTGCTAAGTATGGTGGGTTCGTAGGATGCACGTTTGTCATTGGTGAGCATAGCGCCTTACCTTCCAAAGGGGCAGTATTTCTCAAATGCTTTTTGAAATTAGGTTGCGGTCTTTCTGCGCTGGAGGTGGCGGCAAACTCTTATATTGCTGTGCTAGGAAGTCAGAAGTATGCGGCAGCCAGGTTGAATTTCAGTCAAGGGTTCCAAGGTGTCGCATCATTCACAGGCCCACTTATCGCTTCACGGTGGTTCTTCTTGGGAGAAAACGCAACCAAATTGGATACTGTTCAATGGCAAGCAAATACTTTTTGCTGCTAAGGATCGTTGTCTAACAGCACAGTGTATAGGGTATACTTGGCCGTAGCAGGACTCGGGGTTGTGCTTAATGTGTTATTTTAGTAGGTTTTCCTTTCTACGATGATTTGATGTACACAACCTAACGGTCATCGGCATGTCAGCTTCTGTCGATTACCGGAAATTGAAGAGGACACATCAGTTCAGGTCAGCGATTCAGAATCGTTCTGGAAACAGTATCGATGCATATTCGGCTTCGTCGCGCAGACAGCTTACTGGTTAGTTCCGAATAATTGCGCTACAAGGCACATCTGACGAAGCGACATGTCGGTGCAGTGGAGCACAAGTTGGAGTTGCATCCCTGGCAGTCAACTTTATGATTGAGAAAGGAATCACACCCTCTCGAGGCAGTCAACTATTCTCGTTTTGCCAGATGACCTTCACCTTCGGCAGGTATGCGAAGTTCATCATCAAAATGGTAGTGGCGCTAATCTTTTGACAGATTTGTTGGTGTTGTAGTCCTAAACTTTGTTGATCCCGCCTTCGTGCTGTCTTTTTATGCTGTCGCATGTTCCGTGTTTTCGATAGCAGTCGCTTTAGCTCCCGGAAATGCAGGAATCGGTTGTCTATTTATGCTGTTCTTCTTTGAGTCCATCTGCTACCCCGTAAGTGTATAACATTCTGTGTAGCACAATGAAGACAACTGACACCAAGGTTTCAGTGCATCTTCACCCTTGCGACAAAGAATCTTGGAAGACACACGAAACAAGGCTCGGGTCTCGTTGTTATGGTTGGTGCCTTTCGCTGCAATTGATTTGTGCCTCATTGATTTTTGATAATAGGGAGTCGGGGGTGGCGCGTGGTACCCACCAGCTCAGGCATCGGTAGCAGACCGTATAAACACCCACAGGTCATACCTTGTGCCATTCTCCGGATATGCAGCAATGTCGATTTATGCAATGTGCGGTCCCATTTCTTCAGACATCGGGCTTTTAACTAATCTAGACTTATGCAGTGGGATGGTGATCGACCAGGCACGAAAGGATACATTCCGATTCCGCAATGTTCACGAGAAGGTCTCTTTGGATGAGCGCGAAAACTCGACTTCAGAGGGGAGCATCGAGCGAGGAAGTGCAGAAAAGGAAACAGTCGATGTCGAGACTCGGAAGATATAAACATCAGAAGCAGAGATAACTGAGTACCATTACAGTTATAGAAAGTTCGTGAGATGGTCCTTGATGGAGTAGGGACATAGAAGTTCCTATTTCGTTCGAGAAGATCGTCTATATTTCCTAAAGCTGCATCTGCAGCGTATGATATCGTTATAACATAAATGTGTCCTACACAGCTGAAGTTCTCGAGCCAGCAATGCGGTCGACAGCCTAAAGAAACAGAAGCCACCAGTAAGAAGCATTGAATTAGCATTCCGAGGAGGGTTATGAAAAGTAAGCGAGTACCGACCGTTCGAATGTAAGGCAAGGATAAAAATGTTCCAATGAATGGCAGTTGCCTGAGGAATGTAATCACGACCGGGAAGAAATCACTGATTCGGCAAAAGTTGGGTTAGCAAGTACTCCGGATAAACTTGAGTCACAAAACGGAAAAGACAAGCGGTAGATAGCCTTTTAGGTTAAAAAATAATTATAAAATGCCTTCTGCATAACGTGGAAGTACACGTCTGCATCCCGTGAGTGACACGGATCGGACGCGTCAAGGACCACACGAGGATGGCTAGGCGGAATAGAAAAAACAACACGACACCGTCGATGCGTCAAGCAAGGACATGGAGTGATGCATGATAGCAATATGAACGGTAAGAATGCGACATACCCAAACAAGTTGAGGAATCCGAAGGTCTCGACAATCATTCCGACGAAAGGCCATTTCAGGAAGACAAGGAGTATACCACCAATGAAGCAAATCGTGCCACGTAATTTCTGCTTGCGTGCGAAGAAGTAAAAGGTTTTTTGAGGGCCAATTATCAGAGTAAGACCAGAGACGAAGAGGATCTATTGGACAAATACGCGTTGAGTGGGAGATTTGTGTTAGTTGTAAATTTCATGGGAGGTGGTGTCTGGGCACATACATTTCCGAGTGCGAGAAGGGCGCCGTCGAAGAAAAGCATCACACCGAGAAGCATGAAGAGTGCTCCGAAAGTGGTGAGCGCCACGCCAATTTCTGAGGGCGGCGAGGTTGTTTCAACATTAGGTTGTCGGGATTACAAGTGTATAATAGGGAGCAGAGTCGCGAACGGGAACAGAACCAAAAAAATAGATGAGATAGGTTAGTTAAATAAGCGCCGGAGGGATAATTTCAAATGAGAAATTGCAGGATGCATAAGAAAAAATGTACGAATACACACTTTGAGCGTCTGAAAGCCACATGTTGAGAAAATGTTCAACTGCCGAATAAAGAAGAGGGTATTAAAGTTGCTAAATAGAGGAGGAAATTTGGAATATTAGGTATATGAACAGAGGCTAGCTTGCTCAATTGAACAACAGGGGTCGAGCAGGCAGAAAGACGGAAATTGCTGGCAATGATTATGGCCAGAGACTCAGCTGAGCGTGTGGACGTGGACAGACTGCGCTATGCGTCACGACACCTCTTCCATTTTAGGTCGTTTAGCCCCTATTGTGCTGTTATGGGCCTTATGGCCTTAGCAGGTGTACTGTGTTATTCTACGCAGTCATTTGTGCAGTGATCATCCCTCACAGCTGTAGCAATTACGTAGTTAAACTTACATTCATAGAGGATGTCAAAGATATGAGGATCACTTTAGATTACCGGTCTCAGGTTGGACCTCGGAACTTCTCTACACACTTTGTCCATGACCAGGCAGTTAGTTGTACACAAACACCATTAGATGGTGAAAAACGCGAATGGGACGGAAGAATGATGGCGTATTGAACTAAAATTGAGATTACACCGTGGTCCGGTGTTAGACGTGCACAACATGGGTGGTTCCGTGTACTGCTCAGGTCAAGCTCAGGTTGTCATACGTATTCGTCAGGTCGACACCATCGTCAATGGGTTTAGTGTGAACGAGAGCAGCCCCAATGGTGGTTGAAAGCTTAGCCAATCAAGTGTTTTACAGCCTCGTGTATGAGAGGTCATTTGCTTCTAGCCCATTATTTTTGGGGCAATTATGGGCAACTATCCCCGCATAAGCAATTCATTGAACAGAGCGATGTCACCGGTTGTTGTAGTCAATGCACCTCAGTAACGATGGGGAAGGAACCATTGATACTTGTTTTGGGGTAACTCGAGCGGGAATGTGTGTGTGTAAGATACTTGTCAACGACACAGTAAAGGCGTAGTAAGTAGTGATAGTAGTAGTACAACCTGGAAGAGAACGACGGAATTATTATGGTTATAAAAAGGAATAACGGCAAAGCACGAAAAATAGCAACACAAAGAAGATAACCAGAGTCAAGAGTTAAAAATAAAGTTATGTTTAGAAGAGACTAAAAAGTTGTTGATAAGACGAGACTAAACAAGCATCCGTGCGGATTTGGCATAGTAGGTGTGGAGATGATCATAGGGATGAGGAGCGAAGAAGTTGGTTGAGATAGGTTTATCTATGTGCGGTGGACATGTGGATAGGAAATATGTGGGGTCAAAGTCACACTAGAGGTCATGTAAACCAACGCCGAATGTCTTGACCGATGATTATAGGCGAAACCACGGAACGGCAAAAGATAGCAGGTCATAAAATCGCCGTCATCACATACAAACGCAGTGTCGAAGCTGATGATCTCGTGGTCCAAATTCAAATACATTGAATTGAAAGCAACCAGAGCAACGTTCCAATTTAGGAAGGATAACGGTGCAAAAGTAAGGTCATAGATAACCTTTTGCCTTCCGCGCAAAAATGGATGCATACTTGTAATTTGCGTTCATAATGCGCCATGAACGAACAAAGAATCCATGCGTGCACAAACTCTCCGCGGCTCCTCCGAGTCGCCTGAGACGGCGCAACATTGGCAATGTCTTGGGTGAGTGTTGCACTACCGGGATCCTGGCAAGCAGAATGGCGCGCGTGGACCTTGCAATGCAGACCGCCTCTTGAGATGCACGTCGGGCTGCATATCCGAAGTCGACATATATCGTCCGGTCCTCCGAAAAGCCCCTATCTCTGCTATACAAGTGTTTGCCAATGTGCTCCCTGTCCATTTCCTCCAGAGATAAGCCTACAAAGGAGTGCCACGACCAAGGGCGATCGTACACATCCGGATAACGAGTCGATGTTGTAGATGGTTGGCGTGCGCAAATCGGAGTGCGGGGAACGGGTGATCACACCACGATGCTCTTGTGTCCGCAGTCAGGAGAAATAAACGTTGATTTGCCCAATATTCATAACCAAAAGCACGTCTGACTAACGTCATGTGCTCATGAGGTTAGACACATACGCCCACCACACAAGTGGCTTGTCTAGCAGGTACCAGGGGTAGCACGTCAGCCTATAATGAAGAGTCTCCTGTTCCCGTTCATCGTGACACATAATCATAGACCGCAGACCGTCTTATCGGTCCATTCCTACTGTCTCCCACCTCCTTGAGAGTTTAACAGACACCGTCACCCAAGCTTTGACACAACAACGCGGTCAGCTGGATTAGGGCCCGTTGAAGGGTGATATGATGCCCTTCCCAACACCGATATGAATGATTGAATGATGAAAGCTTCCTCTCTCCCAAAGCAACAACAACCGCCGCCGCCGCCATCCTCTCACAACCCAGCGACCCCATTGGCCTTCATATTCTTGGCCTTCATCACCCTTTCAAAACTCTCCCTAATAGGCGCCCTCTTCGCTAAGACTGTCAAATGATTGCTCAAATATGGTCCAGGAAGAAGGGGGTGGATACCCTCGATATTCGCATGAGGGTTCGTGGGAGGGAAGTACGCGACGGTCTGGGGCGATGGCGGTCTGGTTGCACCTCCAATTAGAGTGCTCGATGCGGAAGAATGTGGGAGATGCACAAGCGAAGAAAAAGCAGCGGACACAGAGCTGCTGGAGAGGTTGGACAAGGTGGAGATTGTGCGTGCGCGATCGTATGGTTTTCCGCCGTTGGTGAGGCTTGAGATGGCAGAGTAAGCAGAAGAACCGTTTCCGCTTCCTTCGCGTATGATTGTAGGATGAACTGGGATCGTATTTACTGAGCGAAGGGATGAGAACGAGGTCCTGCGAGCACTGTCGGTAATAAAGTGAGGTGACGGGACGTCAATGGACGCTGGTGAACTCGGCGAGGCTCGCATGCTGCCTGGCGAGGAAGAAGGCTGAGTTTGATTTGAACCACTTGCTCCAGGAGAAGAAGAGAGAGGTGTCGCGGCATTCGGAATGACAGTTAAAGGCTCCAGTGGCGCCTGCTTAGGTGGCTGGATTGGATTAATGTTACCATAGGATTGACCTCTAATTAGTGGATGAGGCCTTAGAATGCTGTCGCGATTGGATATGATGGAGTGCGTAGAAGGGGGGCGCGACGTGCGCTTTGGGCGAGGGCTTTGACGGGAAGATGTTGTAGTGGCCGTCTGAGGAGATGGAGGCGAAGGGGGGCGTTCTTGGTGCTGGGCAGTTTCAATTCGGGGCTGGAGTTGCTGTTGCCTCTCTTGTGCTTGCAGTTCACGCTCCATGCGAAGTTGGGCGTCTTGTGCCATCTGCTGCTGTTGACGCAGATACTGCATTTTTGCCATCTCCTGCTGATATCGCAACTGCTGTTGCTGGAGTTGGTAAAATTGGGCCTGGGTCAATTGTGGTTGCTGATTGGGATACTGAGGAATAGGAGGAGGAGGAAGCATCTCTCTTTGCATCTGCACAGGAGTCGGCACACGATTGCCTCTCTCCACAAATGTGTGGTCAAAATCAGTCTGACGAGCAGTATCAGTTCGCTCGAGAGGAGGGTGTACTTGAGGATGGAAGTCGGTTTGAACAGGGTGTGGCCTGCGAGGTTGATTTTGCAGGTGTTGGACATTCATTTGCTGTTGCAATTCCTGCTCCCTTTGGTGTGCCAATCTTGCTTGCTCAATTCTCAGCTGTTGTTGGTACTGTTGCTGTTGCTGGAGTTTTTTTATCTGTTTGGCGTCCAGCTGTTTAAGGATATCTGGGTGGGGCACCTCGCTGTCGGAAGCGGTTTCCTCGGAATCGGAGTGATGATTATTGGGGGTGTTCATTCCGCTCTCGCTCGATACCCATTCCTCTTCATCCTCGTCTTCGTCATCCTTGGAGCTCTGACTGGCAAAACCAAACCCAGCTTTACCTTTCGGATTAGTCTGGCGTTGTTGTTGCTGTTGGTATTGATTTTGAAGCTGAGATTGTTGGAACTGCTTCTTTGCAAGTGCTACCTGCTCCTTGGAATGAATACGCTGTGAGCTATTGACTCTTGCGAATTGGGGTGGTACTTTGTGACCCTAAATGGATTAAAGTGATACGAATAGCACATTGACAGAGTCAGAATAGAGATTATGTGATCAGATAACAAGAAACTTACCTCTGGCCCACGACCCTTGCCCTTATCCGCGTGTTTGGGAGCAAGCGCAGTCGTAGCCGTGTTGAGGATGTCTTTTTGTGTAAACTGGAGATTGGTATTGGGGCCCCCACCGATACGTGTCGAAGAGGATGATCTGGAGTGGGGTCGTAAACCTCCAGTATTCGCTCGTGAACCTTTAGACGGCATCTCTTCGGAGTTGTTTGTCAATCAATCAGACTTTGACAAGTATTGGTGCCAAAAGCGAGGATTGCAGAGTAGAATGGATAGACCTTGAATGACAGAGAAACCAGAGACAGACTCGTCGAAGCAAGAGAATGAAGAAGATAGACAGAAAGAATTGCAGTATCAGCCGCAGTCCAAGATTAAATTGAGATTGAAATGAATGGACACTGCGATACTCTTAATGATAGTCGCAGAGGGATACGAGTCTTGTATCGTAGACAACTTGACTGTCAACTGCCACAACACAACGATCGACAAACCACCGTCCTTCGTCACTGCTATGTCACTCGTTGTCACACTTCTTACCACGCCCCGGGCCGGAATACTCTAAATCAATTTCAAAAAAATCTTAGTCTTCTCTGCTCTATCTCTATCTCTCTTTTTTTCGATACACAAAACTACGGCTCGCAATCATGGAGAGGGTTCAATTCCAGCAGGAGCAAATGCTCAATGAGCTCAAGGATCTCGTTGAAAAGAATTTATTCACCGAGGTGCGTTCATCTGACCCTTACATCGTTTTTACGTTCTAGTACTAACAACTTTTGTTCATGCAGAAGGAAGCCAAACAGATTATGAAGCAACGGACAATCTACGAGACTGCGCTAGTTCGACGTGTGGCACGAAAGGCAGACTTTCTGCGGTATGCAGCATACGAGATGAGCTTGGAGCAATTAAGACGGAAACGCGTGGAACGAATGAGTAAGTTGTTATGTGGGCGTATGGTCAAAGGATGTAATGCTAACACGGGTTAGAATTGAAACCCGCCCCTGCGTCGATATCTGATTACGCATTGGTGAAACGACAGTTTGACATATTTGAACGCGCGGTCAGGAAGTTCAAATCTGATGTGGGCTTATGGGTGCAATATATCCAAGTAGCTAAACGCGAGGGAGCGCGCTCGCTTGTCGGAAGGATCACGGCGAGGTGAGTTTTTATCAAACAAGGAAAATGGACAGGTCTCTTTGTTGTTTCTCTCGGTTGTTGCTGGAGATGGTTGGTACACGGAGTAGTTTGACTAAACTGCGGAATCCGAGAGAGAGAGAGAAAACGGGAGGCTAAAATTATACGAGAATACTGGTTCTCTAAAAATTTTATGAACATGCTGTTTATAGGGCACTTCAAATGCATCCCAACAACCCGAGTCTATTTATTCTGGCAGCTTCCCATGAATTGGAACATCATTCACCGTCAGCTGCTCGAACGTTGATGCAAAGAGGGATACGATTAAATCCTGAGAGTATTGATCTTTGGAAGGAATATGTGAAGATGGAACTTGGATACATTGAAAGTCTACGACGACGATGGGAAGTGTTGGGCATTAAAACAGAGAAGAAAAAGGAAGATGGAGACGAGGCAGAGAGAGAAGAAGAACAGACGGAAGAAGATAGTGATGTTGGAGCAGAGGCGCGACGGAAGGTTATGGAAGGAGGGATCGTGGCTAGTGTGGTTAGCAGCGCGGGACAAGGTACGTACAAGATTAGACTGTGTGGGATGTTGTGCTTATATGATGATAGCTATACCGCGCGTCGAGTTATTTGCATCGATCAAAGAAGTGATTGCTGGATTCCCCACGACGGCAGATTTACGGAAACAGCTTTTAAATCATTTATATGATCAAGTTTTGAAAATATTGGGGAATGAACCCAAGGCTATTGTTTTTAGAGCCTGTAGGTTCATTGGTGAAGAAGGAGGAACAGAATTAATTCTGGGATTAGACAAGGCAAGTGAAGAGATTCGTTCATTAATTGGTAAAGGTCATTCGGAATATGTCAAGTTTGTTGAAGAATGGTGTAAGAGAGTTGAAGACGTAAATATGGTGAGTTGGTATTTTATTATTTAATTAATTAATGAATTAATTATTATTATCAGGTGTTATATCTTAAATCTAGTTTATTGTAAAGTAGCATATGGGAGAATGAATAGGTAACATGTGGATTATGAATAGATTGTGTGTAAAAGTTGTACTAAAAAGGAAATGAGTCATAAAATTGAGTCTGAAGCACATGGAGTGATTGTTGTGTTGCACAAGGTTGAGTTCTCTGTCGCTCTCTGCTGTTCCCCTTCCCCCTTTTCCCCTTTTTCCCCTTTCCATCATCCCATCCTCCTTCTTCCCTCTCCCTCACTCCCTCCCCTTCCCCCGTCGTTTCATTTTTATTTGAAACAACTCAAACGACCGGGCGTCGCAATCCTATATCAGCCCTCGACGTAACGTATCAACAACACCCAAAGGTGGTCATACTCATTCCTCAATTTACCTGCATGTTTCTCGGCCCATTTCAGCTCAGACTCTAAAGCCGGTCTCGTCTGAACCGTCTTTCTTGTATTAGGACACATTCAGAGTAGCCAAGGTCTATTCTTCCTTCTTATTTTCAATCTCTTTTTTTATCAAGAAAAAAAAGAAAAAGAATTTAAGAGAAGAATCAAAACCAAATGTTGCAGTCTCTTCAGGTCAACCAACAGCTCTCTCAGCCGACTCCAAAGTATCCTATTACTCTGCAAGATTTCCGCCATAATGATCTACCTTCAAACGTTCTTCAACAATCTTTGTTGAATCGTAACCGTCCACACAAGGATAGCTTCTCCCGTTCTACCAACAACACCGCCCCCAACTCCATTACCCATGCACCACTTCCACTGGCTATTTCAACTAATCTTCCAATTCTTTCTTCAAATCCTCCTTCTGCTTCACCTTCAACAACTTCTGCCAAACTTCCACGTAGTCCTTACATTTCTTCCCGTCAACTTCACTCCGCGAGTCCAGTTCCATTTACAACAAGGCTTGGTACAGCCACAAAGTCATCGGCACATCATTCTATCGCGTCCTCAATGCCCGTCGAGGATGTTTTAGCTCAGGGTGATGTCGTCGGTGAAGGCTTCCCTCTTCAAGGGGAGTACCTTCGTCTTGTTTCAAGCAACGATGCCTCTGGTTCCCTCGACCAGCAACAACCCGCTCAGGAATTCGAAGTCATCAAGCAACTTGGCACTGGCTCTTACGCAGTCGTCTATCTTGTTCAGGAGGTCTTGTACCGACCCCCAAGGTCCGACGATGGCCACATGTCAACTATTGGCGTAATGGAGTTTGACAACAGGTTGGGAGGTGGCTCAGGTGCTACTGTTTATGGTCGCAAGTACGCTATCAAGTGCTTATCCAAAGCAAACCTCGACGAGGAAGCTCTGGCTTTGCAAATGACAGAGGTCAGCTTCGTCTCTTTTTTTCAAAATCATTCATAATTCTGACTCATTTCCTACCTTCATATCAGGCCACCATTCATCAGTCTCTGCGCTCACACCCAAACATTGTAACACTATACCGGACCTTGGAAACTTCGGCCTTTTTGTTGCTTCTGCTGGAGTATGTCCCAGGAGAGGATTTATTTTACTTTTTAGAACAGTCCCGCGACCATTACGACCCTGATAACGCCCACAACAACACCGACTCCTCAGTCTCTACCTCGCATACTCCACCTACTCCAAGTTTGTTATCGAATCTGCATCCTTCTCAGCAGCTTTCCCGCACTCGTCTACGTCTCATTGCCTCGATGTTTGGCCAAATGTGCGATGCCGTCGCCGCCTGTCACGCTCAACAGGTCTTCCATCGCGACATCAAACCCGAGAATTTCATTGTCACAGACGGTCTTGTCAATCTTCCAGACGGTCGAACAGAACGAAAAGTCATCGTCAAGCTCACAGACTTTGGTCTTTCGACAACTGACACTGAATCCTCTGACATGGACTGCGGAAGCGCTCCCTACATGAGCTATGGTACGTTCCCATATCCCCGGGTCAACACTTTTTTTCTTACGGTTTGCTGATTGTTCACTTCTCGAAATAGAATGCAGGAACAACGTCGCTCCCACATATCGTCCTCGTGCAGCTGATGTTTGGTCATTGGGTATCGTTTTGATCAACATGTAAGAACCCTAACCACTTTTCGACTCCGGTGACCCCCGAGTATTCATTCATCTCGTTTTAGGCTGTACCATTTCAACCCTTGGACGGATACGGCACAGGATGCTTGTTCATCTTTCGATGATTACCTCAGGGACCCTGTCAACTTCTTCCTCTACCGTTTCACAGGCATGACGAGACAAGTTGCAGAATTCCTGGCCCACAAGGTTTTTTGCATCCTTCAAGACACGACAGACGACTCTCTCCGTGTGTCCGCTGCCGACTTTGGAGCCTGGGCCAAGAACCTTCCCACCCTGCTGGGAGGGGGTCATGGAATGCACCGCACTGTATCCAACAGTTCGACTCAGGGTCATCGTTTGTCGTTATCCATGCCCATTTCGCACCGCCCCACTTCAAGGCCATCGTCCGTTTGTGGATTGCGCACCCCTGCTTTGCCTCCAAGGTCTCGTGCACCCTCATTGGGCCCTGCATATGAGAGGGAACCCTTGTCAACTGTGGTCGATCACGACGATGAAGACGACGACCTTGCAGAGGCAGATATCGAAAACGAAGGAACCAATTCACGGTCAACATCCACCAACAAACGGAGGAAGCGCGGAGCTCGTAAAGGCAAAGGTACCGCGGCAGCTACCGCCGCCGCCGTGGCTTCTCAGGACGCGACACTGGCCACCCTCGCAGATGCTTCACAGTCTCTCGCTAGGGAGATCAGCATGGCATCCAAGACATCCTCGCGATCAGCATCCGTCAACAAATCCAGGAAAACGTTTGAGCCCGTGTCGATGTATGCTATGCCCAGTCCCCTGCTCAAGAGTACTTCCAAGGCATCGCACGTAGACGCTTCTGCTTCTGCTTCTATCGCTAGTGCTTCGACGACCACGACCACCACTGCACCGACCCCTGTGACCAAGAAGCCTTCCATTTGGAAGATCAGGATAGGCAAGAGCAGTACCACTCCTGCCCCAGCTTCTTCGTCCGCGTCCGTCAATTCTGCCCTTTCCGTGCCTTCTGGAACAGTGTCTGCAGTCGAGGAGGTCCCTCCACCTTCCATTCATCAATCACACGCCCGCGCCATGTCCACTACCGCCAATAACGTTTCTAATCTTATCATGGGTCTGAACGCCCCTCCATTCCATAACAATAATATCAACACTCTTGCTAATTCTGATGACACCGCCTCTACCTGGAGTCGAGGCCGCCGCATTAACAATTCCCGGTCACCTCCTTCTGTCAAGTCGTCGGGAAGTCGATCGCCAGGCTATCCTCTCTCAACCAGCTCGCCAACATCGAACGATCACTGGAACCGATCCGAGCGTGCCATTTCACCCCATAGCACGCGCAGTGGTCGCCCTGTCGCCTCTAGCGCCAGTTCCGTGGTTTCATCCAATTGGCGCAGCTCGATGAGCACCTCGTCAAGCGCTGGCACATCCACATCAGCCTTTACGAGGTACAGCAATAACAGTGCCCGCAGCATCTCGACGACTGCGACAAGCGTGTCATCCGCAAGCTGGAGAACAAGTATTAAACCTTCATCGACGTATTCTTCATCTCACCAGAGCTACGCATCGGGTAACATTCCCCGGAACATCAAGAGTAAGTCTAATTAATTTATGTCATGAAAGCCATGCGCAATTTTAACTAACCACGCGATTTTTTCCCTTTCATTTCAAATAGTCATGGATGGTGTTCCTTGGGAGCTCGATCAGCTGCCTCGAGGTCAACATCCTAACCCTGTTGGTGACATCTTTGGTGCTCCTCCCGTCCGCAAGCCTCGGACGAGAAAGCAGCCGAAGGATCTCAAGCTCGACACCATTACCGAGCGACCTTCTGGACCCAAATCACCCGAGAACCTGCGTCGGGATGCTTCCACTAGCACTACCGACCTCGGCAATTCCTCCGGTTCCAAGGAGGAGGCCGATGGTGTCAAGAAGGTCCAGAAGGGTCAGATCAATGCTCTAGCCAAGATGTTGTTTGCTCTTCGTCGTTGAAAGGCGCTTGTCATTCTTTTATCATTGTTATTGTTGTTGTGACCCATTGCAGAACGTTTTTTACGCTTATTTGGACCCATTTGTTACTTTTGGCTGGGTATTCACTTTTTTTTGGTGTTTCTTTTCTTGCGGTGGACAAGCTTTGTTTTTGTCGTTTGAAAAGAACCTTTGAAATTGTTGAAAAAGTGATTCCATGACCTCCCACTCTCGTTCATCTTTATCTGTTCAGAATATCACCCCTTCACGTCATCCATGCATCTTAACCACCACCCTCCACCCCTCTTTGTAAACGTACAGTAGTATATTGCACGGTGCGCAGTCAATTTTGTTTTGAGCAATGTGTTTCGCTTCCCAAACTTCATTGTAGTCTGCCGAGTTGTTTGTCTGTCGATTTGCCGTTTAATTGACTGTCTGCTCAGTCGTGTTGCTATCATCAGTCGTTGTAGGACTGTATTATTCCACCGCATACACACCTCACCCCCACTGCCAACCACCCCCCACAGTATCTCTCGCCTTCCGCTGAGTGTGTGACCTGGTTTGGTTCTTACTTTCACTAAACATTCATCACATATTATCTCCTAACCAGCAAATCCAATTGTCATTCCTTCTACCCATTGCATTCTGGTAGTGGTACATGTATTTAATACCTCATGTCTTTTCCTTTTTCTCTTTTTTCATGCTCGTGCTTTCTACCCTTGTTACATTAACTTCATAACACATCACAATCCAAAGCTCAACACATTCATCTGTCATCGCTCTAGTTCTGTTCGCAATGCAAACGGATATATTCCCTGGTCGACCTCGCCGAGTCTCGTATGGTTACATGAATCGTACATAAAAAGATGAATGGTAGAGTTTTTGTGATCTAGTGATCTAAGTATTGTAAGAATATCACGCGATTGTTAAGGATAGTAGTTGGCTGAATTCGCAGATTTAAACTCTTCAGATTGCTGAAGTGCGGCAAAGGCCATGTTTTGTTCGATAGTTGGACGTTGAGTGGGGTTTTCCTGAGCATTAGTGCCAGGTTCGACGAGGATAGCGGAAGGTTCTGACAGCCTGCCTGGCCGTAGTTGTTGACGAGAGTCTTTTGGGGAAGGCGGACATGATTGACCACTATCCATCTCTAAGTCGCTCTCGGGTGACATGCTGGGCGAGTTGGCGCCTGCAATAAAATACTGGCCAGTGCTGTAGGTCCGGACGAGATTGACGTAGTATTCCTGAAGGGCGTCACGGGTGCACTGATAAGATAAACGATGAGAAGACAACTCCAAGGCACCATGTTCAGGGACTACTCACCATCAAACGCCAATCTATCATCTTCAGAAACTCCCTCTCGAGAAGATTGAGCTCTGTTACTGTTATACCACCGACCTTGGCATAGAGATTGTTTGGACAGAATGCATCGCAAAGACCTTTGCTGGTTACGGTGATTGAAGTGATGATAAAGCGATGACAGGTCAACGAGGATAGAGTAAACCAGGGAGAACGCGAGCAGATCTGATCAATATTGAACAGAAGGATTAAAAGACACGATTTCTTTTATAACAAAAAGGTTATGATAATACAAACAATTGCAAAGTTTGGTGACATACCTCGACATTAGTGAATTTAACTATTCGTTTCAAATAATCAAGAACAGAAATAGAGGGTGCTGAACGTGAATGAAACCGGGTGAGGGTCTCCCTGACGAATTCCGAGTCATGGGGGATATGGAATGAAGGTTGAAAAGTACAACATACGGAGATAGAGGTATTTGGTCGTTATGAGCCATAAGACGGTCTAGCATGTCTGCTGAAAATGTGAGAAAGAATGAGATGTTCCCCTACGAGATGATTTCAGGTTTTTGAAAGTGTAAGAATAGATGCTGACCGATAAGTTGTACGAGTGAATCTATGGGCGCTTCTTCAAAGTTTGCGGGGACCTCAACCCTTTCTGAGCTATTGGATTCCATGAATCCATTTCACAAGTTAGCCGTTGTTGGCTTACGACCGAACAATTTCGATTCTGATAATCCAATCCATCTTTCACTTTCCCTATCAAGACACCTTCCCCACATCCTGTTGCATAACAAGTACAAATAACATTTGGCCGTAAATGCCGAGTCTGTATAGTTAATCGTCGGGCTTTAAACCTTATTTCCCACTTTCTGTTGTGGTCGTCGTATAGTCTCGCGATCGCCAAAGGGATCAAACACCTCCATCCTCAAAAAAATGGCACCCAAGATCGTAATTCCTTTCCACAACATTGCCGCTGGTCTATGGAGTACTCACAGTGTCGTTTTTAGGACCCTAATGAAATCAAAATTATCTACCTTCGAGCTACCGGAGGTGAAGTAGGTGCCTCTTCTGCCCTGGCACCCAAGATTGGTCCCCTTGGTCTGGTGCGTTGAATTTAAAGAAAACGACGTATAAATTTCCAATACTTAGCAAGAGATTATGAACAGTCGCCAAAGAAGGTCGGAGAAGATATCGCCAAAGCTACCTCTGCATGGAAGGGTCTACGGGTGACTGTCCAGCTGACAATCCAGAACCGTCAAGCTGCCGTCTCGGTCGTTCCCTCCGCCTCTTCCCTCGTCATTCGTGCTCTTAAAGGTGCCTTGAAGTGTCTTTGCTGAATCATCCGTAACTTGGGAAACTTAAACACCTTTCTGTGTCTTTATAGAGCCCCCACGCGATCGTAAGAAGGAGAAGAACATCAAGCACAGCGGCAACATCCCTCTGGATGAAATCATCGACATTGCAAGGACGATGAAGGCGAAGTCTTTGGCTAAGGAGTTGTCGGGATGTGTGAAGGAGATTCTTGGCACTGCTCAGAGTGTTGGCTGCACTGTTGATGGCCAGCCCCCTCACGACATTATTGACGGCATCAACGCTGGGGATGTGGAGATCCCAGACGCATAAAATATGTATTCTACCTCACTTATGCATCCTTTCCGGTACCATCAACCTATTGAGTAGGATTCCTGTTTCTCCGAATTCCCGTCAAGGGAAGGATTCTACATGTGTGTATTTGACCCAGCTGTCCATATCCTTCCAGCCAATCCAAGTGTCCCTCCACGCCGACAAACCTCTTCAAAGTCTCCAACCTTGAGATCGAGTCCAATTGCTCCTTGAACTTCGACTTGTACCCCCCGGGGTTTGCTTTCATCGTGTGTAACGGTAATTTCTACAAGACCAGGCATTGGCGGGTGTTCTGGTGAAGTCATAACGAATGTCGGTTTGATTGTATCCTCCGACCCAAAGAGCTGATCCTCTGTTGATTCTTCCTTCTTCGCTGAGAGTCGCACGTTAACTGGTATTTTCCGTGGCTTCATGGTTCCTGTACCGCGAATTGTTGACTTGTCCAAGGAAAAATAACACGAAACACATACCAGAAAGAACGGCCTCAAGATCAGCCTCTGTGGCATTCAAATCGTCCAAGAGACTTTCGTCGCCTTGCGTTTGGATACCCTCGGGTGTCCAGTCGACAGCTAACAGTATTTCATTTAACCAGCATTGTTCCCGTACCACCTACGAATTTAAAGCAATGTAAGAGCACAGAATAACAGAGTCAGTTTTATGATGCTGTGGCACGCACTTCAAGGATCGCCCATATCTCTTTGATTCCATGAACAGGGATGCGCTCAAGCACAAAACCTGGCTCTTGTGGTGCTGTGAGGCAGAGTTGAAGAGAAGGATGCAGCAAATTTGGTGATTTCTGCCAGACAAGTAAGCAGGCGTTTTATAAAATCAAATTCAGCGACGGACATAAAGTGCTGTATATCTCTCCGCAGATATGGTGCCGCTTTTGTTGAGCTAGGGGGAAAGCGGTTGATTTGGTAAATGACTTCGACGACCAGTTATTCGTCCACTCACCAAAATATCGACCCAACTCGCTGAACCATAGGTAATATGGCTCCCAGAATTCATATCCGTATCACCTCCCAGGGGATTAACGATTGATTCTATAGCACTCATCCTTTTCTGGGACATCACAACACCTCTGCGTGTTCCACCATCCGTAAAATCAAGAATCCACGCGTATGGGTCAAGTCGATTTTCGGACTTGGATGTGTCGATGGCTACTTTGAAAGTATCCATGATCTGCGGGAACAAATGGTCAACATCTGGAGTGGGCTCGATAAGGGAAAATGAAGGGCGGGACATGGGATATGAAATGGGCATCGACATAGACGGTGGATACAAATGACCCTCTGAAAGTTTCGCTAGTGAAATAGTAGCCATTGTGACACCACGCTCGATGTTTTTCAAGTTTGTCCTGATTTCGGAATCTGAGAGGTCAAGGCGCAAGCCGTTATTATCAGATGTTGATGAACTTGGTATGCTTCGCAAGAGCGATAGATAGGCCGCTGGAGATAGGTGAACCAAAAATGAGATGGATGGTGTTGTGAAGTAGGGCAGAGGTAACGAATGAGCTCGTAAAAGAAAGATGTCCAGTGGTGCCTTTGGTTGACCAAGTGTGCTAATAGACTATTAGCACATGCCGTTGTTACGATGAATGAAATACCTACCTAGCTACCATAGCAGATTCTTGACTTGCAACTTGCTTAAGATGGGGACACAGTTCATCAATGTCTGTGAACCATCGGATGCCACCGTCGTCTTCTCTACTCGCCAATCCGTCCAACACGACTAGATACCTGAGGTGTTCGATAACGGCCCTTCGCAGAGCAGCGGCACGTTCAGAATCGCGTTCAGACTCTTCTTTTTGCATCTCTTCGCAGTAGGCATGTATTCCATCGGCAAGGAATGTGTCCAGGAATGTTGACGTTGTAGGGGTCGAGGATCCTACCATCAACGCGTTTGATGTTTTGACGCCTGCGAGCTTCAACTTTGGCTTCAAAGGGTTCTCCGTAGTAGTTGCAAAATACACGTCAATAACGAGAGCCTTGCCTCCCAGAACCACTGTTGTCGAAGTACCTTCACGACCATCCTCCTTGAATGTTTCCATTCCCACCGATGTTCCCCAAGACACGAGTTGGTCGATGCACCATTCCGGCAGGGTTGTAGCAAGAAGAGGTATATCCTCTCCATAATAAACACTATCTCGCGATTTCAACTTTTGTGACAGTTGTTGGATGTTTCTTGTTGACTATCCTGAGATGAGCAAAACAATCCTTTCTTAAAACGAGAAAGGGAGCATTAGCTGACAGAGTGAACAGTGTGCTCAATAGACGAGTTTTGACGCAACAAGGATATTAATTTCGGATTTGAAAAAGTAGAAAGAGCAGGTTGTTCATAGATATCGAGTGAATGTAAGGTGTGATCCAGAGAAGTTATCAATTCTTGCAATTGTACGCAGGTAGCCGGTGCATGGGTTGCAAACGGATGGGTTGTATTTGGTGGAAAGAAATCAGGTCGTAAAAAGTCTTGTAGAGTTGACAAAACGGATTGGGATGAAGAACGATCCATGAAGGTGATGATGGTGGTGGTAAGTAAATAAAGTGTAAAAGCCTAAGATGACATAATAAATTGTAAATACATTTGCGAATCGTCCATGCGAATTTCAGCCAACTTTCTAACCCAGAGGTCTATGTAATAATGTCTCTACAATTAAATCAAAATCTTGGAACACCAGATGGGAAAGGTGGTCTCGGAAGGGATCCATATTGTCTTCCTTGTGAGAATCCTGCATTGCCCAACGCACTGTCAATGGAAATGCTGTGCCTCCCTAACGGTGGAGGTTGCATGGTAGGGACACTGGGGGGTGGCCCGCCGTGCGGAAGGATAACTGGCTGAGGAGGCATAGTGTAGCGAATGTCTAATTCTTCCAGGATGGTTTTCAGGTGTCTCATGAAAGCAGTACGTCGAGTCCATCGACCTCCCCAATCTTGCCAGTTTGGCCGATCTGTAATTTTGTTTAGCGAAACGAAACAGCGAGCCAAAGAATGTACATACGTTCAATAGCCACTATCAGGTTGATTGTATTTTGAAACTCCAAACTGTCGATATTGAGTGCACAGTTAGACCATTCTCTGCTGTTGGTATTGATGTACGAAACGATTTTGGACTTGAGTTCCTCAATCACTTCAATAGGCGTATTGTATGAGATGTTCAGGTTTGTCGTCTCCCACCTGAGGAACCAGAATTAGCTACTTGATTACAACTACTTAGGAAGGTCTTGAGAAAGGAACTTACATAGATTTGCTGCGGCGTAAATTGTGAACTAACTTCGTGCTCGCGAGCAACGCATTCGGCGCAATAACTTCTTGTCCATCAACCCTGCGGAAGGTCGTAGAAAATAGCCCAAACTCCTTCACGAACAAAATCTGGCAGGCAATGTTAATTATTGGGAATTATTACAAAGAGAATACTTCATACCTGGTCATCGATCATACATAAGTCCCCCACATCGAAGACGTGGGTGGAAAATATAAAGATAAGCTGAGGGGAATGAATGAGATCGATATATTTTATGCGAAATTTTTTCACTTACAGACTCAAAGAGGGTCTGAGCAGAGTGCCCAAAAATGAAAGAAAACCCAAGAATAATGGTCGCAAGAGGGACGAGAGAGGCGATGGTATTCGTGCGGTTGAAGATGAGAAGGGAAACAAATATGATCGCGACGAGAGCAACGCAGAGCAACACGGCATCTAACTTCGCGACGATAGAACCCACGTCCTGGAGTCGTATAAGGAGATGGAATGCGGGCATATGCAAGCGAGACGCACCTTCAAACTTCTGATCAGGGCCTTTCTGTCAGCGTAAATCCGTTGAACAGCTTCGCGCATTTCGCGTTTGGAAATGTCACCATTTCCGTCTTTATCGAATATAGCAAATGCCTCATGCTAAGACCAGTCTGCATAAACAAACGTTCCTTGAAATATTTTTATAAGTATACTTACGGCCTCCGCAGTCGTCTTGAAATACGGATAGAAGTCTTTTGAAGCGCGTCAGTGTTGAAGACGACATAGTTTTACGATTTGCTCACCATCGACAATCAGATGAGCTCTCGGTGGGTTAACGTCACTCAAAGCGCTAAACAGTTTGCGAGCCAATTTTCTCGCAGAATGCACGCCGCTATAGTCAGTCTCTTTGTTGAACCTTGAATTCTTCAAAGCAACTTGTCCAATGGCTCCACCGACCTATGTTTATCTGTCAGCTGTTGCTCCTCCGATATTGAACCGCAAAACTGCAAACCTGGTCGACAATGACAGCTGCCATGACATTTCTCCTCTTCCTTGGGTTTGGAGTTTGCCGACCAGATGTTGGCCTGGATTCTTCCATGTTATCATTGCCCTTGACTGGGGAAGACTGCACGGTGTCGTCACGGGATGCAGAAGGCATTGGCGATGTCAGGTCGATAGTCGCGGTGGAGCCTGGAGCACTCCTGTGACCCCTCTTGAAATATGGATACCTCTTGATTATCGGGATGGACTGAGCATTCGACAGGGAGTCCAAAGCTTTCAATCCAAGCTGGTTCTCAGACAGACGTTCCGCCAACGCTTTCTCGTGGAAATTGACAGCGACAAATTGTAGAAACAATTTCTCCACAAATAGAATGATGCCAGCGGCAAACAAAGCCTAAGCAAGAGTTGGGGATAAGCAAACTGAGTTGATTCTAAACCGGATAAGTTACTTGCCTGCATAAATCTATTCACAATTACCCAATATGTGCCGAAAGGGTTGTATACCGTCCGCAAAACGGACAAAGTTATCCAGGCCCATGAAATATCGAGTGCTAGCTTTAGCCATGTCTTGACGGCCATTGTCAACTGAACGCATCCATTAGTTCCAAGTCTTGACGAGGTATCAGTATGCATCACCTCGATTTGAATCTTCAGCTTTTCTACCCTTCCACCGACTAGATGACCTAGCATAACGACAATGCGAGGTATACTGTCCACAAATATGAAGGTAAAACAGCCAGCTATCCAGCTGATGGTAAACCAAAGAGACCAAACGCGAACTTGGTTTCGAATGACAGTCTCCCGAAATCGAAAGTAGACAACAAGAAGCGGTGTGATGAATATAGCAGCGCCCAGGAGACCGATGATAAACACTCGGACTGGCCGTGCAAGTTTCAGAAACCCGAGCCATAGGTAGCGCCCCCTCTTTGCCACTTTAGATTCCGAGTGCGCAGGCTTCGAATTATCCTCGTCTTCAGACCAGTTGAACTCGTCATCGTCGTCAGGGGAATCGGTTGCAGATGACCCCGAGTCAGAATCGTTTGGATTGCTTCTATCTTTTCCAGGAGAGGTTGGGCGAATGAGTTCATCGTCCTCGACGACTTCAACCTTCAAAGGACTGTCCGTTGAAATCTGATTGGACTCAAATTTCGAAGGCATTGTTGAAGGTTTTTGAGGACGTCACCTGCGTCTGATGTAAACCAAGGAAGTAAAGACGAAAGTAAGCTCGGTTGATGGATGATACGACCACACCAGTTGGCCAGTGGTGAAAGAAGAACAGTGTGGATAAACCCCAAATAAAATCTGCATGGTGTTCACATAAATAAACTGGAGTCAACTTTACAATCAAGTGTATTAGCTAGCCGATCATCAGTGTGACCAATTTTCCATATGCTCCAGCGGCTCCAAATTGCTAAGAAACCACCCCACCACCGCACATCCGAGTAAGTGGTTCATCCGCTAGTTCCAAGTCTTCCTCATGAACGAGGACTAGAGCGGAGAATAAAGATGCTCTGAATATCACTCTTAGATATACATATCTTCAATGCAATGTGACATAAATCATGTGTGTGCTCTACAAATACAAATGCCGAACAAAAATTAGACAACAAATTAAAAAGTAAGACATACAAAGGCATAAAAATGAATAAATACTACATAAAAATCAAGTTAAAGGCCATAACTTATCTGCTCGCTGTTGACCAGCAAACTCCCATAGATGCCATAGATAATGTTTGGGTTTTGCAAAATAATTGGGCCAATCTAACCATTCGAGTGTCCACGAAGAAAACCAAACCGTGCGATTAGCCTGTAAAAAATCGTGCCTGCCAAATGCTCGTAGATGCAGTTCTGGGTTAAATGGTTCCCAGTAATTTTCCAGAAACATCGTTCGTGTAAGTCGTATACAAAAGCTATAATCACCATTAGCACAGCCAGCGAATAGAGACGAAGAAGATAGACAAACAAGAAAATGAGGGCACCAAAAATTATTTGACCAACACAAACTAACGGCCAGTACCACCACGCAGTGGTTCTGTTCTTCCAGAACATCTATGAAATTGTTAGTTGTGACACTGGTGTGAATAGAACTCGCACTGACATTATATTTCAGACCAGTTTTCATGTTTGATTGAATTTGCGCCGCATTTTTCCGAGCTGCCACTGAGGTTTCTTTCAGGGCTTCTACTCGAGAATGGTCCACAGACACATCCGAATCGCTATGCAGTTAGTCAGTAATGTGTTCACAGTCCAAATGTCAAAACATACTCGTCAAAGCCATTGATTTCTTCCATGAGTTCATTTAAACCTTGACGAAGTTGTATCAATGAAGTCGGCCTTGAGACTGAGGACTCATTTAGGATTTCGGGCTCTGTTTTCACTTCCTCTCCCATCTCATCAACGATCCGTATCTTGTTACGATTTGCTTCTGGTACTTCCGTCTTCGAGTCATCATCATCGGCTTCCCTACCGAACGCATCTAAAACCCTGATTTTGGGCGACTTGGGCTTGGTACGTGAGGGTGAGGAATGGGAAACATCCCCATCCAGCTGCATTGGTCGTCGGCGGGAAGGTCCCTCTCCGAGTGGGTTGTTAGGTGAATCTGCGTCAAAGCGGACCTTCAGTATGCTCTTCCTTGCAGCAGGAGTCTGCGCCCGTGCGCCTGGGGGCGCGGGTGTCTTGAAATTTAGGGCAGGCATCTTAGACAGCGACGGAATGGGTGTTAAAAGACCAGCATCATGAGGATGAACGTCGAATTTGTTGACACCGAAGTCATTACTGCACGCAAAAGGAACTGGGTTGAGCATCGGGGTGGCTACCCATCCACCGGGAGGTCGAGGTGTTTTCGTCAATGTGGGTTGTTCCAGCTGCTGAGAAACACTGTCGACTTCCTCATTGGTAACTCCGTCATCCAATTCCCTGCACCTAGGCTGTTTGGGAGTAGCAAGCCATCCACCAGGGGGTTTGGGAGTAGCAAAACCAGGCGTCATGGGATGTCGAGCACGATTATAAGCCCAAGGGGCTCTACTCTCAGACTGTGGACTTGATTCTGGGCTCGGTAGGGCAGGAACCTTAGACGGTGAGGGGCTCGATATTTCCGGTTCATGTCTTCCGGAATTGGACGCAAAGGAATGTCGTGGTGTCTTCAAAGGTGTTGCGGGCACATTTTCATCTTGATCCCCATCTGCTGCAAAGCGTTGATCCTCCTCTTCCTGTAAAATTTGTTGAGGAAAACGAGGAGATGGCGGTTGATATGGGCTTTGTTGCCAATTGTCGATGGACATGGAGGCGGTCCAAGCACTGGAATCATTATGTTGACGCTCTTTGAGAGCGGGTGTCGATGGGGATTCAGGCTGTGGGTCCTCTCTCAGAGCATGTGAAGCGCGAGGAGTGGTTGAGAAGTTGTTTGTCCTCGTGCTGATAGTGCTTTGCTCTTCAGATGCAAATGCTTTAAATGGAGATGATGACCGCTCTGTGCTGGAGCGAGAAATATGGGAGGCATTGGACGGTCGAGTGTCATAGAGGGTTGGCTCTGTAGCAGATGTCGCAGGAAGAGGAGACGGCGTGCTAGTAGAACGGCGCGAGGGTTTCCAAGAGTTCATAGACCCACTTGCCGACTGTTCTGGGAATTCGTTTATATAGCTTCTAGTGGAAATTTCTGGAGTAGCATCTGGGACGGAGCGGCGTAATTCGTGCGCTATTTCTCTTGTCAGTCGAAAAAGTATATGATCAAATCAGTGAAACAAACGACTTACAAGTTGTAGAAGCTCTTCCCAACGATATTTCTGCATTTGTCTGTCTCTCTGGATACTGGGACGATACCTCGCTCCGATGAGAGGTACTTGGGGATGAAGTCAGGAACAGGTTGCGTTTCGGATGAGGAGTCGATATATCGTGAACTTTATGAGTGGAAGTAATGGACGGTGAATGCCTCCAAGATGGTGATTTTCCTTAGCCCAAATAAAATTAAGTGGGGTCCATATTGCTAGTTAGATCGATGAACGCACCAGTTGCCTCTTGGGGGGAGGTACGGTTGTGAGACGTATTGGAAATGTCAGTAGCGAATCTTGACTGCGGCTTTTCGTCAGGAATATCAACTACAAGACGATAAAAAAGAGTGTAAGCAGCTGTAGATCTTGTCATCGCCACTGTCGAATTACATACCATCAGAGAAAAGATCATCTTGGGAGTCATTGTAATCCAAAGCATATCGCATTTCTGTATTGTTATCCAACAGGTCTGGGCAGAACAATCGTTATGAGATTAGTTATGATACAAAAAATCAGCCTTACTGGATTGAAAGTGGGACCCCACGGAAAGGCTTAGCGAGTGTTGTGGTGTACTTGTGGCAATGGGAACTTGAGAGGAGCTGAGGTCGTCGAGAATTGGAGAAGATTTCATACTAAATTCACCTAAAAATATGTTAGGTCGTGTTCGAAGAAATAGATGGCAGCAGATGCGCACGAGAGGGCATTGGTGAAGGGAGAAACTCTGTATCCGACATTTCTGCTTCCCGAAACCGCTCTCGCATAAATTCTTGCGTTATTGGTGTAGAGCTTCCTTTAAATTTTGCAGGCGCTCTACTTTGCTGCTCTGTTTCAAGTTATCAGTGAGCTCCTGAAACCTGTATATAGGGCAAGAGATACATACGACTGGAATCCCCGGAGTCGCTGCCCTTCAAACTTTCATGAACGCCTCTAGCTCTTCCTGGCATTGGTGTAGCCTCGTTCTCCCTGTCATCAAAGCTATCTTGCCCTTGTATTGGCCTCGTCGGAGTGTCCTCTGAATCACCTAGAGCCTTGGAAAAAATGCTCCGCACACTTTCTTGTACACTTGGTGCGCCTCGGGTTGCGACAGACAGGTCATAGTCCGGTTCACGCTCAGGTGGACGCTTGGAGAGTGGTTGAGTTGGAGTCGAGGACGTTGTCGGAAGTTTAGCAAGAAGAGCTCGAAGAGTTGCAGCGGGATTAGATTGTGGCTGAGGAGTTTTAGTTGTGGTGGCTGTAGACTTTTCGCTTGCAGTGTCATTCTCTGAAAACGCGTCCGTTCCTTCAATATCCACATCCATATCCACATCAATTAGTTGAGAAAAGTCTGGTAGTTTGCTGAAATTAGCTTTCGAGCTGGACGCGATTTGACTTGCGCTTGACCGATCATAATGTGAAGGGACCTGCCGTGTAATACGGATGCGTGGTGTCAAAGTCACTGTCGAAGGTGAAGACATAGTTCCAAACTATGATACCGTTCAATACCCAGAGGTTCTTAGGAGCCCTCCGAGTCTGAGTCTGTCTACGTAGGGAGTATGTCGAGGATTGGCGAAGAGCGTAGAGCCTGAGTCTTGACCATCACCAGCAATGCAATAAACAATGGAGTCACATCATGTGATCTTATGACACAAGAGATAGTCATCGTCACGCTTAAACTCGCGCCTTACCTTCCACTTCTAATCTTGATGAATTAATTATTTCCTCCAGTTATCAACATAAATTTAGTTATGGCGAAATCATTCACTATTATCATGGTTAAACCATATATTCCTATGTTTATACACACCTAATACCTCCAACTTCCGGTATATTTCTTCACCAACGGCTCCCAACAATCCCCCATCTGCATGTGCTCTCCTTTACAAGCGACCAGCGAAACCCTACCCCGCTCATCCAAAGTACGAAGGCCTATCCAATCTTCCAGATATAGAGGTTGTTGTTTCATTGGGATAATTGATGGCGATGTTTGAGCATTCAATGATGAAGCCATGGGCTGCTGTGGTTGTGATTGTTCGTCCAATAGCTGAAACTCGTCCTCGACAGACTCCTCTGACCCAAACCATGCGCTCTCTTTAGGTATGACTGTCTTGTCCTCTGTGAATAACACTAGAACAAGGTTCTCCAAGGAAATAATGTTCCGTGCGTATGTGTGATTGCGAGCGTCGGCGACTTCGTTGTTGATATCTGCCAAAAAGTGATTTGAAGTGAGGTATTGATCCATTTTTGTAGGATCTCGAAAGTATTGAGCCTTTTAAATTTATTATTTCACTCGTCCCATTCTATACCTAATGCCACACACCTGCACAATATTTTCTTGAACCCAATTACCGTAGATCGCCCGCTTCGCTGCATCCCGTGCAAGCTGACATACAAAATCGAATCTGCGACAACCAGGTATGTCAGATATACCCATGTGCTGCGAACCGAATGTTATGAGGTTGCGGATCGGTGGCTTGTTATAACGCTCATTATACGCCCGGAGAAATTGACCGCCTGGAAGATCGTAATGAAAAGAGGGACAGGCGGGGCCCAAGTACATCGCTAACCTTGAGATAGTCCTATGGCGTCGAATCCTCTCTGAAGTTCTGGAATAGCTTTGAGCTGCTCAGCTGCAAGTTCGAGTTGGCTATTGACGTTCCCGTACTGTAAAATACTGTGAATGGGGGATTACAACAGGTTGTAATCGTTTGCTAACTCACAAAGCCCGCATCACGGTCTTTACTGTTGTCGTCCTCAATGTATACCGAGTGAATGAAGATTCCGGGGTGAATCACTTGGATACGCGCGGCAAATTCACGCATCCCTTGAGACGAGTGCGAGTCCCCTATTGGGCAGCAGGTTTGTTGAAACAATGCTTCATTAATGCCAAAGATGCATGTCACCTACCAAGGCCATGCCATAGCACCAAGGGTCGCCGCCTTGGTAGAGGAGGAACCGTCCCACACACTACAACGTCGAGGGCGCATAAAATAGTAAGAAATAAGCCTAGACGAAGAGACTGGATGTTAAACATAGAAGTCAGTAATTAAGAAACACTCCGCAGCCGCCAACAGACGGTCACCAGTGTTGGAAATGCCATACTTGATGCAATCCCACGATCTAAATTGGCATCACCAATTCAAGCCAATCGCACAGGGTTCCAAACGTCTTCTTTGAACAAGCTTTGAAACCCACTCTCTTGTTATTGGATGACAACGAGAGGCAGCATTGTCGCGAGCTCTGATATCTCCTGCCTTTCTGAAAGCAACCTTCGCTGTGACCATCCATATTCGGTGATATACTCCATGAATACAAGTTTCCCAACTTAAACCAGTTGGTTGGATGTTGACCACTGACGGAAGTATTTCATGTTCAAATGGCTCCCTTCTATCGCTCAACATTCATACACCTGGACGAATCACCTACACCATGAAACTCCTTGCTGCGGTACGCAGGATCAAGCGCGAGCCATTGTCCTTGGAGCAAAAATCCCACCCAACAAAATTAATACGAGTCCAGTTTGTTTATCACACGGCAAGAGCGAGTCGGAAACGCGCCTAAAAAACCTCAATGGAGATTTTGTAGATGACGCTCTTGGCTAAGGCAACATCGAATTTCAAATTGACATGCAAATGATCGAGGATCCGTGTCGCAGTTCCAGTTCTAACGCACGTTGGGGGTTGGGGAAACCACCCGCCTCTCGAATCTCGATCTCTGTAAGTACATCTACTCCGCTCCTCCCTTGATCTCAGTAAAACCAAATAAAACTACACATACATAAGTGCCATATTTTGATGCGGCTTGAGATTGAAAAGCGGCGCACACATTTCTACCAAAGCTTGGCGTCCCACCCCATGCCTACATGACAGACTGTGGCGCTGTGTTTTCATTGATACTTTGCACGCTTATCGCAGTGGAGTCCTTGATATTTTTCTATGTATACCCATACGTGGTACATAGCTCAATTTGAGTAAGTATCTTGACGTGCCCCGGCTTTTAATGGGCTCTTACAGGCTCTTACCCGTCAATTTGTCCATTCTTTCGCCTGATGGGCTTTGGATGGCTTCTTCGCAAGTAGCACCCATGAGGAAATGCCTGGAAATGCACATGGCAAGAATAAAATGTGCCCTGCCCTGCCCTGACTTATACCCTCGACATATCACAGTTTATCACTCGAGAAGTGTTGCGATGATAGCCGATTCGGAAAAACACGATGAGCTCGTGTGCTCACTTGTCATTGAGGTACGGTCAACCGCTGAATGAACCATTGAATGTGAAATATACGGAATGCATTTTATAAACAGGACGGAATTTGTGCTAGAGCCCAGGACGACAGTCCACGATGGCATATGTGACCGCTTGTGGTAATGCTGTTGATTGTGATGGATGGTAGGCAACACCCTTATCTTCTGTCTTTTGTCCAATTTCAGCGAACAGTCAACACCTGGTGGGCATTTTCTGCATTACCGTAGTGGTATTCTGTGCCCTACACAAGGGTAGAACTAGAGGCGGAAACAACAAGTACGCAAAGTCAGTCCCAGGTATAGCTTCGATACACAAATATCCTCGACATCGTTGGTTCGATATCGACGTTCACGAACTTGACAGAGTACGCCGAAGTGGGTTCTAACCTATCATTCACATACTCCCGGGTCTCTGGGACACAAACGTTTCCAGATGGGTCGCCCAATCGATATGAGAATGGTTTGATTTCATTTACTGGCCTTTCTTTTGGCCTTTTAGTATTGCTTTAGATTGTACACATGGCCACAGTCGCCGTTGTCATCTTTATTTCTTGCGACATCATATGTCTGAAATGGGTCGCTTCGAATATCAATTTCGCAAAGAACCAAGGTCTGCTGGAGTTTTGTGGTCATTTTCGATTGATTCATTGCCCATATGTAACGAAGCTCTTTATCTCTCATCAAAGATACTGGGGTCACAAAAATAGACCGAAAAAATATCAAGGGGAAACCTTACAAAGTCAATTTCTGATTTAAGAGGCGTAGTTTGGTGCGTTTCCTTGCACTGCTGAGACTCGAAAAGAAGGAAAATTACGTTAGGTGTACAAATTCGGATGCCAAGTGGGATCATGCCACCATCAGGACTTTAGCTCTCTGTACGAAATTGATGACTTAGCTTCTACCATACAATTCGCAAACAGCCATTAAAAGCCGGGTAAGACTCTTATCTATAGGACTATGACTATTGAAGCTGCAAGATATTAAGTCCCTCTGATTTTTTTTATCGACGCTCTCCTAGATCTAACCCACGGTTTAAATTGCTTGAGTCTTCCGTATGGCGCTCGGCGCTTGGGTAATTCAGAGGATCCGATTTCGCCGTTTTAGTGGAACCAAAAGCGGATGTCTCCACCCACCGCGATTATTTTTGTAACGCATGTACCATATGGCTTCTGACATCGCTTTATGGCACATCTGCATTCCCTTATCACCTGGCTTCGTATATGTAGGGACGGCTGGCAGACCTTGTTCGGTTTCTCACCCCGGGTTTTCCTCCTCCCGCATTTCTTTGGATTAGGTCAATCATGGACATCGAACAACGGGCTACGACCATGCGCGAGGTCAAGCGAACGGGTTCACAGTCGTCGTTGGAGTCTACTCCCAAGGAAAAATTCGACGAGGCGCATGACATCGCCAAACCTGTGGAGGAAGAAGAGCCAGCACGACCATCATTTGCTCAACGGTACCGTCACTACATCCTCGCAGCACTGGCCATTGTTATCCTGGGCTGGTGGATTAGTGCTACTATCCTTCAGGCCACTAGACATCGTTGGTATGTTCTTCCAGTTATCACCTCCCTCTTGGTAATATTTAACGATAAGCATCGTTGTATAGGATTCCACAAACTGTATTGGCTTGGGCGTTCTTGCTGTAAGGTCCGGTTGCCCCTCTATCATCTATCATCCTGACACTTGCCGAAAGTATTATCGCTTTCCGTTACATCCCCAACACGGTGGTCACCCGACCAGTTGAAGCTGTTTGGATTCCTTGCATTCAAACGCCGTGGAGCAAGCTCTCTTACCGAGCTCGTCTGGCTGTTGGATGGCTCTGTCTTCTTGGCATCGTGTTCGGCTCTGCTTTCGGATTCCCTCTTGAGCCGGTTCGTGCATCTTATTGTCACTGCAAAGGGCTATCAACTGAACCCACATATCGTGGTCACCGTGTAGGGTACCACATTCGGTGATCGTGCTATCAACGTTTTGGGACTCTTTATCTTCCAACTCGGATTCTGGCTGTCCTCCAAGAACCGAAGCATGGTCCCATGGTACGCCGCCTGTCAACTTCATTCGATGCTTGATATTTGAATCGTTGTGTTACAGGCGTACAGTCATTGTTGGTCTATTCATGCAGCAAGTAATTGCATTGTTCGTCCTCAAGACCGGTGCTGGATTCTCGATATTCAAATGGATTGCGTATCTGGCGGCCGATTTCCTCTCCCAAGGACTTCAAGGTGCAGCTTTCTTCTTCGACGCGGAGACCGTGGCGACCAAGCACTGGTTTTTCGTCAACACGGTGAGTTGGATACCAGCCAAATGAGCAGTGCAATTTCTAATGTGAGATCCAGCTCGCCACCATCATCTTCTTTATCGCTTTCGTTCAAATGATGTATTATCTGGGCGTCATGCAATGGGTCATCGTGAAATTGTGGGTTATTGCGTAGTTCTCGATAGATGCCATTCTAAATCTTCATTAACACAGTGCTTGGCTATTCCACAAGTTGTTGGGTGTGTCGGGCGCTGAAGCTGTTGTAGCTGCTGCCTCACCTTTCATCGGGCAGGGCAAGTGCATTTCCTCCTCCGTCATTTATGTACCTTACCTGGCTTCGTGTCACAGGAGAGTCGGCGTGTCTAGTCCGCCCATACGTTGATTGTGAGTTTCACCTACAGGCACTTATCCGACAATAAATGGCTAGACTAACAACCTACCTTAGTGATGACTGAATCGGAGCTTCGTAAGAAGGCCACTCGCACCAAATTCCGCTGCAGAATCTCATACCTATTTTCTAGACCTTACCATGACCTCCGGTTTCTCCACAATTGCTGGATCTGTACTTGGAGCATACATTTTCCTTGGCGTTCCCCCAGAAAATTTGGTTACGGCTTCTGTTATGAGTATCCCGGCTTCCATATCCATCAGCAAGATGCGTATCCCAGAAACGGAAGAGCCTGTAACCCTTGGTCGTGTCACAGTTGATCGAGGAAGTGTGGACAAGTCCAGAGAGCCTGTAAGTGGTATCCAATCTGACGTTTTTGCTAGAGGAGTTTACAATAACGTTAGGTCAACGCCCTTCACGCTTTCGGTCAAGGAGCAGTTTTCGGATTGATCGTGGCTGGTCAGATTCTGTAAGCAAATATTGGAAATGTGGGGACATCGTGCTAATCAGAAATTTAGTACCAACGTGTTAACCGTCGTCGCCCTTGTGGCCGCGTAAGTGAATCTTCCAGACATAGTGGATTCAAAATTGTTGACGAATTTTTTTAGGATTAATGGAACTTTGACCTGGATCGGTAAAGGGTTTGGTATCACTGAGCTCACCCTCCAGCTTATCATCGGCTACATCTTCTATCCCGTCACCTTCTTCCTTGGAGTTCCCCGAAAAGAAATTTTGAAGGTTGCTCGCTTCTTTGCTACAAAGCTTGTTGCCAACGAGTTCGTGGCCTATGAGGACCTGCAAGCGATGATGAAAGATCCTCAACAAGCACTGTCTTTCAGAGCTTATACCATCTGCTCTTACGGGCTTTGCGGATTTGCCAACCTGGGGTCTCTTGGTATCCAAATCGGTGTCCTTGGTGCTCTGGCACCATCCCGTCAAAAGATCATTGCTAGGATCGCCGTGTCAGCCATGGTTTGTGGATTCTTGTCGACACTGCAGGCTGCAGGCATTATGTGAGTTGACTCCTTTCCCCATGCTATAAATATGACTAACACGAACACCCCTCAGTGGTATGTTGATCTAACAATATACGTATTTGTGTACCTTCTTGCTCGCACTGCACCCTGATAAGGGTGTCATTTTTGGATCTCTGTATGATGAACGACCTGTAATTACCCCAAATCTTAGTAATGATCTCCCCTTTTCATTGACCTGTGTACTGCGCCATTACCTGGTGTGCAGTCAATACTATACCTCCCTGCTTCCACAATATATCACACACATGGTTGGTTTGATAACTCAGTGAGGAATCTGAAAATAACTATTTTGCCCATGAACGTCAGGACTCTGGAACTTGGCCGAAGATGCTTGCCAATCGGCGCAGAAACTTGGCAAGTCAATAAGCAGTGAATGCAAGTAAAATATTAACATAATATACGCAAAATCATCGGCAGCTTGAGCTGTATGTGTGGTCTACTGAATATCTTCTGGTAGCTGCAACCTCAAGGCTTCATTTAACGGTCCTGACATCGGAGAAAGCCCACAAGGGATATACATCCACACTGAATAGAAATAGCTGACAACCTCGATTCACAGGCCACGGTTTTGTTCAACACTCACCTACGTGTCGCGCCTAGTGTCAAGATAAGCAATGAGATAGTAAATACATCGTTGAATGGGGGGGTCGAAGTGGTGTGATCATGATCACTTGCTAGGGGGCTATTGGTCTTTGAATCGTCACGAGATCTCACAAGCTCATCAAAGAACCACTGGTGGCTATAAGGAGGTGTTGATTATCCTGTGACCTGGCAAATGTATACACTGGGAATGTACATGGTCTAAAGTACAACTCTGGATTCTAGGTGCCTTGTGAAGTCTGCGGCTCGTCAGCGGACGAAAACAGCCGGCACACGTCAAAATCAAACTTTCAAGGCCTTAATGGTTTTGCCTGAGGCGATAGCGAGCCACTCTCCTGCAGCTGTAGAATATCCTGTATTCATCGTCGTTCCCGGAATTGGAGGGGACCAAGCTAAGTTTGTAACCTGACTATTCGCTGTGAACGCCATGACTGGTTCCGTCACAATCCTTTTTTTCGCATCAGGTCGAGGTGAGTTCAAGCGAGACCCGGCACTACGAGGTGAAGCAGCACCCTGTGAATAATTCGACAAGTCCCAGAGTAAAACTTGACAATCATCGCCTATAAAGAGGACTTCATAAGTTCGAAGGAATTTAGCGACGTTGGAAATAACCAACCTGCTGTCGCGAGCAATGGGACTTTCGCAGATCCCCAGCCAAGGGCGTTAATAGGAGCGTGATGAGCTCTCAGCTCCATGACAGGTTGACCGGGGCTGCGCATGTCAAGAATTTGCACATCATTGCCGTCCATGTGAAAGGTGGACATGTAATTGGAGTCGGCGGGGTTAAACGCGATGCGCAACAGAGGAGAAGTTTGAGGGCGGGCAGAGGATGATGGGCTGGAGTTGTTGGAAGGAACACTTTTGGGCGCAGGGGTCTCGTACAAAATAGTGGAGTGCTCTAAACTGCGTAGGTCAAATGCTCGAAGACTGCCATCAGCGCCTACGGAGACGAAGATATCTGTCGAGTCAGGAAGCCAAGCAACATCATATACTTCCCGATCATGGGCGATCAGCTGTGTCATAGCGGTACTTGTGTCGATGTTCCAGACGGTACATGTTGTATCAATCGAAGCAGTGACGATAAGGTTGGGCGATTTCTCATTCCACGAAAAATTGGTCAAAGGGGCACCAGCAGAGCCCGTCTGTACTTTGGATTGCTAGGAAACAGCTCAACATAAAGCAGAGGGAACATGGGAGTAAGCGAGCTCACCCCTGATAATGCAGTCTTCATTGTCAAGCTGTGACCTGATGACGCGGGTGGTTGGCGACCGACATAACTAGATGCCGAAGGATTTCCATCGCTTGTGTACTCCCACACCCTCAACGCGTCTCCTGTAGTTGCTAGTAATTCTGTTGCTATTGATTTCGAGTTCCAGTTCCAACTTTGTGATGACGCAGGTTGCCATTGCAGATTTGTTGCAGGATAACCATGATATGCCTCGCAGAGGGTAACAAAGTCAGGGTAATCGGTGTAATCATCTTCTACCAGAAGGCGCTCATCATGGAGGCCAACAACTGCGATGCGGTTATCGTAGTTCTCTGTAAAGGAACCAACGCCTAGTCGAAACGCGGATCTTGCCCTCAGTTGCTGACTATGACCTGTTGATTTGCACCAATCGAGACTATGAATGGGCCCTGTTATAGATTTTAAACCAGTTAAAAAGTTTAAATAACGTTAAAATACATACAAGGTGCTTCATATTGGAGAACGGTTGTCTGTGTCATGGTCAAGCTGCAATAATCTCGTTGAGCGCCAGTGAATAACAAGCCCAAATAAGTTATTGATGACTATCCAATTATGGAAGGTAATTCTCGTCCGCTTCATGTCCACTGATCCACCTTCGAAACCCGCCTGGAGATTTGGAGATTCGAGAATACATCGCACAGCTCCCCTTAAAATCTTGACGTCTTACAATACAGTCATCCCCAAAAAGTTTCAAGAAATATGAAGACCTGTCCACTGAAATCGCATTTCATGTGGGTTCGTCAACATGATTTTATTACTATAATACATGAACAGCATTGCTATTATAAATATAGCGGGACAAGATGACAGCAGAGACGAGCAGAGAACGAAGAGAGGCCGACGAAGGTGGTACGAAGGTTGTACAAAATGAGTTTTTAGTGGCGGGTCGGTAGTCGTAGTCGAAGGCGGCGTTCGAAAACTATCGGCAGTAGGGCGACAATTGTGTAGTCGAAGAGTGCGACTAAAGTATGAAAGTCGCAGTGGTGATACAGCAGCAATAAATCAAAATAATAGAGCAATAAGAGAACGAAGGAGGGAGTCGTTGACTCGATAGAGGTGAGCTGCAAGGCTATCAAGAAATGTTAGTTTTGTTTTGCGTTCAGTCACTTTCTACCATCGAAATTGCGCCGCATTGTTCGCAATGACTCCACATTGTACGCTGACCGTTCACCCCAGATGCACAGGCAATTCTGAGTTTAGGAATTTGTGTGCAGCTGGACCTGGAATAGAAGTCAAAGATCAGACATTGATTGATTGAAACAAAGATTTACACCATACCCGTGATGGACGAAATTGGCAGGCTGAATCAAGCCGACCACAGGTGAAGATTGGCGCGAATATTGTGAGTAGTTATGTGAATCAGGGTTTACTGAGCCGCTGTCGTTGGAGAAAAATGGTAATGGGTACAGGTCGAAACTCGGGTATGCTGCTAAAACGCATATATCCATATTAGTACAAACATAAAGCGCTCAGGGAACAGACATACAAGGCTCGAAGGTCGGCGAACCAGAGTACTGGGACGATATAGAACTCGCATTTGACTGGTGGCGGGTATGAATGATGTTAGGGTATAATGGCTCAGCGTCGGACATGGCGACGTCGGTATCAACTTCAATATTCGGGAAAGGGATGAGTTTCAGTTGCTTAGTCTATATAGGAAGGTAAGCGCTGGCGACTAAATTATGACTAAATGGGACATACGACAGGCGCTAAGTCTTCAGAGTCATGATCCAACTTTCTTTTGAGTGACATATCGAAGGGATAAGACGGAGGACCAATAGGTGTGAGTTTTGGGTTGGAGGGAAGGTTGGAAGAAGTGCGATGCTAAGTGTCTGAGGGTTTATAAAACAGTCCAGTTGTTGTCTAGTATTTGCTTGATTCCGGAGTTTAAATCTATTACTGATTTATTCCGACCGAATTATTCACGGAATTTGCCAGGGCCGGACACCTCCGATTGGTTGAAATTAAACGCACCCCAATTTCTTGTTGGAATTATTAGCCCAATTGGGATAGTCACAGCGTTATGAAAGTCACTCCTAGAAATTAATAAATTATGTCACTGCCGCCATCACTGCCGAGAAGTAAGGAAAGAGTTTGTTGCACTTTATTTACCGCATTGTCCCCATTTGGAAATCACTGCAAGCATACTGCCAGTCTCCTTCAGTCTGTCAACCTTCTTCAAAGTTCGTATCATCATGACAGCCAACATCGGTATCCAACAACTCATTGACCCTATCTTGGATTTTCTAGCAGAAACTTTGCCTTCTCCTCTTTATTCAGTTGTTGTCAAGGTTCTTTCGCACACTTTCGCCGCAATGGCTGCAGCTTCGTCCATTTTGACATCCCTCCTGAGCACGTCACCTCAAAACTGGAATCTTCAAACTCTTCTTCCTCCTTTAATCACTCTCTTCGCTGCATATCTTGCTCTCTTGAGCATTTATAGGACTACAACATGGTTTTTGCGGACAGTATTTTTCTTCGTTAAATGGGGAGGAATCATCGCGGCCTTGGCTGCAGGTGCTGGTTACTTCATGGCGCAGCCAGGTGCAGGAGGAGGGCAGGTCATACCAGGAGTTGGAAGCTTCATTTTCAATGCCATCTTTAATAACCGCAACCCAACGACTGCTCAAAACGCGAACAATAAAGCCAGGAGGCCGAAACCTTGGAAATCATTCGACGAACACCGAGAATGGCAATATCAAGAACAAACCACCATGCAACCCGGCATGAACGATGTCGATGACTTTGTGCAGTCTATGACAGAGACGGCCAAGAACGTGATGGATTGGTGGAATGGCGTGGTGGACGACGCCCAGAAAGCTGGGGATCAAGCAGGGAAGAGAGTAAAGGAGAAGGGGCCCACGACTAGAAAGTCGAAGAGTCGATGAATATGATATTGCTATTTGCTGGTTAGAATAAGATTTTATGAATCTAAACGTCCCCACCCCACTTGAAGGCAGGGCTTGTATCGATAGCTATTAGCTATAAATTACTATGTGATCGATCTAGTTAGACTTTCTTCGCTGCTTCGGGGTTGTTCATGCGGTAGCTAAATTGGAAAAGTGGGTTGACACATGGGCCATGATCACACAACTGTAACCGACTTACTTTGCTATCCGACCTAATTGAGCAAGGCCCGATAATCCGACGAAAAAGTTGACCTGTATAAAGCAGTTTAGACGCGTTTTAACGATAATAAATCAACATTTTTGACGTACCGCCGCCAAAGAGTAGTTCACAGGGATGATTACAAAGGAGTAGCGGACCCAAATCATACCAGTTGCCGCCAATGCTACGAGCCCAAACCGTCAGGACTCATTTTTAATAAAATAAATATATTTATTAAACGCACCAGCATTTTGAGAAACGCTCAGCTTGTCGGCTGGACGGGTCAAATCCTTAATACCAGCAGCCACCAAACACCACTTCATGAGTGGGGCCCAGAAGAACACAGTTTTGGGCCCTAACGCCCTTCGTTAGTCTGAGTATATCGATTGGCATAGGAAATTGAGTACCTGCTGGGTGGTTCATAAACGAGGTGAACTTGGATGCTCCTGCTGATGCTGCTGCTCCAGACATGTTGTATTTAAGTGGGATGAGGGTAACAAGTGAACACCAACTTTGTGGGGACTTGGTAATTTTGCTGACATAATCATATTCGCACTGAAAGGGTCTACTCCCGTCGACGGCTTTCAATACCGACAACTTGTTTTTACTATCACTCAAAGCCAGACGAACTCTCAAGTGTCTCATTACAATATCATGAACTTATTCTTTCTTTCCAACTGATTTTTGTTTTTGAGGAAGGAAGCAATCGTTTTGAATAAAATATTGTAAGGAACAAGCTTGCTAATGACGTCTACGTTTACCAAGTTTCGGTGTCCTTTACAACACTCTGACTAACTTCCTCCTCAACCAGCTGCTTACTGTAGTTAATAACGATTACGCAGCCCCCTATACATTAACAGTAAGAAGGAGCGCCCATATCATTGAAGGGAGATGACTCACAAATTTCGAGCAACCAGGCGACGATGAAGACGCTGACGGTGATGGCCTTCAATAACGTCGAGCCATTTTTACATACTTGGATCACATGGTGGTCTGTCGAACCACTAGTGCACTGAGATAGGTACTTGGGCGCATCTTTGAAAGATCGATGAATAGCGTAGATGCCGCTCGCGAGACTGAACAGCAAATGTGTGAGGAGCGTCGCGAAGTACAGTCGGATCAATGAGCGTTTGCGAGTGATGGCACCAACGATGCTACATGTTTCATTAGTTCATATTCGTGATGGTCGCAGTGTATCTCGGACTTACCCGAGCAGGGATACAAGAGCCAGTAGCAAGTACACAATGAGTTGGATAATGATCGCTGTTTTGCTGGCTCCTGTGACCACGTAAGCTGTTATCCATGGGCGGAGGGTTGTGCTTTACATACCTGCATGCTTCAAGCTCATGATTGCGACAGCAGTGACCGCTCCACCACCAACCAGGCCAATGAATCCAATAAGCTGGAAGGAAAGAAAATGTTGTTAGGCTTTTTTTCTGTTTTCGACACTGGAAATTTACTTACGATGACACCAGCCCGCACGGGAATGCAGCAGCAGAAAGTACGGGATGCAACGACTTTAGTGGACATGGTAGCGTACGTAATTTAAATGTAGATGAGCTTGGGTGGACAGAGATCAACTCTGGAAAAATAATCGAGTAAGAGCGTTGAATATAGGACCAGCCTAGTTGAGGAAGAAGGAACGGGGAGGTGGGGTTTATATATCCTTCGTACCCGTGTGAAATCACATCCTTCGGAGGTAACTAGGGGCATCAACCGCACCGCCGCATTCAACAAATCAACAACGCTTCAAAAAAGATGATGGCTTTCGGTAAAGACACAGCCAGGTGTATCCAGGATGATTGCATTTGGAGGCTATTGTCGATCATCTGCGTTCAACAATGATAAACGATTCGTGTCCCTTGCGGCCAGAGCAGTTGTGAAGGTACGGACAGCTCGATTGCGGTATCGAATCCGATTGGTATATACGCCAGGTAATATGAAGTACACTGTTACAAGAATAGAACTACATGTTACATTTTAATGTACGATACTTGATGATTGGGTCCCGTTGAGGATAGAATTACGTAGAAACCGAGGACAGCACCCACAGCGGCCACACAACACACAACGCGTGATTCTGTCAAAATAAATCAGTATCTAGAGCCCGAATAACTGGAGTAACGAGACGGCGATGGACTCGTAGAGCGGTGACGGTGTCTGCTCTTGTGCTTTCTTGGCTTATGAATTATAATAGTTTGACCTGGTGCTTGTTGAGGAACACCAACGGGCATGCTGGGCATTTGGACGGTCACTGCACCGGGAGCGCTCATTGCGGTGCCAGCATAGGGGTACTGGCCTGGGTAGGACATAGAATGACTTCGGCTTCGGTGGTACCCTTGAGGGATGCCCAGCGTCGAACCGCCGTGATAGGAGTTCGTGACGCCAACGCTCATGGGCGCATTGTACGCCGATGCGCTCATACCTACGGGTGACATGTGACCCCCATACGTTGGTTGGCCTCCGTAGTGACTTTGTCCCCCATAGCTTGAACCAGTCAGCGCCACTCCTCCTGTTGGATATGGTGTAGCAGATAAGGGCATGTGGACAGGCGCATCGCTGTGGTAAGAGCTAGCGTATCCCGGGAAAGCCCCTGTGACAGACGACGCGCTTGCAGGATAGCCCATTCCTCCTGGCATGGAATGGCCACCATACGAGCTATGGCGCGAATGCGACCTAGCATGACCGTATCTGTGTCGAGAGTGGGATCTGGCTCTGGGTGACAGCAGGTCGTCGTCATACGCATACGGGTCATCTATGGGGCTGCGATAGCGCGATCGCGAACGGTAGTCTTCATCACGAGACTATCGAAAAACATATCAATACCAGTACTGATTGACGAACAAGACGGGTCATACCTGATAGAATATGTAAGAGGCAGTGTGGGCAGCTGCTTCGGATGCTGTCAAACGTGCAACCTGATCGAAGCGCTGATTGTAAGAAAGCAATCGAGCAGCTGTGGGTTAATGAGGGTATAGTATATAAGTGGGTCGTTGTCTAGCATGAATATAGACGCATACCTTCCGCGACAGCTAGACCTGTTAAGGCTTCACGCTGCCTGTCTATATCAGGACTAAGTGGCTCGTATACGCTTCTGACATTATGAATCCAAGTACGATAGGCCTCATAGGCTGCTGCATGTCCTATCTCAGCAGGGTCCATGAAGCTGAGCTCATTCTGAGAAAAACGGTTAGTATTGGCCGGCATGTGGCAGACCTAGTTACTCATGCAAGTGGGGCTCACCAATGCGTAAGCTCGACGGTGCCAATTCCTCGCCTCGTGGAGTCCGACGCCCATTCCGCCAGCGGGTGCACCACCCTCTTCACGGACTCGATTCCATGCATGATCAAACAGATAACTTGTAAAATATCGTTTAGATCGGTTATTATTATGAGTACCGCACAGTAGCGGTATCTACTCACGGATCAGCGTTGGTTGCGTGTGCTCGATAAAAGTCGTTTCCTCCCCCTATACGAGGATATGAGATGAAGGTCATCCTCGAAGGATGATAAAGTACTTACACGTAGGCTGAGGTTGAAAACTGGGGGGTGGAGGTGGACCAAATTGGAACTGATTGCCAGCAGAGCGATCAGAGGTTAGGAAGTAGAGAACTCGAGGTTGGTTGCATACCTGTGGGGTGCCCCATCCTGGCTGACCACTTTGTTGATAATAATAAGCCATGATAGTTTAAGAAGAAGGAGAAGGCAGTATGGGAGTGATCATGTCATACACATAAACTTTGATATGGTGGTTCTGTTTGTTGGGATTCCGATTCCGAAAGAAAGCACAGCCTACTAAGCGCCTGGGATCAGAGTGATGTAATTAAACTCGTTGCTTTGCATCTTGCCTCCACTTTTAATTTACATGGCAGGTTCGTGTTTTTTGTTAATTATTTGACCCTCAACGTCATTATCCTTATTATTATCCAGATTATTCTGTCTTCGCTACTCCAGACTTTGACCCTAATGAATACGCAAATGCTATCCTAGCTGCCGATTCACCCGATTACAAAGGTTCCGCAAAGGTCTCCTCGGCTTTGAAATCGACAGGTCAGGAATCCATTCCGAAGGAAGACATCTCCTTTGCCATCACCAAACTTTCACATAATATCGAGGATGTGTCCAAGCAGATTCGTAACCTGGTATGGGATATCTATCGCGGTATAGAAACATCAACATTGACCCCACCTCCTCTCAGATAACTGTACATCATGAGGATCTCTTGACTCAGGCTTCCAACGCGAGTGCGTTGTCAGGGACTCTAACGTCGGTCCAAGCGGGGTTGAGTGATCTCGATACATCTGTTGAAAAGTGAGTGCCTCAACACTGTGGTAGTTTCCCTTCATGACGTGAATCAGGCTACGAGCAAAAGTACACGTTCCTTACACTACCCTGCAGACATTGGTGGCAAGATTGGAGAGAATCCACCAAGCGTCGGACCTGCTGAGGCGCAGTTCGCGTTTTGTAACCCTGGCCAGGCGACTACAGATTCAAATGAACGAAATGAAGGGCATCGAGAGCGCGGATTCTGCCACGGACGAACTGGCAACTGCTACTGTGATGCATGGCAAGGATATACGCGACGAGAAGGAACGTGCAATTGCCAAAGCAGCCTTGAGCATAGCAGAACTAGGCAAGTAATCACAGCAGGTGCCATAACACGTTTCAATTCAACCTCGGCTGCCTCAGGTGCCCTTCTAGACGGTTCTGATGAACGGGACAAGGATCCAGAATCAGCGGACGCTACTGCGATGCTCCTTTCAGTAAACATAGTAGCTGCTCAGGTGCCCTTTATAGAAGAAGCAAAGACGACGATCACAGCAGAGATGGAGACAATGGTGTTGAAGGGCTTGTCAACATTGGTATGACATCTTTTATCGCGCGCAAATTCAAATGCTCGACAGTCTTTATCTAGAACCAAACTCTGCTCGCGTCATCTCTTCAAACTGCCTTCAATCTGAGAATATTGCCAAATCTTGTCCAAAATCTGTTATCCGACCTTTCGCTAGCTGTGGAGGACAGGATACGGAACGCATTGGACATCAACAAAATTTCCAAAGAAGTGACTGCAAGAGGCAAGTTTGCCATTGTACCTGATCTCGTGGCAAAGACTAACGTAGCCATTATAGAGCCTGCTGGAAGTACACCCCAAAACTCTCAGATGTACAGGTCGCGTGTCCGGACAGAACCTACAAACGTCACGGCTCCCCAATTCTCTGCAGCGTTATGGCTACGATTGGAAGCAATGTTCCAAGAGATGGCTGACTGTTGCATCAAGGTGTATGCATTAGAAAAGGTTTTAAAGATGAAGAAAGACACTCTTAGTCACACAGTCTTTTTGGATGAAGCAATGAAGGTAACTTTCTTAACTTATAGAGAGACAGAATGTCCAAGTGATGTGTATTGTGCTAGGTCCTGGAAAACACACCAACAGCTACATTCTGGACCTCTTTGAGTCGATCATTGCAAAAGCATTTCCAGGATTCGTCGAAAGGTGGTTCATACATCCCTAGACATTCACGGAGCTCATAATCTCACCTCCGATAGCCTCGTCATTTCTTCAACAAACACTCGTCAATGGATACCCTAAGCTTGTTCGCCTGTTTCACGAATTCTTTGCCAAAATATCCGTTCACACCGACACCATATACAGCGACGCGTCGCAGAGGTATGCAATTTCTCGGCTTCTCGCGTCCAGATGAACTGAAGTTATAACAGTCCTGAAACCATCCTTCTTTTCCGCTCCCTTTCGACGCTGGAGTCACAATACCTGGCGAAAACTTCCAACAAAATCAACGATGCGGTTGGACAAGCGTTTTCAGCTAGCAGCAGATCTCCGCCTGGCACCAACGAGGGAATGAATGTTGCAAGAATTATTGTCAATGAGCTTGATGCGGCTCGCTTTGACCCCCTGCTCGTTAGAGCTGTCGCCAAAAGCTCAGCAATAGCTCTTGACGGAATACTTTCCCGTCTTGAGCCTCTTGTATGTGCTTCCAATATTTGTCGACTCGCCTGGATGCTGAGATTTTCGCAGATTGCTACTGATCGAACAGCTTACTCGCTAATAGGCGGGAGTGCTCTTCCTCAACAGATAGGCAACGCGAGCTTGGCAAACTTCATGTACCAGCTCTGGGTGCGGCTCTCCAAGCTTGATGAGGAGCACAGCATGACCGTTGTTGGAATTATACAACCCAGTGTCCAGGTATGCCGTGTCTGTGGTATCTGCCTTCCAGGCCTGCTGCTTAACTGTAATTCCAGCACATATTCCGAGTTCTGGAGTCAGTCATGAATCCCTTATCATCAGCTATTCGGCGCGAGATTGGGGCTATTATACTCAAGCTACATCGCATTGACTTTTCCAAACCCATGGACGCCAACGCTGGAATGGGAGGAACGAGCTTGTACATCAAAGAATTGACTGACAAAATGGCATTTATCAAGAACGAAATTGTCGGCCGATACAGTCTTGGGGACTATGGACGTAACTGGTACGGGTTGTCCGCATTTGATTTATTGTGGAATATTGAATTGCTTTTGTCAACCAGGGTCATCGCTATTGTTCAGCACATAATCCGAAGTTTTGTGCTACACATTTCGATTGTGTGTCCTTTGGGAGAGAGTGGAAAGCTGCAGATGGCAAGTGACATGACGGGATTGGAGTTTGCTCTGAGCTCTTTCTTGGCAGAGTCCCAAAATAAGCGTGGAGGGAGCTTGGAGTCCATCGGCAAAGAATATCGGGCGCTTCGGGCGATGAGGTGTGTTCCTCCCTATCTTTGGCATTTGTGAAGGGGATCTCTAAAATAATCATTCAAAGGCCTTTATTTTTTTTGGAAGACAAAGAACTGGCATCGAGCTCTCATACAGCTGGACTGCCACCATTAATTGTACTGCACCATATTCTCGTCCGATCGCCTATTCCTTTACCCCACAAACTGCATGGATGGCAAGAAGCTGAGTATGTGCGGTGGGTTGATGAACATTCTGAGGAGGAAGCATGGACGTTGGTAGAAGGAGGGCTTACACATTGGGAGAAAGTATCTGAGAGTGAAGGAAGAGATACTAGTGATGCACAAGAATACGTTGAACTTGCTCGAAAGGTGTTGAGTCGGGGCAGGGAGAATTTTACATAAGCAAGCTTTTTTAGTTTATGTACAGAGATTGAATTTAACATTTTCTCTTTCAACTCAAATGGCTTCCATCGCTCTTCTTCGTTCGAGACTAGTTCGTCCACAAAATATTCGCGCTTTTGCCTCAACAGCTTGTGCAAGAACAGAGAATGGTTCTCAGAGACCTCCTCAACCACCTAAACCTATCGACGACTCTACATCTGCCCTAGACTACAAGAGGTCTCATCGAATTAGACCTCCTCCTCTGCCCGCTACAGACCTACCTCGCTCACGCTCTGCAGAAGAGGCTGTCACCAACATCCTCTACAATACACCACCACCAAGTTTGCAGCCATTCAAAAAGTATGTGATATTCCACATCATCCATCACCTTTCCACTGACTGACTCGTTTCGGGATCCCGTCGGGTTTAACGTAGGCACATCTTGAACTGCTTGGTGCAAAACGAGCCCGGTGTTCTTTCTCGTGTTTCGGGTATCCTTGCTGGACGTGGCTTTAATATCGACTCGCTTGTCGTATGCCGAACGGAAATCCGCGATCTGAGTCGCATGTGCATCGTCTTGAGTGGTCAGGATGGTGTTGTTGAACAAGCTCGGAGACAACTTGAGGATCTCGTACGTCAAAAATCATTCTGTAATCATTATATTTTTCATATTCTTTGGTTCCTTTTCATACAATATAGGTTCCTGTCTGGGCCGTCCTGGACTACACCGAGACGCGCGTGATTTCGCGTGAACTGCTCCTTGCCAAAGTGTCTATTCTTGGACCTGAATATCTTGAAGAACAATTCATTGGTGGTCCTACACACGACCCTCGCAAGGCCATTGGCGACGCACAGGAGACTAGCAAGCTCGAGCGTGAGGCTGCCCTGGCTCAAAACTTCGAACGCAGCGCAAACCCAGAGGCCAACTTCCCTCCCATCACCCCCTCGCAGGCTCTCCGTCTCAAGCACCAACATTTGCACTCCATCTCAACCCTTGCTAAGCAATTTGGCGCAAAAATTGTGGACGTGAGCGAACATAGCGTTATCGTTGAGCTTACAGCCAAGACGGCGCGCGTGGAGGCATTTTTGAGTCTGCTGAAGCCGTTTGGTATCCTTGAAGCTGCCAGAACAGGTATGTTACGACTCCTAGCCTTTCCATCTCACAATACTCATTCTCTTTTTGCAGGCCTTATGGCAATGCCAAGGACCCCCATCAAGGGTGAAGAGGACGGCTTCGCTGCGGAGGACATTGCTGGCGTCGACGCTACCCTTCTTCCTCCTGGTTAGACCAGTCAAAAAATATTTAATGTCGTTTTTCTATTTAGTAATGCGGATCTTTATTTGTCTTATTTCTAACGCCAATATTACACACCTTGAAATCACACCAGAGCAAGTACACTGGAAAACAAGGCTTTTACATTGAGTCCAGATCTTTTACATGAGATAAATTACGAACCATCATTCTAGATGATGGGTATATGTTTAATCCTAGGTAGCTGCACAAATGATGTACATACAGCAGATGTTGCGAATAGGAAGGATAAGTGAAATGGGGTTGAATATTCGTGAGGGTCATAAGAAAACAAAGTAGACAAACGATGAGAACAGAGAAACACGTTTAAAAGAAATCGAAAACACTTTGATGGGTGGGGTGACGAAAACACTGCGACAGTAGAGACAACAATACGACGACATAATTGCGATAGGGAATGAAGTGATTAGAAGATAGTGGAGAGGATAGATGTGATGTTCCGGACAACGAGAGATGGTCATGATGAGGGGGATAGATGTACACGTATAAATGTCGACAAAGGAAGGGGGGAAAAGCGAGGGGGAATTAATGAGACGAGTAGCAATGACGACGACGTGACAAAGACAAAAAGGAACTTTGAGATAAGAAAACAGAAAGCGAGGTAAAAAGGAAAGCATAAACGACGAGAGGGGGATGTGATGAAGCAATAACAAACGGTAACGGGTAGCACTACGATAACAAACGCGATGATAAAAAGATAGTGATGCGGGGGATGATAAAAGAAATGAATGCAAAGATAACATTGAGGAACAAAGGCGCACTGCAAGGTATAAAGGGCTTGCTATGAGCGTGTGTGTAGCTGCCAGGTCCCACCGACGCGACGATTGGAAGAGAAAGCAGCCCCAGCTGGGGGCACATAGGTGCTGGAGGCCATGTTCTCTTGGGTATAATATGTCTCCATCTCCTCTTCGTCATTGTTGAACTGGTTTTGATCAATGTACTCATTCTCCATGCTGTAGTTGTCTTGAGACTGCATCCCGGTGTCTGTGACACTCCAGTCAACAGCGTTGGCATCAACTTGCCCCTGCAATGGATACCACGAGTCGAGCCCAGTGGCATTGTTGTCCTGCTGCTGCTGAGGCTGGTCCATGAGACTCTGCCCTCCAAAACCAGATGTCGAGGCATCGCCCGCGCCCCACATCCACTCGCCGCCTGGCCAAACCTCGTTGGACTCGAGGGTCACGAAATCGCCCTGGAAAGAAGGGTGGTTAAGCCAATCGTGCTCCAAGTCTGGGATTGGCTGTGTGTCGGGCTGTTGAGGGATAGGGGGTATCATGGGAATGGACTGCTGGGTAAGGAGATGAGCGGCATTTTGTCCTGGAAGATTGCCAACTGCAACGGACATTCCAGGGTCTGTCTCCAGAGAGAGGACGGGAAGAATTCCAGAACCACCCTGCTGGGGCTCAGCACTCAATATCTCGGAACAGTAGCTTGGCAAGTCCGCCTGAGCAAGAGTGAGGAAGAACTCGTCCTAAAAATAGGTGTGTGAGTCGAGATAAACGTGCAAATACAACAAACCGTGACATACCATTTCCCATTCGAACAGCGGGTTCTCGTCCTCCTCGAGTTGTGCTGTGGGCTGGGTCGGGGTTTGAGAAAACGCAACTGGGGAGGGTTCTGGGGTTGGGACAGCTGTTGTGCCTGGCGAAGGCGTGTAGTCCAACAGTGATGGACTGGCGGTGGTTGGAGGGATGGGAAGTGGCATAGCGAACGGTTTGAAAGGGGGCATGGTAGAGTAGGGTAGGGTGGTGAGAGCGGCGTAGGGGTTTGCGGAGAGGTCTGTGGAGGGAGGGGGGATGTAGGGTAGAGGTTGGTATGTGGCGGGCGCGTTGGGAAGACGCGAGGGCCCCGCACCAGGAGGGGGTTGCGGCAAACGCGATACTGGGGTGGGACGAGGGTATGGTGCCGCTTTTGCACGGGCAATGTTCTTCGAAGGCACACGCTTTGTGGCCTTGGCCACGACCTTGCCCTCGTTCTTCTCCTTCTCCTTCTGTTCCTTCGTCTTCGGGGCGAAGACGTAGTTGGGATACTGCCGCTTGTGCTCAGCGGCCAGCATAGCGGCATAGCACGCCCACGGTGCCCTTTCTTGTGGTGTCATTGCGTTCCACATCTGTGAGCAGAGGCGCGATACCAACCCCTGCTCCATGAACTTTTCGTTCCCCTTCTCGTCGACTGTGTGCAGTTCGCGCATAAAACGCGTTGACTCGGATCGATAACAGATCCACGAGTTGGGTGGCCTCTTGATCTGGCCATTTTCGTCCAAGAAGTTGTAGTTGGCTGCCTCTGGGATAGGGATTGAAAAGTCAGGAGGGAGGTAGTCTGTGAGGATTAGAGGGACAACGGGAGCAGGTGAGGGGGATCTGTCATTTTCTTGTTTTCCTCTCTGTGAGCTCGTCTTCTTCGGCATTGTTGGTGCGTTTGTGTAGACGAGTTCGTGGTTTGGGTAAGGAAAGCAAAGCAAAGTGAACGAAAAGGATCAACACTCTTTTGTTTGTACATTGATGTTTGGTTCATTCATTGTCCATTGTTCTAAATCACGTTACTATTAACTGCTTATCTATTTAGACGATAAGATAATCCAGTTTATTTTATTTATTTATTATTCTGGCTGGTCACGCGTGCTGGTGGCAGATACCAAATACTGGACTTTCCTTATTAGGAAAGTCGGCCAAAATGCTGACCTTTAAGCTCATTCGAATGGCTTTTGACACACAACGATAGCCTTTCATATGGAGAAAATGAACAATATGGTGCATTTAATTCAAATATATGTATATATCCAAAAATAATTGTATTACATGTGTAGCTAAAGGTAATATATGCAATTTGTTACACCTTATGGATGATGCATAACCTCTGACCCATTGAAGCAACAATTGTGAACTATGTAATGAGTGTGCAGAAAAACTATGAATATATAGTCATAAATCTACGGTACATATAGCAGGACAAGCAACCAAAAGTGTGCTGGCCTTGAATTTCAGCCCACACACAGGAATTCGAGGTGACCCTGCTTCGAGGACCTGCACATCATACCCATCACTGTTAAGGCATCACAGCTGGCCGGCCGTCCGTTAAGCGAGTATCCTGCCTCGCAGAGCGTGAAAATTTGCCCAAAAGAGAAAAACTCGAAGAAATCCAGCCAAATTATTCAGCTGATGGCCCTAAGCGAGTATCCCTCACCGAAAATCAGCTTGTACACGCTCATTTTAACTTCAGATAACTTACAAAAATGTTAAATGGAAGCTAGCTACTGTAGAATATTTATTAACTCCCTCCTCTTTTTCTCCTTTCCTCCCTTCTCTTTTGATTTATTTTTTAATTATTTTTTCAATTTATGCCAACAGCACCAGTATCGGGCCATTATTCTTAATCATTTTTTGTTCATTCATTCGAGGTTTAAAAATCGCAAGATAATTGAAATTAATGTTACAACAATGGGATGAAGACGACTTGGTACTGGTACATAACAGACTGGGGCCGATCTCAGGAGGCCATCCTACTTGCAATCATGAAATGAAATGAGATAACGAGAAAAAGCGACGAAAAGCTTTCCAAATCATAACTTAGTAGCCTGAAAGAAGAAAAAAATATTAGTTGTATCCTTGGGTCTCTTTATTTTCATGAAATGAACATACCACGGTTGTAGCCTCCGCCTCCACCTTGGTAGCCTCCACCTTGATAGCCACCGTATCCTCCTCCTCCTCCTCCACCACCACCCTGGTATCCTCCTCCTTGGTATCCTCCTCCACCCTGGTAGCCACCGCCGCCTTGGTAGCCTCCACCACCTTGGTAGCCATTGTCACCGCCACGGAAGCCTCCTCCACCTCCACCCCCACCCCCACCACGGGCGTTGGCAAGGTTGACCTTAATACGACGGCCATCGAGCTCTTGCTCGTTCAATCCATTAATGGCAGCGTCGGCTTCTTGCCCAGAGCTGTAAGTAACGAATCCGAAACCACGAGAGCGACCAGTGTCACGGTCGCGCATCACAATTGACTAATGAAACAGGGAAAGAGTCAACAATCATTTCTTTCACTAAACTCTTACGCGGAGCAACACAGATAGCAAACACGCGCGCAAGAGCTCAAAGATAAGATATGCATATGCCAAAACAGCAAGCAAAGAGACAGAGAGAGAAATGAGAGAACAAAATCGCGTACATCCATGACCTGACCAAAATCGGAAAATGCCTATAATTGATTAACAGAACAAAACACATGAATATACAACCATCAACAGTATCGCAGGCGGGGACATTGCGGTCAAGGGTCTATACTGACTTGACGGAGAGTGTCATCGGTGGTATTCCAACTCAGATTGCTACATCAGGTATCAGATATCTATCAGTCGAGCTCCTCCCAGCAAAGGAGAAGCCTGCAGGAAACCATAGCGAATACACATAACATGACTGACCCAACATAAACCTTTGCAGACATGATAACCTTTTTTTATTATGAGATATAAAATTCGAGAACTGAAATCGAAACCGGAGACCACAAAAAATCACAAGGGGACGATGGTGGTTGGAAGAGAAGGAAGGAAGAACCATGTTTGATGGAAATATTCTTTTTATACAACACCCCAAAACTATTCGGACTCCGCTGGTGTTACCTCAGCTACATTTTTAGGTTTTCTTGTTGGCTTCTTGACTTTCAACTTTTCATCCGCCCTTACATTTCCTCCTACCCGCCCTATGCATTTTATTCTTGCTCGTTGCTTGTTGTACATAAACTGTATGTGTTCACCGTACCCGCACACAACTCGCTTAGATCGTCGTCCTCCCATCAGTGGATAGTAAGTACCTAATCACCATGAACAGTGCCTTGTATATAGACACGCTACGAGCAAACGATCCAAAAAGCTTCCCAGAAGGAAGCTCAAACAGAGCATCTATATGAACCTTTGTACAAACAAGAGAATTCCGAGCTTCATTTCAAAATGCTGAGGAATTGGCCTCATTTGGGTGTTGAATCACTCAAGGTTTTTGTAACCACGCCCAAGCCCCGCTCCTGGATCATATATCTCCCTAGAAATATTACGACCCAATCCCCTCATCCCATGTCAAGGCGTTTGCACCTCATGAGGGATAGGTCTAGGCTAAGGCAGGCGTGGTTTCACTCTATCAAGTGACCTACTTCTGTGAGTGCGTGTGAACGGTGAATGTCTCAGCTCTCACCAGGAAAGACGAACGTGGAAATCTAGTCATGATCACTCGAAGATGAGTCCTAGAGCATCGTGCATCATGAAAAAAAGGGGATTGTTTCCAACTTCATCTTCGAATCTCTTATTTTACACAAGCGCTTGCTTCATCCCCATCGAAAACTGGTACATGAGTTTCAGGTCGCTCAACCGCTCGATCTAAAAGGTGAGCGCCGGTGAAATTGAGGTGCGGAACGCCGATCAGCATGCTGCATTGCCCATATTGACTACCATTTATTAGTATCCATTGTTACTTGATGTGCGTTTGAAAGACGTTTCATGAGTACATTCAATCTTAATTCGCACTCTCTGTGACTTCTCGACCGTCGAGAAACTGGATAGAACAAACTCTACCTTGACTTTCTGGCATTTGCGTATAGTACAATTTACTGCTTCATCCTTCCGAGTTCGTTTGAGTGAGTTGGAAGGTTGCTACTACATTTGAATACCTTGGCTCTTCTGTCTGGTCTTGAAGTTGCGTCAGAGAGCTACTGACAGGGTTCGAAACTTTTACCCTTCAACTTTTGTAGATACGCCAACAAACACCTGGATAAACAAGACTTAACTTTCACGACTCAAAATATTTCGCATAAATTTTTCATATCGGAAACTATTTTGAAAATGAAACTGCAAGACTATTGAGATAAGTGTACAACAATGCGATAGAGACGACTTTTGGTACTGGTACAAAACAGACTGGGGCCGATAACTGAGGGCATCCTTTTCTTGCAACGAAATCATGAAATGAGATAAGGAGGTTCAAAAAAAAATGATTAGAAGCAGCAATGACTTCCGTCATGAAAGTTAGTAACCTGGCATTTCAGTCATTAGTTTTCGTCCCTATCACAGTTTTCAGTGCAACTTACCTCCGCCACCCTGGTAGCCTCCGTATCCTCCTCCGCCACCGCCACCCTGGTATCCTCCTCCTTGGTATCCTCCTCCTCCTTGGTATCCTCCTCCTCCTTGGTACCCTCCTCCCCCACTGTTGTATCCGCCACCGCCACCGCCACCTCCACCTCCACGGGCGTTGGCAAGGTTAACTTTAAGGCGGCGGCCATCGAGTTCTTGCTCGTTCAACCCTGCAATAGCAGCCTCGGCTTCTTGGTTCGAGCTGTAAGTAACGAATCCAAAACCCCGCGCGCGACCAGTTTCACGGTCGCGCATCACGATTGACTAATCAAATGAGTAAAACGTCAACAACCATATCTTTCCCCTTTGCTCTTACGCAGAGCAACACATATAGCAAACACATGCGCAAGGGTTTAAAGATAACATAAGACGAAAAAGAAATATTTTTTTTTGGGTAAAATGAGGGAACAAAATCGCGTACATCGAGGACCTGACCAAACTCGGAAAATGCCTATAATTGATCAACAAAATAAGACACATGAATATACAACCATGATTGGTATTGTAGGTGGGGACACTGGGGTCAACTGACTTGACGAAGAGCTTCATCGGTGGTATTCCAACTCAGATTGCTACATCAGGTATCAAATATCTATCAGTCGAGCTTCTCCCAGTAGAGAAGCCTGCGGGAAACCATAGCGAATACACATAACATGACTGACCCAACATAAACCTTTGCAGACATGATAACCTTTTTTTATTATCGAATGTGAAAATTGAGAACCGAAATCGAAACTGGATACCAACAAGGAGATGATGGTTGAGAGATAAGGATGGAAGAAAGATCATTGATGAAAATTATCTTTTTATACAGCCGCCAGTTATTCGGACTCCGCTGTATAGCACGCCTTTTTCTCCCAGTAAATGACGGTCATCTTTTTCAAAGTTTACACTGCCCAAACACTGGAACCGCACGCTGTCCGGTGCTTACTTACTCGCATTGGACATGTTCTTCCGCGCATGACATATACTTAATGCATCATTAGGGCACTGGTGCTCAGCTGAGCTGGTTGGTGGTGTCATGTGTGTCAACACGAGGCCCAGGAATTCAACGCCTAGAATCACAAACAGCGATAAATTTGTAACAGAGAGACAGGTAATCGAGAGAGAAATGCCGTGTAAGAAAACAGACAGACAAGTGAAGTAGTGTGTACTAAAGTGATGCATACATGAAAATCAGAAAGATGTTGCAGTGATAAGCAGTCGTAAAATCCTGAAGTCGTGAAAGATCGTAAAATCAAGAAAATGAAACAAAAATATTGTGAAATGGTCGTAAACCACCGGTGCTCGAACGGAGGGCCAACACTTAAGATGATGTACCCTTGCGTTTCTCCTTCTTGTCCTTCTTCTTCAGTTTGGCATCATCACCCCTGATGCTGCCTGCAGCACTGTCAGTATTGACATTGCTGCTGGAACCTTCTCCACGAGAGGTGGGGTCATCAGCAGATACTCGGGGCGAGGCTTCGCGCCTGAGGATGTTGGGAATAATAGAAGTAGAACTCTGGCGGCGAGTCGTAATAGAAATGCGTCGGGCAAGACGCTGGAAGTTCTGAGACGAAATACGCTTCCGTTTGGGCTCACTGTCGGGATCGGGGGTACCAGTACGTGCGGGGTTGACATCATCGCCAAAAGTAACACCGAGGGCCGGTGCCTTTGGAGCTTCAGGTGCCTCGGGTTCGATTGAATCAGGCTCATCAGTTACTGGGAATGCGAGTGGAGCAGATGAGGGGGCGGGAGGCGACGGAAGCTCGTCAGCGGACTTCTTGGGTTCCTCTTGTTCATCCGCAGAGACGGGGAATGCGATGGCATTAACGGGTGAGGCTGGCTCGGCGGCGGGTGCTGGCTCAACAGCGGCAAGAGTCACATCAGGTTCCTCAGACGGGGCAATGGGAATGACAGCAGGATTTTCGGTCAGTTCCTCCTGCTCTGTGAAATCGGGCCGAGTCTCAGGTGCAACTTCTGGTACATCGTTGGTTGTGGGTTGCTCAGCTTCCTGGGCCTCGTGCTGAGAAGCTGAAGATGTAGACGCTTCAGGCCCAGTATCTTCCACGATATAGCCCTGAACGTCATCCTTCTTAGTCGAGGTTTCCGAAGCTCTGTCCATGGGATCGTTTGTCGAGGAGATCTGGTTAGCCCACATGCCAGCGAAGATTCCGTGCTGTGCCATGAGCTCCTTGAAGTTTCCTTGCTCAACAATGTGACCATCCTTGAGGACGAGAATGCTGCATAACATATCAGTTTTTGCTGGATGTGCATCCGGCGGATTTACTTACATATCGGCAGAAGCAATTGTCTAAAGAGTATCCAATCGGGTCAGTTTATGTTGGAAGCAGATATACTTAGGTGAACTCACGGAAAGCCTGTGCGCAATTGATAAGGATGAACGACCCTGGACGAGATTTTGCAGCGCTTTCTGAATGTCCTTCTCAGTGGAGGTGTCAAGGGCACTGATTTACAAAGCAGGTCAGTGACAGGTTAGGAAACCCGATTGCCCAACTTACCTGGTAGCTTCGTCCAGGAGGAGGATGGGAGGATTCTTCAACAAGGTTCTAGCGATAGACACGCGTTGCTTCTCGCCACCGCTGAGGCGAACTCCACGCTCTCCCACCCTAGTGTTGTATCCTGTAGAATTCCATGTCAGCAAAGGAACCATACACAAATGGTATAGATTGCTACCGTCAGGGAAGCTCATTATCCTGTCATGCATTTGCGCGGATTTCGCAGCAGCCTCAATTTCTTCCTCGGTTGCGCCGAATTTGCCATAGCTATTCAACACATCAACCCTTAGCCGATCATGAGGAGAGTGGATATACATACCCGATATTGTAGGCGATGCTTGCATTGAACAGAACAGAATCCTGAGGAACGACACCAATAGCGGTACGAAGACTCTTCTGGGTAACATCCTTGATATCCTGGCCATCGATAAGAATTCGACCCTGACCTTCACCTAGATCGTAGAATCGATAGAGCAGACGCAGAATGGTAGACTTTCCGGACCCTGACTCTCCCACAAGGGCTACTGAACCACCTTTTGGAACCTTGAAAGAAACACCCTTTAGGGCAGCATTTCTACCGTCATATGAGAAGTGGACATCATCTGTTCAAGGCAACATCAATCCCTCATTCAAATGCATCATGAATAAGAAAACCTACCAAATTCAATTTCTCCTGAATCGACCACGAGATCAGGAGCGTTCTCTTTATCGTTGACGTCTGTGGGCTCGTTCAAAAGATCAAGCAATTTCTCAGTGTCGACGAGTGATTGATTGACGGAGCGGTAGATGTAGCCCAGTTGGTTTAAAGGACCATAAAGCTTGAAATAAATCAGCTTCGAAACAAGACATCGCTAATGTAGTGACATACCTGAAGGAGGTACGTGATGAAGTAGATGAAATTGCTGGATTCCCGTTCTGGTTTCGATACGATGTCATGGACGACAATCAAAGAGCCGAGTAAAAGCCCACTCGTCTACTATCGATGAGAAGTGAGAACCGAAACACATTTAAATTCAACCCACGATAATGAAGTTTTGAACCAGGTTCAGAATATTCAACGACACTAGAAGTGGACACGTAAAAAAACTTGCGACGGGCTGTATGATCAAAAATACTCACTGATGACTTTGTATTCCAAAGTTTGATATTCGGCTATGGCTTCGCTGTAACGAGCACCTTCATGCTCTTCGCCACCGAAGTACTTGACGGTTTCGTAGTTAAGCAAACAATCGGTGTGGATACCTCGAGTGATCTGTGCAGTGTAAGATGACTGTTCAGGAAATACAAAATTAGACAAGACGCACTACATCGCGTTCGTTCATTTGACGTCTGACACGAGTGCGGTATTTCGTCAAGATGACGCTAGCGGCCACTAAAAGTGTGCATAAGTACTGCAGACGTAGCACAACAAACGCATGACTCACCGTAGGCAAACATGACGAAAAAGATAACGAGGGCAAGAACCCATTCAAAGAAATAACAGAAGAAAGCTAGAGCCACAAATATATCAAGGAAAGTCGGGACAATATTAAATAGAATCAACTGAAAAAGAATTGTTAGTAGGAGGGCAAATTGCTGGCACACATAGGACCCACTTCGAAAGTTCGGTTGATGGCAGCTCCACGATCGAGGACACGAAGGACCTCCCCGGTCTTGCGACGTAGATGCCAAGCAAACGAAAGGTTTAATAAATGATTGAATGAAAGCATCGACATTTCTGGTGATCGAAGTTTAACCCCAAAAGCAACACAAGGACGACAGGCTAAGCATACCTCTGTCTGAATATTGCAGCACGGGAGCCCAAAGTGCCTACGGAAAGTGGTCAGGCATAGATGTGATTATGGATTGAGTCGCCTACATCACGAATGGCAGACAGACCGCCACTACCTTGAAGGAAGCGAAGTCCAACATAAAGGAACAAATAGGGCCACGGAGACTCGGATTTGCGACCTTCTAATGCTGATACCAAGCCCTTCAAAGCCAATGGCATGGCGGCATTGACGACGCGAACTAAAAGGAGGATGACGACACAGAGGAGCTATTAAAAAAACACAAGTGAGATGGGGTAGGGTTTATTACAGAAATCGGACTCACAGCGAGGAACTGCAGCCATTTGTTACCAGCTGGCCACAAGTAGGGTGCAAGACGAACAATACGTCTCCACAATTCGGACCATGTTGGTTCAAATGAAACCTCCGGCTTGGATGCGTCCTAAAATAGATTATCGATACAAATGACAGGACATGAGGCTATTAGAAAGGTATACCTTTGCGTCAGTGGCTGTCGAGAGTGCCGGCGTAGCAGGTCTAGTCCCAGGGACAGACTGCTGGAGGTTGGAATGCGTTGAACGGAAGGTGCCGTACTTGCTGTGTTCACCATTGATGGACGGAGCTAAGGAAGGTGTAACTGCGCCTTGGGTTTGAGGTAAGAGGAATGAGGAGTCTGTGGGATCCTGGTCCTCAACGTCATCATATGACTGAGCCGAGTTGTAAATAGTGCGAGGCGATGCTAGCCCTGCCAATAAGATGGATAGGACAAGAGCTCTGAACGCTGTGAACGCGATAGGAGCGATGTGACGAATGTCGAACTTGCCCCCATTCGCTATGAAAGTTATCCGAAAAGAGTGAGACGGGAGGGAAAGGAGTCAATTGTTGATAAGGACTTACAAATCTGGTTCCGTAAATGCAGTGATAGGACGATGGCAAGGCTCAAATCCAAAGCGAAAGAAGCGGCGATTGCAGTCTTTACTCGCTTCATGAGCCATACCTGTACTCCCCTAATGTCTTTCCAGCTCCCCAGAGCTGCTAAACCAGTGAAAGCAACAACACCAAGAAGAGTATTAAGCGGTATGCCTGTGCAACGAGGCCATTCATGGTCGATCAATGCAAAGATGATGAAAGTAAGACCGTCAAATAGATAAGTAAAACCAATGAGTGAAAGAGAAGCAAGAATTAGAGCGCGTCTTGGAACATGAGTGGCGATTACAACAGGGGTGATGGGAGAAGGTTGAGATGGAGGCTGAGGACGAGCAAAAAGCAAAGAAAAGGCAGATATTAAAACGATTGACGGAGACAGCACACGAGCTACAAAAGTAGATGTTAAGGCTGGAGCAGTTAGCCCTATGATGAAGGAAACGTGGCTGGCTTCCTGAGCCATTGTCTACAGAGCAAGAGACAGGCAGGCAGGCAAGAAGGAACGAAAGCTTGAAATACGAAAACAATTCACAATTTATTTAGAGGAGAATGAATCCAGTATATCACGTGAGCATAATAACACGCTTGGCAACCATGAGGCAAATCCAATTCAATCTCTATTATGTAACATTTATAAGGAAGTACAATTCTATTATAATTGTCAATTATCAAAATAAAATAAAATAAAATAAAGCTCACATTCTTACTTCCAGAAATACCTTGAACTAATCCTTCATATCTATTCCGAATTTCATCCAATTTGCTTTCTTGCGTCGCTAATTTCTCGCTATCATGCAGTTTGATGGCAGCTCGGGCCGATTGAACAAAATCGTATGAAGAAGCAACAGATTTCTCGACATCTTCAGGGGCTTGTGCTTTGCTGTTGCTGGAATCCTCACTAGCTGTTGGATTGACGAGATTCTTCACACTGATACTTGTTGCCCGTAATACAGCAAGATCTTGTAAAATATCAGAGAGTGGAAGTGGTTGATTAGGGAGCTTGGTATTCTTTGTCGTCGACATGGTGGTTGTAGTATGACCAGGAATGTTGTTGTTGTTGTGTTGATTGATGGAAACGGATTAGAGGACTGATGATTAGATATTATTCATTTGTGAAGAATGTTAACCCCTGTCATTTGATTTTGTTGTCTGGACAACTTTAGCTTTAAAACCGCCATCAGTCTCTTACATATTTCAATCTTTTTCTCTTTATTATAAGAAAAAAAAACATGCCTACAAACCATCATCCTTTACTTTCACCTGACACTGAAACCTTTTCTACTCCTCCCACTACCCCGGGTCCCACAATTATGACTGACCCAAACTGCATTCAGCCCTCTTTGTCTCGCAGGAGTAGTCGTCCTACTTCTCTTCATATTGATCGTCAGCAAGCAGGCTGGAATCCGGATATCGAACTCCTTACAGCTGGTTCACCAGACGTTGTTAAATCTAATGGCTCTGTCATCTCTCCAAAACATACACATCACCACCAGCAGAATCTTATCCCACCCTCACCGAAGACTGCTCAACCCATAAAGCAGTCTGTCAATTCGCCGTGTCTACTTCATTCCCATCTTGACAAGAGCCCTCTCCTCAGTGAGTACAACCGCAACAAAATGCATGCCTCCGATCCCATCGGCGTGTCAAGGTCCCTTCAACACCTTGCTAGCCCGAGAAATGCTGCCAACGCTGTTCGCACTGGTTTGCATGAAGGTGACGAGGACGAATTCAGGTGGCTTGCCGAGACAGCTGTTGGTGTACGTGAAATGAGCAAGCAACTCGGTCAATACATTCCTCTATCATTCTTCTTCCCCCTTGTGCTCATGTCTCTGCTCTTTTCCAGGTCGCGCTCGCGTACAATCCAACATCCAGAATGTTTTGATCATCACCAAAGCTAGAGACAATCGTCTCATTAAGCTCACCAGAGAACTTGCACTTTATCTCATGCTCAAACATCGACGTGGGTCCCAGAGGGGTCTTGTCGTGTATGTATAACCTCTCTCAAACAGTGTTCGCTTATTGACCATACCACCAGCTACGTGGACAGGCAGCTTCGTCGATCCAAAAGGTTCGACGCGGAAGGAATTAGACGGGACCACCCTGAACTTTTTGTTCCCTTCCCCCGAAGGCGAACATCTAGTTCCCATTCTTTGTCGTCTTTGTCGTCTCATTCGACTACTTACAGTCCTGAAGACGAACAGGATGAAGAAGGTCAACTTCGATACTGGTCCCCCGCAATGTGTAGTCATAGTCCCCATCTCTTTGACTTTGTCGTAACAGTAAGTCTCATTCTCAACCACCACACAACTACTGACGTTGAACTTGATTCATAGTTGGGCGGCGATGGCACTGTTCTTTTCACCTCTTGGTTATTCCAGCGCATCGTGCCGCCTGTCTTATCCTTTGCTCTTGGCTCGCTTGGTTTCCTCACAAATTTCGACTTTGCTGATCATCAGGCAGTCATAGATTCGGCAATAGATAACGGTATTCGGGTTAATCTTCGCATGCGATTTACTTGCACCGTCTTCCGTGCTGTGGCTAATGAAGAAGGAAGTAGCCGCAGAGCTATCAAGAAGGGTGAAACCGGCGAAATTATGATGAAGCACCTGGGTGGCTGGGAAGCCGTCGAGGCCGGTGGCAGCTTCACAAGTGGTACAGATGGGAAACACAGCAGCAAGGACAAGGAAATTATGTGTTTTACTACCCGATCTGTTGAAACGTTCGAAGTCCTAAACGACCTCGTGGTTGATCGTGGTCCCAGTCCCTATGTCAGTCTTCTTGAACTATTTGGTGAGTCCCCGATATCCCTGCGACTATTCAAGTAAAAGCCGCGCCCATTTGACACATACTCCTTGTAACAGGTGATGAGCATCATATGACAACGGTCCAGGCCGATGGTCTGACCGTTTCAACCCCTACGGGCTCGACAGCTTATTCCGTATGTTCCTAGATCAATTTGACAACGTATCGATACTGATTCTCCCCTAAACATTCACAGCTTTCAGCTGGAGGTTCACTTGTACATCCCGAAATCCCCGCTCTTTTGATCACACCGATTTGTCCTCACACCCTCTCCTTCAGACCCATGCTCCTACCGGATAGCATGGAACTACGCATTTGTGTCCCATATAACTCGCGGAGCACCGCATGGGCATCGTTCGACGGTAGAGGTCGGGTGGAACTCAAACGTGGGTGCCTCTCTCTTAGTAATCTACGTTTTTCTCACTAATCCTTTCGCACAGAGGGCGATCATATCAAAGTTACAGCCTCGAAATATCCATTCCCAACAGTCTGTGCTGACAAACAGTCGACTGACTGGTTCCATGCTATTTCGAGAACACTTAAATGGAACGAACGGGAACGTCAGAAGTCGTTTGTGGTCGTCGAAGAGGGTCCGGCTAAACGTCAACGCAAGAATAAGAATGATGTGAATGGTTCTACCGCGGATGAAAAGCCCAAAGAGGAAGAGGCCCTGGACGATGAAGAAGAAGACGAAGTGTCGGAGGAAGAGGAGGATGACAAGTTTGACATTGACGACTCTTCTCCTGAAGCAGAGGGTGTGGCTAGTCCTGTGGTGGACAAGACTCGCAGAGCCAAATCCCGCTCCAAGTCGCGTAGTCGTGGAACAAGGACCTCTGCTCCGAGTTCAACATCTGGCTTGGACTCCCCATCTCGATTTGCTGCCCCAACTCCGCACATCCCTATCAGTGTTGGTAGACACGTCGAGTTTGATGTTGCGGACAATGTTTCGACTGCATCATCTTCTCCTGACCTGCCATCGCACCTTGCTCAGCAAGGTACGAGAGACGATCTCCGTTCTCCACGTCCTCTGAGCGGTAAAAGCAGGATCCCCACCACCCGAGACTTGGCGTACGACGTAAAGACACCTACTCTCGGTGGGCAGGGCTCTTACGCTGGTCGTGGTAGGCAGCCTTCACGCTCTCGCTCAACCGACCGTACGGATGCTCGTCGTGCTTTTGCTGTTCTTGGGCATGATGAGAGCGACAGCAACGCCAGCGATAACGAGTAATAGATTCTCAGTAACCCTTTAAACATTTTATCCATACTAATCTGTACATCATTTTCTTGCATTTGCACTTTCAAACCCCGGAATTTCATCTTTGTATACACTATAGGTACTTAAAGCCCAGACTTGTACACAGATTCTAAATAAAGCTACTAGAAATATACTGTATTCTGCGCCGCAAATCGAGGAAGAGCGCGATAGTCTGCTCGGTCCTTTGCGACGGACCAAAGCCACATGTCGAGATTGGGAAGGGTCATTTCGTCGATCCACTTGTGGTCATCTTCAACCTCCAGAATGTGAGCAGTTTCGATGATAAGTTGACACGCGTGAATCGCTGCAGCGCGCATGATAAACGATTGGTCTGACGTGATGATAGGACCCTCTACAGGGACCTTTTTGGTTTTAGGGGCAGCTGTCGCTTCTGGTGCAATGGCTAGCAAAGTTCCCAAAGTCTCGCTTGAGCCCGCACCAGGGAAGAGAGTGGATAGCGAAGGTGATGCGGAGATGTCGACGACACCAAGATGGATGAGGAGTGATGGTAGAACGTTATCGGAAAAGACGGGGACATGGGTCGTATCAGGGATCGGGAATGGTGGGGGTGATAGGTTGCCAAATCGGACAACGATGGCGTGAATTAGGAAGAGCGCTTTCTTGAAACAGTAAATCGCTGTAGGTATTCAATCAACATAACTTGACGCGTTTGATAAAAATGAAAACTTACGTTGCCCATTGACTTGTGACATATCACGAAAAGCGGGGAAGGCCTGTACAAGCTAATGTAAAATGCATTGAAGAACGATATCCGAGATATAAACGAAGATCTTACCTTTTCCAATATAATCTCGACCTGGGCCACGTTATTGGACTGACCTCTGCTTGCGTCTTTCAGCGCTTCGGCGACAAAGGCGCCAAGATTAGGATAGCCAGAAGATACCAGTATTTTCCCCGTCTCGTTCAAGGCCTGTGTAATGAGCTTCACAAGCTCATATAACGGACCGCCGAGTTCGCCGACAATTAAACCAGAAATCTGTGCATGGGGTTTTTCGATGTGCAGATTAATACCCATTAGCTCTGCAATTTTGGCAACATCCACTGATTGCATTCCTTTCGCCGATAGTAGATCGTCTGCACCTGCAGATGTGATGTATAGTCCGAAGCACAGTGCCCTTATGTTATCCCATGCACCCCGGCCAGTTTGTGTATGGAGTGGGACTCGATATCCCGAGGCGAAGTTTAAGAGCGACATAATTGAAACGAAGTTGAGTTCCTCGAGATGCGATGCGAATTTGAGTGGTAAAGTCAACCCATGGTCCTTCGATACTCTCTGGTAGGAAGTGAGGAACGCTTGGCTGCGCAGTAACCTTTCGATGTTTTTTGGCTCGATCTGTTGAGCACAGTCAAGTTGTGGTTGGTACAAAAAGGTGAAGGTCATACAGATACATTGCTGGCCTCGCAAAGATTTTTCGAGGATTCAGTGATGGCCTGGAGGAATTTCCCCTGTGGTGGAAATGAAGGTATAGGCATGGATGATGCTGGTTTACTTCGATCTGTTCGCAATTTATAAGATAGTGGTCAAGTCAGTAATTGGAAAGAATGAGTCAATGACCAGCGTAAAATAATTATTTCGGGGTTGATGCTCAGTAAAGTCAAGAGATCGACATAAGTAGTCGCGGTCTGGTGACCTTCATCATATTACATAATCCCATCTGGACAGAGTTTGTCTACTTTACAAACTATTACGACTCTCCAATTTATTTCAGTATGCTAGCCTTCCGCAGAGCACCTGCCGTCTTCAATCGGATTTCCTTTTCATTGGCTTCCAGGAGATGGGTCAGTGATGGTACGTCTAACTCAAACATACTCCTACATGCTTTCTGCTAACTTTGTCGCGTCGAAATGAAGACCTCAGAACGAGGCTGCGAGATGACATTAAGACAGCTATGAAGGTGCAGTTACAATGTCTTTCATCCTCAATCTCGGCTTACCACCTTTCCGAATTGATAGGCCCGCGATTCACTAACGTCAACGACACTGCGGGTATGAAACAGTCACTCAATCCACCTACTAAACGGGCTGATTTCGTTCTGCGCGCAGTCGGTTCTTGCAGAAGTCAATGCCGTAGATAAGACAGCTCCAGAGCCCATACCCTCATCAGCCATCGTAAGAATGCTCATATTCTGCTTCTTGTCGAACGGCATTTACTCATTTGCATTTCTAGGCCGACATCATCCGTAAAGCTGTTCAACGCCGCGTACGTTTGCTGTATCCATCCAAATTACTCTCCGAGTCCTGACCACATGTCACACACAGGCTGAAGCAGCGTCAAAATTCATCGAGGCTGACAGACCAGAGCTAGCCGAGAAGGAACAAAAGGAAGCAGAACTTCTCTCAGCGCTCCTCCCTCCGCTCCTTTCAGAGGCTGCCATTGACGGGCACATATCTTCCATCCTAGAAACTGTTCCCCTCACTGATGGAAAAAAGTCTCTTGGTCTTGTGCTGAAGGAATTCTATTCCCGCGTCAACAAGTCAGAGGTTGACTCTAATCTTGTCAAGCAGCGGGTTGAACTACTAGTCAAGCAAAAGCTCTCATAGACAATCATTGTGCACCATGCGCATATATATATAATCACTCTATTATATTTACAACATATAGCAAAAGCTAAAATGATAGATCGATACCTATATCACGAACTTCCCACGTCTTGCCCAGGAACTTCGACTTGACGACGCTTTTCATCCTGTCGGGATGAGCCAGCTCCACTTGTCTGTTGGGTTGCAGCCTGACCAGAAGAGCTTGACGCAGGAAGTGCACTTCGCAACATCATGAGCTCGTCAATGCAGCGATAAATTGTCCCAGACACTCCTTCCAGTACCCGCAACCTCTCGTCTATTGACTCCCTGGTCAAGGTATCCAACCTGGTCAGCTGCTCTGGCGTTAAATTGGCAGGGAGTTGAGAGAGTGGAACATTGGGCATGTAAGCTTCACTTTGAGAAGTAGAACCGTTGGTTTGTGAGACTGGGACTCGGGTCGCGCTGTGGCCGTAACTATTGGGAAGCAAGTTAGGTAGCGGTTGTCCAAAAGGGGGGCGAAGATACGAGGGTTGAATTGGAATCAATTGTGGAACAGGAGGACTAGACTTTGGCGCTGTCGTTGGGGTTGGGGTTGGGTTTGTAGATGGCGTTGAAGGTATTGTCGGTGTGGGTGTGACTGTTTCCTCAGCCTTCGAAGTCGATTCAACAGGTTTTACTGCAGGTGTCTCTGGTGGCTTTTGTCCAAATCGATTCAATGCAGCCAACCTAGCAGCCTCTCTGGGGGAAATAGCTTCGTTTGTCAGAGAGGGTACATCATAGTCTTCATCTTCATCTTCAGTGTCTGTCAATGTTGATCCGCTGGAATTTGCAGTTGCTGGAGTTGGTCCTTCTTCCGCAGGCTCCTGCGCTCGCGTCTCTGGGGTGGGCACTTGCGAAGATGGTTCTGCTCGTTCGGTTGTTGCGGTTGGCTGTTCTTCAGGCCTGAGCCACGGTTGCCACTCCCCTCCTGGACCTGGGAAGCCAGGATAAGGCGGCACAGGTGCAAGATTTCCACCATTGGGTGCATCTGCGTTCCCTGGGAATTGGTATTGGACCTGATAGTTGATATAGATGCCGGGTTGCTGGCCTGGGGCAGCATCTTGCCGAATCACACCGTTAGGTTGTGGGGCGGCGGCGTTTGCGGCAACGTCACCTTGCCTCGGAGGGAACATGGGGTTGTTGAAAAGCCTCCCTCCGAAAAAGCCTCCCAGAGGGTTGTTGCCCACGTTTGCGTTCTGTAATGGCGCCGCACCAGCTTGTGGCTGAGGAGGGTTAGCGACGCCAACGTTGGGAGGTTGAGCACCGACACGCGGCTGCTGCTGGGCAGGCGCCGTGGTGGAGTCCAATACATTTCGTCGACTGAATTAGGATGTGAGTAACAGGGAAATACGGTGAATAGATTAATTTAAAATGCTAACCAGGTGGGACAACTTTGTTGCCGTTCAAGCCACGATCGTAGACAGTAGAAATGGAAAACATGACCACAGGGAAGCTTCTTTGGCGTTGTATTTGGGCCGTCTGGTTGCTGGGGGACATCGGGGTTGGGAAGAGACATCTCCTCCCGACAGATAATACAAGTACGGTCGTTCATTGCAGTAAGTTCTTCTTCAGTCGCATTGGGGTATCTTTGGTCCATGTTCCTTGTTGCTGTCTGGTAGCGGTGAAGGGCACGAAGACGGGTGATAAAGGACCTGGCCGTAATGTACACATCTCGGACGATATTCAAGGGTAAACCATACGAGGCGATGATAACAATGAAGAATACCAAGTAGATTGTCAACTTGGTAAAGTCTGAAAGCAAGTTTGAATGTCAAAGCGCCAAGACACAGCGAAATATACTCACCTGTCGCCAACTCGATGTAGAACACCCAGACGCTCTTGTTTTCCCAAGGAGGAGCGTTCTCACCGCCTCTTCTCCCAGCGCGTCTTAGATCATACGCTGAGAGTAGGTATTTCATGATAGTATTCATGACACTAGCCATCAGAATAGCATACTGTGCGTTTTTAGCCAAGATTACAACGTGGCGAAATTGAGAGGAACATACCTCGCTTGCAAACAGTACCATTCCGTCAACTTCAACAGAGATGGTGTGCTCGGCAGCAAAGAGGAACATGAGGAAGTCGGTTGTGGAAAGGATGGCAAAGAGTAAGGACATGCGGAAATGGAACAAAAGGGGTGGGCCTGGATATGGTTGTTGGTCCATCTGAGAAGAACTTTTAGTGGTGAAGAAGGCTGGGGTGTTGAAGTCTACGTACCCATTCAATGCGATCACTGGCTAACCAATGGAATGACTTGACGAACAGCAGGAAACCAAACATGAGAGCGAAAGAGGCATCGAAATCATCCCTGAATATGGTGAAGGCCAGCAAGGACTCGGTAATGAAGAACCATAGTCTATCATAGAGACGCTGTTAAATGTATGAGATAATTATGATGGACCACGTTTTCGATTTGTGATACCTCGACTTCGTTTGGTCTTAGAGCACCAAAGAAAATGCGTTGAACTATATGACCAGAAAGGAGGGCCAAAAGAACACCGAAATTGGCTAGGACCTGGTGAAGCATGAGATTGGAATTGGTTTTAAACGAGAGTAAGAAAGAATTCTTACGAGGACGCTGCGACTGCTTTTTGAAAGATATATGGCGACTGAATAGAAATTACTGTAATTCTTCAAGGCATTTGTAATAACTGCTGAAACTGATATTACAGAAGCGAGAGTATAAAAAAGAACGCGATGTGCATTCAAAACTTGAAAGATTTGATTTGTCCTAATTCTCGCAAAGTCATTGGCGAGTGGCATAGAGAAAGAGAGAAATGTTTCGACGACGTGTGTGTGTTACTTTAGTATGAGATTGAGAGCCAGCCGACACTCATCTTATAGTCACGTGATACTGCTATTGACGTGTCCAACTGTTGCACTGCAAACTCAATTCAAAAGGGGCAGAAACACCGCTAGTCTATGTCTATTTATTCCACGCATTAACAATTCCTTTATGTCTGTCAAACACATGTACAAAAATTTATTTAATTTTATTCAAATATATGTCTTGTTTATTATATTTTATTTATCTCCACCAATATATAAGTTTGCTGAACTCAAGATCGGCATTGGCGCGCCTTGTACGAATAATATACCACTCGGCTCACTTGTTCAAATCTCCCGGGCGCTTAGTACCACAGCCTCACTTTATAACCCTAACACTGCTCGCTTGATTCTTCGCTGTCAATTTCAAATTTCATTCCTCCATTCCTCTTTGTTACCTCCGTCCTTCTGTAGGACTCCGAAGACATAGGTAGGTCTACTGTTTGTGACTAGGACTCACGCTCATGTCATTCCTTAGCATAAGTTGGAACTTGCAATGAGTACAAAGGAGCCCGTATGCGCCGCTATGCCCCAAAGTGATGACAAGGCTAGGAGGAAATGGGCTCTTTCATGGCAGAGAGTCCTACTTGCCATCGTTGCTCTTTCAGTTGCTGCCTACATTCCTTCATCGCAATTTTCAAACCGACCCTCAACATTGTCCAAGACCTATGCGATATGTTCGAGGAATGGGTCACCGATCTATGTCGTTGACAATGAAAACTCTCAAGTTCAATGCATCGTAGTAGATGATGGTTTCATCGCAGACAGTGGTGCAATGGGTTGGTTATATTAAATGTCCGCATTCAAGGCCCGATCCCTAATATCATTTTTAGCCCAAGTGAAGGCTTCATGGGAGACAAAAAATCCAGGAAACACGTTGCAAATCCGATATCTGCCGCCTGGCGCTGCTGTCGTCCCTGGAATTAGTGGTCGGCATTTTGACCTTTTTCTAAATTTTTTTTGCCGTTCTCATTCTCCCATAGACTCTCACGCTCATATACTAGAGTATGGTGCCACCCAACAACTACCCTTGGAGGGTAGTCAAACCATCCAAGGTAAGCAGCAGGTGAATAGCGCCTCCGTTCTATTCTGACACGGTCGGCTCTTAATAGACGCCGTTGCCAGAGTGAGGGACTACATTGTCTCAACCCCAGATATTCTCAACGACCCCAGCAAAGTTGTCCTTGGTGGAGGATGGGATCACACCATATGGCCCAACGAATCCTGGCCAACTGCGGTGCGCAGTTGTACCCTTCGCCGACGTTTTCTCGCCACTAATCGAATACTTTAGGCCGATTTGGACGCTGACCCAATCATCCGAGGTCGTCAGATTGTCTTGCAAAGCAAGGATTGTCATGCACTCTGGGTGTCTTCAAAGGCAATCGAGAAGAGTCTTCCATTCCCAGACGACGTCGAAGGCGGTGTCATCCTTCGCGATACGTCTGGGAACCCGACTGGTATGCGGCGCCTCCCCCATCAAGCATCTACATCTCATCATGGAAAACTTTAGGTGTCTTGTTGGACAATGCACAGGAATTATTAAAGCAACCCGAGCTGACTGATGCGGATCTCCTTCGGCGGTTTAAAGTTACCGTCCGGGATGCCCATGCCCATGGCTTGACCGCAATTCATGATGCCGGTCTCGATCCCCAGTCTTTGGCGTTCTTTAAGAGGTCAGTGCTAACGTGGGCTTATTGGCCAGATTAAACAATCAGCGCTCATTCCTCCGTCTCACCGCGACATAGCCAAGCCGCGTTAGGGAAACTTCCGGTATGTTATTGGAACCTATTGAATCACAGCATTCGCTGCAACTCCTGCCTCTAGATCCGAATCTATGGCATGACCTATTTTGACGAAACGAAGCCCTATTGGGGAGATCGGGTTAAGCCCGTAATCGATGCTGCCAATGGAACTCTGACTGCTCGTAGCGTCAAGATATTCGCAGATGGTCAGTTATTTTGATTGTCGTCAGTTGAGGTCTTACTAAATATCTGTCTCTCTCAAAGGAGCACTTAGGACTGGTGGAGCCGCGGTACATGAATTCATCTCTGGATTCTCGTTATGTCTGACTTTCAAATCTCATAGCTCTATGAACCTTACGCCGATAATCCCAGCACCAACGGGTTCATGCGACTCGACCCAGCGATTCTGTTCGACGTCATTCCGAAGTTCCTCAGGGATGGCTGGCAAGTCGTAAGCTAATTCGTCTATGAGAGTGACGTCCCAGCACCACTGACGACTCTTACATTAGAACGTACATGCAATCGGAGACCGCGCTAACGCAATCGTGATCGACGCCTTTGAAGCGTCTCTGGAAGGAGCAGATGTCTACGCCTTGAGGCCCCGCCTTGAGCATGCACAAATTATGACCAAAGAAGACATGGCACGGCTCGGTAAACTTGGAGGTGATTAGTTTTATACGAGCTACGCGTTTCCGTCGTCTGACCCGGATGCTAGTCATTGCGAGTGTGCAACCTACGCATGCGTAAGCTTCTCTCATTCACATCCTCAACAAAGTTCTGAACTGTTCCACAGTATCAGTGATATGTGGTACGCACAAGACCGCTTGGTAAGCCATCCCTCGACTATATTTTGGCCGAGTTTAACGGCATTTTACAGGGACCAGAGAGGGTTAAGCTTCTTTACGCTTTCCGTACTCTCATCGATAGCGGCGCTAGAATTGCTCTTGGCTCCGATGCACCCGTAGAAACTTTGAATCCGTTGTCCACGTTTTATGCTGCCGTCACCCGCGTTTCTCCTGACGGACGCTCCCCACATGGTCCAGGAGGATGGTAATGAAATCGCATGTTATCGTTATTCAATGTCTAATCTAAATACTAGGTTTCCCGAGCAACGTCTTACTCGTATCGAAGCCCTCAGAGGTGTTGATATTGGCTATGCGCACATTTATTGAAGCTGATGCATATGAACAGGAATAACCATCGATCCTGCCCATGCCTCGTTCACTGAGGACGTCCTGGGTTCTCTCGAAATAGGGAAGAAAGCCGACTTCGCGGTATTGTCTCGCGACATTATGACAATCCCCGAAGATCAGATTCTTTCTACAAAGGTTCTGGCCACCGTTATTGATGGCGCAGTTGTTTACGGGAAGATCTAGGGACAACCACGACACTGATGCCCTTGGAATTTGGCTTTTCTTTTTTCGGATTGTTTCTTCTGTTTTTATTGACTGATTTTTGGATCTGTGCTCGTCCCACGACGTTTGTTGTAGGGCCTGGAACTGTTCGTGCATTCTTTTGTTGGAGTAAAATGGTGCAGAGAAGAATCGAGAATGAAATTATGGCTGGAGACGAAAAGTTGATCAAACGCCGAAAAACGGCACAGTTCCGTTTCGTATTGGTTTCAACCTTATAGCTGGAAGGATGGTTGGCGCCCGTGTGGGATTGGGTTGTCTGTGATCACTTGGCTGTTTTCCAGAACTTTGATGTTATTAGGTTATCCTTTTGTAACGTAAAAAAGCACATATATACACCCGTCGGTACGACACTACTCCTCTTCATCTCCAGTTGCTTCAACAGAAGCATTGCACTTCTCAAACAAGAATGAAATATTGCCGCCGGCTGATGTTTCGGCGGCTGTCTCTACCAGGGTTTGAAGGATAGGATCGCCGATTTGAAGGTCAGATGGATTGATGCATTCTAGGTGACGCCATTCACTCAAAGACGCCAGGGCCATTTTCTTCTTCTCCAAAAACTGTCGATCCCATCAGAAAGATTGTTCTAGGCTAGCAGATTCCCATGACACTCACAATCTCGTCTTCAGGGCTGATATCGTCATCACACACATTCGAAGCGCTCATGAAGCCTTTTAACGCCCGTTCCTTGACAGACGTGGGTTTCTCTTCATGGAGCTCTGGTTCTCTTCCGCTTCCAGCGGAGCAACACCCACACTCCAATAGGTCATGAGTATTGCAGGAAGTATCACTGTGAACGCGAAAAATATCACGGAGCTGATGTGCATGTTCAACGTGACCTTCTCTAGCCGTTACTGTGAGAAATAACTCACATCCTTTCTCGTAAACGAATCTGCCTTGGAGCTGCTAGACGCCTAAGAAAGATATGAGAACACATTTTTCGTTGTAATTGACCTTGTATTCCTTACAGAGCCGATTAGAGCTAACAACTCTCTGAGTAAGAATAGTAATTTACAAGCAAATTATGAAACAGCCGAACTCACAATCACTTAGGGCTACTTTGGTGACTTGACGCTGATATATTTTTTCTGGGAAGCACATCAGGCAGGTTTTAGTGTGTGCAGACGTAGAACACACCGTCAATGGTACCAGTAGTCAGGAACCTATAGATAAAAACAGGCCTCTTTTGCCCGTCTCTGCGAATTATACATCAATGGCGATTAAAGAGTGCTGGGAAAACAACTCACCTATGGCAGCGAGCCATGGATTGCAGATCGTGGCTGTAATATTGTGAGCGCTTTTTTATCGGCATCTTTCGATAAAATCATACCTGGGATTCCAATCGGAGTCAAAAATAATCAACCTTGAACCTCCTGTGCACGCAGAATGGTCAGTTTAGTAACATTAGGTTCGAAATGCCGTACCAATCAAGTTTATCCCGACACCACCTAAATTTTTCGTTAGTTTTCAAGTTATGGCAACACTTCGACAAGTAAAGTCTAACCAGCTTTTGAACTCAAAAGAAACACGACTATTGGGAGCCCCAACAGGTTTAGTTTAAACTATGTTGACAAACAAAGAGCGTGCTTACAGCTATTTTGTTGGTTACCCTTGTTATATGCATTCACATACTCTTGACGTTTGTTCTGAGGCGTTTGCCTTAGTGCAGGGATGAGCTCAAGACGGCGAACTTAGGATTGGAGGGGGTACTTACCCGTCAAGCCTGAAATACGAGAACGATTTTCTCCTGCAGTAACCTTCAAGGATATTGAGGGTGGACGTATAGTGTGAAACAATGACACATTTCTCCTCGGTACTCTGAAAATCAAGTAAATGTGAATACGGCTACGACGGCCGAATAAATTGATCAAGTACATTTTTCAGAACCTTGAGCATCCTGGCAAGTACGATCAGTTTTCCTGGAGGCAGAAACATCGTAAGACTCAGGCAGAAACAAATGCACACTTTGACTGACCGCTGAGTGTCATGTCAGACATCTGGCACCCATCCGGCAGAATGTGGGAAGCATCACCAATTAACCGTTGCATATAGCTTGGATGCGAGTCCTTTTTCTTCTTCATATTATCGTACGTTGCCTTTATAAGAATAGGACTGTTACTGATTTTCGTCAGTGTGTTGATCATGGCCAATGAGTCTGCCGTAGATCCTTGTATCAGGTCATCTAAGGTCCTATCTCCACTTAACATCTTCGAAAACACGTTAAGTTGAAGAGCCGTTGGGGTGACGAAGACGACATATTCAGCTGGTTATAATTAGCGAATCCAGCAAGTCGTCAGTATAGCGAATGAACGTACTCTTTGGCGGTAGATGACTCTTCAACAGCGCTGCATCTCGTCGCAACACAAAGCTCCTTGCGATAGAAAGCAGCTATACAGGTATTAAGAGGTATACATCGAGTTTAACGGTAGTCGACATACCTGTTCGGTGCGAGCGTTGCCTACTTCAATTTCCTTCTGCGTTGCGTTTGGTTCCCGGCTCTTTATGATCGGCGTCTCGTACACGCGACGGAAAACAGAATAATCATCTAGTTATTATTCAGTTATGGAAACATGGACGCGAGAAACATATACGACGGATGCACGTACCCAAAAGTCCAGGGTTACAAAATTCAGCCTCGATTGAGGCGTAAATAAGCGGGAATATTACGAAACAAATGTTCAACTTACCATTGAATGAAATTCCCCTAGATCATTTTGAATGGGTGTACCGGACAGAATTATGCGCCGACGGGTGGTAAATTCTTTGAACATAGTCGCGGTCTTGTTAGTAGAAGATTTCAGACGGTGACCTGTTGATATCCATATGACCCAAGTGAGCCCCCATGAAGAGAGATTAAAAAAAATAACCTCAATTACCCTCATCACATATGATTAAACCAATTGGGGGGCTAAAAAGGTTGTTAACGTTGATCGCGTGAGATAGGGGACAACTTACAACATATCTGTCAATTTCTTGCTAAGACAAACCAAAGTGTCAGTGTTGGTTCGAACATTGCAGCTGGAATCAGGCTTACGTGACAGTACGCAATCTTTCATAGCCAATGATCAGAACTTGGTGGACTTTGCTACAGAAAGGAAAATCACTGAGGTCAATCGAGCTGCGCATTCGACATCTTCAGAGACTCACGAGCGCCCAAAAAGATCTATGCCTTCACTGTTTTTATCACAAGTAATGATCCCTACTCTGTCTCGTCCCAGCCATTTGTGGAACTCTGCTTTCCAGTTCTGTAGGAACAAGGTTAAGTGAAAAGATAAATGCCAACAGAGGAGACGCAACGTTACGTTTATCAGGGATACTGGGCAGACGATCAGAACCTTTTGTGCAATAGGCACGGGACTGGCATAGGGATTTTGCTCTACGCCAAAGTATTAAGGGAGCAAACGACGACGACGACGTATCAAATTGACTTACTGAGGACAGTCCAGACTAGCGTAATCGTCTAAGTGGCCATTAGCACCTGCATGAAATAGAGCCAAACCCATTACCTGCAGTGTTTTCCCCAAACCCATATCATCAGCCAATATGCATCCTTGACCCTCATGTTTACGAAGCTCCATAACGCACTCGTACATAAAGGCAACACCTGGTATAGGTTACGCTTTGAGTAGTCCGACATATAGATTTTCACTGGCGACTTACCTTCTCTCTGATGGGGCCGCAGCTTGCGAGTTAATATCGGGTCTACGACAACTGGTACGACAGCAAGGTTTCTGTAAAGGTCAATCATGCTATGAGCGTGTTGATCGGCCGGAGAGATAAAAAGAGAACAAACTTTCTGTTGTACTTCTTCATATGTTCCTTTGTTGGTGCCTTCATTACCAGAGCATCAGGGGCTTCAGGATCATGTCTAATAAATGAAAGGTGAGCGATAAACTGTGAGGCCTCATCGAATGGGTCCTCACAGTGGTCCCTTCTTCTGCTTCGCTTGTGCAGGTGCATAAAAGTTTGTTGGTGCAATAAAAGGACGTTTCTCCGAGTTTTCTGGGTCATTGTCGTCGTTTACGGGCAAAGTATCATTTGCATCATCCTCGGTGTCACCATGAGTCCCTGGTAGCTGAGATTTCGGAATTTGGCTGTCGAGTTGAATTTCTTTTCCTGATATGAAGGCAGTAAACCCAGGTTTGAGTGACACAGACGTTAGGGGTGATGTGCCCAAGCTATGAGATGGTGTTTGAGTGATGGTTATAAGAAAGAAATACAGAGCACTAACATGGCTCCTTTTTCTGATATCATGACTAACTTATGGTCTATATGAGATATATAGACGTCCCCCTCCCATGTTTTGTTTTTCTTTCCATTAGGTTTTCGCCTGTGCTGTTATCAGTGCTTGTGTGCGTTCGTCGAGGTTGTTGCTCACCAATTTGCTATCCAATGGGTTTCGGATTCCTGATTCGTGACATCTGACAAGGTGGCCTCCGGTGTAGTTGTCGTGGATATGCTGCGAGTGAGAGATATATTTGGGGGCGCGAATGCTTTTCTTGCTGTCTTACTCCCGTAGGAAGGTGCAGCTACTGGCACGCTGAAAAATGGTGAAACTATACCATTCCCAAAGCAAGCACCAGAAAGATACTCGGCCACTGGTATCTGCCGATCTAGCTCAATATCTTTGGATGCAAAAGAAAAGTCCTGCCCTTCACTGAGTGGGAGAATAACTTTTCCAGTACCAAGACTACGTTGTCCATAAAAACATGATCATATATCCAACATGTAGAGGATTACACTGCGCACCTCTTGCCATCCAAGTCAAACAAGACTGCTGCTTGGCTGTTGTCAACAACAAGAACACCATCACCGTCCCACGTTTTGTGCTTCTTATATTGGGGATTGCGCCTTCAGAGAAATGGACGAATTTAGGCTAAGAGCTGAGTCAGGAGTCTGAATAATAGTAGGACCTACCACTGAACCATCCAAACAATCTTCGAGCTCTGGGTACCATGAGACACTCCTGAGTCCAGCTTTATGCGCTTCTGCGATAGTTCACTGGCTCCATCGGAAGGTCGCTTTGCCGTTAACGATTGAAATGCAGGCATTGTTGCTAGACTGGATGGGGTGGGTTGCAAATGAGGGAGGAACGCGTCTGTCACAAATCTCGTTAGCAGCCAACACGGTCACGTGTTGACGCGTTTGCTCAATTTGACAATTCTGAATATTAAGTTGCGGTGGTGACAATAAACAATTATAATACCTATCTACTTAAATATACTGTGCTTGAGCTCGAGGTTAAGCATAGCCCCCGTAGTCGGACGAGCCTGAGCCTGAGCTTAACTTGTGAATCTTCAACAAGCTCCGTTGGGAAGTTTATAGCAAGTTTTAAATTACTACATATGCCGATAGACTCCTTCCAGTGAGTCGTTTAATGGCGACGATTAATCATAACTCTTCCAGGCTCCACTTTGGTCGCAATCCGATGGTATAGGCATCGGTATCGTTGTCCAAAAACCGGTATATAGACGCCCAAGCTATCATAACAGCATTATCTGTTTTTTTTTTCTTTCGATGAGAGAATGTCCATAATCTAAGAAAGATCAAACAGACCCGTGCAAAGATGGGGGGGAGGATATATGGTAGCTATTGGCTGTTCAGGCTGTAACTCCACCAGCGATTGCTGCATTCTGAGTCATCATGAGGGCGGTGATTATGACGGCCATATAGTATGAAAGATGTACACACCTTGACCTTAAATATTGGTTGCTAGCAACTCCACCACTGAGCACAAGATCTTTTACCGGGATATTTCTCATTTGACACCAGCGCAGACCAAGTTTCAGCTTTTCCTCTAGTTGGGCAACTGCAGCAGTCTGGAACTCTCGTGCAATGGAACGTCTCGTGGCAGTATCAATATTTGCAATGCCCCCAAGGTCCGCAAGCACATTTTTGGCATGAGAATGTAGTCCAGAATATGAAAAGGCCAGTTGACCCATGAGTGGGCGTGGAAAGGTAGGAAAGGAAACGGGCGTTTGTATGTCATCATTTTCTTCGCAGAACCTCTCCAGTGCGTCGCCAGGACCTAGGGCAGTCCACTTTATGCTCAGAAGCTTGGATACTTTATCGAATGTCCGGCCAATACTTTCGTCCCGACTAGAGGCAAGTATTTTGAAGGACCGAACCGATGTTGCCAGCACCAACAGTGTGTGTCCTCCCGATATTAGGAGAGTCAAGAAGGGAAACTTCGGTCCTGTGGCTGGGGGAGAAGTGAGGAGCGCAGTCAAGGCATGCGCTTGCTGGGCTATATATAAGCAGCTGCTTGTTCAATTCAAAGGTAAGTTACCATGTGGTTCACGCCAACCAGGGGTTTATTTAGACTTGCAGCAAGAGCTTTTGCTGAATTCAGCCCAACACTCAAACAACCTGGCATACCTATTTTTTTTTTAAATGATGAACGAGAAGTAGCGATGAAGTCAAGAAAATAGCTTACCCGGCCCTCTAGTAAAAGCAATTCCATCGATATCACGTCCGATGTCCATTGAAGCTTCGTCGAGTGCGCGGCGAATGGCTACTGGCTTGGTGTATGTATAATTTGAATGAGGTCAGGAACAGACCTCAACAACAGACCCCCTACCATGTTTTGTTGATGTCCGTGTATAGCACTTATAGGTTCAATTCCGCCGAACGCTTCATGACTGGGAATTTTATGAATACAAAATGAAATGAGGGCTGTGGATAATAAGACTTACATGTCATGCTGCTTTATAACGACATTGGAAAGAATCCTACGCGAAGAATCAACAATTGCAGCACATGTATCATCTGCAGACGATTCTAATGCAAGAATTGTTAGCCTTCTAGATTGTATAGAAGAGAAATGGCATCTCCGAAGTGTATGAAAGGGAGAAGGTGATAGTGGTCTGAACATAAAGAGTCTAAATCCAAAATTGTCTGTGCATCATAGATACCAAATTAGGATCGAACACAATTATGAGGATCCTGTTTACCTTGACCAGAGCTTGATCAACTTGACAAGCGATGTGGTCGACATCACATCTACAACTTCATGGTCCACGTAGATCTCATGACCAGAGTCACAATGAATTAAAATCAAGCAGGTCTTCATCTCCTGAAGATGGTACAGAACCAAGGAGACGCACTTCCAGTGATGCAACACCACGACCAACACCAGCAACCACACGATTTCTCAGCGCTACAAACGATCAGGATACCTCTCGAAATCTGCTAAATTCTAATGCGTCTATAACAGACAAGCCGGAAGGACATAGCTCTTCCAAACGTTTTTTCTTCACAGACAAGTTGACATCATCGTTGTCTGGGACTGCAAGTAGAGACGCAGCGTCCAGCAAAAGCTCTCTCCATCCCACCCAGTTACTTCATCCTCACAGTCATTCAAGAGCAGACTCAAATATTAATGCCCCAGGCCTATCCTCTGCGAGCCTTTCTGTTTCTTCCACGTCCACCAGTAAGCCCCATACATCCCCTTCTAAGGTCTGTAAGCTATGTACATAGTTCTGTTCAATTCCGATGTCTAAAATCCAAGCAGGCCTCATATGGTCGGACATACGATTCAAAACTCGTATCTAGAGAAATGAACAGGCTCAACCTGGTCCATTTACCTTCAGCCCTTGCACCTCAAATAGCGAATGCTCCTTCAGGAGGAACCATAGCTCAGCAAACAGGACCGTTGACCCAAACTGCCGTACCTTCACTCTCGACAGCTGAGCCTTGGGAAACCTTACATGTTTATGTGTTACCTTTGTTTAATGGCGAACCATTGAAAGTTCCTATGTAAGTCTCGTTGGTGATATGTCCCACTGCGCTTTACTTATGTTTTATGATTCGTGCAGTGAAATATTGAATGAGCTTGTAAAAAGACACATAGCGATGGTCGTTTCTCATTCGCCACCCAAGGCTTTGTCTAGGTTAGAAAGTGATGCATCCAAGTTGATAACCTCTGGAATGGTCACCCTTAACTCGAAGCTAAATGGCGTTGACGACGAGAAACTTGTTGCGCGAGTGGTGGAGATCTGGGGTTTCTTCTGGGATCAGGTTCTAACCTACTTGGAAGGTGTGAGTATTTTTCACCGAGTTTTTATTCATTAAATTTGCCCCCTAAACTATATGGCTAGGTTTTGTTGCCTTTACAAACGGACCCGTTGCTATCATCTTTGTATCGTACAAAACCCCACCGTGCAACATCACCCAGTCGGCCTAGTATAAGCAAAACCTCCACACAGATCAGCCAGAGCTCCATCCACCCCATTGACGTTCGGTCCTTAGCGTTGAGGTCATTTCGAGACAAAGTGATACTTCCGCCTTACCAGCGACTCTACGCCAGATTGTCGATGCCTAACCGGCAAGATTCTTTTCAGGAGACACACTCCTATCAGCAACCACGACTCCAACAGATGTAAGCTTTCTTCGAATTACCAAGCCTAGCGCTAGCTAAATCAGATTTAGGTTACTTGTCCTCTCTGCTCAAAGCCGACAACTTCCTCACACATTTTCTTTGACCACTCCTGCGCCACAACCCACTGCCGAAGAAGCTGCGATCCGTGATCTCTTGAGGCTCGTACGCAACCCCCGGCCCACTGCAGATCCTCGCAGTACCAAGTTCAAAGGGAGTCCTGGCTTCCAGACGCGGACTCCGACTTTCTTGTCTGGTGGGCTACCCCGCGATCGTAGAGGTCGAGTGGCGCAGAAGGGCAAATACCCTCCAGAGTTGACCAATATACGGTCTTTCGCCGATGACGACACGATTTTGGACGATGTGTCTCGAAAAGACGGTTCAGTCATCCACGACATGGAGCAACGAGAAAGGGAGTTTTTGGAGGCGCTGAGGTTTGTCGCTTAAATTCTCATTTGTTCGAAAGCGAGATTCACAAACCCCGTTCTTTATAGGAGTCCGGATATCGAAAGTTCTACATCCGCAACTAGAATCACTTCTGGAGGTTGGGGCCTAGGAGCTGGTCACGAAGAACCCGCGAAAGAGGATGAAGATGAACCTCTGGACTGGGATCAGGCTCAGGTGAAGGCCCTTTATCATGACCTTAGCTTTCGCGCACTGAATATGATGTAGGCGGTTGTGGAACGGATGGTTGGTATCAATACGAGTTATTTAGATCAGAGAAGAAGATGACCACTGTGCAACGATCTATGTATTAATCGCTGGATTTGTATTATGTACTAGTATTGCTGATTGAAGGGTTTTGGGTGGGCTCTTCCTCATCGTCATCGTCGTCTTCTTCTTCTTCTTCCTCCTCCTCCTCCTCCTCCTCATCTGCTTGATCTTGCTGATTGCCCTGACCTTCCTGGTTGTGACGAAGGTCCTCTAAACGTTCAAGCAGAGAGTTGACCCGATTTTCCAACCCAGCTACGTTCGCTTTAACAACATCCCGATTGTCGTTGAGGCTAGCTTCTACCGACTTTACTGCTGAATCTAGTTCGAGGAGAGTGCTACGCAGCTTCTTCTGGTCTTCTTCTAAATCCTGAATCGCTGTCTGGAACTCTGATGCATTTGCATGCAGTGTCGATAGAGTCCTGAGACGCGTCAAGATGTGGGGAATATGTGGAAGAAGGGGCCCAAGTCGTGTCAGCATCGGTAATAGTTGTTCTTGAGGACTAGGAATTGGGGTTGGGGCATTGGGTTGTGAGGGATTCTTTCTCTGTGCTTGTACTTGAGCGGCTGAGGCGCGATCAAGATCAGAGATTAGGAGCTTCAACCGACGAGAAATCGAATCGATATGTCGAGGTTGGGTGAGTATTGCCAATTGGCTGTTCAGCCGAGTAATCAGGGGGAGAAGGGGAGATGGCAGTAATGAAGTCTATTGTAGACTAAACAATGAGATCTCGTAGATGCAAGGTGTTAAGACATACCTCGTCCAGTGCTGTACTTGATGAGCCAACCAGGTTTTCCAATGCACCAACTCGAGTGTCTAAACCCACCATAGAATGCAGTTCGGTTTTTGAGGCCGTATCAGTACTTGAGGATGGTTTCTCGACCCGTTTTTCAACAGGTTCGGTCTTCGATGGAGCTTTGGGTTCCATAACACTCTCTACGAGTTTAGCACGGCCCTCTTTACCCTTGCGAATCTTGTCTAGACGCGATCGAACGTCGACGACGCCTCTAAACAACTCCCCTGGATCCACATTTTCCTCCTCCCGTTCTCGTTGAAGTGCGGGGTTGGTAGGATCAGCTAGCTCTTGCTCTAACGCGACAAGTTCGCTCTGTAGAGCACGAAGACGATGGGAAAGCGGGACAGAGCGTGATATGCTGGAAGGGTCGGCTGGGGAACCTGGAGAATCAGGAGAAGGCGGATATGCGTAGAGTGTTTTGTTGCCTGTTTTCGTTGATCAGCTGGGAGTCCAGTCTAAACTGTACGTGCTCAACGCACCTTTCTTCCTTTCAGCTTTTCTGAATATCTTGCTAGCTTCCTCCGTACCAATCAAGTTACTGAAATCCAACTCCTCACGTCCCGATTGCCCCTGTTTTCGCTTTGAGGACTTGGACGGGATAAGAGAGTCTTCGTCATCGGAAGCACCATCCTATTAATGAACTGAGAACAAGGTTAAGGCCAACCAAGGAGTAGACGCACTGCAATCTGGTTGGTCGGGATTGGGTCCTCAGTTTCATAGATATCAGGTGCGGTGTCCTAGACATCAGACTTCAGTTCGCGACCAAAAGGTATTGAAAACAGTACAAACGATATCAGGCAAATCTGCATACTTATTGACGCTCATGATGGTATAAAGTGAATGTTAAATGTTTTAAGTTGTAACAGACGCGTTGTTACCTGTTAGTGTCCAAAAAGGGATGAAAATGTGGAAACGACAAAAAATGCGTCACCTGAGCGATTCGAACACTCGCGGTCAAAGACCAACCGCTAAGCTATATGTATAGCAGGCGATCCCGTTAACCACTCCGGCAAAGTGACCATGGAAGCATAGGATGGATTTAGCAATATAACGTAACAGGCCTATGATTTCTTAGCCGACAGTCAAATATAGCTCAAGCTGACAAGCAAGTTCAATGGATTCAATGGGTTCACACGAACCACTATGCAGCACCTGTGTAATCTCTCAATAACGCTGTCATATTCACAGAATGGAAAAAACTCCTTTGCTTAATGTTTCATCTGAAGGTCACTATGTTTTGGTCATTCATGGTGGAGCGGGAACCATGTCGAAAGAGGGATCAACTCCCGCTCAGCAGGCAGAGTACAAGGCTGCTTTATCACGCTCCTTGTTATCGGTAAGTGTATCTTGCGAGAGCATAGTCATTTTCCTCAGTGGAACACAGGGCTATGATGTCCTCAGTCATGGTGGTGAAGCCATGGATGCTGTCGTAGCTGCTGTGAAAGTAATGGAAGGTGACTTGATCTCAACCAAGACGCGACTCTCCATCGAGCTGCCTTCTCATTGCCGTGGTTCCGATGTCATACAGACTGTCCATTGTTCAACTCTGCTCATGGTGCTGTTTTCAATGTTGCAGGAAAGGTAAGATCATTTATAGATTCATCGTACAATTCTTAACTCATGCCACCATACCTGACAGAATGAATTGGAGACCTCTCTCATGTTGTCGAAGCCACCCAAGTCTGCCCCACATGTTCCGTCTACGAGACGTGGTTTAGGTTTGACACTTCTGACAAGGGCAAAGAATCCTTCTTCCCTTGTACGAGCCCTTTATTTGCAACCTACTCTCGCACCGCACACATTTCTCTCCGGAGCTACGGCCGAGAATATTGGGGCCTCCCTGGGAGAAACCTTGGTTGATTCGAAATATTTCTTCACGGAACGTCGTTGGAGAGAGCATCGACGCGGATTGGGACTGCCTGAGGAGCCTCTTCCACAGGAAACCACGGCTGTAGATGAGCCGAAATCCCCCACACTTGACGAGCTCCCCACCGGAACTGTTGGGGCTGTTGCTCTTGATGTCAATGGGTGCATCGCTGTTCTAACTTCTACTGGTGGCAAAACCAATAAACTGGTTGGGAGGGTCGGGGATACCCCTGTTATGGGATCTGGCTTCTGGGTAGAAAAATGGTCAGAAGCTGGCTGGGTGACGAGAATTGTCAACTCACTCTCTGGTAGGTCAAACAAGAAGGCTGTGGGTATATCAGGGACTGGTGATGGAGATGTGAGTGTGATTCTGTCCTTCATTTGTCTACCTTGCACTTATTCAACACTCCGAAAAAGTACTTCATTCGCTACGCAACGGCGTCAACCATTGCTCGCCGCGTGCAATACTTGGGTGAATCGCTCCAGCAAGCAGCGAGCCAAGCTGTTCAAGAGCTTTACGAGGGTGGTGGGCTGGGAGGCGTCATTGCCCTTGACAGGGATGGAAATGGTGATTGTGATTGTGAAAAACCTTTTTCAGGACATGTTGCTCATATTACAAACTCTCCTTCCAGTCGCAATGCCTCTGAACTGTTCCGGGATGTATCGAGGTGTGATTAGAGAAGATGGTGTTCCAAAAACCGCCATCTTCTCTGATGATGTTTTGTCATAGACTTCAGGGACCTTACGCCGCTACAGTATGTACAATAATCCTCTCACTGCTCAGCACTTGTCTCGACAACTTTGATATCCAAAGGTCTAAAGATTTTTGATAATTTTGCGTTTAAGCCTGCGCGTATCGCGGTGACGGGTGTAACAATGACTTCCTCATATGACTGCTCACTTCAATTTTAAGTGCCCTCGTCCAATTTGTTCAGACGCAGCATCCCTTGTTCCAAAAACGCGGTCGCGCACAGCCAGCCGCAAGTACAAAGTACGAGCGCGAGAAGGCTGGTTCGAAGTACTCAACACACCCTTGTTCTAGAGTGGTGCTGTTGCGATGCTATGAATGAAATGAATCTATTACTCGACTATTACATACTCCTCCGGACATTGATCGCTCTCATTCACTCATCCTTCAACCGGATTGAGTAATGAGATAAACCACTGCACTTTTTAGGAAAGACCGGCATTGACACTTTCCCTCGCTTCTCTCACTGATAAACTCATGGTTCGCATTGCTGCAATACAACATCGTAAGGAAAAACAAGGGCAAGGTGACGAGTTTCGGCTCCACTCTAGAGCAACAGTGTGATGGTAACAAGGCCAGCAGTGTAGTGAAAAGGAATGGGGAACAAGGGCCAACCTTGTAGTAGTATGGCCCGCTATTTTCTGCTAGTTATTAACCCAAAGGTACAGGATCGCTGGTATTCTTTTCCTTTCCTGCATCCCCTACTTTACCTTCTGGGTCATTGAACCCTTTCCTTTCCCTCTTTCTTTACTTTCGTTATTCGTCATCTATCACGACATTTTATTTATCTGTAGAGCTTACATTAACGCGACCCTCTGGCAGTCAGCATGAGCGCAGCCAATAACACCTTTTCCGCTTTCTCCTTCATCACCTTTATTTTGGTTATCATCCCATTTCCATGGCATCTTGAAGGTGAGAAAATTCTTTATCACAGCTTGAGTTATCGAACTACAACTTAAGCGCTTGACATTCGAACCATCAGCTTGGAACACCGGGACGTTGATGTACATGACCTGGACATCACTCACCCTCCTTGCTCTTTTTATCAACTCGATAATCTGGAGCACCAACGCGATCAACTGGGCGCCTGTATGGTGTGACATTAGTGGGTGCATTTCGATCTACGCGCTCCGTGTGGACGCTGATGTAGTTTGTGTGTAGCTTCGAAATTGATAATCGGCATTTCGGTGGCCATCCCCGCAGCGTCACTATGCATCAACAGGCGACTATACTGTATCGCGTCCGTACAATCTGTGACTCGGACACGCGCCGATGTAAGTCGCGTGTTATTTGACAGTGGCTTCAAATGCTGACCTTCGAACTCTTTCCTCAGAAACGTCGCGCAATTCTCGTCGATCTAGCTATAGGGGCTGGGATCCCCATTCTTGTGATGATCTTGCGTATGTCTTATAGATTCTCTTGCTCAAATCAACTCTGATGGTGTATGTAGACTACATTGTGCAAGGTCATCGATTCGACATCTTGCAGGAAGTCGGGTGTTGGCCATCCACATACAACACTTGGCCAGCTTATCCCATCGTATTCCTGCCTCCACTCGTATTGGCTATGATTTCAGCTGTCTACTGTGGTAAGTATACTTTTTTCGAGGTCGATAATGTATCACTGTAACCAACGAATTATATAGTGCTCAGCATCCTTCAGTTCCATAAACGGCGACAAGAATTCAAGGAGATTCTGTCTTCAAATTCCAACCTTAGCTCGAATCGCTACTTCCGTCTCATGGCCCTCGCAAGCACGGATGCCCTGGTGAACATCCCCACGAACATCGTGGTCATCACACTCGGCACCATCAGGTCAGGCGTGAACCCATACAACTGGGATGACGTCCACTTTGACTTTGGCCGGGTCGACTTGTACCCCGCCGTATACTGGCAGGCTGACCGGGAAACACATTCGATGATCGAGGCGACGCGTTGGAGCGTTGTGATCTGCGGTCTTTTGTTTTTCGCATTCTTTGGATTCGGAGACGAAGCGCAGAGACACTACAAGCTTGCGTACAGCAGCATCAGCAAGAAGCTAGGTATCACCACAGGCACAGACACGACCAAGATTGGCACAAGCCAGGGTACGACAAGTACTTTCACGGGCACGCAGACTGGATCGAGCTTCGGAAACAAACTCATTGGTGGAATCACCTCATTCAAATTCTCTGGATTGAGGAGCACGGGCGGCGGCGAAGAAAACAGAAAGCAGACGCCGATCTACATCTCACAAGAGATTGTCGAGAGGCGGGATTCACTGGATTCGTTCAGATCAGAGTTGACGGAGATCAAAACCGACTATGCTCCTTCCGAACGAGGTGTCTCGCCTTATCCTGCACCATATGGGTTGAATGAGCATTCATCTGCTAGCCTGGCACCACCTCGAGGGCGAAGGGCATCTGTTCCATCGTCCGTGACGCCAACAGGCTCATTCCTCGACTTGGACGATACAAAGGACAACTTTAACAGAGTGTAAAATCACTCAGGCTTCCCATATTACATATATTTCTGCTCTCCTCCGTTTAACTTGAAAGATGATGAAATTGACGCCTATAACGCCGGCGAACTGTAGCTATTATATCATACCCACGTTCTTTCCTCCGTTTTCTTTTCTTGACCTCTCTCATCGAAGTTTACATCTGTTTAATTTCACTTCACTGTAGCCTTAGTCTGTACTCACGAATGTCATACTCGGTTTCGATACCCAACGGATTGCGAATGAGTGGTGTGGCGATAGACTAGTTTGTAAGATACATTACAATAAAATGTTCGGAAGAGGTTGAATACTTGAAGAGTACATACAATCATTACAGTCAAAAGGACATCAGGTGGGGAGAAAAATACAGCGGCCTCAACTGTCGGTCTTTACGCCGCTTTTGTTGAGTGTTTCTCTCAACCGCTGACGGAGTGGACTCTCTGGAGGATTCGAGATGATTGGGACATTGTCGGATGCTGGTGCGGGTATTTGTCCAGAGTCTTCTCCCTTGGGTTGTGTTTTGGAACTCTCAGGAGTGGGTGATTTGGTCAAATTAGTCAGAGGAGGAGACCTGTCGCCATCATTGGCTGCAACACGCTCCACCGTTTCAAAGACAACAGCGATACGCGTCCATCGTCTGAAGCGAGTGTACTGAGACAGTAATACGGTTATTAGAGAAAGGGCTGATTACAGATGAAGAGTAACACACCTTGCCCATTCCACCTTTGTGACTCTGTGCTTCCCACTTGTTATCACCGTAGACCCAACCATCTACATCGGTGAGAGGGTCTTCTAGAACCATGTTTGAATCTTCTGGGACATGTTCCTCTACGCGAGCGGTTGCATTGGCGTTTGCTTTGTCTGACGATCCAAGACTACTTTCTCTAAGCCTACCAGCAGCCTTGATGAGACGACTGGTCGTTGGTGCATTTTCCTCTTTTTCGAGAACAGGCAAGGGTTTGTCGACACGATTAAGAGCACCACGATCTTTGTGGACCAAAACCTTCCATTCTGGTTCTTCCCAGCGCCATGTTGCTGTGCGCTTTATTTTGTCAGTACCATTTGGATCAGGGAGGTATACGACGGTGTCGGCAGGTAAAGAGAATGCGTTCGGAGGGTTCATGGGCGACTGAGACGCAGAGCACCACGAAGGACGTTCTCCGGGGAGAAGAGCGGCTGTCCAATCGAGACCCATCCACCAACGTTGATTCTCATATATGGTGAAAAGGAATCGGAGGGATTGGACGGGTGCAGAGTCATCGTCGACTGGAGTTGTTGTAAATTTTGCGGTATATACGGCTTTGGGAGGGAGAGGTATTCCGGTGATTTTGGACCATAAATTGTAGGCGCACCATCGTACCCAGGCGCTCTGCCAGACAGCCGCTCTGAGAACGATTGCCCACGGAGCACGCCATGTGAATAACACGGTGAGGACGATTGCAAGCACGACACGGAAGGATACAAAGAGAGTGATGATGAAATAAGGGACATAAGAGAAAGCTAAAACGCGTAGAATTTGGACGAAGGAGAGGGGTAGAGGAGGAGGAAGGGCGGGTAGGAGTGTTTGGATAGTTGCGATATCTGACACCACAGCTTCAACTGAATGTTCTGTTTGAAGAGTATGGTTAGCAGTAATGGTTGAACGCGGATATACAAGTAATGATATGATGATAACTGGCAATAATAAACTGTAGATATAACGATTAGTTGAAAGGTCAATTTAAGAAAATAACAAAAGACACATACGGTTTAGATATTAAACATATAAACCAAATTAAAATCAAAGTTATAAAACTATTCGTTGATTTATGCCATGAAGCTAATTTCAAGAAAGTTGAAAAAGTTGAAAATAGATTATTTAGTTTTATGAGTGGAATAGCAATTGAGGGTGAATCCGTGATCATGACTGTCAATGTTGAACCTATTCGACCATTCACCGCCATTCAACCACCCTTTCCTCAGATGGGACTCGATTCATTTTTTAAATATCGCTCAACAAAATTATCTTTATGAACACGAATGGGCCTTTCTACCAGCAATATCGACAGTTATAAAATTATTTAATTGGCCACAAAATTCCTGGTTGCTACACGTCTTCATTCTCTTGCTGGGTGTTGATTCATGCAGAACCATCTACAACCTCACTCTCCTCAAGTTCAAGTCAAAATCATACGCGACATTGGTGGCTTTGCTGTCTCTCATTCCAACAAGTCCAATAACTCTATGGTTCGCTCCATATAACGAACCTTTCTTCACCAATTTGTCCTACCATGGGATGCTGGCATGCGAACAACAGCAATACGTCTTAGCTGCTCTTTTCTTCACCGGAGCAGCAGCATTTCGCTCAAATGGCGTATTCCTCGCAGGATTTACTCTTTGGAGTCTCATCGTCGCCCCCTTCTTAGCCCGTCGACCCATACATCCCCTCAAGGCACTGTTCTTGTCCGCCTTGGTTTTCTTGCCGTTTATTGCTCACCATGTCTCCGCCTACCAGACCTTCTGTCTCTCAGAAGAACAAGTACCAGAATGGTGCACAAGGACGTTTCCATCTGTATACACCTATGCCCAGAGTAAATATTGGAATGTCGGGTTTCTTCGCTACTGGACACCCTCACAGCTTCCCAACATCCTTTTGGCTCTACCCACCCTTTCACTCATTATCGCCTATTCCTCATACATTTTACTCCAGCCATCCAAGTTATCCACCTACAAACATGGCTCCCATATATCCCTCGGATTCTTACACCTGTCCACAGCGGTCAATTCACAAACACCGCACGCGATTTACTCTCTTTTTACCTGCTTCATTCTCCTCTTCGCTTCACATACGCAGATCACGCTGCGCGTAGCAGCAAGTATGCCCGTTCTTTACTGGGCAGCTGCAGATCTACTCATTCGCCATCCAACCCTTGGAAAGCTGTGGATAACATGGAGTTTCCTTTGGGGTGCCATATCCGTTGTTCTGTGGCTCGCTTTCCTCCCACCCGCCTAGCCAGTCCGCGTCCGCTATCTTAATTTTATTATCCATTCGCTTGATGCATGCCATCGTTTACGGGACTCTCTGACTTTAGGACAACCGCTTTGTCTCACTCCTAACGCCGAACCCCAGCCTGCCATCCCCACTTTTCAGGTACAAGAGCAGAGTAACCCTATCAATCGAGTGAGGGGCACCTATAGGTACTATTTTTTCGGATGCGTTTCGCTTTCTCCTTATTTCTTCAGCGGTGCTATTGCGCAGTCGATTTCAGCTGATAATTCCATAGACATTCATCTACTTCTTTTCTGCCCCGTCGACCTATTTTTCCGGATGAAAGCTTGGATGAAAAGTCAGATGAACACCAATGTAACACCATCGATATACTATGTACCAAAAGGCTATCTAAATCGGAACGTTCCAAACTTGCTACTTGAGTGCAACTTTCTGCCTCTTTGTTTTTCAATCACATGAAAGTGCAAGAGGATGAGAATCTACCAAGTATTGTCGTCCCATTCAATTATTAATTCGTCCTTGTGGCTTTTGACTTCTTGACGGGGTCGAGGTAGGTAATGTGTCTGATGAACAAATCTATTGTATTTTGTCCGACATGTCATTCCATCATGTGTAGTCAATCTAGACTATAGGTGTATTATGGCCAGATTTTTTAGCCTTGAATCTCCGTCCATTCTTTTTGACGGTGCTGTACAACACGAATCTCAACTGCAACAGGTCATCCTAATTATAGCCACAGGTGTGGAATGAATGCGCGTAATTTGCAGGAAGGACAGAAGGCTTTAATATTTCTCAAGGAACATGACAATTGCACCCACTTTCTCCCGTCAGTATCTCCTCACCAGGGGGCCGTGAAGAATACCGGGTCACTTGCCCTTTGACTGTCTTGTACGGAACAAAAGATTGATTTATGATGAAATTTGCCCACCCTGCGTCTGTAGCGCATGGCCATGAGAAGCTTGCAACCTCCGGGTGAGATGCGGTATAGGGGGATCTTTCATCCCACCATTCAACTGTGTATGTATGTGCAAGATCTCTACATGCACACTACAGAATTTAAGAGGATCCAACATCTCTGCACCCACCGAGGTTTAACAGGGGTATCCCGGATTCAAGCATCGTTTAAATCAAGCGCTGCGAATCTCTTCATCCGTACAACCACTAAACGTCTGAATCGGCTCCCGTTCCTTTTTACCACCTACTTCCCCTGGTATAATGGACCGTGATATTCAATTATACCCCCATGTTTAAGTATGCTGTCAAAATGAGTCAGCTGGGCGGGGTTTCGTTTGTCTAGTTCTCCTTACAGCTCCTAGTTCCCAGTCAGTTCCCTTTCGAGCCCCGTCTGCCCAAGCCCTTGGGACTCTATAACTTACTTGTGCGTAGTTTAGGCTCATTCGTTCATAAAAATACGTCTTTGAAAATTTGCCTCGATGATCGAATTGGAAGCCTATAAACAGATTGTGGGGAATCCACAGCGATATTATGTCGCCTGCGACAGCTTCGGCGACTTCCTAATGTCGACGTCAGAGAAGGCAGCATGAAAAGGATTCTTGTGCTCTGTAATGCTATCGTCAAAAACAGTCGGCCGAAGGGTCATTGGTCCACATCCCACATTCCCTAACTTTTGACCAGCACTCGCAATTGAGATATCTCAACTCTCTATCCTTCTTCGGTTTGTGGTCAGTTGTCCGGAAGAAATTTTCTTTGACAGGGAGCCTGGTTCGAATAACTGTCCTTGTTTGCAAGTGGAGCGGGAAAGTGGTAACAAAATGGAAAATGTTGGATGGGAACGATAAACGAAAAAAAATGTATTCGTGGTATACTATTTTTGCTACAGTCATAATAAAGTATGGTATAGATGGCAACAGAAGTATCATGTCGATGTCGAAAGGAGTGGCACAGAAGTGCAAAAGAGAGTGCACCAAACAGACGTCGCTAATGTGCCCTTTTCGAAGTCATCTTCGCCGCCGTATTTGGGTCTCAATGTGGTATAATGTGTTATAAGGAAGAAATGTTCAAAAATAGACGGGCGAACGTCCGGAGTGTGTGGTACATAAATACATGCAAAGTGTCGGCCCATCAGGGGAAAAAAGGGGTCCTCTAGGACGAGGAGGGTGACTAAAACTCAAATAGTCAGCGTAGATAATCAATGAAAGTCAGAGCTCCGACTCACAGGATCATCTCCAGAGGCTGATGGGGGTGGAGTTGCAACACTGGTAGGCGCTGCAGCAGCAGGGGAGGATCCTACATCGGCGGATTTCGATGGGCTCGCAGGAGAAACAGCAGCCTTCCCTGGAGTTGGCGCGGAAGGTGCATCACTTGAAACAGCGTCACCTCCTGACTGAGAGTCGCTGGGAGTTGGGGTGCTCTGAGCAGGTGGGATGCTGCTGGCCGCATCGCTCGCTGATGCACTTGCGGAACTGGCAGATGCACTAGCAGAGCTAGCGAGAGAGCTAATCAGAGAGGGGGTGGGTACTCTCCTAGCTCCAGATAGATCCAAATCATATGTGGTGGGGACAGCAGCCTGATTGAGCTTCAAGAAAGGCACTTCGTAGCCACCTGAACCTCCTGGATTGCGAACACGGACTGTAACTCCTGATGCAATGTCCAAAATACCAAGAGGGATGATATCAAGTGACGCGATGGCGCCCTGTGGGAGTAGAACATTGCCAAAGATTCCAGAAGAAGCTGTGCCGTGCGCTGGAACGACGAAATTGTCGAATCCCTGAGAGAATTGTGCGAAAATTTCTCCGTTGACTCCACCATCTGCTTGAACGAAGTCGATTACTAGATCGGCGTCCAAGGGGTTTGCAATCTAGATGCACATTTTCCTGTTCAGAAATATCACAAAAAAATACAGTTTGGACCGCACCGTAAATTGTGAAGAGACAATATTGGTAACCAGTGAGTCAAGCGTAATGATGACATTAATGGCCGTGATGAAAGTTGGCTGATTAAGGCCTGTAGCATGCAAAGGGTAAGTATTTAATAAAGCGTAACCGAGGCATTCTGACAGACCTTGCAGCTGTGTCGAGAGGGTAAGCTGTGCCAGACCACCTGAGAGTGAAACGAAGGGAGAGCTGTTACTATCTCCTTGAATAGTGAGATCGAGTTGGTTTCCTGTTTGAATGAATTGTTGGAGGAACAATTGAGCGGTTGTATCATTGGCATCGGCGGGTTGATAGTGGAATTCGGTATCGATGGTATTGGCGCCCGGGACGAGGTCGAATTCCTACGAAAATGTTGGTGACGTCGTACATGTAGGGTTATGAAAAACATACCTTCAACGCTGCTCGTCCGATATTCGTCCCCTGGAAAATGACAGGCAGAGATATGTCGACCGTATTCAAGGAAACATTTGAAGGGTTCATGAGCGTGGTCTGCAGTGGCGAAACGATGAATTGGTTGTTATCATCTCCTCCACCACTTCCTGTGACAGATACGTTGCTGAGAGTTGCTCTCTGGCCGAACGAAGCAATACCTGCATAGAAGAAATTAGAAGTATTCAGAACACAGAAGGTAGGGACATACCCTTCAGTTCACTAGTAACGTCAATTGGGATGCTGGCAATGGGGACATCGCCGATAGTTGTCCTAGCAGTGACATCAGCGGAGCCTGTAAGTTCGATTTCGAGATCAGGAGTAAGCGTAACACCAGCGAAGAGTTGAACAAAGGCGGCATTATTGAGTGACTTGAGCGGGATGTTTGAGAATGAGATATCGAGGTCTACGAGGTTCCCAGTAGAAACGCCTCCTTGAGCAGGTGCACGAGGAATGTTGAGCTGAGGTATTTGTTAATATAGAGCTCGCAGAAAACGACAGCAATGAATATTACCTCGGCAATCTGGACGCCATGAGAGCCCAAGATAATATCCTGAGCTGCTTCAATGACCTGTAGAGAGAAACCGAAGGGATTTCGGTACTGCGCGACAGTATTGACGGAACTTGTGGGAGGAGCAAATGTTTGGTCAGCAGTAAGCAACGTCACTTCCAGGTCATTGAGTTGAATGGCCTCAATGACTTGAAGCTTCTGTCCAGGTAAGACAACATCCAAACTCAATGTCTTGAAAGCCGTGGACAACCACTGTACTGGAGTCGAACTTCCAGTTGGGACAACTGAATCCCCTACGGTCTGTAAAGTAACATTCTCGCCATTCAAGAACTTGGAGAACAAGGTACCGATAACTTGAAGGTCATCACCGCTTTGTGGTACAATGCGGCCGCTGAGGTGAGTCGTAGTGTCAGCATTGGCCGCCAAAACCAGCTTCGACGCGGATAGGGCTAACATTCTATATTAGCAAAAAAAAAAAAAATCCATCTAGAATATCAGAACTTACGTCCGACGAGAACACCTTGGAAGAAGGTCTGGAAATTGGCTGTTCCTAAATCGATACCGATCTCTGTTTTCAATGAGTCAGTAAATCGAAATTTACCTCACAGAAATTACTCACGGGCAGGCGAAGGGATAACAGCCCCAGTTTCGATATGAATGCCACCAGCGGGGTCATCTGAAGGAAGTTGGAAGTCTTGGATAGTGACACCGGGAAGGCCGTTGAAAGCCTTGAACGACACGACCTTGGAGAGAGAGACCTTATCAAAGATCGTCCCCAGAGCAGTGACACGCAAGACTGGGGTCGAAATAGTCCAATCAAAGCTCGGGTTGTGAAGCAAGAATGTGGCAAACGAAGTGAACCTATGTGACGATGTTAAGCGCAGAGAATTTATATCCAACACAGAGAACTCACTCGTCCTGGTCAGTAATGGTGAAATGAGCAGTGGTTTCATAATCAGGAACACCAGTGTTGGCGGCGGCACAGACTGGGAAAGTGGAGATAAGTCAAAGGACGAGGGTTTCACGAGGGAGAGGGAACATACTGGGAGGTAGGGTAATCGTTCCAATGTCCTTGCCATTGAAGTTGACGCTAACATTAGGGTTAGCTCTATGCAAGAAACTTTTGGGTTCATCTTACTTCAAGGGTTCAGTAAAGGCAATGAGAGCATCGAGAGGTCCAATGTTCGTCAGTGACCCTTTGAGGAAGAGATCGAATCCTTCATCGGTGATGTTTCTAGAGGTTGATTGAGAATCATGATCTCCCCAAAAGATTAATAGCAGTATGACGTACGAAATAGTGGCTGAACTGAAGGCCAATACGGATCCGTCCACCAAATGTTGTGCAACGGGTGCTGCCACTGCGCCAATGAGGAACAAGCTGGTTTGATCGGTCTAGAGAAACAAGATTAGTATCCGTGAATAAACGTGCCTACAAAGGAGGGTCATACGATTGCTGGGACACCCGTCTGTGTGAAGGCGAGATCGGTCGCGACTGTGAGGACTGGTCATCAAGCTAGTCAATTTCCAGGAGTCATGATCACGTACAGTCATCCAACTTAACAGAAGATTGGACAGCAAGGTCAACTTTGAGACCTGCGAGGGACTTCAAAATTGCGCCTGCAGCGTCAAACTGTTGACCACTGACACACGTTGGCGCCTGTGTGTCGACAGTAGTGGTGACTGGAGGCTTGAAGCCTGGGTTTTGAAGGATGAACTGGAACAAAGCGGCGAGCGGGCCTAAACTGACATTGTTCTGAGCCGATGTAGCAAGTAAGAGCTGTATAATCGCGGTGGGCTCCAGATTGAAATTGAGAGGTAACCCAGGAGATGTCACATCGCTGTGTCCTTCTGCGCGAATTGGGTGAGCGGAAGCATCGGTGCTAGGAATAGTTCCAAGAGTAACACCATGGAACGATGCAGTCGCCCCCAGTCTCAACAAGTTAATGCTAGCAGTGAAGGGGTTGGAGAGGATGAAAGAGGTCTGAGCAACCCCAGTGCTGACAATGTTTGGTGGGAAGACGAGGGACGCGCTCTTAATCAGGTTCGCTTTCAAACCAGGGATGGTGACAGGTGTAAGTCGAATTTGAGCCAAGGCATCTTGAAGGGATTCGATCGAAGTGGAGCCTGTCGAGCCTGTGATAGTGGTAGCAGCATCGACACCTTGCAAAAAGTTTTGGAGTAAAGCTGACCCAGCGGCTTGTGCTCCGCCTTTGGGGGCAAAGTGCACGTCGATGGGATACGAGGCATTTCCCGGAAGGATGACTAGGTTGGATATATCCGCGGAACCAATGACTTGATCTTGGAATTGAAGTCCAAACGATACGTCTCCAGTGCCAATCGTAAGGTTGCTGGGATTAAACAAAGCACTGTTGACCTTGATGAGCAGGAAATCGGGGAAACCATGATTAACGTCAAGATCGCTGACAGTCACTGGACGAGCATTCAAGCCCTGAAGACCAGCAATCTCGCTGTTGACGTCAAAGTTAATGTTGGTCAGTGCAAGAGTTCCGACAGCAGTCTTCGCATCGGCGTTAGCAGAACCACGTAGCCTGAGTGACTCAGACGAGCCCACAGTTGTGGCTGCAACGAAGCTCTCGAATGCCGAATGTGATTGACCAAAGACGGCGAATGGAACATCTGTGAAGGTGAGATGGATGACTCGAGCCTCTACATCAGTGCTACTCGGTCCTTTGGGAATGGCCAATTGTGCAATATCGTTACCACCGACATTGATAGTGATGGTTTGCTCCAGTGCTGAAATGTCAAGCGGGAAACCGAACGGCAATGTGAATGCGGCATCCGTAGATTTACTTCCTGCCATCGGGGAGAACGGGCTCTGCTCGGAGAAAATCAACGACAGCTCATTCAGCGTAATTGATTTGATGAGGTTCTGAGGTCCTTGATTGGGCAAGACTGTGGCAATACTCAATGCCTTGATACCTTCGTTCAGCCAAGTGACCTGAAAAACAAATAAATGTCAGCTGCGCACACAAATTAACAAGATGAGCGTACATCTCCCGATCCTGCGCTGGCTCCTTGGACGACGACATCGCTATCCTTTCCTTGCACAAAGTTGTTAAAGATTTGTGATACAGTGGCAAGACCAGCATCAGAGGTTTGTGGGATAAGGCGACCTGCCAGTGACAATTGAGATGTGGCACCAGGCGCGAGAGTCACAGGTCCGGTGCTGGAGACAGGTGCAATCATAACATCTCCGGCGAAACTGTTGAACCCGAGGGAACTCAGTTGAATTCCTACTTGCGAGGGCTGTTCATGACTGGTCAGAATAAATGGTGTCAGACGGGACCCGACAAGAACTTACATTCGTTGCCGTAGTTTCCAACGTCAGACGGATTCCTCCAGCGGGATCATTCGATGGAAGATCGAAGCTCTGGATTTTCACTCCTCCCTTCAAGCCGTTGAAACCCTTGAGAGTAACGGAGCGACTTGGGAATGCGATTCCGGGAACAGAGATGCCGAGAGCATTGACTGTAGATAAAATTAGAACAGGTTTCGCGTCAGAAGCATCGAAAACAACTTACCAGTCAAGTTATCCCCAGAAATCTCCCAATCGAAAGATTCATCAGTAAGCAGAGCCTAAATTTAATCAATACAGAGTCGATGACCAAATCAGGCAAGACTTACCTTTGTGAAGTCAGTAAGGTGACCGACATCGACCACTTCGAACGTAGATTCTGCGTCGATGGCTCCACCAACATCTCCAACAACCTGAAGGTCCTTCATCGAAACTTTCCCTAGCGGTTTACCTTGCCATGAGATGGTAAGACCTGACGGGAACGAAATAGTAGCGTCGACTATTAAAAGTATATGAGAAATCATCTATTTAAATTGATAAATTACTCACAAGGTCCTGCATTGGTGATGCTCCCCTTTAATTGGGTATCTGAAAACAGTTAGTCGATGGTCAATGCACTATCACAAAAACCCTACTGAAAGAATTCTGCGCCGGATCGATAATCAACACAGTATCAAGCCTATAAAAAAATGAACATCTCAAATTGATACTACAAGGCGGACCACGTACCCGAGCGTTGAGCCCCCTACAATCTTCTGGACAATGGGTTGGGCGAGAATAGGAAGAATAAGATTAAGACTATCATCTGTAGCGGTTGGCAAGCCATCCTGTGAGAAGGTAAGGGTGGTCTTGTAGTCACCTGCCGGTAGTGGGGGTTCAATCAGCTAAATCTTCTGACAGGAAAGGACAGAGTCATACCAATGGTAACATCCGTGGAAAGCTGAACATCCGATGCTAGTTTCTTGAAAGCAGTGCCCACGAATTTCGTCAAGTCAAAGCCACTGTTGGAAACGCGTAGGTATTAAGCACACTTCTCGCCAGCGGTCTCGAACGACTTACTTGAAAAGGTTGGCCTGGCGCTTTGAGGGCACAGGCGCGTTGGTCGTAGACAAATAATGGAATCCTCCGAGTTGAACAATGGCGTCCAAAGGTGCAGCATCCAACCCAGCCTCGACGGCAAGCGCGCGAGTGACTGTGAAGAGGGCATCGGGATCAAAGTTCATGTTCAAGTTCAGCTCAGGTGACTTCGTTGTGGAATTGGGAGCACTACGGAAGCTCGTCTCCTGGTCAATCGTTCCAAGAGAGATGCCGAAGGCCGAAACAGTGGAAGACACTTTCGTGATTTCAAGCGGTGCACTGAAAGGGTTGTCGAGCGAGACAGTTACATGACTGATATTGTTCTCCTTTCCGGTAGTTGGCAAAACTAAAGCAGGACTTAGATTGATTATCAGGTTGTAGATATCGTACTCACTCGTGAGGGCAGCCGAGTTGAGGAGATTCGTCTTCAGAGCAGGAAGGACGACATCAAGAGAGAGGGCCGAGAACGCCTGTGAAAGAGATGGGATATTGGTGCTCCCATTGAATCCCGAGATGGTGAGCTGAACGTCTGGAGAAAAATAGTTAGTGCGGTCTTCAGTTTTTCAACTAGAATTACGTTACCCTTTTTGCTGATAAAGTCGTTGAGCGTTTGGATACCTTGTGGACTGTTGTTGGCTTCAAACGCGGATGTCGCGGCAATTGTGTTGTTCCCAACAGCAAGTGTGAGGTTTGGCAACAATGTGGTTCCGAGAACGACGCCATCACGAGCCAGTTGCAATGCTAAAGTAAATTCGCATTTTCAGAATAGTTCGAAAGACTATCCGAACCAAAATTTCTTACTAAGATCTCCGGTAGATAACTTCAAACTTGAAGGGTTGTGGATCGTAACTACAGGGGATCAGGTAAGCGACATCGAAGTATGATTCTGGCAATGAACTGACCGTCGATTCCAAGGTTGATGGCTGTGGTTGATCCTCCCGTGACATCAACACTGTTGATCGTGGTCATGCCTTTGAGTCCTTGCAATCCATTGAGAGACGTCGAGACATTGACTTTGATGGCGTCAAGTGTAATTTGACCGATACTTGTATTCGCAATGGCCTGAGCTTGTCCTTCCAACCTGAATTGCGCGATATCCGCCAGAGTTAGCTGTTCGTCTTCATGCTATAATCAGCATATGTTTCTCAATAATTCAGGCAAAAGACTCACTAAATGCAGCAAAGGTTGCGTGCTGTGAATCGGGGGAGTTTAGCCTGGTGTCTGCAATGGTAATATTTATCGTTCCAGTCGTATCCGTAGGTCCGTTAACTGTGATGGAAGAAGTCGAAGCACCGAGGGGCTAAATTTATTTTTATGAGCTGTTTATCCCGACATCGACGTGTTGCGCCTACCGTCGAAAGACCGGCTACTGGATTTCCATCTTGGGTGGTAATTACGAAGTCATTTTGGATTTGCCCGATTTCGAGTCCAAAGCCGAATGGAAGCTCTGTGTGAAGGATCAGCGCCGCCACAGTCACGGTTCAAGTTGATGTCACTCACCAAGAGAAGCCTGAACCGAGTTACTTTCCGCTTGAGGAGCCCATGGCTGTTGTTCATCGAATTGCAATGCTAGTTCCCCGATCGTGATGGTCTTGATTGGTGCAATAGTCCCAGGCGCTTTGAACGGTACATTGAGGGATAAATCTTGCAACCCTTGGGACAACCACGAGATAGCAACGCCATCGGGTTGAAGAGTTGACTGGCCTTTGGCGATAACAGGCGAGGAGTCCCCGTTAAGGTAATTGGTGAAGAGTTCGGAAATGACAACGAGGTCGGATGCGCTTGTGTGTGGTTCCAAAGTGCCAGAGAGGGTGATATCATTGCTGCCAGGTTTCTAAACGACTTAGTGTATCGACTTTCTTTGTGCAGAAAAACGGAGATACTTACAATGACGGTATTCGTACCAGTTCCAATACCCAGGGACACATTCTTGTATGAAAGCTCGAACACAACGGTTCCAAGGTCAAGCGAAAATGGGCTAAAAATCGCGTTCCATTGTCAGACTCTGTTGATGTCGAGTATGCAGACACGAACCTGGGATTGTTTAACTCCGTCACGGCAACAAAGTTGATTCCACCTGCGGGGTTATCGCTTGGAAGCTGGAAATCCTTTAGAACAACATTCCCATCAAAGTTATTAAAACCTGGTCGGAGGTCAGTCTAGGGTCGTGAACAATATATCCAGATGACGCGCCATTTAAAGTGAGGCTTTTGTCAAATGTGATGCCCTTCGAGACGGGAAACTTGAGCGCTTGTACTCGAAGGTCCTCACTACGCAGATGCCAAGTGAAATTTGGTGATGTGATCAAGTACGACGAGAAGCGACCAAAGGCCGCCTCGTCCGTAATGTCGAACGTCACGGTCTGGTTGATGACGGCACGCTTGTGCTTAGCATTCAAGGTTTGAAGGACCATGCTACCTAGACGGGTTTGTGTTCCATCGGGTTCCACCCAATCGATATCAGTAGGCTTGGTGAACTCGATTTTGGCAGAAATAATTCCAGTGTTGAAAACCTGCGCCAACTTCAGCGCAACTCGGTGGGAAGGTGTCGATGCTACTTACATTTCCTTGCAATGCCAACTCGAATCTATTTCATAATATGAGCAACAGGGAGCGCACCAGGTTTGGGAAACATACGTGTTATTTTGGGGAAATGTAATATTGGCGATGTCCACAGAGAGATTGGTTCTTTTCACGACGAGAGCAACGATGGCTCGAACGACAGGGAACAGCAGGATAAAAAGCAACGCGATAGCAAGGGGGATGAGAATAATTTGGGATATGATGAACCATCGTTTCTTGTAGAATGGTTGCTTTGGCGGAGGGGGCACGTCCGATGGAGGCGCATCCTGGTCTGCCCAACCACTGACGGCCCCGGTCGGCTTTGCTTCACCATAAGCTCGAGGGCTGATACCCGCCGCAGTCGTCGAGGCCACCCCAGCTGGGTAAGCCGCGTGTTCTGTAGGAGTAAAGATGAATTCCCCTCGTAGCTCGAAGTATAGGTAAGCTGAAACATACCTCTCAAGGAAGCAGCGGAATCGAAGCTCCCATTGTTACCTGAATCGTAGACGCCACTACTGCGCCTTGCATGGTGTGTATACTCCATGTTCACGGTCAATGGGCCTGGTGGACAGTGTCCAACGCGAAGGAGGAGGAAAAATACACGGCGAGAAAGGATTTAAGTCCCCCGCGTCTGGTATAAGAATGCATAGCCGAGTGGTTAGGATTCTGGAATCCAGAGTGAGCAAGTGAACACAGGGGACAACAGGGTTGCGAGATTGGATCGTAGATGGAGAAGCATAGCACATGGCTCCTTCAAGAACTAACCATCTTCCCGTCGTTTAAAAATGTCACTGGATCTATTTCTATCCATTCCCAGAGGGAGGATTGATCACGAGATACCTTTAGGCGCAGGGGTTTTATGTGATTCGCCATTTGAGAAATCAACCGACATCAAGCTTACTGTTATGCGTGGGGCCCCGTGGGGTTCGATATGTGCAATTCATTAAGATTTGTTTAACAGTCGAATCGAATGAGAAAGGCGGCGCCCCAGGGCTCAGATCATCATACCAGTTTGTGTGACCCTAGGCGAATCTGAAATGTTTGAAAAAACTGTCTTCTACTTTTTTCTTTTCTTTTTTGTTTGTCGGGTGAATCAAGTTTGCCGCGACTTGAAGCCAAAGTAGTCACCTACAAAAATTGATTTATCAACAGTATTTTTGCATGGGCAAAAGGGAAAAGAAGGTGCAAAGAGAGAAAAAAGGAAGAAAGAAAACTGGTTGACAATTTTCATGGGAGCTGAGTGTGAACGGGGCCTTGAATTTTGAAACCAACGTACCCTTCTATTGTCGGAGTAACTTTTGGTAGTAGAAATCAATGATCAGAAGAGACCGAAAGCTAGGCTGCTGTGCAGACTGAGACATGACGAGATTTTCCACCGAGAGCGGTTGTTGTGTGGATCAGAAGACTTGATAAGTTTAACCAGTCAAAATTCACATGTTAAATTCAAGTGAGAGAGCGTTGAAGGAACGGAGCGGCGTGTTAGATGAGTACCTAACTATGAACGTCATGAACGTTAGTTTGTTACCCAGCGTGTAACCGTGTTTAGCTTTATTTATTCCCCTCTGACACGGGATCATGGCAAGAGTTCTCATTTGAGATTTTGTCAGTGTATTCCTGGGCTCCAGGGTATAAACATGTCAGCTTCGAGATTATTTTATCTATGCTCCTACTCCTTGACCCGACTGCTAGAAATCTGAAAGTATATATAACAATTTAACAAAATTCCCACAAAATTCAAACTCAGCCAACCTGCATAATCTTCAACCAATGATAACAAGGCAAGTGATAATAACTCCCTTCAGATATTTGAGAAAAACAACTTTTTTTTAATAATAAAGAACAGTCAACATGCTACAGAGGTACATCAGGATGTACATACATACAGAGGTGTGTACACTTAATAATAAACTTATAGTCAATGGAGGTTTTACATTCTAACATTTAAGAATTAGCCCCATCCTCACTCAATTCTCCTTCCTCACGCTCATCTGCATCGGCACCAGTCCTTCCTTTTGGAGTATCGATTTTGGGTTCGGGGTTGGGGGGGTCAGTCTGTGCTACATCTTCAACAGCTGGCCCCACAACACCATTTGCAGGAGTCCCTGTCACCGAAGCAGTGTCACTACCTGAAGAACTTTGTCGTTTATTGATCTTCACATTCGAACGTGTCGTTCGTCGTGCTATACTCTCTGCGAGATCCGAGTACGATTCCGGTATTGCCGCTTCAACAACACTCTCCAAAGCAGAATCATCGTCTCCTACAAGTCCATGCGTACCTCGCGGAGCTCGAGTACGCTTAGCTGGGTATGTCCCGTCTCCATCTTCAGCATCTTTCCGCTTCCTCTTCCCTCCATTATTACGCCTCTTGCGAGGGCTTGGTCTCTCTTTGGCTTCACGAGCAGCGACGGCAGCTATCGAACTGACGGTGGGCACTGGGGTATCGTTATCTTCATCGTTAGCTTTCGGTGGAGATGACTTGGATGCTGCATATGGTTTTTCGATTTCTTCAGGGAATTGGATTACCGGTAGGCCGTATAGTGCGGCATCCAATGGTGGGAGGGACATAGCCAGACGCCCTAAAGGATGGAAGAGAGGAAGAGAAGGAGTAAAGTTGTATTTGAATGAGGTATGTTCATGACGACCTTCACTAAAATCTGACGTGGAAGATGTGGTGCGCTTGAGTTTTGGCGATGATGTGGTGGTGGCAGTGGTTGAGGTAGATGCTGTACGGCTATAGGCCATAGACATTGTAAAGAATGTGTTATCCCCAGGTAATGGGGATTTGTATGTGAACTGCGGTTTTCGTCGAACTTTGGAAGTCATCTTTGCTACGACCCTAGATAAGTCTAGTAGATGTGGTTGACACTCTTAAGAGTAATGATTAACTAAACCGGGGTGTGAGCAGGAAGGGCGAGACAGTAAAGGACATGGACTTGCAATATTCGATAAGAAGATTTTGTCAAGTAGCTATGCTATAGAGGATTACAGTCGCGAGGTGGACGGAAGGGTATGGGAGTCTTGAAACAAGGCTTGCGTGACATTAGCAGTTGCTCAGAAGGTTTTGTCAATCTCTTAATGGCTGGAACAATTTCAAGCTAAAACTAAATCAATACCCTTTTCCCGTGTATAATCACGTGATATTAAACGATTTAGACTAAACTGTGAACGAAAACACAAAATCACATCCTTATCTACAACTACTTTGCTGTTAGTAATCGACTCAATGGAATCATAAACTTTTCACAAATAGCTGAGAAGTAAAACTCGTGCTCAGAGTTGTGTGGCTGCACTAGATTGTGTGCAATCTCATGAGCCAATGTGAAGTACCTGCAAATTTTTTTAATATGGAAAGCGGCGATTTAACATTTTCACATAAATAATCATACCATGATGTGTATGCTCCTTCGAGAATCCCATTCTTTACATCTGAGTCGTCTGAATTCAAAGTTCAATTGTAATACGTCTAACAGATGGAAACCGAGACTTACGCCATGCTTCGAAATATCGGAGGTTCAAGAAAATACTTCCATTGCGGTTGAATGCGATAATTCCGCCCTTCAAATCATAAAAGATGTGAAGGCTTGTAAGGGGAAGAGAGTAGATGTCGGCCATGATCGTCATAACGTGAATGAATCTGGCAATGGGGTCGTGTTTGGATCGTAAGAATGACGCAGATTGGTCTGGTGGTATTTCTGTCGAAATATGTCAGCAATGTCAGCAACTTCAAAGTTATAATAGTCGCTCCCTCTTACCCTCCGAAAGATATATTTTGATGGGCCCCATTTGACCTAGAATAAGGTAGGTGAGCTTTCATGGTGACATGGTGTATATTGTCTATCTCTACCGATCATGTGCAAGTCACCCTTACGCCCTGAGATATCACAATACCCTTCTTCTAATGTCTCCCGAATCTGTTGCATGTGTTCCCGGTTCCGTAAAACACCTCCTGACTCGGGTTTGCAAGAGTCGATGGCCATGTCGATGTTTCTCACTAAATGGTAATATTGTCATCAGCACCGACACATGCACGAAAATCGTTCACATACAGATATTGCTCTTGGGTGTCACTTCACCATCATTGGAACGGTGATGAGGTTGACTAGGATTAGGGAAGCCGCCTGGAACAGATCCTGGAAGATGGTTCGGCGGGCTGCCAGGTCGGCTATCATGAGGAAGAGGCGGTTTTCTTTCTGCTTCAAGGTGATCTGGATGATTAGAAGTCCCTGTCATTCCTATTTTCTTTCGTAGGTTCATGAAGGGATTCGTGAATGCTGAAGTGATGGGTTTTTCAGGTACAGGTGGTGATGATTTATGGGCATGCAAGTGGTCTAGATCTACAGGGGTGTTGAATGACCCTGGTAGTGCAGGTCCTGGCTCTCTCGACTTCTTCAGTTCAGCCTCTGCGGCTAGTCTTGTCTCCTTTTGCTGCCTTATGATTCTGTCGACTGTAACCATCTCGTTGAGTCTTCTTCTCCCGCGGTCTATCTCGGACTCACCATTGTACCCCCTTCGTTTCAATGACTTCAAGTCGGTGGAAAGAATTGTCATCAAAAGTAGTGTGTCGTTCGCTTTCGGAGAATCGAACATCAAGCGGTTGAGTGAGGTCGCGACCCTGTATAGAGTCACATCAGCCTCAACAAATTTGTCTTGGTCTGGGGGTGACTTACTCAAACATATCCAACTGCGTGTTAACTGCCACACAGAGTTTAACAGGACTTCGAGCATTTGCTCGGAAAGCAACTGCCGACGCGTCTTGCTTTTTGGATAGACTCAACCCGTTGTAAGTCAGCTGTTTCTCGATTTCTACCTTCCCATAGGCCTCGACAACGAAATTGTTGCCTGATGTCAACCAGCTGAAAGGAATCTTTGCGCGCGGATGGGTGTTCTCATGCAAAAACAAGGGAAGCCGTTCGAGGATCAAAGTGCGCGTGTCGGATGCGAGTTTAGAGTTGGGCTGGGGATTGGATGTCTGATAGCGTTCTTTGACCACTTGACTAAGTCTCTTGGAGCCAAGCTCAAGGTAAAGCGCTATGCTTATTGATGAGTATCGTTCATAAGGCCGAATTTAGATGGTGTGCACCTTCTATGAGATCTTCCTGTGGTGCCGTAGACAAAGAAGTTCCAAAGGCCTGGTAGGATTGTGTATCATCAACAATTACAATCTCCGATGGGCGCTTTAGTTCGATCGTCACATCCCATTCTTCCTCGTCCCACTCATCTGTAGCTTTGCCGGTTCGTTTCGTGTTCGGTTTCAACCGACGTTGTATGGCTAATAAGATGGGACTCCGCTTCATTCTTTCCAAAGTGGCGGACGGTATGGCGCGGACATTCACCGCGATGTTGCGAAGTTCAGAAAGAAAGCTTAGATGGGGACGTTAACATAAGCCTGAAGCATGAGATTACAACAAACAATAGTGCTCACTGTTCAGAACCACCCGTCAACTGGTAAAACCTTGTGGGGTCAGCCAGTAGGATCTTCGCAACTTCTTCGACATTTGGTCTGCTTCGTGTCCCACATGCTACTAAAAAGCTATTACCCGCAGTTCCAAAATCCACGAAGACGAATAGTTTCGAGTGGAATGATTCATCGGTTTCTCCACTTAGGTAACACTGAGAAGGCGGGAGCCATTGAGCAACTTTATCGGCCGGGGATTTCTGTGATTGGATGGGGATGAAGGGCGTTTTCGACAATATTTCTAACTCGGTATTTCTGAAATCTGTGAATGTTTAGACCGGGATAAATAATTGAAAAGGAATGTCATACCATGAACTCTGGTCGCTAAAAGCTGGAACCAAGCTGTCCCTTCACTCACCGAAGAAGGCGGCCTTGATTTCAACAGATCCACCAATTGGCCGGTGTGTGGCGCTTCTTTGACTTTGAGCTTGGTTGCATGAGCAGCGTAAGCTTGGTCCAGTGTCAAAAAGTCCAAAACAGCCCAGTCTGAGTTGCTGAAAACCTATGAAAGTATTAGTTAGGAACATTTACAGTTGTTCTCATATCTAACCTCCTGGATTGTCGCAAGACAAGGCGTTCCCTTACGTCTGGTTGGAAGGAATTTGACGTCCTTGAAGTCATACGGATCATATTCTGGGTACCGGCTGGGTATATTATCAATGAGGTACTTCAAAGCGTTGGTGCGGATCTACTAGAATTAGGGCGAACCAGATGGCATCAAAGTACGACAGGGCTTACATTTACGTCAACGCTTGAGCAAAGCACTATGAGATCGTTCAAAGGGGGGTACCTCCGCAGACCAATCTCATACAAAAACTTGGCTGGAAACAAGAGTTAGTCTTCGGCAATATGTTGAAGTGAACAAATTACCTTCATCAGATGAACCCTTCCATTTCGTCTGTTTGCCCCAGTCTATGATTGGCAACTTCATTGAACGGAACACGTCCAATGGTTCATACAGATTCCCTGCAATAGATCGCGGCAATTTTTGACCCAAATCACCTCCTTCCTCTTGAGGGAAAGCCGGCGTGTGTTTGAGTCGCTCGATTTCTTGTGGTGACAGAGAATCTCGGACGGAGACTAGGTACTTGACAAGTTCAGCAATCGTCCATTCGTTGGTCTTGATCATCCTGAATCCGTGTTTGGAAGTGTATTGAGCAGCCAATAGAACTTGTAAGCCCACCTCGTAAAGATCAATTGCAGCTCCACGTGCTTCCGAACACCTAATCCTTGTAACAACTTTTCTAGCCCCCCTTTTATAAGCAATCCTGAGGGGAAAGTGACAATTGGCAGGTCTTTGAAAATGTTGACATTGGGAAAGTAGGACTCCGTCGGTAGCTTCATCCCACTGGATGTTGGGACACAAGGATACTTATTAAATAAGTCATACACAGCGCTCTTCGAATCAGGGGGCAGTGAGGGCCAGTATCGTGCGGTCGTCGCAAGTACTTGCTCTGCCCATGCTGGTGACAGACCGAGATCGAAAGCTGGATCCTGGTGATGCGTACATACAAACTTTAGCCATTCAACAATCGTGAATTCTTGCCATGGGAATGTCGCTGTGAGTTGATCGGGCTTGAAGGCCCTGCTAACATCGAGCGGAAGGAGGGTATCAGGTAGCGGACTATTCATCGGAATGCTCAAAGTCCTTGGATTAATGATGTATCGGATGGTGTTCAGGGGGATGATTTTCGACTCTTGGTTGGGTCCATCCAGAGAAAGAATAGCGGCGTCGATGAGCTGTGCTCGGACTGGATGTAACTGATGGGCGTTATCCCGTTGATAAATTGACGACCACCATTCTAAACATGCGACGCATTCCTGTAGATTAAGCGGCCGCACCCTTAGTTCGTCCAGTACATCCTGGAAATTGATCGGTTTGATGAAGCCTTTCGATTGAAGAATGGAGATTATGGGACGTGCTCCTTCCAAAACTTCTAGGGGAACGATGGGCAAGTTTTTGAGGAACTTGGAAAATGTTGGTTCAGGAATTCGGATCTCCTTCGAGTTGCGAATTCCCTTGTCCGAAATCATTCGAAAGCTACCATCTTTCGAGCAGGCGAAGAAAGCTTGCTCAAGTAGGCTAGAAACTTCACTAGAAGGAGTCGACGTGTAGAAGCTGAAGAACTTCAACGCATGGAGGACACGCCCGGTAAGATGTCGCTGTATCTCTGCATCTGGAGGAGAGAGCTTAGTACTCGATCCTTCCCACTGCGCCTTGATGGTGTCGAGTTCCATTTCGTAGGCAGAACGTGCAAGAAAACCTCCGATGTGAAGTAGTTCTTTGTTCCATACTAGAGGGAAGTTAGAGATACACATACAATGAAGACTACTTGACAAGAGCCCACCTGCGACGTTGCGATCCCTGTAAAGGACAATGATAAGCACACGAGGACGTCACTATTACAAAATCCCAGCACGCACATGAAGTCAATCGATTCACGTTCAACAGTAGGAATGAACCGTCCTGCCATATGCCCTCCCAGACCTGTCGTCTGAGCGGTGCTGTGTCCCTGTATAGATGGTTAGCTAGTTAAGTAATGAAAATTAGCTTGCTCAAGCCCATACAATAAAAATACGTGCTGAGCCCGCTCTTAATAATAAAATGATAGTCAGGCAAGTATATAAAGATTTAGTTTTTTTGGGGGGCTTACCCATCCAGGTCTGCGCGCAGACCTTGAAAAATACTGCCCGTAGCCTCTGGCTGCTTGGCATCTTCCTGTATGCTTGCATCATACTCATCCTTTGCTGTCTACGCAGGCAAATCAGACAACTAATCGCTGTCAAAAATAAAACCACCGGATCTTACATATATTAATTCGTAAGACATCTTTGTAGGTGGGTTTTTCTTCGTGGAACGGTGTATTTCACTGGATAACTTCTGGCTCAAGCGAACAGCAACGGCAGCTGAGAATATCGATAAAGAAACACTGGTTTCATTGATCGCGAGGTGGTTGACACTTTCTACGACGGGTGGCGGAAGTGGTGTAGGGGTCGCGGTGCGTGGTGTATTGTTTCCTGCAAATGAGCTGAACAAAGATGAGAAAAACCCCCCTGAAGCTTGGGGTGGGGGTTTAGCAATCTTAGGAGCAGCAGGTTTCTTCTGTGATCCAGATGTGTAGATCCATTTCATCACCTCCGCTTGAATATGGAGGGCTGTACGAGTGAGATATTGAGTGCTTGAGCCTAGAGAATGTGGGTGCGCTTACGAGTCGAGAACACTTTCTCTACTGTCATAATACCTGAAGGCGAACGATTGTTGAGGCCTTTCGGTACACCGAGATCGCGAGGTATCCCAGTTGACTTCGTTAGTCGAACGAGTCGCTTGTCGTCGAAATAGACGGAAACTTCTCCAAGATGGCGCATGAATGTAATTGACGATGCCAAAAATCTTGTTAAGTCAAAGGCCAGTGGTATAGGGCTGGGCTCCCTTAGTTCCATGGCGAAAGTAGTCCAGACATTGTCAGATGAATCTTCATCTGCAGCAGGAAGCTTGCCCCTGCGAGCGAACAGCTAGGTAAACGACGATTTAGCCTCGAGATGTGTAGACAGGCATGAAGTGACCCACCTGGTCCTTCTTATCCTTCCAATAAAAACCCATCCACTGGTCTGCAAGGGAGCTTCAGTGGTACGCTACCCAGTATACACGTCAACGTACCACCAGACCTTACAAAAGGCTCTTCTGTCACCGAGAATAAGCTGTAAAACCCTAGTTCGATTTAGCACTCGAGCTGGATACCATTAGGGTTAATATTCACCAACGCCAAAGGCGCCGATCTTCTCTTCATCCGGATTTCCTTCAGCTAAGAAGGTGGAGAGCAGTAAGTGGGATGCGGTTGTTGACAGATGATCGGGACGAACCAATCTTTTTCAATCTACTCCAATCCTCATCCCTGAATACAATACCGTTGTTTCTAAAAATCCAATTGTGCACCTATAACATTATTGTCGTCCAAGTAGTCAGCTGGAATGAAAACAAAATGAGGCCACGAAGAAACTGCTGCGCACCAGAGCTGTCTTCAGATCCGGAAGTGCTTTGGGAGCAGGGATACTTTCCAAATCATGTTTATTTCCTTCCTTTCCTTTTCTCTCAGCATAAGCTTCCGTCTCGAACCTGATCTCTACCGACTTGGATTGCGCGTCATCAGAGTTCTGGAGCAATTCGCGGAATATGGTAAATTCGCCTGAATATCGGGCGAGAACTTTGTCAATGAGAGCGCGTTGGTTGACTTCTACAGTTTCGTCATGTCCGGTTTCCCACTAAAAACGAGAGCGAGCTGAGGTGAATACTACGGATATGAACATGAGGCCAACAGGTGCTTACAAGTGCACCTTTAGGGATATTCATAGGTCTTCTCGGTTGAATAAATGAGTGACGGGGCAAAGAACGAGAAAAGGAGAGCTATAGAGCGAATGGATCGATATGTACTTTGTAATAGACGCAGATCTTGAGCAGTATAGGGCGTAGAGGTTGTCCTAGGATGTATTAGATGATAGTAGTCGTCAGTCAAGTTGTAATTGACTGCATTTGGCGATCGCTATATTTAGCACCGCTTCAGTGTGGCTAAACAGCCATCACACTATTTTGCATTTCCCAAATGCTAGCTTTCAATAATTTCAAACATTTCAAACGAAGATTGTGTGCAAGAATTACGTGCTTCTATGTGCACTCGTACAACAGGGAGTCAAATTAGCAGATGGTGTTTCAGATTTTATCTCGGGGTCATGATAATCCACTTTAAGGAAGGAAATCCACAAAAAGGAATGAAGAAAATAGTAAGATAATGTAGGACGAAAACGGGATGCCAAAGAAGATGGAAACATGGCGAATCTGAGTATGTAATGTACGAATGAGGAGGAAAGCATGTCAGCCAAAAGTTGAAAATGAAGAGGCAGTTGTGTGATGGGTAGTATCCAGTACGCTTTCCGTATTAGAAAATTGTTTGTATCTAAAAGCCTTCATTGTCCATCGTAAGTGTTGGAATCAGATTATGTATAATGCAGCGAGTTTGACGTGAATGACATGGGTGATAGGGGGAGGGTATAGAGAGTTGAAGCATCACAATAAAACCACTATGAGAAAAAAAAAAAAAAGAGGAACGTCAGAACGACACGGAATTAAAACCTGGTAGCAGGATCCAAAGGTCCTAGAGGTCCATAACGTTCTGCAGCGGCTGTCCGTGAGCGAGGCGGTGACCTTCTTGCGCTAGGGTCCCCGCTGGTCAGGGGTACAGATGGTGACGTCGGTGATAGAGGATCCTGTGGCGGTGGTGTGCGGCTGGAGGCAGGCGATGTCGACCGCGCCAAGGGTGAATAGCCATTGCCACCGATCCCAGAGTTGGGGAGCTGGGTCGTCGAATCTGTCAGTTGATACCGAGGCACATATGTTGATGCGGGAGGTGTGGGGCTGGGCCGGTCATCAAATCCCATTTCCAGCATGGCTTCCAGCTCAGCGCCGTCAACAGTTTTAGCATCTGGTGTAACTGTGGGGACAATGAGGCCAACAGGGGGAGGTGGGAAGGCAGTATTGTGCTCATTGTACCCTCCGATTTGTGTGCCCCAATGGTCATCATCCGAAGAGTTGAGAGAGAAAGTGTCTGAGCCGTCGTACTGACTTCTTGTGTCAGGAGCAACCAAAAAGTCCCGGTCTGCCGAAATGTATCCCGATGGATGTGCACGTTCGAAATCCTTTCTGCGACGTTCTTCTCGCTTCAACTTCCTCAACCTCGAGCGCTCCCAGTCCTCCCATCTCCTCATAGGAACCTCTGGACCTGCGCGTGCACCACCACCTCCATCATGACCTGTATCTTTGCCCTCTCCTTCTACTTTTCTGCAAAAAACAATCGGTACTGGGCAAAACTAACAAAGAACGGATCTCATACCTCGTTTCTCCCCATGAAAAGTCATCAAAATGCCAGAAAGCATACAGAGGTAAAACGAAATTCCAAATGGGAAGGGCCAATAGATAAATCAACATCCAAAAGACATAAACAACTTTTCTAGTTGTGATAAGAATAAGAACAGCGGGCAAACCGAGAACAGCGATGAGGAGCATTAGGGGAATAGCTTCCGCAAAAGACTTAGGAGGGTTTATCGCAATACCAACGATCAACGCGTACGTCAAAGAAATGGCAACGGGCAAAACGACTGTGCCGAGGAGATCCATAAAGACGACGAATTGCATGCTGAAGCAGAAGGTACCGCACAGGTTACGGACCAAAACGAGTTCCATGAGATTGTGGATGGTAGAATTAATCCACCGACGACGTTGAGATAGCAGGATGGAAAACGTGTCCGGCACTATGGTTCTACATCTTGCCTGGGGCAAGAACATCATTTTTCGGTTGGGGAACGTGCGGAGGAGAATTGTTGTCAGGAAACGATCTTCTCCCAGCAAAAGGAGATTTTTCTGGTGCAAGGTGGTCACTTCGCTCTGGCTGTATTCCTTGACAATTTCGGGCTTGATGATAAGCGGGACCCAGTCATCGCCAGTGGATTTACGTGCTTTGAGGCGGAACATGGAAAAGCAACCTGGCAAACAGGAGACACCACCAAAGACAGACTCGAACGCTTTCGCAAGGTGATGGGAGATGAAATATTCGAAAACTTGAATCGCCGTAACCCATGACTGACGCTTGTTGGCAATCCTGGTTTCTCCACAGACGCCCATAATCATTTGGTCATGGTGCATGCAGTTGACGAGATGCTTAAGCGACTCTGGGAATACCTTTGTATCGGCATCGACCTGAAGAGAGTATTTTAAAAGAAAAATCCCGTGGCATGCAAAGAGAAAACATACCATGAGACAGACTTCGAAAAAGTCAGGAGTAACACCCATGAGTATATGAATCTTCCGGAAGAGGTCGAAATCCAGGGGAGACATGCGATCGTTGTAAGTGACTCGGGAAAAGAAGTTCATCAGGATCAACTGGCTATCACGCTTTCCACGATTGCCAGGCTTCTTGTCAGACACGGCTTCCGCATCAGTACCACATTTGACAACGATGACGGTGGGAGTACGACGACCAGCAACGGCTGCAACGTTTTGGTAAATGTATTGAACAAGGTGAATGGGAGGGGAAATTTACGTACTGTAATGGCCAGCATAAACCATAGCTCGATTTTGAGCCTTTGCACCAGAACCCACTGCCTCATAACTCATTGGAATTGGATTTCCAAAACGGGGGTCGGCTTCCAGGAGACTGACGCAAATATCTGGAGTGCTCCGCTTTTCTCCTGCTCCAGTAATCATTCCATCGGCGACGATGAATAGGAGTTTTCGAGCGTCCGAATAAGTTGTTCTAGAGATGGAGTCCAAAGTGGTCCGCAAAGACTCCTCGCCTTCAGAATAACAAGTCACCAAACAAACCGCAAATAACTCTGCGCCAATTTGGGCAAGGCTCATGATAGGACCAGAATTAGACTCCCCATTGATTAGTGTTGCGCTGGAAGAGGAGGCGAGGGAACGACCAGATTTTGGCTTGTTGAGCTTCTTCTGACCGATGGCCCAGGGGGCAGTTCCATTCTTGTTGTCGACGGAAACGTTGGCACCTTCTGGCATGACAGCAGGACTAATAGCGGAACGGTTGAATTCTTGACTGCTAGGGGGACCGGCGAGGTGTTCTGACAGGAACCAGTTGAAAATGCATGCCATGACGAAACGAACGAAAACCAAGCCAAGAATGACAATTAAGCCGGCGTAGAGAAAAAGACTGGTGACGAAGCATCCTGGAGTGACTTTGTCGATGTTTCCGGCATAATAACGATCTTTTAAGCAAGGAATTGCTGACTTGATATCTTCACGGTTCACAAAAAGACGGGTCGCGTCCTTGCCGCTCTGGTTGGCGCCATCTGCCAGTACGGTACGAATAGCGGTATCGACGCTATCTCCTGAGATAGGGCGAGTATGAGCTTTGAGGTAGGGAGTGAGGTTTAAAACGGCGCCGTCAATGACGATATAGTTGGGAAAGTCGGTGATTTGCTCCCATGCATAACCTGCCAAAAAGTCTGTTTTAACGAGACCAATTTGGTTGAACTGGGTAGAGTTTATGGTGGGAAGGGGGCAAGGATTGGCGGTAGAACAGGGGGGCTCTTGGGCGATACGGAAATTGAGGCCGTTACAGGAGGGGAATGATGAGGCGGTGCGCTCAAATAAATTAGTGATGTCCTGTCCTGGTTTGGAAGCGAGGGATTGAAAGTCGACTCCACCAGTAGGTTGTGCTCTTGAAGTTTGGTAAACTTCACCTCTAATGGACAAAGTGCCCGGTACTGAACCAACACGCATGAAGCGATTATCCGAATTTCCTTGTACCGGACAGAGGACCTTTTGAAAGCCGACTGTAGCGAAACCGACAGCAGCGCACAAAATAGCTATGATGAAACACAAAGCAATTTTTTCTCTCCAAGCTTGTCTAACAGCCGCCTCCTTCATTCCACCTAAAGAACTGAGAAGAACGTCTGGAGCCCAAACTGTGATGATACGGGAAAATATACGCCAAGCCTGGGAACCATTGTACTCCTCTTCAGTAGGTTTTGAACCTGGAGCGTTTGGTAATAGATGAGGAGGGTTGATTAAAGGTACTGGAGCTACGCTACGCTCTGGCTTTGTGAGGGTCTTTGCACGACGAATTGTTGCACCAGTTGGAGGTGGTTGTCTTGTGGCATTTGTTGGAATTGGGACATCAGTAAAATCGTAGTTTGACTGAAAACGAAGGGCCATGGAAGGGAATGAGGTAAAAGAGGGTAATAGTAAGCCAGGATGACCAGCCTTGCTGTTGGTATTTAAAGGAACAAGGGGAGGAGGAGGGGGTTGGTGAGTTGGTGGGGGAATGTTGTTAGAGAGAGAGACTCGACCGGTGGGAATTAATTTCTTGTGTAAAGAGTGGGAAAACAAATTCAAATCATGTGATCTATTCGGTTAAAGTAAACGACATTTTATAATTATTGACTAGTACTAACTTAGATTCTATGCAATACCATTATGAACTAGTATGTTTTGATTTTATTTCCTTCTTTATTTCTCATATTTTTATCGTACATATAGCTCTCGTCTCTTGCTTCACAACACCATAAAAGCGATTATAATCGTTCAAAATATGGTCAAAATGGTAATAATTTAATTTTACATTTTATTCAACTTATTAATTCACCATCATAACATTAGGTTCACCAGCAAGATATATACCCCTTTCTATACATATGCCAGAACAATTTCATCAGCTACGTTCAAAGCAATTAAACTCTGCTTGTGCTCGTCAATGGTGGTTATCATTAAATCAACCAACGCAATTATCCATCCAGGATGAAATAACAGCAGCTATGGCAGAACCTTTACCACCTCCCTCTTTCAATCCTCATCCTATCAAGACTTCTTTAACTCATCCTATAAAGTATGTATAATCATTCATGTCAACTCATGTTACTCTGGTTTTCAATACAATTATATCCCAGCGTTTCATTTATTATACCACAGGAACTTGTTTCACTAATTTCGTCTCATGCACTGCTTGCAACACATCAACATTCACCAACTTTACTGGATTTACAACCTCCATTCACACTCCATAGACTTTTGGACATCCGTGACATTCGTATTCAACAACATGCTCAAAAACTCGGCTTGTGCGCTGGCCCTATGTTGCCCCAATACAGTCCATCACATTTCTTCACTCGCGCAAATATATCAAATGCAATGCAGTCCGCAATCAACTCTGCCATCGATCCATTCATCGATGTTCTCAGAACCCCACTGCCCGCTCCTTGTGAACGAGTCCTTACCACTCCACTTGACACGAATGTAGCTCTCTCCCTGTCAATGGCAACTTCTCTCTCTCCTCAGCCCTGTCAACTCGTCGATTCACCATCCAGTCTGAATCCTGAGTTTAGTTCCACGCAGTCTCAGAACATTATATCATATGTTCCCTCACAAGCTTCTCCTCTAGTTCTGGGCAACCTCTTTTTATCGTCTTGTCCAGGCAAGAAAGGTGCATTTCATTGACAACCTTAGCAATGTTCAACCAATCTAACAACTACATTTCAGTGAGGCTGACAGGCCCTGTCAAGGGTCGCCCAGGCGTGTGCCGCGATTTAGAGCTCGATCTGCAAAGAATGAGAGAGTTGGGCATTCGCTGCATCATTTGGTATGATATTTTCTGCTCTCAATTGCTCTGCTTGACCTCAGACTTTGCACAAAAGCTGTCTAGACGATGAAGAGCTCCAATTTCTCGGTGCTCCCTGGCCAGACTACGAACGATATGCTGCAAATCTTGGTATTGATGTTCTTCGGTGAATATTCAACTCCTTTCCTTTTTCGCAACAATGTGTTGACACCGATGATCCTCCCAGGTTGCCCATACCTGAAGGCCTTCCACCACTATCAGCATCCCAAGTCGATGCTCATATTGTGGATATCCTGAACCGCTACACTCTACAGGGTATCTCCATCCTCGTTCACTGTCGAGGAGGTGTTGGGCGTGCTGGCGTTGTTGCAAGCTGCTGGATGATTCGTCTAGGGCTATGCGGGTGGCTTGAGAAGCCGGCACACACTCCCGAAGAGACTATCGCCACTACACCCCAAAAAGAGACGATTGTTTTTGTTCAAAAAGTGATCAACCTTGTTCGCAGGCGGCGTAGTATGAAAGCCATCGAGACGTACGAACAAGTTATTTTCCTAGTCGACTATGTCGAATATCTTCGTCTCAATGAACTTCGTGGTTATGCCTAGACTGACATGTATTTTACCATCTCTCTACTCATTTTCTGGAACGCTGTCGCTTTCGTCATCTGTATAACTGTAACCTATTAGCTATCTATTTATCGCATTGCTATGTACATCATAACTCTACCCTGTATACACATCAATCGCTATTTTCTTCGCCTCCATAAACTACCAGAGACACACGTTCTGAATGTCCTCTATGTATACGACACTCCAGAGAATCAACGTTTGACCGAAATGCGTGTGCCAATGACACCATGATGCATGGTTACACAATGATCGTGGTTCACTGAATTGACATCTGCCATCATTTTGATTTGTATTCAGCGCGCGATCATCTTCCCCCCCCCCCCCCCCCCGCCAGCTCAGCGCCGACTCTCTTGATCGTTGGCGATTTGGTGGCATGTCTTTTGTTAAATCTTATCTAAAGTCCGCGCGCGACGCAATTGGCAAAAAAGACTATGTGAACGCAAAGAAATCGTCATTGCAGGTGTTGGATTATGAGCCAGAGAATTACAACGCGTAATTGCATCCGATTTGCTTTATGCAAAGGCCATACTGAATCATCAATATCCGCGGCCAGACATGTTTTTCTAGGACTAGCCCTCCTTGAGCTCGGAGAGTACGCACAGAGCGAGGAGGTGAGTCCGGATAGTACACCTGCTGGACCTTGTATTGACACCTTCATTAGACGTACCAGAAGGCTACAAAGCTTAATCCGACCCACCCATTGGCCTGGCAGGTCAGCCTTCTCTGGCGCGCCTGAATTTTTTAACCAACATTGTTATCTAGGGTCTGTCCAGTTTCTATGAGAAGCGGGGCAACTGGAAGAAGTATACTGCAACACTTCTTCAGCTCATGATGATCTTCAACATGTCGTTCGTCCACTATGATTCCTTATCGCATCTATGCAGGAGTTAACAAAAATACAAGATAGTGAGGATGCCGTTAAATGCGCGGAAACGTTGCAAAAGATCGTAGCGGTGCACCGCAAGCACGGAGAGGATTCCGAGGTTGGGTGTTTTTCGTTTACTGTTGGAGACACCACTTGACGATGCGGATTGTCCAACCAGATCATTGAAGGCCTCTCATACTATCTCCCAGAATCACCCGTTTATGCACTCCTTTTCACGCTTCCAAAACCAGACCCTACCAGTCCGACATCCACAAGCACTTTCGAAGCGCAAACCGCAATTCACAACGGGTTGCCCGTACTCAAAGAGATTGTGCAGCTCACAGAGAAAACAGAAGCAGGAAGGTTTAATAAGGAGTTTGCCAGTCGAAGAACTCGTCTCGGTGCACCACCTCCGGATGTTTTGCAAAAGGATATTCAACGAGAAATTTCTCGCGACTCCAAGGTTTGCATTTTCACTCTGCTTTGAAACTATCAATTGCTGACAACGTGATAAGCTTCCTGCGCTATACGATGCGATACTCAATCACCCTCACACCTCTGATGAACTGCGAGAAGAAACAGAAACAAAATTGCTGAGACACCGACAAAATTACTTGGCCTCCATTTCCTCGAGTCCAGAGAATCAGCACCTCAAGGCAAAGGTTTTGGGAGAGGTTGAAGAGATGATTAGTGGTATCATTTTGTTAAAAAAACCCGACGAGGCTGGCTGGAAGTTCCATTTGGAAGGCCTGAATATCGAAGACTTTGGTAAGTTTTTTTCTACTTACGCTTACTGGGGCTTGTGTTAATGCTAAAATTTCTAGCTGGCTATCAACGTGATACAATTCGACAGTATATTAGACTGTTCCCGAATTCGAACTTAGCGAACCTATTCAGAGGTTACTTTGCCTATTATCAGGAAGAGCTTTGGACAGATGAAGAAGGACACAAAGCGTATTCTCTTCAGGACGAAGAGGACCCACTAGACTTTGCGTTGGTGCGCTCTTTTCTTCTGTGCAATCATCAGTGACCGATTCATCTCACCCCAGGCTGCCGGGATATCGCTTCCAGATACGATTATTGGCAATCGACTTAGCGCCGACCTTTATCTTCGCGAAGAGGACTATGAGAACGCCATCAAGACGGCGAAACTTGGTCTTCAGGTCTTGCAAATGAGAGAATCGGAAACCGGCCGAGCATTGCCTGGGTTTGTCCTTGGGACTGTTACACGGCGAAAACGTCATTGACATCACCGTTTAGAACGCGAATAGCTTTGCAAGTTATACAAGCCACGGCATTAGTGCATTTCTACCCCCCGAAACATCACAAGGCAGCAACCTCAATCCTCTCAGAAGTACTCAGCAAGTCGCCAGATAATACTATGGCGCTGATGAGCCAAGGATATATATTGGAAGCTGCCAGCTCATGGTCCGAAGCGGTTGGCGTTTTCGGCAAAGTGGTTTCACTGCTACCAGATGATGTCCACGAGGGAATAAGAGCACGCGAAGACGCTGCATGGAGCAGATACCAGTCGGGAGACGCTGAACGCGGCATTGCGGAATTGGAACAAACACTCTCCATTCTCGAGAACCTTGACGACGAGACGAGACGGTCTGATTGCGCTCGTTGCTTATGGAGGATTGGCAAAGGAAAACTTGAATCAGGAGGTATGTACTATCCATTCGAATAGCAATCTGTGACTTACATTGCTTTTATAGAACGAGAGACAGCGTACAAACGCTTCATCGGCGCACTCAAACAGGATTCTAATTTTGCTCCCGCTTTTACGTCACTCGGTGTTTATTACCTTGATTACGCCGACCCGCCTGATCCCCAGAGATCGTCCAAGTGTTTTCAGAAAGCATTTGAGTTGGACGCTCGTGAGGTTGTAGCCGCCCAGAAGCTTGCTGAGGGGTTCGCAAATGACAGAGAATGGGACCTAGTTGAAGTTGTTGCTCAGCGAACGATAGACGGTGAAGGTGGCTTAAATGCTGGCATGGACAAGACCGAGGGTGATACCACGAGATACTTGCCATCAAATTCTTGGGCTTGGAAAGCGTTAGGGGTCGTTAAACTGGTAAGGAAATCCAATTGCCATTTTTGATACCATTCTCCTAATTGTTTGGCGGTTATCAGCATTACAGAGATTACGCCACCGCGATTCAGGCTTTCCAGATATCTCTGCGCGTTCATCCGGATGACCAAGTCCTTTGGGTTCGCCTGGGCGAGGCCTACGCCAGAGCCGGTCGACATGCTGCTGCGTTAAAGGCGCTAAAGCATGCACATGAAATGGCACCTGATGACTGGCTTTGTTCGTATTATATTGCGGACGTTGACCATCTCATGGGGAATTACGCAGCGTCTATTGAATTACTGGATAACATTCGCAAAACACGCCCTGACGAGCCTGCAGTCCTTTTCGCACTTGCTCAATCTCAATTCGACCTGGGAAAATCACAGTACTATGATGGCCTGCAACTTCGCTCCGAGTCCTTCCTTGTGTCCGCTGTCGATACAGCCTTGTCTATTTCTGAGGGGAATGTAGCCTTCCGCTCTCTCGGGTGGAAAATTATTGCGGACTCGATCTTCCAGCTGTCTAACTTTTCCATATTTACCAACACGCCACAGGTGATAAAATGTCTGCGTTCTATCAAATTCCTTCAACCTCCCGAATCTACCAGCGTCCTGGTCAAAACGATCAGACTTCCATCACTCGGGACCGACGACGAGGGGGAGCTGGAGCCTCTAAAGGTTAATTCGATGGCTGTCCATGCCTATCTGTGCGTGATCTCCGTCCAGGCCGTCAGCCAAACAGCGACATCGAGCGCGTGGTATGATCTGGGAGTTGCGATTCATTCCTGGATCGACAAAGCTCCGTCAAGCCTTGACACGATACCGCTTCGAGAAAATGCTGTGGAGTACTTCAAAAAAGCTATACAGCTTGACGACGGACGGGATGCGTACTGGATCGCGCTGGGACATGCGTACTTTAAGACGAATGCACGGGCGGCGCAGCATGCGTATATCAAGGCAATTGATGTAGACTCGAAGAACGCAGTGAGCTGGGTCAGCCTGGGGCTATTGTATTATTATCACGGGGATAATGAGTTAGCAAATGAAGCGCTGTATAGGGCCCAAGTGCTTGATCCGGATAATGCACTTGCCTGGATTGGGCAGTTCCTGGTTGCAACTGCGAACAATCATTCAGATGCAACGCTCTTGTTAGAGCATGCTGTGGGACTTGCTGGATCTGTGGTAAGTCGCTTCATCACCATCATTTCAGGAACGGTCTTTCTTTATGATTGATTCAGCCAGCGGCAGATTATGAATTTGCATTCAAGGCGTTTGAAACTACCAAGGCCAAGAAGGATAACAAGTTGGATGCTTTTTTGACGCCCTTCTTCCTTCTTGAAAGATATACCCGCCAGCGTCCGACAGACGCATCAGGACTGCACCTTTTTGCCCTTGTTTGCGAACGACTAGGCCATTTCGAGCTCGGAGAAACTCTGACCCAAAGGGCCATCTCTATTCTCGAAGCAGCATACGAGGAAACAGAGGACCCGGAGGTTGAATCGCAGTATACAATCGCAAATGCAGGACTAGGGCGATTAAGGCTTGCAAAAGGGGACTATGCTGGCTGCGTCGAGTCCTTTAGCACCGTTTTGGGCCTGCTCGCAGAGAAAAATGACCTGGTGGACGAGACGGTCCGAGTGCTCAAGGTCCAAGCGCATCTCTTTATCGGCCTGGCGCAATACTTTTCAGGCGACCTATGTGCTGCGTTGCAATTTTTGGAGGATGGGATGGGCGTTGTACCTGCAGGAGATGCTGGAGCGAATGAGAGGGATAAGAAGATGAGAGGACACTTGATGATTGTCTTGGCACAGACGCTCTGGGCTATCGGTAGTGAGGAGGCGAGGGAGACGGCGAAAGGAAAGCTATTTGAGTGGTATGCGGTGCATTGTTGTGGAATCATCAAATTTGCTGACTAGGGTCTACAGCATTACAGAGGATCCTGATAACCTCGAGGCCATCACAGTTCTTGCTGGAATGGGAATTCTAACGGCAGATGATGGCTTGATCGACGCGGCGCTTTCAGAGATCCTCGCATTGCCCATTGACCAGAAGCGAGAAATGGACCCCCAGCATCATGTGGATTATCTATTGATTCAACATCATCTTGCATTGGTGAGCTGCAGAGTTAAATTCTTTCACACTGTGTTTCCAATGTTCCATGAAATTCAATCTCGTTATGTGGCGGTTGGCATAATACTGAATGCAATTTAAAATTCAGGGCCTTGCCATGACCTTGCTTCCATTTTCTAATCCAATAATGGTGTACTAACTTTTCTTTTCGCCAACAGGGAGAAATCAAGCGAGCACTCTCTATCGCACAACAAGCCGTGCGGAACGAACCCTCTAGCTTGGAACAACGCAACACACTCGCAGGGCTCTGCATGCAGATCGGATCTTCATCGTCATCTTCTGAGGACGAAAAACAAATGGCATTGGCGCTCTTGGCTGGCACGGGCGATGCGAGTGACAAGTCGAACAAGGCGTATGAAGAGGTCAATGAGACCTGTACTGCGTTGGGAATCCAGGCTGTCGTTTTGGCGTCCTCTTCCAGAGGAGAGGAAGACCAAGAGAGAGAGGCGATCAAGAAGGCCCAAAAAGGAATTTTCTTGAGGCCGGGATCAGAGCGAGGTTGGAAGACGCTTGCGTATGTTCGTGGAAAGCTTGCCGGGTAAGGTGGGCGGTGGGCATTACATTAACGGTGTATATTTGTATAAATAAGGTGGTAGTGAGGGATTGTGGTGTTTGTGAGGATGGGTAGCAAGTACTAGCTATGTGGGTCTAACTAATCGTAACAACGATAGGAAGGATACAAAGGAGTGAAAAAACCAACGATTACCTGAAAGAACCCGAGAGTTTAAAGTGGGACATCTACATGGGGTAAATAATTAAGCGTGCTTGGAAAGAATAAGAGCAAGTCTCCGTGCAAGTGCATCATCAGCAGATAGTTGGGCATTATCAGAGGAGATGGCGTCTAACCACCAAGAAAGGCGGGAATACAGGTCCTGATTCGACAAAGGCTGTGAGGATGCGCTACTGAAGATCCGATGAGCAGCAGAACTATGAAGAAAAAAAGGTGAAAACGCTTACATGCCGCGTTCTTCTAGAGCTTCCTTGAGCTCGCGATTAGAAATGGGAGCGTTAGGATCTGCGAGCAAGAGAGTGTCGTCGTTCAGGATGAACTGGAGACGCTGCTTTATGCGTCGTATCCGTAAGAAGTCGGGACCTATGGTGGAAAGCCCGAGCAATCTAGAATACGGGAAAACAATGGGGACAAGAAAGATGTATGTTAGTACAGTATGCTGTGAACAAGAAATGAAACAAGGTGGACGAGGGCAAAGAGGAGAACAAAGAGGAGCTATGAACGTACCCGCATACGGCAGTAGGTGCGCCCGACAAGGAGAGGTTGGAGAGGGAGATGAAGCCCTGGGGCGCTTCAGCGCGGCGAAGTGCTGCGTAGACATGCTTATACTGGTCCTTGAAGGTGCGAGCCTTTTCGGCACGCTTCGCCTCTATGCGTTCGCGTTGGGAAGGCAAAATGCAAGTTGAAGGAAGCATAAAGGGAGCATAAATAGCAATGAGGGGGATGACTTCTTCGAGGATAAGTGCAATAATGAGGAAAGGAACCACTCTGGAATTTATTTAGAGGAAAACTATATGAAAAAAGAATCTGTGTACGCACTTGTTGATATCATCCTTTTGGGTCTGAATGAGACGCCACTCTGCTCTTGTTAAAGGAGCACCACCAGCTTTAACGCGGGCATTGATGACGGCAATATCCCCACGACGCGACCAGATGAGTTTTACACCTCGGAAATAGAATTTCTATTGGGAGGTTAATGAAAAAATAAATAGAATAGAACGGAAGTAAACATGCAAAAAGTTGAATAGCCTGGTGCAGAATACGTCTGAACCAGTCTGCACCTGGAGGTGGTGGAGTGAGGATGCCGTGCGATTCTGCGTCGTGGATATCCTTGATGGCCTGCTCCTTTGCTGCTGCTAAACCAGTACCCGAAGACGACTTTGATGAAGACGAAGCGGGAGTCGACTTTGGTTGCTGCTTGAGAATGGGTGTAGAAGATGCAAGTGGAGGCGGGGTAGGCTTTGTAGTAGGTTTTACTGGAGCCGGTCGTAAGTCAAGCTTTGGTTTCTTGGATAACTGCTGCGTCGGTGGTGGAGGTGGAGGAGTAGTAACATGTTTATGCTGTGACTGAGTTGATGAAGGTATAGAATAAAGTCTAATAGTACGTTGATTGAGAGCACGACGAGCAGGGAGAGACCTTAAGAACATGACTGACGCTCAACAGGACAGACCAACGAAATTTCAAAATTAGTCTTGTGGTCACAAAAACTGCTTGGTCACAAAAAATATCACATCATCCATTGTCATGTCTTTCCTCTCAACGACGACGACGACTGTCAATAATTCAGTTATTATTCTCAGTAATCAGCAATGCTCTCCAGAATTAATTCAACATTTATCAGATTTGGCTCAAAAGAGTCAAGAATTAGCTTTCTCTCAAGGCTACTCAAGTCTACTTGTTGGAGCCGGTAATGAAAGCGACGAGGATTCAGATCTTGGTCTTTGGCTCGGAAAAGGCGATTACCATGAACCGATTAATGTTCTCAAGGCTTTAGGACTGGAACAATGGTCGCCTAGTGTATGTGGGAACTGAAAGAGATGATGAAAGAAATTCTAATGAAAGACATAGATAACAATGGAATCAACTAAAATTCCAACAATTATTACAGAGGGGATGAAGAACGTCTACACATTTCGAATTAGCATGGAGGATTCCAAAGTGGTGTTCATCTTGGTAGGACAAATAGAGAGTGACGATGATGGCTGGGGTGGTCTGCTAGGTCGTGGTGTTTGGACGTGACTGAATGTGACAATAATACTTTGTTCTTCGACGACCATGAGCAACAACACTATGGAAGAGTTACAAGAAGAGATCGCTAAACTGGAGGAACTTGGAGGGATGATGGAAAGTGTACGAGAAATACCGTTAAGGGTGATGAAAGGTGGAATACGGGTAGGATGGAAGGTTGAGGATGAATTGGAGAGATTGAAGGACGCAAGGAGCAAGGCACAAGATGTGGTTGTTCAACGAGGAATGGAGCGGGCCAAGGGGAAGACTAGATTGGTAGAAGGAGAGAGGAAAAACCGAAAAAGGTATGTTGTTGTTATATTGTTGATTTCAAGAATGGAATTTTATTTTCAAAAAAAAAATTTGTTAGGACTGTGGAAGCGACGAGTGGAAGCGATGAAAAGAAAGAAGAAAATCAACGAGAAACAGAAGAAAATAAAGATCAAGTTATTCAAAGACAAGAATTGGGTGACTGGGCCAGAGAATTCAATCGAACACATTCAGCAAAAATACGCATTCGAGCTAATCTCATTCGAGTTGCATTGGAGGATGTTATGACAGTTTATTTGAGGACAGGAGATGATGAAGAAATGGGAGTTGTTGTTGAAACTGTGCAAGTTTATGGACCACGAGAACGGGCGTCTGTTCATGGGCAAAGTTCATTTCAAGTATTTCGATTAGTCACTCAGGAATTAGGTGGAATAATTCGTGAAAAAGGAGGTAAATTGGTCTTGATAATCTCTTCTATTTTAAATTATTCTTTTTTATTTATTTCTGGATGTTTAAATTGTGGTCGGGTTATGTCTGGGACGGGACACGTGCCACCTGTAGTCATTATTGAAAAAGGGGGATTAAAGCATTTGGGGTCTTGTTCGACTGCTTAAAGCATAACAATACATTGATTTCTATAATTAGTCATTTCCCCCTATTTATATATAAAATAGAGACATTTCGATTTTATTTCTCTTTCTGTCTTTCTACCTCTCATTTCATCAGTAATGCTCGACTCTCCTGTCATTTCTCCTGCTGGCTTTATTCATGTTATATCTTATTCTCCGGATGAAGGAGAACCAGGAGTTCCAATATCAGTTAGAATTCATTTTCATCCAGATCAACATGACCCTACTTTTGTGCGTCTAGTCATCGGTAACAAGGCCGTACCAACAAAAGTACGTCAATTGCCAGGAGTTTCGTATGGCTCTTGGCAGTTGAACGCTGCTGCTCCTCCTTTCGACCGTCTTCAATTCGACAATACAAAGGTCCTCATCTCCGTACAAGCGCTTAATAAGGATGATGCCGTACTCGACTCGGTCACTTTTGGTCATTTCTCCTATTGGGCAGCAGATAGGCGTTCTCTTCCTCGTCTTCATATCCCAGCACCAAGGAAAGCTTCCATCTCTTCAGCACCGGATCCTTCTTCAGCCGTCGCAAACAGAAAGACCCGCCTTCATCGTAGGATGAAACCTCAATCCCTCATGCGTACAAAGCAAAGTTCAGACCAAGGCGATCAGGAGGAGCTTTACGCGCAGACTCCAATCCTAGACCTCATCACTCCCCTATCTTCCATTTGCCTTAATTGGTCCCAGTCCGAGTTAAACGCAGGTCGTCGTCTCGTCCGTTTCTCAAAGGTTCAGGACGGTCGCAGACTTATTGTCTCATGTGAACCCATCGCCCAGGAGGATTATTGCGAGTCCGATTCCGTCATTTCATGCATTTACAGACATGACGCCGATACTTGCTTTGTTACTTCCGTCGACGTTATTTACCTTCTCGAGCGCCTCACTAATGGCGAATTCCCCGTGGAAGAGAAGAATCGCATTCGTCGCAACTTGGAGGGTCTTCGTCCAACCACCATATCAAAACACAAACCAGGATTTGGCGACTTTTTCCAGCGCATCATGGAATTCCCTGATCCTAAACCACGTAATATCGAAAAGGATCTCAAGGTCTTTGAGTGGAATCTCCTTGGCCAAGCACTCGAGAAGATCCTTTCCAAATATGTATGTTCTTCCCTTATTCATCCTTCATCATTACCCTTATTCATTATATACCCATCACTAGTCTATTTATACTTCTCCCACCCCTGATAACGAGTCTTCGACCTCTTCCTCTGCAGTGGCATCTCCAACTGCTGAAAGCCCAGAGCTTTACGCCATGCAGCTTTCTTATCCTCCTCCAGAAGATCCTTCCTCTCGCTTCCTCGACCAACAACAACGTAAAAGTGAATACGTCACCATTCCTGTTAACCAGCATCCCGCAGACGAACAAGACCTCTTTGTTTCCCCAGTAGAAAGCACAATGACAACCTCTTCCTCATCTTCCTCCTCTTCCGTCTTTCCCCTTTTTGCTGCAGACCCATCCGATCATGCTGTTCACCATGCTTGGACGACAGCCGCCAATTCCTCAGATTTCAAGTCCACTACAGACCTCGGACTTGGCAACTTCAACCTAATGGCTCCCTACGACGTCGACACCTTGGGTCACCCTTCAGGCGTTCACACATTCAATGATAACCCTCCTCTCGATTTCGCTATCTATGACAACTTTGCCTTCCATCCTGGAATTGCCGACGACACCATCACAAACCTCCAAGCGGATCCGTATATTTAGACAAAACTTCTGTCGTCCTTTGTTTTTATTATTGTTATTTATGTACAGCACTATCCAATTCCTCTATCACTTGTATTTTAAATCGTTGTTATCATCGCACTGCACTTGATCACCTGTATCCTTCCCATGTACGCACCTGTCCTCACTCTATATTTTCCTTATCATTATTTCCTCTTGGAATTTTTTTTCTTGTCTTGTTGTGGTCGCGCGCATGGGTTGGGGGTCTCTACACTCTCCTGTTTCTTTGGTATCATCATCGTGTTTTCCTCTTGAGGTTATTAGAAATAAATGCACTGTATTGTATATTCGAATTTCTTTATCCGGACCTTGGTTTGAAAAATGGCATATTTGGTATTTGTTCAAGTAGAATACAAAGATATCGGTTGTTGTAGACGACATTAGCGAGCAGAGGAGGTTATGAGTCCACTGATCAGCAACCCAGAGTTTAAAAGAAAAATATAAAAGGTATAATTAGACGAGCGACGCATGGGAAGAACGAAACGAGAGGACGTCTACGTCTAGAATAATAGAGAAGAATAAAAAAAGAAACAATCAAATCATGTATGCGACGCGTTTCTTCGCCCAAAACTTAGGCTTCCAAAGCGCGAAAAGCGACCTTTGAGTGAGCCAAACGACCCCATGCTACCAATATATGATGCTGATCCCGACATGCCCACACCCGACATCGACATCTGCGCAGTAGAAGCAGAAGCTCCGTGCATTCCATGGATGCCATTGCCCACGTTCACAAACGAGTTGTGCGGCGATTCTGCAGAGAGCGAGTCGCTCCCCCCTATATCTCCCGGTCCCGAAGCAACACCATTAATTCCATGCCGCGCGAGGTGTGCGAGATGGCGCTGCAAAGGGGTCTGTTTGGACGCAGCAGAATTGTGATGGTGATGTGTACTCGTGTTGCTGTTGCCGCCGCCTCCACCGAGTGTGCTTGCCCCCGGACTCACAGGACTCTCCAAAGGCGGTGTCATCGTCATGATAGATCTGCCCACATTCAGCGGCGGAATGACGAACCTCTGGGCTGTTGACGTCGATGAGGAAATGCTCCGATTGGAAGAAATCGGATATTGCGAAGGTGACGTCACAATGTGTAGGTGCGGCAGAGATCGACCCGTCGCCCCGTTGGTGCTGATGTTGGTCCCCATGTCTGTGATCGAGTCTGACATTCCATCCACAGCCAGTCTCCTAATCTCGTCCCGGAAGTTTTTCCTAAAGAATTTCTCTAGCGTTTCATGGAACGGTATAAACTCTGGCGGACAGAGCAGACCGTGGAGCTTCAGACAATTATCGATGATACGGACCTAGGAACGACTGATCAGCGCTGTATCGCTTTCGGGAAGGTAGATGACATACCTGTTCGTCGATGGCCACCCTTAATTGCTCCACCATTTCTGCTCGATCCGGGTGACGAGCAACATAATCTGGACTGAAGAAGATCTGTTTGTACGATGCTATTCCAGTGTTCAGTGGCGCATCAACGGCGCTGTTGAGGCTCATCGCAAGAGCATTGGTAGATACATCCTGTGTAGTCTTGGCTAGCGCTTGATACTTGATGTGCAACGCCGTCAATTCGTCAGTCTTTTCGCGAACTTCTTCTAAAGCGTTCTCCAAGGGTGAAATCTCTTTAACCTCGAATTCGACCACCTCTGAACGACGCAAGACAGTCGGGAATGACTCTTCTGTTCTATACAGTGTCTTTTCGATCCAAACCTCTTCCATTCCATCCCGAGCAAGCTTCCTAACCTGTCTGGATGACGAAAAGAGGCTGATGGCACTATAGAAATGGTGAGTCGAATTTCCTTCTAGAAAAAGAAAAAGAAAAAGAAAAATACCAGTGTTCATAGTATGTGCGTACTGCCAATGGGACATCTGGATTCTTAAAAACGGGGTGATCTCGTTGGGGTTCCGGAGTCACTGCTGTGCATTGAATGTATTTGTCATTCCCGTATCGAATGTCCACGGGAGGGTCCCCAGCTGTTTTCAATAATTGGGCTCCAGGGTGTTTGTTCAGCATTCTTTCGCAGAATGCACCAAATTTCTCCCATTCATATCCTCGATACTGTGATCTCGGGAATCAACATACATTCCAAAGAACGGAAAGTTGGGTGACTCACAATGAATCGTTTATCACGCAGAGCAGCAGGGAAGTTGCCATAGAAGGTTACTCTGTAGTAATCTGGGTAGTATCTCTGTTCCGTGATGATGTGTTCCAACAGGGCAGCTTGGTGCCGTAGGATTTCCGAGAGGCGACCACTACAAATAAGGTCAGAAAACTGGGTGAAATCCTGGGGGGGTAGCTTACTAGTTAAAGGTTACTTCGGCATGCTGATACGCAAGCTCTTTACAAATCTCAATGGCACTTTCCCAAGCTTTACCCTTGCCTATTTCCACGTTAAAACATTTCTCCCAAAGGGTCGATAATCAAGTAACACATACCAAGATAATCTAGGATCAATAAACACAAGGTTTCTTTGCGATGGAAATGAGATTGTTGAGGTAGACCAAGGTCCTCCATTGGTCCAACAAATTGATTGAGATCCCATTCGTGCAAGTCCGCATGTAGCTTGAGCGTCAAGGCAGCTTCGACGTAATTTTGCGATTGCAGGTGCATCTATGTTGTACATACATTAGGCCAGTGGTGATAATAAGTGGGAAGGGCACTCACATTGACGAGTTGGTGGACATATTTGATGTATATTTCGTCTCTTCCTATGCGGCGAATGAAGTTCATCAGGCGAAGCTATTGCACTATCAGTCTAAATCATCTTGTCAGAATTCCGCTGGAAACGTACTGTAGCAATCACTCTGTCGTCTGCGTACTCCTCTCCTTCAGGTAGAGCGCGAACGCTTAGCAGCAGTTCCAGGAATAGATCTACAGAATCAAGGAAATTAGAGACTTGGTCCCGTAGTCGTTCATTGACTTCTGAGCTGTCAAAGAGAAGTCGCAGTTGGCCAATGAAGAATGCTCTTGAGATATCATCTCCTTTACTGTCGGACATGAATAGAGAATCCAGTCTCGTAACCAGCTCATTCTCGATTTCATCGAAATGTTCTGATTGTTGATATTCCGAAACGATGATCGTGTAGAGAATCTGGACGGCGTTGTTGCGCAGTTGATCATGATGACTGAGACAAAGGTTGACGACATGGCCGACAAGTGAGTGCAAGTACACTTGATACCTCTGGGAGAAAATAAGGTAGATTCAATTGTAAGCGTTCTGGAACGTACCCCATAACGAATACCGTCACCAGTGGCGGACATGTGGTCTGGTGCTCCGAGGGATTGCCAAAGATTTAGCAAAATTGTGGCGCCGTCACCACGAATGTCCCCTGCTAATCTCCACACGGCTCGTCGTTTCTGCCACACATTTCAATATTTTCATCTAGCTGGTGGGTAACATTCAACACTGACCTGCGGGCTGAACTCCTCTATCATCAACTGCTCTGAAGAAAGCAACTTGAGAAGCATCTGATATCCTTCCCTCCAGAGATTAGCGTCGAACTGCGATTCCAGTTCTTGAGGCGGGATGAATTCCTTCTCCAAAATAGCCGAGATAGGTTCCATAATTTTGATCAACACTTTGTGTGCCAAAATGTTGACATTCATCCACGTCTTTGGGAAGGCCTCATTATCCAATATAGACGTAGCCACCTTGAAGAACTGTGACAATAGACTGGTGAACTTGTCGCGTCCTTCGATGTGGAGAACAGTGGATTCTAAAAATATGGAAATATGCTTTGTCTGGGAGGATAAGATTAACACCAGAAGAACTATAGCTGTTTCCCCTAAAGCTGGGTAAAAGACATTGTTGCTTTCCCTGGCATAGGAAATGTTGCTCACACCACGCGGTGCTTCAGGCAGCGCGGAGATCAATGAGAAAGGGTAGGATTCAGGGAATGTGACTGGGACCAAAGATTTGATTGTTGAGGGGGTTTTAGTCCTCTCCAGTGCGCGCTTTGAAGCAGGACTCTGAATTTCACGATATGAATCAAGCAACCTGAAAGGGCTATCAGGGTCATAAAGACTACACAGCAACAATGAATTTACCTGGGTAGGAGGGATAAAAGCGAATCAACATTATCTTGCTCCTGCTCATATGCCCTCCGATCCGCGATGATTTCTGGCTTGACAAGGTTCTGCTGTAGCTTGTCCAGCATAACGGCGATGATGGTCACACAAAGGCGGATGCTCTCCAGCCAGCTAACGCGAGCAGCGTCTCGGGCAGCTTCTGTGTCATAAGGGGCATATTCATCATACCGTCCAAAGTGGGGCTTGACCCAGCTAGCCACGGCCTCTACTAGAACAGGTCGCGATTCCGGGTTGTCGAAAAGGAAGCCCTTCACGATTTGGAGGTACATGATGAGTTTCCACATGACGATCTTGCCCTTAGTCACTGTTACAGCGTTTGCAAATGTCGTTGCAATGGACACAAGTTCGATGGTGGTAAACATCTTGGCCAGTTCAGGTAAAATAGAGGTAAAGTGTTGAAGTGCAATCGTTTGAGTGCCTATAATGGCCGGCGGCGAGGAAGTGGTCATCATTTGTGTGAAACCCGAAAGGTGGGATCTCAGCTCCCGCTTGAAGGTGGTCTCAAGGTAATCGACGGTCGCTCCACCACCCATTCCCATCTCTTTCGCCTTTTGCAATTCTCGAGAGCGGGCAATAAACTTGAAGATATAATGCCAGACCTTGAGAGCAGCACGAAGCGGTGATGCAGTTTCCGTTGACATGGGGTTGATGAGTAAGCGGTCCATAGAGTGGATGATGTGCGATGCTGCAGCTGCACAGCTGAAATGTTTCTCGATGTATACGTCCAGGACAGGTTGGAAGTTGCTGAATCTTCTATCTTGAACAATTCCCAACACCGTGACTAGGGCATTAAACACCAGATGGTCCAACTCTCCTGCTTGGTTTAGTTGGGACACGAGAATTCCAAAGAGTGCATCAAAAATATCACGAAGGAATTTCACGATCTCTCCTTCTCCAACGAAAGTGAATTTGGTGAGCAGCGTTGATAGAACATCCTTGTCCTGCCTTTCCCATTGCATGAGACGAAGAAGCACTGGATTCTGGGTATATTTGGTTGAACACAGGGATGTGCGGATAGTCAATGTGTCTTTCAAAGGTGGTGCTATTCGCAGCATATCAGCGGGGATAGAGAGTTGCTCCACCTTCTGTCCTGGCGACAGGTGTGAGGGAGTGCTGAGATACAGCGAAGGGGCAATAAGGCCGACTTTGTCTGCGCGGTACATAATCAAGGTATGACTTCCATCCTCGATAAATGCACTAGCATCCGGAAAGAGTTGTTGGAACGCAAAAGCGAACGGGCGTTCACCATTGTCACCACTTTTACTGCTGGCTTTGCTGGGTCGATTCCGGAATGTAAAAAATAGGTGCCATTGAGATACATCCTCGTTGGGTAATTGAAGTTTGATCAGTTCCCCAAATGTTGGCTCCGCGCATCGTTGGAAGACCATAGAGTGAAACTGGGTTAGCAGTGGTTCGCCGCTTCCCTGGGAGATGACATTTGGTATGGCGACTCCGTGTTGATCTCGGATTTCAACTGTGATTTGAACATTGACAGAAGGAGGCCCCATTTGACCACGGGCAAATTGGGTAACGCTTAGACGGCCAGAGCTGGGGAGCGTCGATGTGAAATCACCACACCATAATTTGATGTAAAGCTCATTACGTGATTCTCCGGGGAATACAACATCGGGGAAGCCTAGTCGAAGCGTGTGAGGCGTGTCTTGCAATAGTGATGTATTCTCTCGAACAACGGTCTTCACATCCCCTCGGAAAACTTTAACAGAAACGGCGAGCCCCTCAGCCCTAAAGATTATACATTAGAGCGCACCGCGTCCTTGCAGAAACTATTACACGTACCTGGGAGATTTTTCAAACTCTTTGGTGTTATTGTTGATGATATTTTGATGAATCATGGAGAAGGAGGCCTCGTTGGTGGGTATATAGATCGGCATGGTGTATTCCTTCAGAGCTGATACGTCTGTTTGATCTACAAGCATTTTGCTCAGCTGGGTGAGTTCCAGGACCGCACAGCCAAAAGGTCTTCGGAATTGTGGCTGATCGGACGTTGGGGCGTTGCGAGCGCCTCCAGGACTTGAGATATCATTAAAACCACCCATGGTGCTTACAGTGCTCGTATCCATTCGGGCTGATGCTTCAGAGCCTCGCCTTCCACCATCTGGCACGCCAGAGCTCAGGCTGTTACCAAGTTTCAATGACCCAGTACGAACGATTTTGCAGACGAGGTAGATTGGTTCCTGAATGTCAGAGGTGGCTAAGTCAACAAAGAGGGTACGAATCCTGCTTGAGGGATCACGCGCGAGAACACCATTGTGGTTGAGAACGGCACAAAATTCCTCTGTGAAGAATTGCATGCCTTGCTTTTGGTAAAGGGAGAAGAATAGCTCTGCGGTTTCTCCAGGGGCACAGGGTGAAGCAACGAATGCCCGAAGGTCGAAGAATACGTGATAAAATTTGATAGGAGCTTGCTTCGACGATTCATCGACTAGACACGCTGTTGAACGCGAACGAGTTTTGGAGTGAGGGTGATGAGGGTGGAAATCTGGAAAAGCTGAATGGGCTGGAGTAGGTAACGGAGCCGAAGCAACATAGTCCATGCTAGACATTAGATTGTAGGGTTTCGAATCGGTGTAGTTGATCGAGCGATAAGCCAATGACACCTGCATGGTGTACATGCGAACAGCGCTAACCCAGCTGCGAGGGTCAATGTCGCCTTCCACATCAACGGTAACCAAACCACCCCAGGTGGGATGGCGTACAATGACGTCCAAACCCTGGACGAGGTTCCCATTGACGAGTCTTGATACACATTCTCTGCGCATGTTGACCGTCTCATCAGCGCTAAGGGTGTTTGCCAGTAGCTGTCGGCGGCCGAGGTGAAGGGCTTCTATGTGCTCCTTCACAACAGCAAAAAGCTTGTAATCACGACGAGCAAGATATTGGAACATCAGGGTATGCCATTCTCGCAATGCGGATGCGATTTCGTCGATAATTGGCTGTTGGCTACCAGAGGCTGTGTTGTCTCCTGCAACCAAAGACGGCCTTGGGGGCATTGGTTTGACAAGGCGGGAGTCTGTTGGCGACGAGGAGCGCACACTCATTGTACGGACGGAGAGAGCAGCGCGAGATGAACTGGCTTGATCAGGGGGAGGACCGAGTTTGAATGTTCTCCTGATCGAGGCAATATCAAGATCCTCATCCTCTTCCTTGACTGTATCCATTCCAACAGTAGATTTATCTTTCCCCCAATGAGCTGGTATATCGGCTGGACTATTACGACCACCATAGGGACCGTGGATGCTTGATACACTTCCACCGTTAAGTGAACGAGCAATCTCGGATAGCCGTCCTTCGGCATCAGCAAGCTCGTCGCGCACGAAGATGTGGGAAGCCGGGAATATTCCAATAAAGACTTGCTGAGTTTCTTCTACCTTAAGTGAGGGTTTGGAAAGTGAAGTGGAAGAAGAAGGGTCTGACAGGGCCCAAGTAACAGGAGGACGGCGAGTTGTGCACACCACATAACTTTAGGAGAGAATGTCAGTTGTTCATAAGACTTATGCACAAGCAAGAGTACGCACCCACGATACCAAATTCCCTCTACAGGTTCCCTTGGAGAAGGAGTGTATTTCTCGAAAGCGTAGACCTCATCACCAACTTCAAGGGAAACAACGTCTCTCAGGACTGAATGGTCATCTGTTGATGCTTCTGTGACTGTAGATAGGCGATTGCGACTGGATATACGAGTCTCTCTACGAGAAGGGATGAGAGGATGTATGGCGTAGCCATATACAATTAACGGTAAAGGCTCCCACATGGTGGGCAAAGGCAGAGCAGTGATAGATGATTATAGACGCTGGGTTTATTAAAGAACGAATTAATTGGAAATTTTTTTTGAAAAAAGAGGGAAAAATACCAAGATATTTATTTGAAAGATAGAAATATGTTATGTAGTAAGATTATAAAGAAAGAGAACTAGTCTCTTTCCCTGTGCCTTACGAGCCAAATGCTTGACTCTTGCAAATGGTGGTGGATGCGAGCAAGAACGAGAAACGAATACAATTACTAATAAAGGCAATTACAACAACTTGGCTATCAACCATGACCACTCTCTCAGACCAGATTGATACTTTTACACGACATACACGTTCTATTAAAGCTTCAGCTTCAAAAATTTCTGATAATACTGGTTTATTTACTCGTGCTGTACTCAACACTCATCTGGGAGATCTTATTCGCGACATCGATCCTTCAGAGCTTGGCCTTTTCACCCTAGCTGAACCTGCACATCCAAAGGGCTACGAGAAGGATGCTCATGCAACACAACAACCAGAGATAAAGCGTACAGAGTTTACAGGAGCAACTCCTCTGCGTAGGAATGCTCATAGACGAGACGACAAGCAAGTCATAGAACCAGAAGTCTACGCACACGCTGCTCTCAAATACCTTGAACAATAGTATGTCGCGTTTTATTCAGTTATTTTGGCATATCTTAATAGCCTATAGCCAGCCCATTCGACCTATGCCACGCGCCTATGATCAGATCGTTTCGATATTGAATCGACTCAAGGATGTCCGTCGACGAATAGACGCGTTCAATTCAGATCTCAACAAACAAGTTCGTCTCAGCGCCACCCATCGACCCACCCATTGCTCACATCATTCAAGCCTCAGGAAATTGTCTCAAAGGAACCCTTGTCATCCAAAGCACAGATAGAACAGGAGGAACAGCGGATTAGAGATCTGCAGCTTAGGATTGCCGAACTTCATAAACAGGTGCGTTGTTTTCTATTGTGCCTTTGGTCTAAGACTCACACCTCAAACAGAAAGAATCCGCTCAGAAACGCAGAACGCAATTTTTGAGACCATCCAGACTACCAGAGAAAAAGCCGCCTCCTCCCACATCTCCGCAAGAAGACCACTTTTGGAACACCCCCGTCGGGCCTTCTCGAACACTACGATTTACTGAAAACGACAACCTAATGGATGAACAGGTCAACCTAGGCGATATTAGTGCAGGTTCTTTTGGCAGTCCCACTGTACGTCTGGCCGATATCGGGCGTCCAAAAGATATCACCTTCCAGCTAGAAGACGAAGCTGAGGAAGAAACCCCTGCAGCGACTGAAGTTAATTCAGAACTGGGTGCTTCTTCATCCGTTTCAGGGAATTATGTTAGTGATAAGGAACCCGAACCCGTAAAGCCTGCTTCCCCACCACAGAAAAGTGGAACACCAACGAGAACGGGTGGTTCGAAAAAGATTCGCGTCAATTTGGAATTGGAACGTATTGTGGTTCGTAGTCGTTATTATACATCTTACACGGCTTAAATCAATCCTTTTGGCAGACAAAAATAGTCTTAACCATGGGGTCAATTCTACTACCAGAACATAGGAGCACCCAGGGATCTCCTCCTGTGGCAGAAATCATGTAAGCATCACTTTTGTTGTATGGCCTAACCATGCTCATACCATACCACAGTGCGCACCTTCAGCATCTCGCATCGCAATCACCGCAGCCAGACTCCCCTTCAACATCAGCTGCTTCCACCATTTCCAATGATATCACGGCACGACCCTCTGTACAGGATATTCTAACTGCACATCTTTTTACCACCCTCATATCTTCCACGCCAAACCATTCCATGTCATTGAGTAAAGTCAAGGAAAACGTCCAGCTGAAGATCAAGTCTTGTGGTGGATTGGCAGCTGGTCAGACGAATACCCGTATACTTTACGGTTGTGTTGCAAAACGACTGTTGAAAATAGATCGAGGAGGTGGTGAACAAATTGTTCGATTCGATATTTGAGTTTTCTAATAGCTATCTGTAACACTACTGCGCAATCTAGTGGATTTCACTCATAGTCGTTGTTTTGGAAAATCCACGGAACCACAAAAAAAAAGAATAAAAAAAGAATGATTAATTGAAGCCATTATGGGTATATGGCATGAACTCCAGCGACGGTATATATAGTAAATTGCTACTCTCGAGAAATGGCAAGACAGATATTCAACCAGCCATCTGCACCAGCCATGCATGCTCCTAGCCATGCCAGCTCAGCTTCTGGGGGGGAAACAACGCCTTGAATAAGGGCGTAAGCTAGCTGCGGAGCAGAAGGTGGTTGAGGGTTGGGATTGAGGCGAGAGGGAGGAGGTGCAGGTGGGCGTGAAGGGAACAGTAAAGGCAAGTGTGTCGAGAAAAGGGAACGTAGCGTATGCGGTGTGCCTAAAAGTGCTATATATCAGTTGTCTGACTGATCCAGAATAAAATCCAAGTACCGTCTTCCAACATAGGGGGCGCTACTTCTTGAATGACAGGCCCATCAGGAAGGTACATTCTCACTGGGACACTGCGCATGCTATAAGCACTATCCTTATCTTGCGAAGATGGGGCGTCGTTAGATAGTGGTCGTGATAAGGATGAGTTAGCTGGCGGAGAAGTTGGGCCCGGAGGACCGGCATTGGGCGCCAGCTTTGAAGCTACTCTCCAAAAGTCGTCAAAGCTATCTGTGGAACAACCTGGTTATGGAGATATATTTTCAATGAGTTGTGAATTACGCACGTTCTCGGATACCCTCCCAGAGACCATCCTGATCGACCTTGCGGAGGGCGGTCATTCGCCTTGTATTTCCCCAACGAATGAAATCAGCTTCTTTAAGTTGGTTCATAAAGGCCTGTTTACAAGATTCGATAGATGGAGAAAGAAAGAGTTTATCTTGTGGGGGGGCTGCAAGATGAAGAATGAGACGCATGGGTGTTGCCACCGTGTTCGAGGAGAGAGGTGATCGCAATGACATGCTTATGGTATGGTTGTCATATAAAAGCCCAATCGGCCAGTGCCTAGTAGACGATGATGAATATTTTAATATATAAAGAAGATGAAGATTGTCACCATTTGAGCAAAGTACCTTCTTCACTCTCAAACCACCACTCCTCGTCCTTGAGACCTTTTGCTGCTACTTCATCAAAAACGACATCCATAAGAAATCGGCGTATTTCGGGTACAATGAGAGGGAGATAGCTAATTCGAGGGGCCTGAATGAAATAACATTCAAGACCACGATCTGAATTTGCCGGAAGTTCTTTGGGATCGACGCGAATCTCTAGAGGAACTGTTCCTTCCCAAGTAAGGCGACGAAATAGACTCGTATTATAGTCAACATTCTTGTCCTTCTCTAGGCGACTAGTAGGAGGTGGAACTGAATGATGTCGACTTGAAGTGTTATAAGTTGACATTTGTGATTTTGAAGGGAAAGAATTAAAACTTGTGAATTGATTATAAGTAAAGTAATTACTTTTAGTTAGGGTTTTGTGACTTTATAGTTACGGTCAGGTGATCGCGGTCCAAATCAACAAGACGTGACTGTCACTCGTTTAAGTCGCGTCCTCGTTCGTCCTCGTTTAATTCGCCGGTTTACGACGCTCACCATCACAATCTTCTTGGTTATTTTTCATTTCAATGGCCACCATTTCTCATCACCGTCGTCCTCTCACAACAACTCCTTCTCATACAGCTTTGAATATGGGTCCTTCCAAGAGATTAGCTTCAGGTGCTACTAAGAGGCCACGGTCTCCTGACCCAGTCTTGCCAGATCTCTCGTCAAAGACTAAACGTGCCCGCGTTCCTTCAACAACACAAGGAAAGGAAAAGGAAAAAGATAAAGGCGATACAGACAAGAAAGTTCGCCAGCAGAAAGAAATAGAATTTCGGGAAAAATATTCCAAAGAGTTTCCAAAGTGGTGCTTCCATTTCGATAACGACATTGACCCCGCCACAGTAAGGCAATTAAAGGCCAAAACATTGAAACTAGGAGGAGTAAGTTAATTTATATTTTGCAATATCGGTAGCAGCTCTAAACAGCTTGATCTCTCAGAAAATAGATCCATTCTTCTCCTCTTCAAACACCCACTTAATCACGGCGAAACCGGTTCCAAAGGAAGAGGGCGCGCCGCCTAAGAATAAAGAGAACGTTCAAAAAAGTCCAATCAAACATTTGCACAAGTAAGTTTATTCCTCAACATGGATCACTCTTAGGTTTTACACCCGGTTTTTAGTCATCCGACAGAAAGAGACATCGTCTCCAAAGCTCAAGAGTGGGGAATGAAGGTCTGGCATATCTCTAAATTCGAAAGCGTGTTATCTCGCTGCCTACCGTCATGGGGCTCTCAAGCCCCGTCAAGGTCTCAAGCAATCACTCAAAAGCAATCACTGCAACAATTACTACGAACGGAAAAATATCACGGAACGACTGAATGTGACCCAACAGCTAAGAAAGCCAACTATCGCTACTTCACCAAGGGTTCTCACTTTGTTCTCATTGAGGATATAAGGGGCGAAGTTGCAACATTAGCTGCTCATGAATACCCCCCGTTTAAAGATGAGGGCGGTAAAAAACCATGGCCGGTTCTCTACTGTCACCCTTTGGCACGAAACCCTTTTATTCCATTTGACGACAAGGAGAAGAAACGTTGGGAGAGGGCGCAACAGTTGGAGCAGGAGCACGAAAGGGAGCGTGACGACCGAAGAAAGCAGCGCCAACACATCGCTGTGATGAAGCGTAAAGCTGCAGCCAAACTTGGGCACAAGGACCTGCGTCGTTGCGCCTCTATGAACATGCTTCATCGCCGCCACTCTTATCCCGTGCAGGCAAAACCGGAGGAGTACGTTGATCTGGACGCCGACGAGGAGCCGTTCGATGTTGATGCATCGGGTCTTACGGGATCGGTGCACTATGACGCTGCTTCTGGAAACAGCGTTTCTATCACCTCAAATCTTGGAACGACATCAACAACGGGTCAGCAGCTGGGGCGCAAGCTTTCCTTGCCACCTGCCATTGCTGGGCGTCTACAGCGACATGTGCTCACCTCCAAGAAGGCACCAACTAGGAGTGTTACGCCACAACAGCCTCTTCTCAAAAAGAGTAAAAGTACCAACACACTGAAACTCCCTAAGCGCGAGGAGGGGATGAAGCCAGGTTATTGCGAGAGCTGTCGCATCAAGTTTGATGACTTTACTGAGGTGTGCATGCTCATTTTTTTCCCCTGACCCGTCGAGTGACTAAATTTGGACTTGTAGCACGTTGCATCCAAGAAGCATCAAAAGTTTGCAACAGACCCAGCCAACTTTGTTGCGCTTGATGAAATCCTCTTTCGCATACGCCGTCGAACTGTCGAAGAGGCAGAATTCGACGAGCGTCACAGAGCAGAATTGATGAACTTGTAATCCTGTCAGCTTAAACTGTATGCATTAGCACTGTAGAGATCCGACATCGTTTGTATCCTCGATTTACAATTGTACAACACCGAACCACAACAACCCACGATGGCTACTTAATAATATGTCAGTGTGGCAGCATTTTATATTTTTCCTCTGTTTAGAACTTATACGATGGTAACGGTGAGAAGAGTAACAATTCCGTCGATCGCTATGCCTAGTACGCATTAGATGTTGGTGACGACTGTTCCTGTTGGGTTTCTTACCATGGTTTATTCTGTAATTCACTGGTCGTCAGCCGCCGAGTAATTGGATAGGGGGTTTAGATCACGTACCCAGCACTGCCCACAGGTAAAAGACCTGAGATGTTTTGGGCGACCGTCATGTAGTTGACATCATTGAAGACCGTAGCGCCAACGGCGCTAGAAACGAGTAGGTTGCGACCTAAAATGGAGTGACATCAACAAAACGTACGTAGTGTATTATTCCTTTAGTTCTTACCTATGTCATATCCGTCAGGCACAATGGTGTGGCTCTGAGCAGCGTCCTACAGCGGGTGGGGTTGTGAAAATGTAATTCACGACCGTCATTCAACCAAACATACCTCCTCTTTGGAAACCCTGCGACAAAATGTGAATGCCACGGATAAAATGATGACGACAGCACTTACGCCAGAAATAGAGCACCACTGTTAGCGCTTGGCCCGTTCTGACGGTAGATTCTGACAATTGTGTTCAGTGAAGGGAATAAAAAAAACTAGGCGATAGAAAGTGCTCCTACCGGAAATGATTGCCTCCTATCGCGCTTTCTAAGCATGTACCAAGATTCGGATCACCAAAGTCTTGTCGAAGCTCTGTTGTTTGGTTGACGAAACCATTGCCGTCACCCAGATTTGCGGACTGCGGATCACCGAGGTGTATACCAAGACATTCTGTCGAGCTAATTATGGGACGAAAGTTAAAGATGAACCATCAGAAGAGTACATTAAATTCTGACAAGCCAATGGCCCTCGCAAAGTTCAATATCCCGGAGTCGGTGAGAACTGCAGGCGAACTCAGTCCCGAGATAATGACCTACGAGGATGATCGTAATTAGAAAGGCAAGATGGTGATAGAACTCGTACGTTGAGTGGTTCGCCTCCTCCAGATCCAGCTACATCATTGAACATTTACTTTCAGCAATATCACGAAGAAGGAAGATGACCTACCATTGTCCAACATCGAACCACCGCCATCAGCAGGGTTGAAAAAGGCGGTGGCGCGTCTGTGCGGTGTGAACAAAGCAGAGATTGCGGTTATGCAGAAAGAGACGGCGACAGCTCTGAGAGACAAATAGATCATGGCGCAAGTGAACGGCCAAGTAGACTTGAAGGTTGGGTGGGAGTTGGACCCTCTGGCTCTTATGTACCCCAGACGGCATTTTCAAACAAGCACGTTCGTTGCTCGAGTAATAAATATAGCAAGAAGTAGACTATCGCAGCATCACGGATTAGTTCGTGATAGGAACATGTACATAGTTCACACCGGATGCCAGCACAAAAGGGAGTTCGAATGATAAAAGCAGCTGATTCTGAGAGAAGCTTTATTTTAGTCAAGTGCCAGAGATCGCAAGCCAGTAACCCCAAGAAAAGTGGCTATATTTTCGGGTCTTGGATGGGCTGTTATGGTACGGTCTACCAGCAAATGGATAACATATGGCGAACTATAAAGTCAGGGCAGGTGATGATAGCATGTGGATGAGATACGGGTTAAAAAGGTCAAAGTAGCGTGGGGATGGATCACGGAATGCAGGATAACCGTACGAACCACGTTATCCAAAAAGGGATAGCTGGTCTCAAGAGTAGATTCCCCAATCGCATGTCATGAGTCATTTCAGTCTTGTTCTCAGAGTTTACGAGCGTTCAATGATCATATCCAGGAACAAATGATTTACCTCGTTGATTAAAAACTTTATTTTTCTTATCTTTAACAAAGTCAAAGTGATTGCACAAGCGCTGTTGTTGCAGTAAAGTCGGGAACAATGATGCTAGTCACGTCACAAAGACAGCTTTGATTTGTTAAGTCAATAGGGAATTCAGCGCTCATCACCAACTCCATTTCATTCCCTAACCATCACCTTCTCTTTCAATGTCAAAACCAGGCAATGAAATAGATCTTATGGAGCGTACTGGGGATGAAGAGGATGATGAGCATCTGACAATTCGCATTCCGGGCTCCAAAGCTTATTTGGCACCAAACGCCTCAGAATCGAATTGGACGGGACATAGAGGAAAACCGAGGTGCGACCATTGCAGGGCAAATAATCTCAGAGTGAGTCTCTTTTGCTCTTGTAGTACGTTATTTCTTACTCAGCTTTTTCTCCCCTAGTGTGATAGGGTTCTCCCAATGTGTAACCATTGTGCGTGGGCCAAACAAGACAGGTGTGTGTACACTCCTCTACCCACACCTGCGCACCGTGGAATACCTCGTTGTGACCGGTGCAGGTCCCTTAACATGAAGGTGTGCATACCGCTTTTCATCTTTTTCTCTACTAATAATCATTATAGTGCGATAGAAACCTTCCGATCTGTGGCAACTGCAAAGTAGCGGACGGTCGTCCTTGCAACTATACAGCCAAAAGGCGGAACAAGGGAATGACGGAAGCCGATTCCATACCGGTGTCTATGAGCCACCCGTCTTCTTCTTCTTGGTCTCATTCCATGGCACACATTACACCCAAACTGGAACAGGAACCTCAAACTCTATCATTTTACACACACAACACCCATGCGACTAGCATCGTCCACAGTCCCTCACCTGAACCAGAACGTCCTTCGGGGTACGAAACGAGTCACACTGGAAGGTTTACGGCAGATTATGCGCGGGTCAAACCTCCAATCCTCGAGCCCATGCCAATACCCGCCGACGCACGCATTATCCACTCCCCAAGTCCAGAACTCATCGAATACACACCACCTGCAGCTCAATACTACCCACCTGTCCTTCCTGAACCAAAAATTCTTATAAATTCTACCCATGTAGAACCTTGGTCTCACCCAGCCTTTGTCTCGCTGCCTCATATCGTATGGGAAGGCCTCAGGGCTATTGACCCTGTGGAGATGCCAAAGCGGCAAGAGTTTGAAAACGCTTTGAACGCGTTTCAGGGTCATATGATCCCAGACATCAGGGAGACAACCATGTTTACAACGGAGCAATACACGACATTGGCTCGCGCACTGAACTTTGGAGATGCGTCCAACTTGACTCCGCGGCAAAGCCAATGGTCGAAGATCCACAAACTCAGTGCGGGTTCACAAAAGTACCTGATTATTGTCGCACCTCGGGATTCTGTTTTTGATTTGAGTGAGGAGTTGGCAAAAAAGTCTAGGGAGGACTTTATAAGAGATAGGATACGAGGCATTGTTGAAGGAGAGAGTATGCAGGTTGGTCAATCCGATTTTGACTCTTGCAAATTTCTGACCACGCTTGGGTGCAGTATTACGACCAAATCCCAGTCCAGAATCAGATATATGATATCCTGACATACGCGCATCGGTCGCATTTACCTGCTGCCCAGATGTTGATCGAGGTTGTCCGGTTAAATTTCGTACGTCATGCAGAGCTCTGTTGATTGACGAAATATCTAACCTTTGATCTTTTTTTTTTTTTTTTTTTTTTTTTTTTTTCGCGTTTAGGCTCTTATCAGCTACCCGATGGCAGAACTTTACGTGCGGATGTGTCCACTGTGCGAGATTCGTGCTCAGCGACAACGATCTCTCGAACCCTAAAATTTCGCTCATTCCATTGGCGTACACCAGCACCGATTCTAATATTATTTTACATATTTATGTCACCGGTATAATACCTTTGTGATATTCTTTGCCTTCGCCGTTGTATTATTTTTAGGCATTGTTTTCATCGTATGTACATAATCCCCCTCCTGCATGTTGCAGCTAGTTGTACTCATCTAAAGCAAGTAGTAATGTGAAATTCCTATATTTAATGGGGTTGTTTTATTTTTCTTTCAGCAATCATTCAAAAAGCAAGTTCGACAGGTCTATAGTACACGATATACAGAGCAAAGCAAGGAAATGGACTTTGTAAAAATATCAAGCGGATTACTTTAATTCGAAACTTGCGAAGGCCAGGTCGTATCCACCAAACTCGTAGTTGATTTTGTCTGTACGTTTGTAAGTCTTGCCTGCGCTGCAGAGATCGGACATTTCAGACAGGGCTGTCTTGAATTCACGCTGTGCTGCCTCGACAGTGTGCTCTTCTGGGTCGTTTTCGCTATCTTCGCTAGAGACGAAAAGGGTGAGGGTGATTCTGCCTGGTTCGAAGATGCTGACGACACGCTTGATAAGGGACTTGAGGTCGGGTATCATGCCATCATGAACGACCTTTGTGGTTGAGAGAGGTACGTTGCACTCGAAGCTAGCGTAGGACCAACCCTCTTCTGGAGTGACATGAATGGTGTAATAACCTTCACCCGAGTGAGCTGCGTTAGAGCTGTTGAGCTCCTTGGATAGTGGGAATTCTTCCAAAGACTGGTGGTTCCACTTGATGAGAGCGTTGGAAGAATAGCCGCAAGGTTGGAATGCGTAGGCGTCAAGATGAGTTGAAGAAGAAGGGAAAATTTCCGAAATGCCGATCTTATCTGACAAATCCGCACCTTGAGAGGCGGGTGTGGTATCGGTTTCGATCGGGTCGGAAAAGAAGAATGGTTGACGGGCTTTGGGAGAGAGGTCGCTCATGAGAATTTCGATGGTGTAATCAAGGTGGCGATGCGTTGGATTGTTGATTGTGGAGTGATGAAGAGATGAGTCGTCGGATGGACTATCGTCTGGGTTTGTGAGGTAGAGTAGCCAATGGTCACCATTGACCTTTCCAATAGTATAGGCGGCACCGTTGTTGAAAATGTTGTCCAAGTATTCAACTTCTTGCTTCCAGTCTCTATGAGGACCTGATTGACGCTCTGGGAACATGAAAGATTTTCTCGAATAGAAACATCTATAGACACTTGGAAGCTGTGCGTCTTGTGCTGCAATTTCGAGGATGCGGGGAAGACCGAAAAGATTGAGGGTAGTACCACAAGTTTTGAGGATGATGCGATGAGGCGAAACAAAAAGAGACGATTCGCTATATAATAAAGAAAGGACGATAAGATTGATAATAAAGTAGAAAAATATGCTAAGTACTAACCTTAGAAGGTAAGCATCCATTTCGATTCCCTCGATGACGCTGAGGACTTTACACTTGACGATGTCGAGCATATCTTCCCAAGTTTGCCTTGGTACAGCGCGTAGACCATGTTTTCCGTTTATTATAGGTGTTTGGGAAGGAGAAGGAGCAAACCAGACTTCAAGAAGCTTTTCTGGACCCTCGAAAGGAGCGGATGCTTGATAGTCATCAAGATTTTCGGTGGACATGGTGATTAGTTATGCTATCTGAAGGAAGGATGAGGACGAGCAGAAGCAGGAGCTACCCGATACATAGAACGGTTACAGAAGAAATAAAAAAAGGGATTAGAGAGCAAATTAAAAGCTACTCTGTTGTTGGGTTTAATGGGATGAGTGCCAGTCTTTATGTACCAAGACAAGACAAGAAACAGAAAACAACCAATCGATTTTATCTTATGTATCAAATGGGGTTATTAAAATCACATGATCGGACAGTTATTTCAGTCATCATGACGATGCAGCTCTCGAGTCTTCAACGACAACAACAATAATGACATTACGAGGAATCTTACCTCGTCTCAATGTTTTAAGAACGATATCTCCAAAACTCACTTCTCCTTTGCTTCCAACAGCAGCTCAACGGTTAAATCACTCTCCTCTCACAAATACTCCAAGAGTCACCAACTCTCGTTATTTCACCCATTTCCCTGCAAGATTATCATCATCTTCATCTTCAGACAATACACAACAACTACCTCCAAACGCAACTTTATCACAGAAATTAAAACACCTCATTAAATCTTACGGCTGGTATGCACTCGGCGTGTACTTTTTCTTCTCAACAATCGACTTCACCGTCGCTTTCATTGGCATCAATCTCCTCGGCGCGGAATACGTTTCACATGCAGTCAACACCGTAAAAACTGCAGTATTGGACAAATTCCCTACTAGACCTCCAGAACCAGGTTTAGACGAAATCGACAGTATGAAGAATCCAAATGCAACCAGTGGTCAAGAAGGATTTTATGCCATGCTTGTCTTGGCTTACACAGTTCATAAAACATTATTCTTGCCAGTCAGAATAGGTCTCACAGCTGCATTCACACCTCGACTAGTAGGATGGTTACGTTCACGAGGATGGGCAGGTAGTGCAGGGGCTAAGCGAGCTGCAACAGAAATGAGGGTTAGGATGAAGGAGAGGAAGAATCGATTAAATAACGATTGAACGCTGTCACCCTATTTTCAACTACCCCCCAACTCTTTTTTTCCCTACTATTTTGCTGCTATATAGAGGGTTTGCTGTACATGGTCATAATTATAAACTAACTATTTTACATTAATATACAATTGCCGTCGCAAAGCATTTCCCTCAGCTACAGTTTGTTTGTTATTGATGACCTTGCCTTGAGGGACAAACAATATCGGAGGTTGGCACTCCTCCCCAATTCAGTCTATTACAATACTTATTACCACTCTCTGTTGTGTTGGTCGGTCTCAACATGTCACTTGCCAGGAGAGCAGTCTTCTCGGCATCCCGTCTTCCTAAACAAACCTTTGTTACTCAACGTAGAGCAGCATCCTCGTCATCCCATGATGACCACCACCATGAAGAACATGATTCAACCGTTTACCCTGCTGAAGGTATGCAAGTTGGTTGTTGCGAGTCTGGCCTGGCTTGCTTACAAGAATGAAGGATTCGGAAACGCGTTCTGGCGCAACGTTGTTTTAATCTCTCTTGCTGGAGTTGCTGCTGTCAAATTCGCGCCTGCAGCTAATGACGAGGTTTATCTTACAAGATGGATAGCCATGTACAGCTCACCTCGTGATTACTGGCTGGAATTGAACGCGAAACACACTGCGCAACAAGCTAAAGTTTCAGAAGACCACCTTCTCGTGAGTGATGCACACCGACCTGCAGTTCACCGCTTCAGATACCCTCAGTAAGTGATAAAATAAATAAAACGATGATATCTACATGAATTTATTTTTTTCACTCTAGAGCGATGGTTCAAGCATCGCCATTCCTTAACCCTGTTGGAATGAATGTTCAAGTCGAAGATACAGTAATTAAAGGAGACAAGGATATTCTTTAGTAGTATTATAGCTTAGACGGAATTCATCGGGTTAAGATTATTATTTTGTGTAAACAAAGGCAACAGTTGTTTGTTGACAACCTCCCACGTTCAAACTCGTTCCCCCTTGAGTCGACCAACTCGATTGAATTTCCTTTCTTTTTTTTTCCTTTCTTTATCTTGAATTTAAACCTTGACGGTGTGTTAATTAAAATAAAATAAACACGCATTAACCGTCAAGAAGGTTTCCAATTACTCTCGTTCATCTTCATCTCTAACCAAAGCCTCATCGTTTTAGAGGTTCCCTGGTCGTCAAATGTTCCCTCGATACTACCCCTTCCTCGCCTTCCTCATCACTCAACATGTCGCACTCGCTCAAATTCCACAGGTAGATTTTGACCGTATGGGCACCGTCGGTCTCGCTGGTGCCTTTGCCGGTCTCGACTTGTTCACCAACTCTTCAACATCATTCGATCCATCCACCTCAACCCTGTTGTCACGAGCTAGCGACGGTTCATTAACGCGCATAGCGTCAACAAATTCAGGTGGAAATATTGTCGCAGGTTGTGCACTCGATAATATTTTTTACCTGGCTGGAGAGTTTTCAACGATCAACGGTGTTTCAGCCTCAAACATCGCGTCATACACGCCTTCATCAAGTCAAATATCACCCGTGGCCACCAACGGTCCCAACGGCCAGATAAACACCCTTTTCTGTGACTCAAAGGAAAACAAGCTATGGGTTGGCGGTTCATTTTCTTCACCTGGCGCGTCTATTGCCATTTATGACCCCCGTTCTCAATCTTGGTCCCCTGCGCCTTTCCAAGGTATCTCAGGTGCTCAAGCTCGTGTCGACTCTATCACAACAAACTCTTCACAATCCAGCTTATTCTTCTCTGGTTCTTTTGTCACCAATTTTGGAAATGGAAACGTTGTCCTCAATGGAACCAACAATCCAAATGTGCCCTTCTCAGCCGGTGCTTCTCCGTTTTCCTCTTCCCTCGTCCCCGTCCCCCTAGCCAAGGCTCAAGTTGACGGCTCCCCTTCGTCATCCCAATCTGGTTTTGACGATATCAATAACATTCTCTGTCCCAATGTTCAGGATGATGGTCCAGGAAATTCTTGGTTTGCAGCCGACAGTTCCACCCCCCTCATTACCGTTAGAACCTTTCAATTCCTCTCCGCAAGTGGTGTCCGCTTAGGAAATACTTTCTTGGGTGAACATGGAACCACAGGTTTCAGGTAATTTCTTTTTTTCTATATCGTCTTGAAATCAAATGCTTATTTTGTTTTCAAGTGTTACCACCATCCCAGACAACAACGTCAGGACCCTACAGTTTGTTGATCCCACGACGGGCCAAAATCAGACCTGCCGTGATCCATGCCCACTGTCAACAGACTCCTCTATCCTATACCAGGACTTCCTCTTTGGTGATGGTCCCATCCCTATCACAGGCGTTCAAATCAAACTTTCATCGTTCACTGGCTCTGGACCAGGTCTACACATTTTGCAGCTTCTATCTTCGGGAGCCTTTGCATCATCCATCCCTGCTGAAAATGGAATCTCTTGTTTTGCCACCGGTTCCTCCAACACCACCCAAACCGGCAATTGGACTCCTGTGGAAGCGAAGACTGATATTCCTGGCACAGTTCAAAGGGTGCTAGTTGCAAACGTTGCCGTCGGTACCCCCGCCAATCAAGCTCCCAGCTTCACATGGATTCCATACGTATCGGCCTCGGGCAACTACGATGTCAACATGCTGGTTCCCGGCTGCGTCAACTTTGCCGATTGTGCTCAACGCACTTCCGTCAAAGTCACTGTTTTCGTTGGTCCCAATCAACCGCCTTTTATCACCACCATATCCCAGCAAAATCAACAAGATGCCACGGTCCTCTTATATTCAGGTCCTCTACTTCCTTCTTCACCAGATTTTGTTGCGCCCATCACTATGACTCTTGATGATAGCCCCTCTGGCAATGGTCAAAATGGTCAATTTGCGCTTGTTGCAGATCGTGTTGAGCTTGTTTTGCGCTCCGCCACGGCAACTTCTGGTGATGGCACATCCAGCAATAATGTCGCTGGTCTAGCCCGCGGATTCGGGTTCTTGGAATGGGATCGTTCAGCAACCTCGGTCATGAACAATGTTGACGGGCGCAAGGTTTTCCCCAATAGCACTTTGTCAGGTCTGGACGCTGTTGGATTTGACCTTCTTGCCGGATTAGGCGGTATATCTGGCCTCACCTCATCTGATCTTTCCATCAAGACTGTCGCTCACCACTCGTCTGGCATTTACCTCGCTGGTACCTTCAAACTCAATGCCGGACCCGCTTCAGGCGCGTCCAATGTGGTCGTCTTCAAGAACGGCGCACTTGCCAATGTCAAGGACAATGGTTTGAATGGAGCAGTAGCCGCGTCCTTTGTCTTTGGTGATCAGATCTTTGTTGGTGGATCATTCACCAACACCGCTTCAGGATCCTCACAAGGTTTAAACAACGTCGCCGTTTATGACGCCTCAAGCAACACGTGGAACGGTCTTCTCTCCGGCGTCAATGGCCCTGTTTTCAGCCTCAATGTTCTCAACGGCCAACTTCAAATCACTGGCAACTTTACCCAGATCCTGACCACCACAGGCAATGCCATCTCCGCGGCAGGATTCGCGATGTGGGATATCAGCTCCAAGTCCTGGGTCAATAATGGTGGTTTTGTCGTCGGTGCCATGACCTTTATTGGAAATGGTACAGATGCTCAATACTTGGCAGGAAACGTCCAGGCTTCTCAACGCTTCGGTGCTACTGGCATGGTCATGTTGAAGAATGGTGACAGCAACGGTCCTGCGATCGCACCACTTTCCATCGACCTTACTCCTGCTGTCAACGCTTCATCTGCACCTGGCACCCTGCGTAAGCGCCACATTCCAAGCGCCACAGCATTCCTGTCCCACATCAACCTGTCCCGTATCTTTGCCAGACAAACCCCTCCAGCGCAACAATCGCTTGCGCCGTCTCTGCCAGCTCCTGGTCCCGCTGTCTTGGCTGGTGCTTTCTGGACCAACAGCTCATCGTCCAAGGAACTTACCATCCTCGGTGGTAACTTTTCCTTTGTTGCCTCTGGATCCTTGACTGTGTCTCAAGCCGTTGCGATCTACGATCCTTCCACTGGTACAGCTCTGGCACTCTCTGGGCCCCAGATCAATGGCATAGTCAGGACGCTGTTGGTTGATGAAAACTCTCTTTACATTGGAGGAGAATTTACCATTTCGGGAGCAACCGTCAACGGACTCGCTCTTTACGATCTCTCCAAGAACGAATGGGACTTCGACAGCATTCAAGCCCTTCAACCAAGCTCTGGATCAGCTGTCGTTGTACGGTCTATTACCAAGTCGACCTTCAAATCAGCGACTGTGATTGTCGCTGGATCGTTCGCCAATGCCGGTGCGTTGCGCTGTGTGGGCATCTGCAGCTACGATACAACCACCAACCAATGGAACGCCCTTGGTGACGGAATTCAAGGCGAAGTCGCTGATGTAGCCTATGCTAATGTGAGTCGCCTTTTTAAAAATCTGTGGATTGTCCCTAACAGGAAAACTTTAGGATGACCTAAGTGTGCTTGTTGCTGGAGGTTCCCTCTCTTTATCTGGAAGCGGTGCTTCGAATGTCCTTCAGTACAGCTTGGAAAACTCCACCTGGGCAGTAGTTGGCAGTGGTTCTGATATCCCTGGACCCGTCTCCGCTATTGAAGTCAACAACAAGAACGCAAGCAGCATCTTCGCCGCTGGAAGGTAAGTCTTGTCTGGGTGGGTCGGCGATCAGTCTTTCTAATTGGAACTATAGCAGTGATGGAAACGCTTTCTTGGCATTCTGGAATGGCGACAAATGGACAACTTTGGGTGAGTCACCGATACAGGTCCTTTTCTTCCACTTCAAGTATTGACGAAGACCCAGATTCTACGCTCGCCGATGGCACCACAGTTGCACAACTCACCATGGTTCCTCTGCAAAACACGCACGCCGGCAACTCGATAATCCAATCTGATCGAATGTTGATGATTTCAGGCTTGCTCTCAACCTCTGCTGGCAATGCCTCGTCTGCTCTGTTTGACGGAGAGAACGTAATTCCATACATCGTCTCCACATCATCCACTGGCTCGACTGGCACCGTCTCCTCCCTGTTCCACTCATTCTCTTCCTTTAGCTTTGATAAGAGACGTAAGTGACGCAAGTTTAACTTTCCAGGAGCATGTCGCTAACTTTGTACTTAGGTATCCTCGCCACAGGAGTGGTTATCCTAATTTCTATCGCCATCGCTGCTGGCATTGTCTTCCTGTTGGCTCTGATTGGCATTCTCTGGACCCTATTCTCCCGCAAGGATGACAAGCTCAACAAGTTTGATAACGCAGAAGAAGAAGACGATGACTCCCAGCATCATCGCCCTTCTTCCCTTCTTGAACACATCAACGCCGCAACAAGAACGACAATTCTCGGCGCTGGTGGACCTTACAGCCCTTATAGCTCAGAAAGGGAGGAAGAAAAGGTTACGGGCAGTCCCAGAGAAGGCGATCCATTTGTTGCAGATGGCAGCAATTACGTTCGTGCAGAAACACCATCTGACGCCATGGGAGGTATGCTGGCTGAGGAATCGAGTAGGCTGGCCCATGCTCGCTACTCATTTGACGGCACAGGAGAAGGGGAACTCCCTATTTCTGCGGGGGCAGAAGTTGAAGTGTTGGATGACCGGGATGCTGCGTGAGTTCTCACATTACTTTTGAAGATAACTAAATCTGATTTCGGAATTTTAGATGGTGGTATGCTCGGGATGTAAAAACAGGCAAAGAGGGTGTCGTTCCAGCAGCTTATTTATACTAGAGTCGCTTTTTTTTGAGTCTTGCGGATACTTTTTATTACTTTTTTCTTGTCTCGGCGTTGTTTTCTTTGTTTGCACCCATGTTTCCTATACCCTGCACTTTCGGTCATGTTTACGCCTCCATCATACCATTATCATTCTAATATCAATTTTCAACAACTTCTTTGGTAGTAGTATCGTAGTTCCAGTGTGTCCCAACTCTTGTCTCATGCATTCATGCAAGTTTATCACTGTCAGGCTCAGGTTAGACAGACTGGTGATCACTGAATCAAAATATATGCTTACTTGTAACACTGAAAACGAAGGGAGCGAGAAACGTGGTATCGTCAGCATCGAAATTAGATCCAACACACCAGACAACTCACAAGGGTCGCGGAAATGCTTCTGGCTGTTGTGAATGAAGCCAACTTTGGTCTTGAAGTCCTCTCTCCTCTTTTGATCGCGGAATTCCTTCACGTGACGACCAGCTTCTTTAGCCTCGCCACGATTTCTGGCCTTAACCACCTCTGTGCCAGCCTTGTAAGCTCCAAATCCACCTTTCATCGGCACCAATGCAGAATTTTTGTCCGCAAGCAATCTCCGAACAAGGGCAGCTCCAGAGTTAGGATCTTCGGGCTTATTTCCTCGAGGCATCATGGGGAACGATTGAGCATAGTATCGACGCATCGTTCGATGGCCAATTCTCGCTCCGGAGGGTAAAACAAGTTCGTACTCAGTATCGCCATATGTGAGTTGTGTGTCCAGAAGCTCTTCATCTGACTCGTCGTCGGTTTCTGAGTGTTCAGGTTCCGAAGCGTCATCGTCCACAATTTCATCGACCTCCGCGTCTTCGTCAGAAACCTCCTCCCACTCCTCGTCCTCAACTTTAGCCTTGGAGGACTTCTTAGATTTCTTCTTTCTGGGGGGTTCACCGTCTGGGTACGACGACGAAAAGTCGTAATAGTCAGACACTTCTAATCTGTCGGTTTCGGTTTCGTATGCGATCTTGCAGTGACCCTTGTCGACCATGTGTTTTCGAACAGCGTCCATGCTTCGGAACTCTCGTCCCTTATCGTTACAGAAGATGCAGACGTTACCAACTGCGATCTTTTCACCCAGGTAGTTAACTAACCCGGCGATGTCGACTAGGTATTCCGCATCTGGAATGAAGAATGAGTGGGTGAGCGACATGTGCGTAAGATTGTCCTCCAATGAGGAGGTGGTGTGGGGACAGAAGAGGCAGTTGGTTGGCGACAATCGGGATCGAGCAGCAGCAATCTTCTCTTCGATCGTCCTCTCCACATCATCTTCCTCGTCGGCTTCAACCTCCATACTTTGTGAGGTGGACGCCTCAGGTTCGACAGGTTTCTGCTCAGAAATGGTCTCAGCCTCTAGTGCGGATGAGACGGTATCCGAAGGTGACTCGTGCGGTTCGGCAGAGATCTTGGGCCGGGAGGCAGCCTTCAATTCGTTGTCCTTGTGTCTCTTCGATTGTAAATGCGATCTGTAAGCATTTTCTGTCGTGTAGATTTTACTTAACATAGATGAGTAAGCTTGTAACTTTCGGAAGCGAACATATATGACTCACTTGCAGACTTCGCACGAAGAGCCCTTCGTCGAGGACATGATCGCCGTTTCCTGCTTTCTGTCGAGAACCTTTTGGTTGAATACTTCGACGCTAATGGGAGGTAGAGATGCTACACGACGCTTCATGTTATATCTGTGATGGTCAGATCTGTAATGGGCTCCTGCTCAAGAGATGAGAGGTTTGTTTCATTAGCAAAAAAATTAAAACGTACTCTGATCCTCTGCCGACAAAAAGGCAATGGAACATGAGAGACATGTAAATAATTGGGTATCAGTTGGTAGCTGAGCAGACATTGTTGAGGATGATTGTAGTGGTAGACAAGAAACCAGTTTAATTTCATAATCTTGGAATGAAACCCAAAAGTAATAAATGACAATGTTAACATCTAATGACATAAATAAACAAATTACGTCATCAAAACAGACGCTGAACAATGATGGTAGTGTCATCCATCCATCGTTCAGTCATTTCCACTGTTATCATCCTAGAAACCAGCTCATCGTTAGTCCCACCCAACCCCTCGCGCAGTATATTCAATGCCAAATTATTCTCTTTGTCGACCAATTGTGGTCCCAGAAATTCAATCCACCGTTTCGAAAGCACAGTATCGACCTCGAGCCGTTCGTCGTGAAGGTCAACCAACCCGTCCGTACAAAGAATGATAAAAGACTCCGTAACACCACCTGCCCTTAAATTCACGTGTTTAACATCAGGCACTCCGCTCATGTATGGTGGCGTAAGGTTTCGATCGATAAACTTCTCAACCTTGGCTCTCATTGCGGGGTCGTACCCTGGTTCTAAGTTGGTGAAGACCCGTTTGGTGTACATGGCTGGCAACTTGAATGCGAAATCTCCGACAGCTATGTAACATCATTGAAAGCCGAGAAAGACCCGGGAAAGACCCAACGTACCTCGAGTTACTGCAATGGACCCAAGGACACGATTGTCCAGCATAACGTCAGGTTCATTTGGGTGCTCTCGTATGACTCTCTTCGCCTCTTCTTTAGCCTCACCATTATGAGCTGTGCTCATGACAGTAGCCGTCCATTGGTCTGCCTTCTTAGACCCGAGTACTAAAAATCGAATATCAGCAACTAGTTCGACGAATGAATAGCGTTGTAACTTACTTGCAACACAATCACCCAGACTGGCAACCCACAGGTTGGATTTACTTGGGTCCACTAAAGCGACCAGTACAGTAGTTCCCCGAGTGCACCTTCGAACAGTGGTGTAATTCGGCCCGCCGTCGTTAATTATATTGCGGATTTGTGCGTCGGTCATATTGGCCAGTACCGATTCATCGGGAAACAGATCTCGAAGAGCTTGTCCTATGCTCTCATCAAACCTGGAGATGGTGTTTCTCAACACTTCAGCGACCGAATCAGGAGAGGGAGCGTTCTCTTTGTTGAGAAGATCTTGGAGAGCACTGTGAATCAAACCCGGAAGTTTATCGGAAGTGTAGTCGACCACTTCGTGTCCAGCGTGTCCTATTACGGAAGGTCAGCATAACCTGTTGTGCACAATACAAAACATCTGACTAACCATCGAAAAGTGCGCGAAATGTCCAGGTGCCGTTTGACAACGCCCAGTCATTGATCATATATCGATCCTGGCTGCTTTCCTCTGGATTGGGGCAAGGTTGAAAGCAGACTATGTCGCTGTCGCCCACAGATTTGGCGCCCGATAATCGAGCGAGCTCAGATGAAAGTTGTGGTTCGGAGAGGAGAGTAAAGTCCCAAAGGCCGGCTGTCTGTGTCCAACCCATATCGGTTTTCATTCTAATAGACTGCGTGGCCATAGTCGGAGTATGTATTCTGTTGAATGAGTCTTGGATGTTGGTTGTAGAAATGTTGCAGAAAATGTGGCGTTTATATAGATGATTGAGTAGTGAACAAACACTTAAAATAGACACACAAATCTGGCGCAGCCGCGCAGGTGATCATTGGTTTAGGTGCAAGGCGGTGCTTGTCATTCAGTATTTAGACTCTTGATATGTAGCCAGTCGTCACCTCACGAGTGTCATGGACAAGAAGAATCATCTTTGTGTACCTACGCGAAGCCCAAGTCACGCTTGAATGACACGCACAACAACAGGGCATTGGGCATTGGGCACAGGGTATTAGAATGTCGTGGAATTTAAATCAAACGGCCAATGAGAGTAACCAGATCCTTTGCACTGCGACTGTAATTCATTGTAACAGCGCCCCTACAGCTTTGCGAGTATCCTCCAAGTCAGGGTAACCCCAACCCTTTATGACGAGTAAGATGAGACGCCCATTAGCGTGATACGGTTGTTATTACTCAATTAGTAGGCTCCCGTCGATGCACAAACCAACGTACCAACTCGGACTATCTACCTCTGAGGTAGGTGTTGAAAGGTCGATGACTTGGTCGTTTCTCCGCTTTCGTGGCTGAATTAATTCCTAAGCAACAATTTCAAGTTTGATTCATGCGTATCACGTAGAAGTATCACCGTGCGTGTGGCCCCATAATCCTACTACAAAATGGTCTTATTGAAGTTCAGGGTAGTTGTGAAAGGGTAATATTTCGATTTGAATCTCGACTCCGTTACAAAGTTATAAATAACCATGGAAATAATGCTAGCGATAAGAAGGTTACAAATCTATGCATGAACGACCCTAGGCCCACAATTAGTGGTGTTGTGATAGGGTGTTGGCACCGAAATGAGATTTCGAGTTATGATCCCTTTCAAAACCCTACACAACAAATGCATATCATTCAATCGCAGAATCTACGAATAGGACTTTGAAGCTTTCGAGATGGCCAGCCGCTCTTCGTATCGATCCGACCACCAGTCTTGACCTGTAGTATTGAAGGCCGTACGATAATCAAAGGTTCTCTTTCTGATGGATCTGTGAGGGGTAACTTCCACATAGCCATCTACGCCCTTGTTCAGCAAAATGACGAATCGCGCTAAATAAACTATTCTTACTGCGTCTGGCGGATACAATAAGTTCTGCGAATTCCCACATATCCATACCACCATTGGCCCCACTCAGCCAATCGTCGAGGGGCTTTTCGATAAGCAAAACGACGAGTCTGGAATCACTGTATTTCGCTTGATCCAGGCTATGTTTCGACAGAACGACGAGGACGCGGAGTGAACAACACCCATTCGTTTTATGGGTAATGTGATGAATATACTGGGGCCAATCCTGCTCGGGTGAGCCTATGCATAGGTGCGTGAGGTTTTTGCACAGCGGTAATACGCTCCAGACAGCTGGGTCTTGTAGAATGTTCAGATGTGTCAAGTTTTGAAACAATGGAGAGCGTAGGGCTTCTTCTGATTGCTTCGGAGTCAGTCTGCGGTCGAGAGAGAGTCGCTTGAGTTTCGAAAGGTGCCGGGTGAGGGTAAGGAACCGGTCGAATCGAACGACGCCGCAGTACCACATCTCAAGATTCTCAAGGTTGGGACAGAGTTCTACGGTCCTCGTGAATTCATTTATACCACCAGATAAACACACGCAGACGTGTGTGGTGTGTCGACCAAAGGCTTTGATTGCTGGGGCGGTCTTTGACCACGGGTAAGGGCGACTGGCAACTGGGTTAGAAAAGATGACGCGGAAAAGATGAGGCGCCACCCTTTGGAAAATGTGAGGATGGGACAACACGAGGCCGATTGTAGATATTACGCACCATTCGTGGAACCGTTTTGCTGTGAGTTGTAGGTTCAAGAAACAGTTTTTATGTGTTACTGGAAAAGATACTTCCTGTGCCAACATCTTGACGATTGTCATCTCGAGCTCTGCTGGAAGAGTAGGTGTGGTGCTGATGTACTTGACCATGGTCGTTGTTGAAGAGCAAGCGTGTCGATAATCAGAATTCAGTGTTGACGTTTCATGTAAGGCACGATCATGCTTGAACGAAACAACAACACTGCTCAATTACAATTACGCGTAAAGTGCATTCAGCTCGCCAAGAAGTAGAGTTTCGAAGAATACAACACGGATATATCATTAATAACGAACAAAGCTACATGTAGTAGGAGTGGTATATAATTCTAAGGAAATGAACATTAATGCGTCAAAAGATCAAGTAAAGGAAGAGAGATTACTCACATTTTGCCAAGCCGAAACGTTCAGCGCGCTTTCTCTTCCTTTCTTCTTCTTCTGGGTCAACCGGTTTCGCTTCTGGAGCAGGGCGTTTCTTGGGGTTGGTGGTAGATGGTTGTGTTGGTTTGGGTTCTGTCGTTGTGGGTAAACCAAAGCGTGCTTTACGCGCTTCCAGGGCTGAGGGGTCAGCTGTTGGCTTTGCTGCTGTAACAGGCGCTTTTTTCACAGGCGGGTTGCGTGACTCGACAAAAGGAATACCAAAGCGAGCTGCGCGTTGCCTTCTCTTCTCTATTTCTGGGTCTAAGGGACCTCCTGCTGTAGCAGCTGGTGTTTCTGCTAGTGGGGTTGTTCGTGAAGGGGTTGTAATAGGTGGTTCAACTACAGGATTTGGTGTTGGCTCTGCAGACTCTACAGTTGTTGAAGACTGTTGAGTTTCTGATGCAGCTTGGTCTACCGAGTTCCAATCAATTCTAGATAAATAATCAATATGAATGAAAGTTGAAGAAGGGGCAAGAGACATACTCTTCAGGTGGAGCAAGTAAATCGTCTGCTGGTGGATACAAAACTGAATATGCATCTAAAGCTTCTTGACTTGCTTGAATTCTTGAAATAAGGTCCGCTTTTGTTGACTTTGCTGGAGCTGATAAATTTGCTTTTGTAAGTATTTGACGCAGGTCAGCTACTTTCAGCGCCTTAAGTTTATTGTCCATGATGATTGAGGAAAGGGAATACAGAAATTAATGTGACAATAAATAATTTGTGACAGGTCATACATAAACGTTACAATAATGTCACAATTAATGTGTTGAACTAGCCAATGACATTCTCGAGCCAATCTCCAGTTGCAGCGATGGAGAACCACTCATCGGATCTCCACTCAGACTCAATCCACCACTTTCCAAACTTTTTTGATAGATACCCCCAAGATATTTTTCCAACAGAGCACGAAAGAAACTCTCAGATCGATGAAGAACCTCTTTATGTCAATGCAAAACAATATTTTCGAATTCTCAAACGACGAGTGGCAAGGACAAGGTTAGAAGAGGTTCATAGATTATCTCGTCAGAGAAAGGTTTCTCCCATTATTATTTCTTCTCTTTATTCATTTATTCATTCTCTTTTTTATATAGCCTTATCTTCATGAGTCTCGTCATCGTCATGCTATGAGACGTCCCCGTGGTCCAGGTGGTCGTTTCTTGACTGCAGAGGAAATAGCCGCCCAAAAACTCAATGCTCAGGATGATCCAGCAATTGATGATCAGGAAATGGATGAAGAGCAATTACAGCTCTCTCCTAATTCGGATCCAAAGATGTCACCAGTGCCCTCAACTTCAACCCTGCCTCAACAACAATCACAGCAACAGCAGCAACAGCAGCAGCAGCAACAACCTGTACCATCTCCAGCTCCTTTTATACCTCAACAACCTATTGTAAATATCGACTATCATAGGCAGCATCTCCAGAATATCTCTGCACCAACAACTTCTCCGCAAACTCAATCAAACCCTCCAAACCTTTACGCGCCTCAACCCCCTCAACCACAAATCGTCCCTCCTCAGCAGCAACAACCCCAACACAACCATCACAGTCATCACAATCACCATGCCACGACCAACAACAGGGGCATGAACTCTGCCCCCATTACTCTCAGCTCTCCATACCCTGCTACCTTGCAAATGCATCACGTCCCTCACCCCCACGCCCACGCCCGCCATCACCATCACCATTCCTTTGCAGCATCTTACATTTATGCCCCTGATCACCCACTCGCCCGTACACAGAACTCGGATGTCCAACACAGGCCAGAAGACATTCTGCAATACGGTGCTCCTAGTTCATCAACATCCTAACTGTTTAATGAATGTATATCCCATACCTTTTTGAACTTTGCTTATTTACTGTCTTTATATTTTCTTTTTCTTTTTTTTATTATGTACCAAACAGGTAAACTACGTCAAAATTGTTACAATTCGATATCCATTGCACTATCATCCATCGTTGCTGGTGTTGTTTTGATAACTTGTTTGGTTGGCGGAGGTGTTTCAGATGAACTCGGAAGAGATAGAGGTTTAAATAATATGAGTGCTTGACTCGTACTTGGTGGTGGTGGTGGTGGTGTGATATTTGAGCGCGTCTTATCGAGTGTCTGAGTTTTGATATGGTTGAGTAACGCTAAATTGACCGAGACGGCCTCTTGCGAGCCCAATTCTTGTTTCTCGTCTTCCTCATCTTCACGAGTGTAAGAATCCAAGTCTGTTATGATAATACCTGTCACAATTGGATGTTGACTTTAGTTTAGATTACGAATGTATATGAACATGGTATGCGCACGATCTGGTTCTGCTTCATACCAAGAGGAAGTCTTCATATTTATTTCTGGCGCATATGGCTCCTCGATCGCGACAGGTGGAGGGACGGCGGGTGTAATGGGAGTTAGGGGAGTTTGGTAGGTCAGATCCATGTCCATTGGTTCTTCCGCGTCAAAATTTGAGTGCCCAACATCATGAACAGATGATAGAGGCGGGGATGGGGATAAAGACGACCTCGAAGATGAGCCAGAAGAGTTTAGAGAAAGATAAGCGAAACCGTGCTCAAGAGCTGATGAGCGTAGACGCTTTTGTGGTGGATGCGAGTCTTCATCTTGACTCACCGTTTCTGGCTGCTTTCTCTTTGGAATTGATTTATCAAACCAAGGATGCCTGAAATGTGAAGATGAAGACCAAGTTTGACACGAAGCCATGGTTTTGTAAGATAATAATGATAATGAAAGTTGAATATGGTTGCTTTAAATATAAACCATTAATGTTTCTTATTTTTACCCGAATATTCGAGACCTGTCACGTGCGTGCCTTTACTTTTTCTTTTGAACCATCATCATCATGGCAAAGTCTCCAAGTACGCGTCTATTTTATTTTATTTTCAGTTCCAGCGCTAATTTTACTTTACCATTCAGTGAAGGCCTATCTTGTGCTTTATAACGCAGCTTCAGCCGTAGCATGGTCATGGATTCTTGTCACAACAATTATTCATCTTTTCAACTTGGATGGCAAGTCGGACGTATTTCCCAACCCGGATCCATATTCTGCATCGTCTGTTTTGTCTCGTTTTATCATCTCTTCAACACCAGAGTCACTCAGATTTTTCTTACTGCCATCTAGTTTGAGGAATAGCCTCCCTCCTGCATTCCAGCCCATCTACGCAAGGGCCAGCACCACCTTTTCACGCGTCGGTTTACAAACAGCCATTATTCAGAGCTTTGCTGCTTTTGAAGTTCTTCATGCTCTGCTTGGATGGGTTCGTAGTCCAGTTCCCACTGCTGCCATGCAAGTAGCTAGCAGGTTGTTCCTCGTTTGGGGTGTTGCAGAGCAATTCCCCCAGGTAAGTTGCCTTCATTTTACGCGTCCTCGAACCCCTTTCTTATCCGAATATTGTTTTCCAGGTTCGCTCTAACCCTCTCTATACTTCTATGGTACTTGCTTGGTCGGCAACAGAAGCCATTCGTTATACTTTCTACGCCCTCAACCTTCTTGGACTTAACCCTTATGTTCTCCTCTGGCTGCGCTACACCACCTTTTTCATCCTCTACCCTATCGGTGCTTCATCAGAGGCTTTCCTCAATTATGCCACTTTGCCAAAGTCCCCACTTATTCCTGGCTGGAAATCCCTCTTTACTGGTATCTGGACCTCCGCCGACTACGTCCGCGGTGCTCTCTTCCTGATCTGGTGGCCAGGTATGGTCCTAAATTATTCCTCGCCTGCATCACTGACAATTTTCTTCTTAGGTCTCTACGTCATGTACACTTACATGATTTCTCAGCGTCGCAAAGTCCTTAACCCATCCTCCAAACCTAAAAAGACCGTTAAAGTCAACTAATTGATCCCCGTAACACCCAAGCACGTATTCTATATAGAGTTTGAAGATGCAATGGTGATCTATTCTTAAACGTATTACAATGCATTCCCGATTATGATACCATGCGAATAACCGAATCTTTCCTTCCTGGCTTATTTAGTGAATATATACAAAGCGGTATGTCCGTTATTATTGGCACTTTCAATCTGTCGAGTCGCTGTCGCTGTCGACTTCATTGCTGCTATCTAGGTTGGCGGTCCAATCTGAAACTTCCAGCTTCTCGCCCTTGACCGTTTCTGCGCGATATTTATGAGTTGATATATAATCTCGATACTATCCAAACTAACCATTTGCAGCTACTTCATAACCTGCTTGTGTTACACAACGTGCGAGCTCCGCTTTTCGTCCCACCTGCGTGCTTTTACCAAGAATGCATCCGTCCAGTTTGGCTCTGAAAAAGAGTGAGATAATACGCCTCAGGAAATGAAATAAAACCTGACTCACCCATCCTCAACGACACAGTGGTCAAGAAGTACGCATCCGTTAATTTTGACCATCTTTCCGATAACACAGTGCCGACCAATAACAGACCGCTTAATAGTCGTCTTTTCGGAGACTTGTGTTGACTCTCCGATAATCGAGTCCGTGGAGATTTGACATCTCTGGTCAATAAGCGCGCGGTCTTTGGGATCAGAGGGAAGAGTGTACGTCGTGATTGATAGCGCCTGCACAAAAGGGTTACCAATTACAGAACGGGCTGAATGCCCTAAACACGCACCCGTTTATTGATTTCATAAAAGTTATGAATCGTGTTTACTCGCACAGCGGGCTCATCTTCTTTGTTGTGCACAACGATACCGATTTTGAGTGTGATGCGCGGGTCGACGTCAACGTCATCCTCGCCATTGGCGAGCACCAGCTGCCCTTCTTCGTCCACGACACAGTGTTTGCTCAACAGACTCGAGTGCTCGAGAGATACATGCTGTGAAAGATGTGGTTCGGATCCGTTGAGAACTGTTGATGAGATTTGTGTTGGGGGTTGGGTTACGTCGGAGGATAGCTAAAATGCTCACCTTCGGCATATTTTCTGCGTTTTGATTGTCGGTATTGTATCTTGCAGAGCCACGGAAGGAATTCATCCTTTAATGAATCCATGTGGTGCTTTTCTCGAAGGAGATCGAGCACAAGTCTCCGGCATACGTAGACATGAGAGTCTTCAAGGTTGGCCGACAGTTTGGTGTGGGGGTACCTGCAAAATATAAGTTGCCGCAACATGATATGCAACAATGACATACATACTTGTTCAATAGACTCATTTTTAGCGATATGTCCTCCGAATCGCGGTCGACGTCATCTGGAGAATCGATATGAAGGAGCGTTCCGGCAGTAGGGTCCCAGATGATGGAAGTTGTTCCAGAAGTAGGACCCCATTCTTCGACAACTGTTCCTTTTTCTTGCTTCTTGGGTGCAAACCAACAGGTGGTGGCTAGAGATCCTTCTGCCATGGCATCTACCCGGAATTTATTCAGCAGGGTGCTCAGAGGTAATGAAGGGGGAGGGACGAAGTCGCATGGAACGAGAACGAAATCTTCTGTAATTCGATTTGATATTTGTCGGAGGAGGTTACATGTACCCTCGGGGCTATCCTCTGACTCGTCGAAAGTCTGAATATCCACTCGAAGAGAAGACGAGGATACGTCAGAGTGGATGTGATGATATATTGAGGATCGATGCCTTGCAGGACAGATCAATAAAACGTCTGTTTATTGTTGAGCTGAGGTTTTTTTAGTAACCTTTAGGTAACTATTACCTTTGATTCCTGATTGTTCTAACCAGCTGAAAACGTATTCGAGTAACGGTCTATTGGCAACTGGTAAAAGTGATTTTGGACAAGGTTCATCGCCATAATCGCTAGTGAGTGGGACAAGACTAGATTGCGAAATTGTTAAAATAATTCTGATATTAAAAACAAAATAAAATATATCTACCCATTCCCAAAGCCTGCTAAGACGACTGCCAAAAATTCCCTTGATACAAGGTCAGTCTTTCCAACGTCGAGATCCATAATATTGGTCAAGTTATAAGGAAAGATAGCAGTACCAGAGATGATCATAATCTTAATAAAGTCACATGACATTTCATGAACTGTTTAATAGATTTCTTATTTCTTATACTTACTACTGCTTACACCATGTCCTTGTCCTTTTAAATTCCTCTCTTCTTTCTTGTCTTTCTCTCTACCCTCATGCTGATATTCAATAATCTGAACTATAATGTCCCAACTCCCCGTTCACAAGATTTTCGAGCGTCTAGAAACCGTAGGTAAAGGCGCTTATGGTTCCGTACACAAGGGCATGCACATGCCCTCTGGCAAAATCGTCGCTCTCAAGATCATCGACCTCGATACAGCTGATGACGATGTTGAAGACATCCAACGGGAGGTTGCTCTTTTAACGCAACTAAGAGATGCTCCCAATATAACCCAGTATTATGGTTGTTACATGGATGGACCACGCGTATGGATTGTCATGGAGTTTGCCTCAGGTGGAAGTGCATTGGCTCTCATGAAGTCATCAAAGGATGGGTGTATCGAGGAAAAATACACAGCAGTTATTATTCGCGAGGTCTTGATCGCTTTGAGCTACCTACACAAGGTTCCAGTCATCCATCGTGATATGAAAGCTGCAAATGTCCTCGTCACTGACGCTGGCAGGGTCATGATTTGTGACTTTGGTGTCTCCGCTCTTCTGGCTACCAATACAAGCAAACGAAACACTCTTACAGGCACCCCTTATTGGATGGCTCCAGAGGTCGTACAGAGCGTACCAGCATACGATACCAAAGCAGACATCTGGAGTTTGGGTATTATGATCTACGAAATGATAAAGGGCACTCCTCCACATTCTAATCTCGACAAATTCGCTGTTATGGACCTTATACCCAAGATAAAACCTCCCAAACTCGCCGAATCTGAGGGTGGAAAAGATATGCGCGATTTCATGTCCTACTGTCTCAAAGAGTCTCCTGCGGAGGTAATGTCATCCCCTGCTCCCTGTTGTTGATTCTGACATATCACATGTAGCGCCTGCCTGCAGAAGAATTGGCAAAGACCAAGTGGATGAAATCTGTAGCCAAAGTCAGCGTCTCTATCCTCAGGGACCTTGTTATGCGCCTTCACCAAGCACCTCCTCGTGCAAGTTTAGCAGAGCCATTGGACTGGGAAACTGCTGAACTTAATGGGTAGTACTCTTTAATCGTATACCCCGCATCGTTTTGTAATTAACAATTGCACAGGTTTGTAGAGGAGAAGAATAATAACTGGGAGTTCGACACCATTCGCAGCACTGATTTTCCTCACATTGAAGAGGATTACGTTGTCACAGATAGTCCAAATGACACTTCAACTATGCAGAAAACCATCCGAGCTCCAGCAAGTTCTAACAAAGTTCCTACATCACTTCGCGTTCTTTTTGAAGAAAACGATCCCCATCACCAACCAATTCAGCAAGACAATTACCGACCACCAGCTCCCATCTTTACTCCTCAGCTTTCGGGTTCTACTGACGAAATCAGCAACAACTTCGTACGCGACTGGGACACTCAAGACCCTGACGACACTTCTCATACCCTATCTTCATCCCCTGTTTCCATTCGCACTCGTCCCCCTGTACCACCACCAAACACTTCGCCTGAAATGACCATCCCCCCTTCGTTTTCTCGCCTTGGAAACAAAGCCACTTCACCCAATAACGACTCTATTGACTATAAACCTAATCTCACTTCTTCGGATATAAGCTCCCCCATAACAACCACAGTCGTTCCAGCATCACCCATCAACTCAACCGATACCACAAAACCTCCCCCAAGGCCTGCAAGACAGTTGGCGGACGATGCATCTAAACAATTTCTGGATCTGGCATCGCCATCTGCTTTCCAATTTCCAAGGCCATCTACAGCATCAGGGGACACTAGACCATCGCGATTGCGACCCACTCTCACCAAAAAGCCACCCTCCCGTCCAAGTACTTCGACTGGGTTGCATCAAAATGCTCATTCACTCGACACATCGGCTGCAGTTAGTCGGTACGAGGGCGGTCCTTCAGCAACAGGCCTGATGTCTCGGACGCGCTCTGCTACAACACCTCCACCTATGACTCCTCTGGATCTTGATCCTGCAGGAGTTACACCTCGACCGTCATATGCCATGGAGAGGAAATTTAGTGATCAACCCCAGTATTATAATTTGGGCACCCCAGGGTTGAAAGACGTTTTGAAGGTGCGTATCTCCGCTACATTTCGCATAAGGTAGCTTTGCTCATTTCATGCAAAACAGATCCCATCGTTTTCGTCTGAACATCACGACCTTTTACCACCTTCCCCTTCAGCAGCTGTAAATGGACCCCGTCAGTTTACTCCTATACCCAGTCTATTGACTTTCTCGACCAGTGCTGCTGGATCTTCCAAAGAAGATTTTAGTCCATATTTAGAAGTGGAGGGTTCATCGATGCACAATTACCAGAATAGTCGCACCGAATTTTCGAGGTCATACGATTCTCTATCGACAGATGGAGTTCCTTCGACGCTTAAACCTCTCAACTATGCTGCACTGATTGCGCGGGAAGATCGATGTGCCAACGAACTTGAGGAGCAACTTAAGCATTTGGGTCACTGGCTTGGTGTGGTTGAGTCTGGGTTGAATTCACTCCTTGATAACGCCATCCAGGAAGAACCAGAGACACCATTTGAGGAGACGTATCGAGAACACTTGCAGTCTGGGGATAATATTGAGGTATCCTAGCTAATTTTTATGTAACAAATTTCATTACATCTTCTTTCGTTCTTCGCATTCTTTGTTATAATGGTTGATCCAATTAGCACTTTTAATGGTTTTTGTGTTTATATCGTGGTTATAGAGAAATGTATTTCTTAGCAATAAGATAATCGGCAATTTGGGCCACAGCGGCTGCGACGTTAACCTCATCGGTTTTTATGTGTATCTCAGGTGCATCAGGTGCCTCGTACGGCGCTGATATACCTGTAAAATCTAGTGGAATGTAAGATCTAAGAGTGACTCGTTGGCATTCTAGGGGTATTGCGCACCTTTGATTTCACCAGCACGAGCCTTTTTGTATAGACCTTTGGGGTCACGATCCTCGACGACCTCGAGAGGGGCGTCCACAAAGACTTCGACGAAGGGCAGATTAGATTGAGCATGGAGCTGCCGTGCGAGATCCCTGTCGGCGCGATAAGGAGAGATGAAGGCAGTGACAACAATACAACCAGAGTCCGCGAATAGCTTGGAGACCTGCGAGGGGATCGTCATGTAGGTAAGATGGTACTCTGTTCTAGGTGCAACAGAGGCATACCTCTCCGATTCGTCTGATGTTTTCATTGCGGGATTTCTCGTCGAATCCGAGGTCTTTGTTAAGACCGAATCTCACATTGTCTCCATCCAAACGATACGTAAATTTGTGTAGATGGAGAAGATGCTGCTCTAGGGCGCATGCTATTGTGGACTGCTGATGATTCAGAGACTGGCTCGTATGGGTTGCGACCATGCAAGGATCGCACCTTTCCGCTCGCACTCAGTCCAGTCAGCCAGATAGTTGCACCTTTTTGATTCAAATACTGGACACGCTCCTCAGCAGTGACAGAGCCTGCAGTTGATCAGTCAAAATGTGGAAACTGTAAAATTTAGTCATCATACCTGGATGAAAAGTAATATTGGTAGCCATCTTGTCGTAGTACTTGAAGTATTGAGCTGACGATAATCAAGAAAGTATCACCTTCTCTCAAAGTAACAACCATGTTACTTATATTTGTTGAGGATGCTAAGAAGTTGTCAAGATGGCGCGACTTGAACGCGATCGGCTACCAATACCACCGTTTAGGTAATCGTAATAAAGATAATTAAATTGTCTGGAACAACTGTGTATAGCTACTTTCTAAAATCCCTTCTCTTGGGCTTGCTGTTGGTCTGAAGATTATATCCACACTCCACCAGCTCTTGTAGCACCATGCCGCTCCGAGAATCCCCTGACATCGAACATTTATCGAACATTTGTTGGTATAAAGATGCCGGCGGTACGAATCCAGCCGCTTTCATCTCCTCAAGATAGAAGAAAGCATCTTCGTAGACGTCCTGGGTCAGACATAGCTGAATGGCCTTGGTATAGGTTTCGATATCAGCCTTGACACCGGATTCCTTCATCTCTTGCAACAGTAGATCCCCCAAAGGACGATGACGAGCAATAACACAGCCCTCCAGCAGAGTATTGAACACTGTCGCGTCTGGTTTGAGATCGTAGTCAGACAGTGACTTATAAACCCCAATGGCGCGTTGAAGGTCCCCGAGTTCGACGGATGCTTGTATAATGACTTTAATGCCATCGAGACCGACAACGCTTTCGGAGTGATGAATTTCGTCAATTGTTGACCAGGCCGCATCTAGTTTTTCGACATCACGCGAGATGTGTTTAGAAAGTGATGCAATCGTGCTGGAACCCGGAATAATGTCGTTTGTACGCATGATTTGCATGGTTATGATCGCCTCCTTAAGCTTTCCGCTATTGCAAAGTGCCTCAATGAGAGCGGCGAAGTGGTGTTCCTCCCACTCGACGCCAATTTGTTTTAAAAGATGTAGAACCTCGGTTGCGAGATCTGGGTCTCCGTGTCGGACGGCTGTGTTTAGGACTGCCATGCAGATAGATTCGCTAGGTAGCTGGGTACCCTCGTGAACAACTTGATTCCAACATGTTTGAGTATTTTTGAGCTATTGGAAGTGTTGGAATAAGGACATGAAAAGGAGAGAGGGGTAACATCACACACCTCAAGGTTTTTAGCCGACGACTCGAGACAAGCTAACCAGACCCTCTCCGACATTTTTCGCGGTGATAGTGCTTCAAAGTAGGTCAAAATGTCAAGGGAAAGGCTGGCGTAACCTGCTTTGGCTACAGCGACCACAAGCCTTTGAGCGACCTGTAGTTCGGGAACGACATTTAGGGCCTTCATGTCCAAAAAACTGCTCAGAGCCATTTCTATCCGTCCATTGAACACCCAGTAGTCCAGAATAGTGCTATAAGCGGATACAGATGGTTCAGTTCCCAGCTCTTTCATTTTATTCCAAGCAGCTCGAATGTTTTGTGGTGGACATTTGCGCTGAGCCTGTGCGAAGGTCAGTTCCAGTTTAGCCGATCGTGAAGTGCAAAGAAATGCAACATGGACTTACAGCAATCAGCTCAGCGAATGTTTTCTCCGAAGGTTCAACCCCAACGTTCAGCATATCATCGAGTATGGCCCATGAAATAAACCACAACTGGTTTTGTGCGGATATCTCAAGGAGTTGGTTGTAGATGGTGAGGTTGGGTTTCACACCAGACTGTTTCATGCGACGGATTATTTTGAAGGTATCTACTGGCCTATTTGCAGATACTGCTGAGAGTAGCTGTGATGCATGGTCTGAAGGAATAGCTTGTAGGTCTGCCAATGAAGTAGACTGTTGAGCAACAGCATGTCGGACTGTTGATTGAGTTGAAACAGCGCGTGCTAGAAATAATGTAAGAAAAATAAATAAATAAAAGAGAAATTAGTGTATACCTATATGAACCAACGTTGCTGAACGTAGAGCACGTTGACCAAGTCTGACGGTGAACATTATTTCTGTTGAACAAAACACGAAAATTAAGAAGCACAAAGGGAATGTTACAATGGATTACGTAACACGTGTTTCAACAATGGCTCCCAGGTCAACTTTGAGAAACGCGCCTCTTGTTCCCGACCACCTTCGCCATGGTACACAATTTTTCTTATCTATACAAGTTTACTGGCTAATTTCTTATTTAGTTTTATTCAGAAACAATTTTATCGCGTCGTGGCGCTCTTGGGAAGGTATGGATTGCAGCTCATATGGAGCGCAAACTCTCCAAGAGCCAAACCCTCCAAACCGATATTGAGCAGTCTGTCGGTGCGTTGTCTGCCATCTCTATGATCTTGGTCATCGTTAAATAATGAATAGATGCTATTATGAGCCAAGAAATTGAACTCATGGCGTTGCGTCTAAGTGGCCAACTGTTGTTAGGAGTTGTTCGCATCTATGGCCGCAAGGCTAAGTATTTATTGGATGACTGTAATGAAGCGTTGTTGAAGATTAAAATGGTGCCAATTCATCTTCATCTTTAGATGAATAGGACGTTTGCTAACTGGTTTTAGGCTTTCCGACCTGGTGTCGTCGATCTAACTGAAGATCAACTCACAGTTAACAAAACCGCCATTACACTGCAACCCAATGGAATTGGGCTAGACCTCTTACTTCCCGATGTTAATTGGTAATGCCTTAGCTATCTTCATGTTATTACATGTGCTCACCGTCCCTTAGGGACATGGACTTTGAAGAGAGACCCGTTCAACGTCAAGGTCATCATCAGGCCCACATTGACGACATTACCCTTCGAACTGCGGACGACTTCCACAACTTCGGGGAGGCAGACCCATTTGACATTGGCCCCTCAGATGGCATTGGCTCTCAGGACTTTAATGATTTGGATCTTGGTATTGACTGGGACGACGAGGCGCAGAATGAGGGAAGGCATGACCAATCAAACCATATGAGTGCTCATGAAAGTGTCGGAGTTGGACGTGACGCCTTCATTGACCATGAATCCATTGATATTGATGCCTTTGGCCGTCCCGATTTTGCAAAGGATGACCTCTTTTCTCATATGAGCAAAAGTAGGGAGCCATCTCAGCAACCCTTTGACAATGGAATGAACATGGACGTTGATACATTCCCGGATCTTGACCTTGGAGATATCGGGGATTTTGGAGAGCTTGGAATCGGCTTTGATGATGTTCCTGTGCCCCAGAACGAGCCTACCCCAGGCCAAACACGAGAATCTTCTCGAGAATGTACGTTGCAAACTGTGTTATTTACTTTCGGATGTCTTTTTAAGCATTGTTTCAGCATCACCCCTCACAGAACCCCCCGCGACCCCCCCACCAATTGAGCAAACAGAAGATGCTATGGACGTCGACGTCGCTGGCGCTCCCGTCGAGAAACCTAAGAAAAAGATCAAGGACAAGAAGCAGATCATTGACTCTGTCACCGAACTTCAAAATGCGACGAACAATCGGGGCCGACTTGCAGGCAACGCAAACCCTCTCAATACGGACACGGATAGTATTATGACCAAACAACGTTTCCTTCCTCGCTCAGCAATCGTCATGCGGTTGCTTGACATCCGCGACGACCCCTTGGGCTATTTCTTGCCTACACAAGTGAAAGGTCATGCCGGATTCATGTCCAACGCACCGCCAGGTTTAAACCCTGAGCTTTCGGCTCTCTTCATGCATCCTATGGATGGCGGTTCTGCCAAGAAACGTAAGCAAGACGGTCCAAGCAGTCCCAGCAAGCGTGCTCGTGCGGAAGAGGAAGTCGAAGAGGCTCGCAGAGCAGAAAGTGTGGCGCTTAGCCAGGGTCCCCTGGACCTGGACCCCAATGCCCGACCATTGGATGCAAGCTTCGAGTTCCCAGAAGAGCAACCCCTGGTCGATGACTTCCAACTCGATGTACCAGAAGTCAACTTTGAGCTTGGGAACAATGAGCGCGCTAGATCCGTCATGACCGACCGAAGCAAGAGTCGTATGTCTTCCCTTGCACCCGAAGAAGCTGACCATGTTCCTGGAGATGCTGCCTGCCCGGTTTCTATTTTTGATACTGCACTTCAAGCGACTCAAGGGACTCAATCACAGGATGCCGAGATTGTCGCAACTGACAAGTCGGGTTACAGCAAGAACACAGTTAAAGCCCTGGGTTTGATCAGAAAAGAGCTCAGCCCCACGGAAACGGAAGAGGACGCAGAAGAAGACAAATCACTGTCGTTCAGAACAATGACTGACAAGGTGTGTTGAGATACACTATTCCTCGCGAGTTTCAACTGACAGGCCTCTTCCCCAGGCCTCCCGCCGTGCAGCTTCGTCTTTCTTCTTCGAGTTGCTTGTTCTCGGAACGCGTGATTGCTTGAAGGTTTCTCAGCCTAAACCTTTCGCTGACATTACCATCCACGGTAAACCCAAATTATGGGAACACCAGAACCCTCATAACGAACTCGAGGTGGATGCTTCATGATCTATTTTTCTCTATTCATCTTTTATTTTATTTATCAATTTATTTTTTTCAACCCGAGCGTTACCCCCCTTCCCCTGTATTTCTTGATTTATTGTTGTTTTGCCAACGTTACCAATGTGTCTCTATTCCTGTAGTACCTTTTAAACCGGTTTGTTTTGCTATCTTCCTGTATATTGCATTATTTAGGTAGTGGAAATAGTAGGATGTTATTGAGCTATATGAAACACAGTGATTTGTTGTAAGTCTATGCTGATGGATTGATGGAATAAGTGGGGGATGTGATGGCGATCGAAAGCAAAGGAAGCAAGCAGCAAAAGAAAAAAAACAAATGAATAGATACGACGAGAGAGAATCGAAAATGATATTTAAGCAGAGCCAAAAACCCGAAATGATGGTATGAATGTTATATTACAGGCTGGAAAGGTATCCCTTGGCAGCAGCCAAAGCTTCATCTAACTTTGTGTCATTGATGCCGACACCTTGAGCAGACTCCTCCTTTCCTCCAGCCTTTCCACCGAGGATGTCTGCCACCTTGGATGCCCATGTGCGAGCATCTCCCCCTTTGGTCTTCAACATCGGTGAAACGAAGTTGGCGTGTGCGACCTTCTTGGTCTCTGGATCAATGGAGAAGACATAGAGAGACTTATTGAGCTGTTTAGCTTGGGAAGCAAGAGCTTGCAGGATCTGAAAAATCATCAGTCAACTGTGCCAAATGCTTATATATTCATGCTTGCCTTGGCATTGCCATCGACATCAAGAGAGGCAATGTAAGCCTCCTCCTTTTCGTTGTCCTGGAAGAACTGTTTCAGCTGCTCGACAGCCTACACGATTACGAGTCAGAGATGTTCGCATAAAGACAAGAAATTAACATACGTTCTTGTTGGCTTGAGTCTCGCGATCCTTGATGGCTTTGTCATGGGCTTTGCGGATGGCTGCGAGTCTGTCCTTGAGTTGAGCTTTCTTCAAAACAGAAATGTCGGCTTGACCGAGTTCCTGAGGGCATGCTTAGTTTGCGTAAATATGTCGATCTCGCCAACACTACTTACGACTGTAAATGCTTTGAGACCTGCATCCTTGGCCTTTTCAGTGGCTTGATCGAGAGATGTGAGCTTCTCATCCAGCGTTTGGGCTGCACGGGTGACATCTGCAGCCTCGTGTCCAGTCACGGCCACTATACGCCTGATGCCTTTGGCGATACCGGACTCTTCAGTAATGACAAAGTCCTTAATATCACCTGTCTTAGCGACATGCCTGTTGGAAAATAAGAAATGAGAACAGGTTTTACCGTGAGCAACGGCGAACTACTTACGTTCCACCACAGAACTCGACACTGGTGTTTCTCCATTTAGGGTTTTCAATGTCCTGTGCAATGTCCTCGACATCGTATTCTAAAGTGACGACGCGCACGGGGTCTGGATACGACTCGCCAAAGACTGCTCGCAGTCCAGGGATGCGGGATGCGGTCTCGAGGTTAAGCTCCTTACTGAAAACCTTGACATTACGTTTGATCCAATCGATGCTCATGCTCTCAATCTTCTCGAGCTCAGGGAGGCCAATCTGTGCCTTGTGCGAAAAGTCGAAGCGCAGCTTGGTGGGAGCAACGAGGGATCCCTTTTGGTCAATATGGTCGCCCAGGACTTCCCGTAGGGAGTAGTTGAGAATATGTGTGGCGGTATGGTTATTTCGGAGTGGCCAGCGTCTAAGCTCGTCGTAGGATGAAACAACCTCGTCATTAACACGGAGATGACCATATTTGAGATGACCGGTATGGAGAACATATCCGTTGTATGACTGAACGTTGGTGACTTCAAAGTCTGCAACACCGTCGATGACAATGTTTCCGGTGTCGTATTCTTGACCACCAGATTCAGCGTAGAAGCTCGTCTTGTCAAGGATGATACCGAAGAGGCTGCCTTCAGGGATGGAATCGGTGGAGTCAACAAATTGCTTGTCATGGAAAATAGCCTTGACGTTTGCGTAAATGTTGCCTAGATCTGAAAACAACAAAATTAGACGGTCAATCAAGAAGGGAGGTTCTGCAACTTACTGAATTTGGCGGAGTCATCTGTCTTTGGGACACCAGAGTTCTTTTCAAGGGTAGCTAAATCGTGCACATCCAATTTGACAATATCTGCGGCACCTTTCTTTGCGGACCCTTTGCTTGCTTCCTTTGATTGAGCTTGAGCCTCTTCGAACTCCTGGTCGTTGATTTTCAGGTTCAGCTCCTCGGCCATTAGTCTTGTGAGATCAACTGGGAATCCAAAGGTATCATAGAGTCTCCACACGTCCTTTCCGCCGAGTTCGCTCTTGCCTTGCTCCTTGGCGCGGTTTGCGAATTGTTCGAAAAGCTTCTCGCCACGGTCCAACGTGCGGGAGAAGGACTCTTCTTCCTCGTCGAGAATCTCCTTGATCTCATCGAGGCGCTTTGTGATCTCGGGGAACGTTGCACCCTGCGAAAAATAATGAGACTGAAAAAAAGCGAAAGTACCGGTGTCGAAAGAAAAAAACACACCATCGTTTCAACCACCACAGGCATCAATGAAGAGAAGAATGAACCAATTGTTACACCAAGCTTTTTCCTGGCATAGCGAGCACCACGTCGTAGGATACGTCGGAGAACATAGCCACGACCAACATTGTTAGGAACACCGCCATCACTGAGAGCGAAAGTCAAAGTCCTGACATGGTCAGCAACGACACGGTAAGCAGTGTCAATGCCATCGACATCATCAGCGCCGAAGCGGCCCTCATAAGGACGAACACCGGTCAGCTCCCTGACCTTGTCGAAAATGGGGGTGAAGATGTCGGTATCATAGTTTGAACGTTTATCCTGGATGGCAGAGACGAGACGCTCAAAGCCCATTCCGGTGTCTACGTGCTTAGCGGGAAGGGAACGAAGAGAGCCATCCTCTTCGCGGTTGAACTGGATGAAGACGTTGTTCCAGATTTCTAGGACATCGGGATCGTCCTGGTTGACGAGATGAGCGGCATTCCGTCCTCCGATCCGGTCATAGTGGATCTCACTATTCAGTTATGAGTCAGTTGAGTCAATGTCGGTAGTCATTAGATAAGGAAGATCTCTCACCTGCAAGGACCACAAGGACCGGTAGCACCCATTTCTGAGAAGCTGGTTAGAAAAAAAAGAGAAACTGATAACGGTTGGAAACATACCCCAGAAGTTGTCTTTGGCGTTTCCTGGAAGGATGTGGTCCTCGGCGACACCATGGCTGAGCCAAAACCGCTTTGCCTCGAGATCTGGTTGAAGACCTGCTTTTTCATCTCCTTCGAAATAGGTGACATATAATCTATCCTTCTCGAGGCCGTACACCTTTGTAAGGAGCTCCCAAGAGTAGGAGATGGCCTCTTCCTAAAAAGGATAATCAGCGACAAGGAGGAAAACTGACGAGAAGAGAGTTATGATTGACCTTGAAATAGTCGCCAAAAGACCAATTACCCAACATCTCGAAAAATGTATGATGGTATGAGTCACGACCAACATCCTCAAGATCTATAATAAATGTATTGAATTTCTAGAAGAATATGTGCGTGTGTGATAGGGACATACCATTGTGCTTCCCGCCTGCTCTGATACACTTTTGAGAGTTAAATGCACGCTTTAACTTGTAAAGATCCGAATGAGGATCTACAGTACCCAGAAACACCGGTTTAAACTAGAATAAAAAATAAAATAAAATGAACTGAAAAATGAAAGATAATGATTAGATTACCTGGTTCATACCAGCATTGGCGAAGAGTAGAGTTGGATCATCGAAGGGTACAGTAGGCGAAGATGGAACAAAAGTATGATTTTTGTCTTTGAAAAAGTCGAAGAAGGTCTGTCTGACTTTTTGAGCATTCCAAGGGCCATTATAAGAGGAGGACATGGCTGAACGAGATAAAGAACGAAATCTTATTCGATCTATCCTTAAACCACCGCTCGACCGGCAAAACAACATGACTCCTAGAAACTAAACCACAAGTGTCACATGTCACACACTCAACTTTCCTTCTTACAATAATTATGCCTCGTATTTCCCGTTCTTTGCTCTCCTTAATTACAAGACCACCGACTCTACCAGTAGTTGCAATATCGAGCACTCTTAGGGCTACAACCATACAACACCATCAACTTTTCTTACCAACTCTTGCAAGACAAACGACTCCAACTACTTCACTCATCACCGCTTCACCTTTCTACCAACTTCAACAGCGTTTTGCCCAACGCGGAACAGAGTATCAACCATCTCAAAGAAAGAGAAAACGCAAGCACGGTTTTCTGGCAAGGAAACGTTCAGTTGGTGGTCGCAAGATTCTCAGTCGTCGTATGGCAAAGGGTAGAAAATATCTTTCACACTAGTCAGGTAAGTCGCGTCTTTCGTCTATTTTTATTCGCCGCGCTCTCAACTTTTTTTTTCTCTTTTTTTCTTAACGAACATATATCCAGTTGAAACTAGGGAAAACATTTTGTACAGCGTGGGGCAAGCGAAGAGAGAAAAAGAGCGAAGAGCGAATGACTACTAGTACTTTGTGGTATTTGGCACCCAATTATATCCGATAATTTCCACCCATGTTTCCATGAGCACATTCTATCACTAATTATGACTTGTGCTATGGGGTATAAAAAACAGAAGGTCGTTACCGTCAATGGCCTTCATTGTGGTATACAGGAGATAGTTTGGACCATAGTCCTCCATGACCGCGAGAGTAAAAAGGAAGCAAGGGAAAAAAAAAAGGTATCAAATGTGGTATATTTACCGTGCGCCGTCAAGTATTCCCCGCACGTCAGGCACGGTGGTCAGGTCAGCAAGGAATGGTATCAAATCTGTGAGTTCTGCGTCATGAGGGTCATTAAACCAAGAAGAAACAGGAACAGCGTTGTTGGGATGGAAAATGTACGACGCGGGCGAGTTGTCAAGGATGATGGTATCTGCAATGGGCCTGCCGAGTTGAGATAAATCCTACCAAGTTGTGTCAAATTGCGAACATAAAAAAAAGTAAGTAGCGTGCGCAGGTTGAACGGACCTTGACATAATTGCCCTTGTGATTGAAGCAACTCTCCCTGAATAATCGATGGGCCACGACGCGATGGATGTCGAGTTTATCCAGCACAGGATCGGCATACTGCACGACAAAAGCGTGTTTAGGAATAAAAATAGAAAACGCGGAGAAATAGGGGAGCAACGAACCTTGCTCAAACTGGCAGTGAATATGACAACCTCGTACAAATCTCCCATCTGTTTGAGGAAGTTGTCAACACCTGGCCGCTTAAGGACATGAAAGTGATGCCAATGGTACTCGATCTCCACTGGTACAATAAAGTCAGCCTGTTGGACAGCCTGGGAAGGGATTGTGAAAGTGAATAACGAGAAATATGAAGGTGGGAGGTAAGTGTATACCTTGAAGCTGCTGTGAACCAGGGTTTCGTCCAGATCGAGGACAAGGCACTTCCTCCCCACATGTTCTGGGGCAATAGGTGGAAGTAGAGGTTTTGGGATTCCATCCTTTTTATTTTGTTTAAAAATGATGGAAAAAATAATGACACGAGAACTTACCGGTCCAATAGGAATTCCTGTACCGCCTTGCTTGATGAGACGTGCCTCTTCGTCAAGTTCATGAGGAGTGATGGGCTCGAGTTCGGAGACGGTACTGCGATCAGAGGCGTCTACAGAATCGTCCGAAGAACGGGAATGATGTACATCAGCACCTATAGAACCTGGAGGAACTACTGCTCCTGAAGTGAGACCGTCTGTTTCTTCTTGTGGTAAAAGATTTGCGCTGAGAGGTGGAGTAACGATGATATCCGAGTCTGTTGGTGAAGGAGGAGTTGAAGGAGCTGGTGGAATAGTAAAACCTGGAGCTACGACATCTGGATCTGTTGGCTGTTGTTCTTGTTGAACTTGAACATTTGAAAGAGGAAGATCTGGGGGTTTATGGTTGTCGGATGAAGAAGCGACGCAAGGTACAAGATTATTGACGACTCTGGATAAAAAAGAGCGGTGTTTCTTTATAGAAGAATCAGAGTCTTGATTATTCTTTCTATAGAAAGGAACTCTATCATGATTTGTAGATTTAAAGAGCCTGTGTCTTATAGAAGGTTTGTTAGTTGTAGTAGGTTGAGGAGCAGAAGAATGATGAGGAGGAGGAGTAGTAGCAGTAGTGGTAGTAGTGGACATGATTTGTGACAACTTAAAAGTCACAAAATGTGACAATGAATGTAGTTTGAATCGTCTTACATACACAATACTCTGACTAATCCAACGACTATCCAATATGTTGTCCTTCACAAACGCTGCTGATCCTGCTGCTCAGAATATTCAGACTATGCGTCTCAGAGATGATCCTCCTACAATAACTCAACGTAATTCGAAGAAAAGGAAAACTCCTCCTGTAGAGCAACAACAACAGCAGCAACAACAACAACCACCACCTCAACAACAACAACAACAACAGCAGCAGCAGCAACAGCAACAGCAACAGCAACAGCAACCTCCACAAACCATTCAACATGTTTTACCGCCAGCTCATGCTCTTATGCATCCAATCCCAGGTACAATGCCACCAGGTTATCCTTACGCACCAGCAGATTATACCCCAGGTGGTATACCGACTCATCCAGGCTTACCCCTTCAACAACAATCACAATCACCCCCGCCAGGTCAATCAGGTGCCACTAGGGCTCTCAGTTCTTCAAAGCGTGCAGAGCAAAACAGAAAGGCCCAACGTGCTTTTAGAGAGCGTAGAGACCAGTCAGTTTCATTAGTTTCACATATTTCTATAAAAAAAAACCAATCAATCCCGATTAATTATCTTCCCTTTAGGCACGTCAAAGCACTTGAATCCCGTTCGCAGCTCTTGGATGCCGCCTTAGCATCAGCTGATGAAGCTAATCGTCGTTGGGAAGAATGTAGAGCTTTAGTTGATCAGTTGCGAGTTGAGAATACCGCTTTGAGAGCTGCTCTCCAACAAAGTCAGCTCCTTCCACCCAATGTCCCCCAACCCCCTCCTCCAACTCAGGCTAACCCCGCTCCTCCTGTTCAAACTACTGCTCCTCCCACAACTACCGCTCCTCAGCCAGAGAATCCGGTTGATTCCACTGAGACAAAGCCAGTCAACGCGACCGTCGATACCACCGCAGATCAGAAGAAACAGGATTAAAAGGACTATTACTTTCTTTCTTACTCTCTTTTTTTTTTCTTTCTCGTACTCCTTTTCTTTTCATATTTTTGTATCCGAATAGTTGTCGATTTAACAATCGTTATGTAGAAATAAAGTTTGCAACGCAAGTGTGTTGGTGGTTGGTGTTCGTGGTCGTAGTTTAGCAAATCGGTTGTCCCGCAACCCTTTTACTCAATTTACATTATTCTTTGTCAGCCCCCTTTTGATTTATCATTCTCATGTCTGAAAGCTTGAGCCAGTGGATTTGTCAGTATCTCATAGATATCGCTCAACAATACGGTGCTCAAGTTTCAAGTTTTCCAACTTATAAAAAGAAAAAAAGAGTTCAAATCACAGAAGTACGATTGTGATTATCTCTTATTCGTTCTCTAACCGTTTCTTTTCCGCTCCCCCTTAATAGTTCCTTTGGGCAGAACCAACCAATGATAACTCGTCTGTTTGGGCAAACGTATCTGACAAGTTGAATACTATCCCTGTAAAGTTTACTGCAGATGCAGTCAAAGCTTTCAATTCTGGGGAATCAAGGTGAAAAAGTGTCCATCCTTGGAGCCTGACCTCTCGTTTCTCAATTATATATATACGAAGCTGTCTCCACGAAAACAAGGGAACAATTGTTCAAATGACAGACTTTAAGATCATTCTAACACGTCTGCCCAACGTGGGTGCAACCAGTGTGCAAGGGGCCATGACCAAGGACGCGTTTCTGTCCCTAGAGTGTCATTCTGTCACATTAACGGGTGCTGCTGGTTCTGGAGTATTTGGAATGCCAAAGCAAGTGAATAGTGACCCTAAAGTAAAGGAGTGGCTTCTGGGACTACGAGAAGGTGGAGGTGGAGGGTGCGTGGTTGTTTCTTGGGTGACTCCTGATAAAAGTTTCCAATTAATTCCTGCAGTAACGTTCTTCGCGACCGATTTAAAGAACAGAAGCAACCGGATCTTCCTAAAGAAGCAGCTCGGTCCATACAGGAGGAAGAAGTAGAGGACGATGATGCACGAACAAGTCTATCAGGTGTTGCTAAAAATTGGAAGGTAGAGTGCCATTCATAACGTTTTTTTTTCATATGTATCCTCCTTTCTCAACCTCGATTTAGGACTTGATGAACAATATGGACTATCGATGGATCCCAAAGGAAATGATCAACATGATAGACGGAAGTGGGTATTACTTTTTGTACATAAAAGATGCTAAACTTATAATTTTATTAGATGAAGAAGAAGATATTAAGAGGTCAACGAGTCCCAAATGGGATATTGAAAAGATGGAAAGCGTGTTGGATTCATCCAACATAAGTCTGTCGCATGCAAGACCAACGTTGCCAAGAAAAGTGCCACGACCACCTTCGCCATCACCTCGAGGACAAGTTGTTGAAGGACCAACGAGGGTACTTGCACCCAATTCTGATACATCTGGGACACAATCACAGTCCCAATCTCAATCTCAATCTCAATTATTACAAGTCATATCTGCTGGTATTGATCAAGAGTTGAATAATAATTGGATAGATATTGAAACGATAATTAGAATTCTTTTAGAGTCAGTGAATGGGATTTAATTACGTAATGTAATGGCTGATGAATGTTTTTATATGTTGTTACCCTTTTGACTTGTACCACAAATCACTTTCTCCTCGAGGCTTTTTTTTCTTTTTTTTCTGTCTTATTTCTCTTTCTCTTCCTTCAATCATCAAGGATGAGTTTGAGTGTAAGCCTTTTCAAGACTGATGGTCTTTATTCAAGTCTTTTGGCAAAACTAGATCTCAGGTCAATGTTTTGTCTTATCGTTTTCTTAATCGTATTTCTCGTCTTGGGCAAGTTTTTTTTATTTCTTCTTAATTTTATTCACTAATAATATGTATATATATAAAGCATATCTCACAAACCCTTCAGAGAACTCTTTCAGAGCTTATCTCACAGAACAGTCTTTTCGTCACCATCTCAGTCGTCTCGACGACAATTCAGATGAACGCACCAGTGCCACTCCAACTTTTCGTTGTTTTCCATCTCAAATCGACAATCCACCTCCTTTTCATTTCGTAAATCATGCTTCAATATCTCTTCGTACTCCAAAGCACGTTTTTCATAGCTTTGCTATATTCACCATCGCAGCAATGGTACCTCTCTCACAGCTTGCTGCCGATCCAGACACACACCGCGATTGGATGATTTCAGATTCTTGGTATATTGGCGCTTTTGGAAAGTGGTGGAGGGGTGGCGTTTTGGAAGCTTGGTATCAGGATGTTATTTCAAGGTCAAAGGATGAGGAAAGTTGGACGTCTGGTATTCTTAACATGAAGAGGCTTGATATGTCCCAGGCTCAAGATTGCAATGGTACGCGTTCCTAAACTTTCCCCGGGTGCGCTTATTTACTTCAACTTTTTTTTTCTTTCTTTTTTTTTTTTTGCCTTTAGCACCAAAGAAGCTTAATGGTTCTGCACATCTTCCACCTCGTCACCCCATACCCAGGTTAAGGAACCGCGAGCGACCATCTCCAAAATGTAACACTCCACAGTTGAGGAACTCTTCACCTCCACCACTTCCGAAATCGGCTTCCTTGCCTATGCACTCGAAAAAACCTTTGCTCATTATCGAAAGGGATCCCGCACTTCAGTCACAGTCGCATTTGTCTCCTCTTTGTCAGAATGTACAGGATATTCAAGCATCATCCATATCCCGTGCAATTCCTGCAACGTCGTCATCACCCATCTCTAGTGGACTCCTTGATCAGTCACCCATGGTTGCAGATATCCTTCGTCAAATTAACTCTACCAAGACTTCTGTCATCGACCTCCGCTCCCAACTTGCCGAATGTCATTCAGCCTCTTCACAATCTCATGCCATGCTTCAGCACGAGTTGAGCAATCACAGGGAGAAGAAGCGACTCGATGACTCCTCTAAACTGGAATTGAAATCTCGCACAAAGACCCTAGAGGACTCGAAACGTGCCGCCGAGAGTGTCAAAAAGGAAGCCGACAAGAAGTTCAAATTCGTTCAGTCGTCTCGGGACCGCACCTCGCAGAGAGTAAGCCACTTGGAGCAGGAAGTTTCGACTCTGCGAAACAATCTTGCAGAGGATCGCGAATTGCTTTCGCGCCACCAAGAACCTTCGGAAGAACGACAAGAATTGACTAGGGCTTTGGAATGCAAACGACAAGAAATCAAAGACTCCGAAGACGCCATTGTTTCGTTGAACCGCCAATCCCGAGAACTGGAGGAGAAGCTTGCTGCCGAGCGCCAGAAACTTCAGCTTCTTCGGAACAAGTCCAAGGACATGAGGCAAAGTCGCCCTTCGGTTGTCCCTCAACTTCAGTCATGGGTTTTTGATTCGGGATTCTTTGATCGTAGTGAAAGCCACCCTCCTGCATCCTTGGAGGGGCGCACGCAACCCTCTCCTACGTCTTCACTTCGTCACCACGGCTTGTATGGACTTTCAGAGCAAATAATCGATCATCCTCAACCTCATCAACAGGATCTTCATCAGCTCGATATGAGCGGTTTCAAATTACAGGATGACGAGTTTTCCGGTCATTGGAATGCGGATGAGTTTTGGCCTACTCCAGAGTGGTCTGAAGTGCACACAAGTTTGATACCTAGTTCGCAGGATACCAGTTTCTCTCTTCCCAGTATTGGCAACAACTTTGTCAGTGACGCTGCCAAGCCCACTCACTCTTCAGTTGCCAACGGAAACACCCTCGAACGAAAGGCCAAAGGACTCAATCCAGATGCAAAGGAATTCAATCTGTCTGCAAAGCCAGTTACCATCAGCAATGCCAAATCATTGGATCTCGGTTTGCCATCCTACGACGCTCTTAACCCCAACGGACCCAGCCCGCACATCTTGGGATCATCCACTGATCAATTGTTGCTTCAAGCTTTCGCTCCCTCCCCTGCAGAGAGAAGGGCATTTCAAATGGCGCTTCATGGATCAACCAGTGCCAACCTTGAAAAACTCCCCAGTCTGGGTGGGATCTCGACTACCAAGTCATTCCTCGGTCTTCCCCCTCTTCATGAAGGAGTGGACGGCGCAATTCCTGAATGGCTGGAAGGATTTTCCCGTGGACTTCAGCCTTCCAAAGTCAAATTCAGCCCTTGGGAGGATGAAGATGTTTGCACCAACGGGGCTGGGCTCAACGACAGTCGCGCTTAAAAGGACCTTTTCTTGCACGATCTGGTGTTCTGTTTCGTTTGAACTATATTGTTCTTGTAGGCAATTGTCCGGAAGCCGTCTTACTTTTACCAGAGATTACTCTCGCATGCATTTCAAGTCAATACATGAATTTGAACCGTGAAAAACATGATCATCATAAGTCGTAGGGGGCGAAAATCTCAAGGAGGTATGTGGGAGAAAATAGTCATGAACAAGGGATTGCGTGGGGTGTGGCCCAAAGGTCTAAGCGTATCGTATAAGTCCTAACGAGGAAAAGAAAAGATATTGTGGTTGAATGTGAACATATGAAAAAGCTGTGAGCCCTGTTGAAGAAAAGAGCGAGAGCGAGAGAGCGAAAAAGAGTTATTCGGATGTGGATATCAATTAATTTTGGTTCAAGAGGGCCAGGATTTTCGAAGACGAGAATCCATGTGGTATAAATTCCAGGAAGGTGACGAGGAACACAAGGGGTATACCAAAAGTAACGAGCAGAGACACTCTGGGGCGCTCTAGTAGAGTTTATCGTGCACCATCCAAGATTCCCCTCACATCCTCGACTCCGCTCAAATCAGCAAGGAAGGGAACCAGATCAGTCAATTCGGTGTCGTGGGGGTCGTTGAACCACGATGACACTGGAACGGCATTGTTGGGGTGGAAAATGTAGGAGGCTGGGGAGTTGTCGAGAATGATGGTGTCTGCAATGGGGCGACCAAGCTGGGACAAGTCCTGATCTCGTGCGATGGAGCGTTAACACGTGGCGTAAAGTTATCTATCACATCGTCCTCACCTTGACATAGTTTCCTTTATGATTATAGCAACTCTCGCGGAATAGTCGATGAGAAACAACTTGATGCACGTCGAGTTTGTCTAGAACGGGATCTGCGTACTGCATGACATGTAAATTGAGACATTCGTGTTAACAGCATGTGTGGGTGGGTGGGTGACGTACCTTGCTGAGACTGGCTGTGAAAACGACAACTTCGTAAATTTCTCCCATCTTTTTCAAAAAGTTGTCAACTCCAGGTCGTTTTATAACATAAACGTTATGCCAGTTATATTCAATTTCCACTGGTACGACGTAATCCGCCTGAGATATGGACTAGGAAGCAGAGGATAAGTCCAAAAAATCAACTGTCATGATGACACCGAAAGCTTACTTTGAAGCTACTGTGGACCAAGGTTTCGTCGAGATCCAACACCAAACACTTACGACCTGCGTGCTGTGGTGATATTGGAGGGAGCAATGGTTTAGGGATACCATCCTATAACGCATATGACGAGTTGGCCACAATTCAAATGTACTATGTGGAATTAACATACGGGTCCTATGGGAATTCCTATCCCACCATTCAAGATTAATCTATCTTCTTCGTCTTGCTCGTCCTCTTCTTCATCGTCCGTGTAGTTTCCTTCTGAATCGCTGTCGTTATGGGGCGTCGTTGGGGCGGCTGAAGCAGTCTTCTCATCGGTTGGTGGCTGTTCGACAGATGAACCAGGAACCTGAACGTCTCTTGAAGTCAAGCCGGCTGTGGGGTCCTCTTCTGAGGTAGATGGGGCGAGAGGTGTTGGTGGTGTAGGGTCTGCGATGACGGGAACAGACGGTAGAGTGGGAGGTGTTTCCAGAGTTGTCGAAGCTACAAGAGGTTTTTCGTCATTCTTTGATGGGGATTCCGGTTCAACCTTTGGGGCCTCTTTATGAGCCTGTTTCTCTGTCTGAATATTCTGAGAAGTGGATTTGTCCACTGAAGGAGAACGAACGACGGGGTCTTCTTCAACCGGGTGGTTTTTTTCAGAAGACTTTATGCAGGGGACCAATATTCCCAAAAGTTTTGACATGAACGAAGGTGATTGCTGGTTAGTTGACTTTTGCTTCCGGGAAGTATTAGAACCATTAGCAATTGTAGGAGAAGATGGAGCTGTGCCGTTTGAGGTGGACAAAGGTTTGATAGAGACAGAAGGTGGCGACGCGTCTGACTTTTCGTTGGTTTCTAACATAAGATATTATGAAAAAGAAAGAAAATAAATATTAATGAAAACGACTCGAGATATGATTAATTTAACAACCTGTTGATGATAATTGACCATTGGACTTTGAGGTAGGGGGCGGACTGTCGTTAGAGTGGTCAATGGTGCCAGAAGGTTGTGAGGTGGTTCCCAAAGTGCCTTCTGGTAAAGCAGCACTAGGCTGAGAAGATAATGGCTCTGACTGTGACATTATAATGAACGTCGAAAGGTGGTCAAAGGAAAGAGACAAGTCAAGTCAGAGCAAAAGGGAACAGGAAACAACAACAATGTTTCCCTACCCTAGTACCACGCCTTGATACTTTCACGTGACTAAAAGCAGGTATTTCGCGTGCATTTTATATTAAATTATTATTATTGCTATAGATATCTAGGTAGAAAACAGTATACAAGTATGAGTGTAGTTGGTTTGAAGAGAACCTCAAGGATAACGCATGTTTAAATATCAAGAAACAAGTAACTGCTATATTCAATTCAAAAATATCTCAAAGTGCAGTTTATAGTATCTATATGGCACTCTACGATACAACCAATGAATGAATCAACTATAATATCTTTCAACTTTGAACCTCTTTGAACTTCAACTCAATTATTATTATTCTTAAAACACGTGATCGACTTTAATCGTTTAGCCAATCAAACGTAAACACTTGAACCTCCATCGACACCGTTACCAACGTCGTTGACCCATCTTTGACGATTGGCAGAAAGAATCCCATCAAGAGGTAAGCCATGCCATTCCGCTGAACGAGACGACCCAAGATCTACAATTCTACACCCGTTTTCCGTATTTTTGGAGCTGGATGCCTCGTTTCGCGTTTGGATGACAAGGTAGACTAACATACCACCTTTTCGCAGGATCAACCCTTTCCATTCGCCGCCATCATGTCTCTCGTCGTTCCCGAAGCCCATCAACAATTCCAAGTCAGTTTCTACCCTCCTTGCAACCCATTCCCTAAATGCTAATTCCTTTCAAAGCACATTCTCCGTCTCCTGAATACCAATGTTGACGGAAAGCGCAAGATCATGTATGCTTTGACTGAAATCAAGGGTGTTGGTCGTCGCTACTCCAACTTGGTCTGCAAGAAGGCCGATGTTGATCTCAACAAGCGGTGAGCGGGGAAATAGAGTGAAAATATGGGGAACAAGGGAGGGATTCTGATTTGATTTATTGTTTAGTGCTGGTGACCTCAACTCTGATGAACTCGAGCGTCTCGTTACCATTATCCAAAACCCCACACAATTCAAAATCCCTACCTGGTTCCTTAACAGGCAAAAGGACATTGTTGACGGCAAGAACTCTCAGATTCTTTCCAACGGTGTTGACTCCAAGCTCCGTGATGATTTGGAGCGTCTCAAAAAGATTCGTGCCCATCGTGGATTGAGGCACTACTGGGGTCTTCGTGTGAGGGGTCAACACACTAAGACGACAGGTATGTATTTTAATTATTTTGAATTTTATAACGAATAAGATATTGAATTCAATTTAATAGGTCGTCGCGGAAAGACTGTTGGTGTGTCCAAGAAGCGCGGTTAAACTAGTCTTTTTAGTTGTGCTTTTTTATTCTTGCTGTTTTACGATTTTATTACTACATGGCCCATGCAAATTTATGCATATGCAAGATACAGCCGGACTTATCGTGAACTGTGAGATATGAGGAGTGTTATTTGAAAAACACGTGATGTTGGATGTATTATATGATTCAGGAGGTTTTAAGCAGCTTCACTACTCAACCCAAGCAAGACGAAATGGCAACTCCTGGTAAACCTCGTCAATCTGGTATACCTGCTCGTTCTACTTCTATTCCGACTCCAGCTAGATCTCGTTCTTCTTCATTTGCACAACCTTTAGTGCCTCCTTTACCTTCAACAATCGATCCAGATATTGAACGCGCTTTAGCAGAGGCTATCAAAGCAAATGATCCTTCAACACACCGATTGTCGCCTCAGTCATCATCAATTTCAAATGCTCCTTTACCTTCCGGTCGGAGATCGGTTGCTGCCTCAAGACCCATAAACGAGCGATCAAAGACACCAACTTTTACCCGCTCCGTCAGTCGTCCAGCAAGTAGGGTTTCTATGGCTTTGGATAAACCACCAAGATCTTTTGAAGTGGGCGACAACGTAAGGATCGAATCTTTAGGATACGAAGGCATTCTTCGCTACATGGGTGACATCGACGGAAAAACTGGTACTTGGGCAGGTGTAGAGTTGAGTGGTGGCTTTTATGGTAAAGGTAAAAACGATGGTACTGTTGCTGGGTGAGCTTTAATTCTTATTTATCTCGTGTCTTTCTCTAACTTGTAAGAAATTTTCATTCAGAAAACGTTATTTTACGTGCCCGCCTAACTGTGGTGTCTTTGTCGCGTCGACAAAGCTCTCTCCTTCAACTGTTGGCAACGGGTTGTACAGTCGCCCCTCTTCTGTTGCATCTATCCGTAATGGACGAGCTACACCCGCTAATTCGGGAAGAATCACTCCTTCAATCTCCACAAGTCGCACTCCGTCCGCAACAATTGCCAACGGCAGAAGGACACCCTCGACATCACTATACCAGACGCCCACCGCTTCGTCTGCTGGTCGCATAACGCCTGCCGCTACATCAAAGTACAAGTACACAGCCAAAACGCCGACAGCGTCTGGAAAACCACTCCTATCTGAAAGAATCACACCTGGATCTCGAGCATCCAAGTATGCCACCATGACAGCCCAGCAGCTTTCATCTCGCAAACGGGAATCAGAGAATAGCAGCCCCATATCCAAATCTATTAGCGCCAGGGACTCTGAAAACCCACAGTCCATCGCACGATCGCTGTCTTCACCCAGCCGTATTTCGGGCTCACCGTTCTCTACTCCACGTGCCATGAAGTTATCCCAAGGACTCTATTCATCTCCCTCCATGCCCTCATCTCGAACCTCATCTACTGGCACCCCTCGAGCTCGGGTCCCAAGCGATGTCGCCATGCCTCCTCCTCCCTCACCCAGTAGACCCCTTCGTCTCTCTTCAATTACACCGTCGGATGACCTCTTCACCAATTCGGAAAATGGTCGGGGTCCAACCTCGTCGCTGTTTTCGGCCGCCTCCATTTCGCGACCAGGCTCCTCAGCCTCAACGCGCTCGGTTGGTGCAGATGACACTCAGCTCATCGAAAGACTGCAATCACGATTGGAAGCTGTCGAATACGAAAATGAACGTTTACGAGCAGCGTCCGTTGCGGAACCAGACATAACTACTACAGCCAATAATCATACTGCGGCCGATGTCGAAACTTTGCAGCAAGAAAAGGAAAGAGCCAATGAACGAGCGAATTTGTTGGAGGAAAAGCACTCGATTTTACAGAACAACATCAACAGCTACAGCAAGCAGATCGACGCATTGCAGGCTGAACAGCAACAGCTGATGATCCAGCTCGCGGAATCCAAATCTGAAAATGAGCGTCTGGTCAAGGTGCACGAGCAAGAACTCGAAGGTCGCTTGGACGAAGTTACATCGCTAAAAGATCTTCTTGGTAGCAGAGAGGCACGGTTGAAAGAGAAGGAAACCCTGCTCGAGCTGCGAAATGAGCGCGTTGAACTCCTGGAGCGACAGATAGAGCAGATGGGGTCAGAATTCGACGAGGATAGGAGAGAATTGGGCGCGCAAATAGACGAACTTCGCATTGCGGGACAGGTATATTTTATGATACATGGTCACGGGATAAGACTAATATAACGGCACGCAGGAAACTATTGCATTATACGAAGAACGCCTATCAGCCGCTCAAGCCCATCGGTACGACCTGGAAAATCGTATTGCTGCAATGGATGCTGCAAAGAGTGCTGAAACAGTCGACGTTGAGAAATCATCGATACCCCTGAACTCGGCAACCCAGATTGACAACGAAACACTGCAAGAGCAGGTCACATACCTCCAAAAAAAGTGTACGAGATTAGAAGAGCAGCTCGAAGATGCTCGGGCAGGGTTTGAACGTGAGATGGCTTCATATCAGGACAAATTTGATGGGATGAGGTTTGAGGAGGAGCAGCGGAAAAAGGAGTTGACGTTCAAGGTCCGGGAGCTTGAGCAACTTGCCAAGTCAGATGCAGCGGCCAGGGTGAGAGTTGAGGAAATCGAGGAAGCGTTGCGTGAAAGTACCGTTGCTCTCGAGAATGCACGCAGTGAAGTGGAAACGCTCAGTGCAGAATTGTCGGTGAGTAGCTCGTGTTCTGTCTGGTCCGCTTGAATTTGACGCAGCTTCAAGAACCTCGATCTTCTCGTGGAAGATGACCAAGAAGAAGGGGATATGTCTTCACGTCTGTCCAACTTTATCAAGAAAGTCAATGGTCAGCGTGTCCGGGCCGAGCAGGAAATTCAGGTATTGCGTCAGGAACTTCAACAGTTCAACAAGGAGCACGGGCGCGATGCTATGGCCAACAAAGGCCAGACAAATAGCTCCCTTCAAGTGCGTATAATCACCCTATGACCTGGATGGAGCACATGCCAATTTTTCACTCGCAGCAACAAATCACTTTGATGGAAGCTCGAATTGCAGACAAGGACAAGCAACTATCCGAACTCGGACTTGAAATTGACGGGCTGCGGAAGAAAAATAATCGTGAAATCTCTCTGGTTAACGGTTCAACACCAGATAAAAACGCTAAATCAGAAGAGGTGACAGGACTCAAGTGCGTCAGGATGCGTTTAACGCGTATCTTTTTTTGACAGTCAATTGCATAGGCATATCGTACAAGAGTTGCAGAAAGAGAATGTCGCAGCGGCTCAGCAGATCAAGCTGCTCAAGTCGGAAAACTCGATACTGGTTTCGGAGGTTGAACAGCTAAGACAGGTTATATATTCCATTCGTTCGACAATCCCATTACCTTTGCTAATGAAATCACAGGAGGTGCAAGTCTTGGAAGAAAATCTGGACAGTAGTGCCGACACCACCGAAGTACTAGGCGATACAGAAGGTCTACAGAAGACGCTCAAGGACCAACGTGTCCGCCAGGAAGTAAGCTTCGTTAATTTTCGTCGTCGTTTGTAGACTAAAGAGAAGCGCAGGCCGACCTTGAGCAGATGAGAAAACGCCTCCACGACCTGGAAATGAAACATGCTCGAGCGATACATGATGTGAGTGGTGTGACCATTCATGCAACCCGTTGTCAACCCTGACTTGTTAAAAAACCTACCAAGCACAACAAAGAAGTCAGCGAACTTGAAGCACTTGTTGAAGCCAAGGTACGCCCTCGCATGGTCTTTATTTCAAACTGGCTATATTTATCTAACGACAACTGCATCAGATTTATCGCGAGGTATGCGCTGTCCACTGAATGGTTGAAACCCTCTATATTGAATGAATCCATAGGACGAGCTTGAACAGGAACTCGAACGCTTAAAGGAAAAGCTAACTCGACACAGGAAAGGGTCGAAGAATGGTACTGAAGTGGGGGACAACCAAAACCGATTGAGCATTGCGTCTTCCAGCACAACTAGCTCTGAGAGTATAGTTGGTGGAGCCGGAACAGAAGAGGTGTGCGAAATATGCGAAAGACCAGGACACGACATCTTCAATTGCAGTTTGCTAAAAGATGACGCAATGAAGGAGCCCTTTTGCACCGACTGTGAACGACCAGGTCACGTGGCAGCAGACTGTCCCCACTCTTCAGATGTTTTTTAATGATGTCATAGAATGATGTCATATTATTATTATTATTATACCCTCCTCCTACTTATACGACTGTTGTCCCATTACTACATACAACACAAATGTCTTACGCTTCTGTTGCCGCTCATAACGCTCCTCCTCCTTCTCAGCAACCTCAGCCAGACCCGGCTCTATTGAACGTCACCCCGCCCACCTCAACTTCACAGATTAACACCTCATCCAAAGTCAATCTCGTAGCCCCTGACTTTAAAGAACAGCTAGAAAGCGACGATTCAGATGCATCACACCCGTCCGCACCCAGCACCGGGGTACCAAGGTCCTCGAAGGTGGAAAGCCGTAATCGTCAGCACTCTCAAAAGTCAGCTCCAACGGCCATGACGAGGGAGAAGTGCATAGGTGGACTGGTGGGAATTGGTAGGGCAAAACATCATGCATAGTCTGTATTCGCCCTTTATTGACATTCCTCACAGTTAATGTCGGTATTTTTGGGCTGTTGGGCCGCACCTTCTTTCTTCGGCCTCAGCTACAGAAGGACGTAACCGCCATCTTGACAAGCGTCGGAGGTTCCATTGCCCTGCTCACAGCACAGAGCCACCTTCTCAACTCCCTTGGAATCCAGCGCTTGCAGGTCAAAAATAATTTGGCGACACCTTTGTCTGCCTTCTTGATCAGACCTCTTACACATAAGCATATTACTGGCCGTAAGTTTCCTTTGTGCACGTCCCTTACTCCGAATCTAGTGGCTAATATTGTTTCAGTTAACAGCGTCATCCTTGGAGTATCAATTGGGATCGCTTCCTGCACTAATTGGTCAAGGCCTACTGGGAAAAAGTTAATATCCGCGTTATTAACAGGTTTATTGGCGCTTTGGGGTGTTGAAAGGTGAGGAGTTGTCATCGTATTTAATGATGATGAGAGCTGAAGAATTACCTTTTTTTTAAAAAAAGCTATGCGATTCAACTTCAAGAAGGACATTAGTTTCAAGCTTCAAAATATATAATTATTATTTTACGGGTCATGGGTATTTGTCATCAAATAATAGTTATCTCATAAATTTGTTTATTTAAATACGTAATCATTTTGTATACCGATTTCAAGTCATTCTTGACTTTTGATACACGACATCCACCATGTCTCGATTTTTTAGACAAGCAGGCGACTCCGATTCCGACAGCTCTGAGTCTGAGGATGAGCTTATGTCCAGCGGGGAGGACGAGGCCCCCTCCAAACCCACTACCACCGCTGCCAAACCCGCCATGTCGCGCTTCCTGCGCACTGCAGGTTCAGAATCCAGCGACTCATCCGACTCTGAAGACAGCGAAAGCGAGAGCGATGATAGTGACAAGCAGGACCTCAGCGATGAGTCCTCTGATGATGAAGATCGGGGCCCTATTCGTATCCTTAGTGCTGTCGACAAGCGTCTGAAGGAGATGGAGGCCACAAGCAAGGCAATGGACAACGCTATGAAAATCAACGACTGGATGGCAACGTCGACTGGTATGTTTCATGAAAATGATATAAAAAAATTACCATTCCCTTATGTTTGATGCAGAATTTGACAAGCTTGTGCGACTGATTCAGAGGCAACATAACCTCTCAGAGCCCGTTCCGAGTCATTTTATCAAGACCCTTATCAATCTCGAAACCTCCATCGCTGGTACTTTGCAAAAAGAAAAGGAAGCAAAGAAAAAAATGAACGCTTCCAATGCCAAGGCTCTCACAGCCATGAAGCAAAAAATCAAGAAGTCGATGAAGGAGTACGAAAGCGATATCAAAAAATACCAACAGGTTTGTAAAAATATCATTTGTGGCGTAAAAGCATGCTTAATCGAAGACAGGACCCGGAAGTCTTTGAGCGTGAATATCAGGCGTCCATAGCTCAACCAGCCCCTCAACCCCCAGTTGTTCGTGTTCCTGTTGCTCCAGGAGGAGAGATGGTGGACGAGTTCACCACAGTTGGCAGAGGTGGAAAGTCTGTTCAGTATACTCCCGAGCATATCTTCAAACACCTGCAGGCTGTTCAGGAGGCTCGTGGTAAAAAGGTGCGCGTCTTTTGCTCCACAACCAATTTGATGGACTGGTGGACTCACATCTCATTCCTCAGAACACGGATAGGGTAGAACAAATTCGCATTCTCGAAACTCTGCTTGAAATCGCCGTCACTCCTTATCAACGCATCCGTGTTCTCCTAGCCCTTATTTCTTCTCGCTTTGACTACAACTCGTCTGTCTCCACTCATATGCCTATCGAACTGTGGCTCGCTGCTCAACGCGAAGTCGATCAACTTGTATCCATCGTTGCCTCAGATCCAAATTACTCCGTCCAAGAAATCACGGATGACTATGACGAGTCCGTCGAACGCTCTCCTGTAACTGAAGGGGGTGTTGTTCGTATCCGGGGCTCTATCATTAGCTTTGTTGATCGCCTCGACGACGAATTTACCCGCAGTTTACAAAATATCGACCCACATGGTACGGAGTACGTCGACCGCCTCAAGGATGAAAAGGTGCTTTACTGCACCATTTGTCGCGCTCAAGCATTTTACGAAAAAACATCACAAGGCGGGCCGTTGGGAAGAGTGATTATGCGGCGGTTAGAACACATTTACTCCAAGGTATATCATCAGTCATTCTCACCGCATGCGTTTTGTATTGATATTTTGCTGTCGAAGCCGGACCCCGTTGTTCAAGCCCTCGAGTCAGCAGCAGAGTCTTCTGATGTCAAGCCCACGATGATCCTTTCCAAAGAGACGACCACGACCGCTCTTGTCCATGCGCTCTGCGTCCATTTGTACAAATCTGGCGACACTCTGCTTAGAACAAGGGCTATGCTCAGCCACATCTACCACCATGCCCTTCATAATGACTTCTATACCTCACGCGATATGCTCCTGATGTCACACCTTCAAGAGTCCATTCATTCCGCCGACGTAGCCACCCAAATCTTATATAACCGTACTGTGGTGCAACTCGGTCTCTGCGCCTTCAGGTCCGGTCTCATCAAGGAATCCCAAGGCATACTTCAGGACATCTTCACTACACAACGTGTAAAGGAACTTTTGGCCCAGGGTGTGCATCAACAGCGCTTCCAGACTATGTCCCCTGAACAAGAAAAGGCCGAGAAGCAACGACAGCTCCCATTCCACATGCATATCAACACAGAATTGCTCGAGGCCGCTTTCCTGGTTTCTAGCATGCTCGTCGAAATCCCTCTTCTCGCCAGCATCGATTCAGAAGACCTCAAACGCAAAACCATCTCAAAGCCTTTCCGTCGACTTTTGGACTTTGCAGATCGCCAGGTCTTTACCGGCCCTCCTGAGAGTACCAGGGATCATATTATGCAGGCCAGCAAAGCCCTGCAAGACGGCGAGTGGGAGAAATGCCGTGACTTGATTCAAAGCATCAAGATCTGGAGTCTGATGCCGGAAGCCACGACAGTTAAGGAGATGCTCGGAAAGTAAGTCCTCTCTTTTTTTTTCCCTTGATAACCTTCCTGTGCTTATGTGTACCAGACGAATTCAAGAACAGGGCCTTCGCACTTATCTCTTTACATATGCACCTCACTACAGCAGCCTGTCACTGTCACTCCTTTCGCGCACCTTTTCTCTGCCCCTTCGCACAGTCACATCCATCGTTTCGAAGATGATTTGGAGCGAAGAGCTGTCTGCGTCACTTGATCAGTCGGATGGTGTTGTCGTTTTCCATCGTATGGAATTGTCGCGTGCTCAGCAATTGTCCCAAACACTTGCCGATAAACTCGCCAATTTAGTTGAGCAAAACGAGAAGGCATTGGACATCAAGATGGGAGGTACTGGTGGATGGGGTGAACGTGCAGATGGCGGCAAAAATGAGAAGAGGAATGAGCAAACACAGGAGCGTCGTGGCCGTGGAGAACGAACGCGCGGCGTGAAGGGTAATGTTTATTCATTAAAATCTTATATTCTGGGCTAATCAGTTTGCTGTGAATTCCGTTGTAGGTAACCCTCGTGCTCGCAATGCCCGTTTCTCTCATGGATTGGGTAATGAGATGGTTGGCCAGGGCGAGCGACTGACTGCACAGTAACTACATATGTTTTCTCTGCTTTTTTGTGCCTGCATCCTCACTCTCCGATTTCCTCAATTATCACTGCTTCTTGTTGTGATTTGCTATGCAACTTGTGTTGTTGGGTCTCCACTAGATTGTGTTCAACCCTAAATCCAGTAATCCCAATTCCTTTCCCGAATTTTGGTGGTTTTCATGAAAGTTTATGAGGAAAAACATGGGCTGGCTTGCCCCTGTTAGTCATTGCTACTAGCTACTCATAGTATTGCCATGAGTTGGAGTTAACTTGGAGTCAAGTTCAGCCTAGCTTGATGGTGAAACCAAGAGGACTTAACAATTCAGACTAGGGACTAACATGGGAAGCAAATAACTGGTAAAATATATGTAATTACCTGTACTGTGTAATAAAATGACATAACCGTGGCCAATGTGGGCATTCGGTCATTTCCGCAAGGTATTAGGAGGGTGTGGAGGACACCGATTGATTAGGTTGTCCTCCACATAATAAATGATAAATTTTAAACAAATACACAGTCTAAGATAGGCACAGGTACTGGTTGGACTCCCTATACCTATCCCAACCAGAATAAAAGATGAACCTCAAGGAGGTGATGTTGAGGAAACCAAAGAACATGTGCATAATTCAGTGAGCAACATGGGATGACACTGTATATATATATTCCATGTGTCAGACATCCATCTACTGAGAGCTTGGATTACATGTGATGGAACTCCAATAGATGCAAGTGTTGTGGCTCTGCCAGTGTGCATCAATTGACCAGTGATGCCACTGCCAAGATTAAGGCACTTCAGCCATGAAAGGAAGAAGTGCCTAGTAGGGACATCCCCATTGTAGGTTAACCAGAGAGGGGAAGAGTAGGGATGATGTGAGTCCCAATTTTCAATATATGAAGAAATAAGATGAAGAATATCACATTCCGGCCAAATGTTTTTTATGACAATAAGATTTCCTTCAAAGAACTTGTTGGCTTTGTGATAAGGGAGCACATAAGATAACTGTGTGGAGGAGAACAAAACTGAAGCTCATTTTGCAATCTTTGCAGGATTCTGTAAGTACAGAATGTCCAGATAACACAGGTCCCCCAGCCATAGAAGGGCATGAAATCCTACTGAGAGCATTGTTTTGAACAATAAATTGTCATAACTCTTCAGCAAGGTGGAAACAGCACTCTGTATTAGATTGAGAGGAAGGGGCTGTTTCTGAATGATGGGTTTGTTGTTGAGACAACAACACCCTGTTAAGCAATCTTTCACCAGAGATGAGTTGTGAATATCCTGTATATCAGGGTAGATCGGGCTCAGGTAATGAATGATTCCAGCCAGGTAGGTTGCAACAGAATCAGGTTTTATAAAATCAGACATATATAAAACATAATTAGACAATGTGATAACAGAAGGAAAAATAGGAAAAGAGTGGTGGTCTGCAAAAGTCCTCCAAGAATTGAAGGCAGACTCATATGAGCACCACATTGCATGGTCTAGTTTCATCCCCAATGCATGCACTTGCTTAGATATGAACTGGTCTTCTGTCCATATGGGACGAAGAGGCTGATGTGAAGGTGGCATACTCAGTCTGTGAACTGGGGGGGTTGAAAAGGAGAGATTTTAATGAGAGGGTCAAGAGAGATAGCACGAGAAAATTGTCAACATGACAAAGTGTTGGTGATTTCATTCTGTTGCCCCTGGATGTAAATGACCTTCAAGTCATGAAGAGACTGCAGTAAGATGTCACAGGAGTGGTGAAGGATATGGTTGAGGTGAGAAGAGGTGGCAAGTGTGTTAAACATGTCTACCGTGTTGGAGTTGTTGCAGAAAATGACAACACAATGTTTCAAAGGTTCTGTGTCATCAACCCATGCCAAGGCAGCGAGAACACAGAGAGCTTCATGATAGAAAATGAAGTCTTTGGGCAGGGATATGCAGAGACATGAAACTGTAGTGTTGCCCAGCCACATAGAAACCCATACCTTCAAGACTTGCATTGCAATAGATAGAAATATCAGCCTTGAGTGGGGAACAATGAATATGGTCAAGGATGCGCACACCTTCAGACTTTTGCATCTAGTAAGCAGCCCAGGCAAGGTCGGTTTTTATGGCGTTATTGGGGTGAAAGCATTGTGTGGCTCTGGATGGATCAGACTTGGTGTTCATCTTGTCATAAAAATTGGACAAGCATGGATGAAGGAGAGGGAATACATTGAAAGCCCAGTTGAGCCACCCAGCTAGCCTTTGCCACTGGCAATAAGTACAGCCTTTGCGAGACACATAGCTGTCCTTAGAGCACCAGAGCTCTAACTCTTGGAGGAGGTCATGTAGAGCACAATCTGGAAGAGATAGTTGAAGCTTGTTCATGTCAACTTGGATGCAAATGATCACGAGAGGGGATCCAGCAACTTGTTTCTTCTCTTTGTGAGGGATGTTGAGATCATCCCAGAGACGAAGAAGTTGAGCCTGTCAGGGGATCTCCTGCTACCTCCTATTCCTTTCCTTATTCTTGTCTCTCTTGTCTCTCCTTTCCCCTATTTCCCTTTGCTCTATTTCATTATCTGGACATACCATGGACTCATATATATTATATTACACTCTCCTTTAGTTGTCACTCATTTGTTATTCACTTGTTTCCACTGTTACATAGTCATTCCTTTGTGTTTCCCTTTGTTTGTTTCCAAAGGCATTGTTTGGCATCAAGGCTGATGCCAATGCCAGCTCATCACTTAAATAGCTGTTTCACCTGGGTTTGATCCTTTACCTCTTTCTCTTTGGATCTCCCCCAGGTGAGCCTACTTCCTGTATTTATGTAGAGCTGATATATATCTTTGGATCTCCCCCAGGACTTGTGTGTGTCTGAGGTGCCCTTACAGTAGAAAGAGGTCACCTTGGAGACTGAGACTGCATACAGTCTGTTACATCCTCTGTTCTGCTTCTTCTGTTCAGCTGCATTATAGACTCTGTGCTTTCTCCCTCTCCTCTCTTCTCCCTGTCTGGCAACCATGGATCCCCATACTTCACCACCTCCAGCTGCTTCTGTCTCTCTGTCTCAGTTGCCTTCCCTGGAAGACCAGGTATCCTCCATGCTTGCTCAGCAGGAATCCCAACAGGTAGCTATCTCCCACTTGAGGTCTTCTGTTCTTTCCTTGCTTCATTATTTTTCTTCTACCTTTAATCCTCCTTCTTCCCTTTCCCTTTCTCTTTCTTCTTCCTCCCCTTCTTCCTCTCCTGTTTCTTCTACTTTTCCCCCACTCCCTTCCCACTCTGTTGGACAGCTGACAGATGGGATACTACACTCTTTAAACCATGGAACTGTAGATAGAAACTTTTCCCCTTCTTCTTCTTTCCCTTTACCTAGTGTAAACATGGAACAATCTTCACCTTCTCCTCACCCTCTTTCTTCTTCTTCTCATTTTATTAGTGTACCTATGGAACATTCTTCTTCTTCTCTTTCTTCTAGTAGTAGTCTTCCTCTTCCCCCCACTTCTATTCGGTCATCCAATAGAGTGGATCCTCCCCTCCCCACTGTCTCTTCTGGTTGCCCCAGTGGAATAGTGTCTTCCCCTCTCCTCACTGCCTCTTCTGGTTATCCTAGTGGAGTAGTGCATCCCTCTGCCCCTTCTTCTCATCGTCTTGGGACTCCTTTGATGATTGCAGAAAAGGTTAGGCCAGCTCCTCCTCCCCGGTACGATGGTGATCGTCTCAAGGGCAAAGCCTTCTACAACTCTCTCATGGGTTACTTCAGACTTCGTCCAGATCTTTTTCCGGACGAGTCCACCATGATTAGTTGGGCCCTCACGTTCATGTCTGCTGGTCGAGCTGCTCTATGGTCCTGCAGGATCTTTGAGCTCATTGAGGAAGGTTCCTCTCCTTACGCAACTTGGGACCACTTTGCTGAAGACTTTCGCAAAGAATTCTTCCCCTTGCGTGAGCAGGAAACTGCTGCCCTCATCTTGGAAGGTACCTCCTACTTCCAAGGAGATCGTTCTGTTGACGATTATGTCGACTCCTTCCGTGACCTTGTTGCTGAAGCTGGCTACTCTGACCCCTCCTACATTGTGGTCAAGTTTCGTCGTGGCCTCCACCCCTCCATCACTGATCATCTCAGTAAACGGGTAGCTTCACATCCAGCTCATAACGATCCCTCTGGCTGGTACGAATTGGCTCGCCTTGTTGCTCTCAACTTGGCTGCTAATGACACCTTCCATCCGCAGCCTCCTCCTCCTGTGCCTAGCCCACTCTCTTCTCTTCCTCCTTCCTTCTCACATTTCCTTGACCCCTCCCCTGGTCCTTTGTCTATTCGCACCACTCATGCCCCCTTACGAAAGCCTGTGACAAGTGAAGTCTCTGTGCAAACGCCTGCACAAGCTCCACCTCTACCTTGTCCTAAAGTCATTCTCGACTCTCGTAATCGGTATGCCCCTCTGGTTGATGAGACTCTATCTCTCCCAGATGAAGACAAGGTTCCCTCCTCTCCATCCTCCCTCCATGATCCTTCTGCTCCGCCCCGCCTACCTCGTCGCTCCAAATGGGAATGTCGTCGCCTTCCATCCTCGTGCACCATCTCTTCTCTTGCACCTGGACCTAGCTCCCTTCACCTGAAGGTTGAGATAGAGACCACCGACTCCCATGAAGCTCGATCTGTTAAGGCCTTGCTTGACACTGGCGCTACTGGTCTGTTCATGATCGAGAGTACGTCAAGTCCAACCGAATTGCCACCAGGAAGCTCAGCCGCCCCATCCCTGTTCGTAACGTGGATGGAACGCTCAACGAGTCTGGTTCAATTACTGAGGTGGTTGACTTGATCCTCCGGTACAACGGCCACACAGAACGCGCACTCTTCTGTGTCACGGGCTTAGGGAAGCAGAAGCTGATCATTGGATACACTTGGTTCAGGGATCACAATCCTGAAGTCAATTGGGAAACTGGAGAAGTCAAGATGTCTCGTTGCAAGCCTAGCAGTCGATGCTTTGGTTGCAAGAAGGAACTCAATGAGGAAAAGAAGGCTGCTCGTAAGGAAGAAGCCAAGGTGAATGCCTGCCGCTCTGGTCCTGCCCCCTCTCTCACCCCTGAAGAGTCTTCCCCTGAAGATTCTGATGATCTCGAGTCCTCTGATCTGCCATTTGATCTTGAGGAAGGCGATCGTGTCTGGGTTTCTGGCTTACTCCCTGAGGAAGCTGAAGAGCATATCAACACTACTTCAACCATCAGTCAACGCCTGGCTGAAGGTTTCTTGCGTAACTCTGCTCCTCAACCAGAACAGACCACTCTCCCTTCCTCACCTCATGGTCCAGTCCCTGACTATCAGAGTCTCTTCCATCGCGTCTTCTCTGAAGCTGAGTTTCTTAAGCTTCCTGAGAGAAGGCCTTGGGATCATGCGATTGAGCTCATTCCTGGAGCTCAACCCAAGGGATGCAAGGTTTACCCATTAAACCCTGCAGAACGTGAAGAGGCTGAGCGCTTCCTTGCTGAGAACGAGGCTCAGGGAAAGATTCGCCGCTCCAAGTCCCCCATGGCATCACCAGTCTTCTTTGTGAAGAAAAAGGATGGCTCCCTTCGTCTGGTCCAGGACTATCGCATGCTCAATGATATGACTGTGAAGAACAAGTACCCTCTCCCTCTCATCTCTGACCTTATCAACCAACTTCGTGGTGCGCGCTACTTCACCAAGCTTGACATTCGTTGGGGTTTCAACAATGTCCGCATCAAAGAAGGAGATGAGTGGAAGGCTGCTTTTCGCACTCACAGAGGTCTCTTCGAACCTCTTGTCATGTTCTTTGGTCTCACCAACAGTCCTGCCACCTTCCAAACCATGATGAACGAGATCTTCCAAGACATGATCTCTGAAGGTGTGGTTGTGGTATATCTGGATGACATCCTGATCTTCACCAAGGATATTCCTGAGCATTGAGAGGTCACTCATAGGGTCCTGAAGCGTCTAGAGGAACATGGTCTCTGCCTCCGCCTGGAGAAATGCGAGTTTGAGAAGACACGCATTGAGTACCTTGGGCTTATCGTTGCTGAGAACCGAGTCGAGATGGATCCTGTCAAAGTTGCTGGAGTTGCTCAATGGCCCACCCCCACCAATAGGAAAGAAGTCCAATCTTTCCTGGGTTTTGCCAACTTCTATCAACGGTTCATCAAGGACTTCTCTCATCATGCACGTCCCCTCTTTGATCTTACCAAGAGCTCCACTGAGTTTTCCTGGTCTCCTGCTGCTGCTACTGCCTTCCAGTCCATCAAGGATGCTGTCACCTCCTCCCCTGTCCTTGCTGCTCCCAATGATGATCTCCCTTTCCGGCTTGAAGCTGACTCTTCAGACTTCACCACTGGTGCTGTACTCTCTCAGCAGTCTCCAGAAGATGGAAAGTGGCATCCAATCGCTTTCTTTTCCAAGTCACTCTCTCCTGTCGAAAGGAATTATGAGATTCATGACAAGGAAATGCTTGCAATCATTCGAGCCTTACAGGAATGGAGACACTTCCTTGAGGGTGCCCGCCACAAGTTTGAGATCTGGACTGACCACAAGAACTTGGAATACTTCATGTCGTCTCAGAACCTCAACCGCAGGCAAGCCCGCTGGTCTCTCACTCTGGCCCGCTTTGACTTTGTCATGCAGCACAAGGCAGGAGCTACTATGGGAAAAGCAGATGCTCTCTCACGTCGGTCTGACCATGGTTCTAGTGAACGTGACAACCAGAACATCACCCTCCTCACCCCAGGGATGTTTGCAGTTCGTGCACTAGAAGGTCTGGAATTTGTTGGACAGGAACGCTCTCTGGTTCGTGAGATCCGTCGACATTCCAAGGAGGCCTCTGATCTTGAGGACACTGTGGCCAAGGCAGTCAAGGCGCTCAGAAAGACTGGATCTCAGTCTCTTCGCTCCTCAGAGTGGGATGAAGCTGATGGTCTTATCTACTTCTGTGGAAAGCTCTATGTTCCACCAGGTGGTGATCTTCGTCGTCGCATTGTGGCTCTCTGTCATGATTCCACTCTTGCTGGACACCCTGGACGTTGGAAGACCTTGGAGCTTGTGTCTAGGAACTACTGGTGGCCACGCATGTCTAAGTTCATTGGACTCTACACCAGCACCTGTGACATGTGTCTTAGGACCAAGACCATCAGGCAGCGACCCCTTGGAGAGCTTGAGCCCCTTGCCATTCCTGACCGCCGTTGGGACCATATCAGTGTGGACTTCATTGTCGAGCTTCCTGAGTCCAATGGTTATGATGCCATCATGGTTGTTGTTGACTCCCTTTCCAAACGCGCCCACTTCACTGCTACCACTACCACTGTCTCTGCCCTAGGCACTGCCCGCATGTATCGTGACCATATCTGGAAACTCCATGGCCTCCCATCCAAGGTAGTCTCTGATCGCGGTCCACAGTTCATCGCAGAGTTCACTACTGAACTCTACAGGCTGCTTGGGATTGAGCCAGCTCGTAGCACTGCCTATCACCCTCAAACTGATGGGCAGACTGAGCGTGTCAACCAGGAGTTGGAACAATACCTCAGGCTCTACATCTCTGAGCGACAGGACGACTGGTACGACATCCTTTCCATGGCTGAGTTTGCCTACAACAACCATGTCCACTCCTCCACCCAGCAGACTCCCTTCCTTCTAGACTCTGGTCAACATCCTCGCATGGGCTTTGAACCTCTTCCTCCATCCCGGATGGAAACTGTGAATGAGTTCACTGATAGGATGAAGACTGCTCTTGAGGAAGCTCGTGCTGCCTTAGCAGCTGCTAAGGAGGACATGGCTAGGTACTACAACCGGCGTCGCACCAAGGCTCCTGAGATCAAGCCTGGAGATCGTGTCTACCTTGATGCTTCAGACATCCAAACCACTCGGCCATCCAAGAAGCTCTCTCACAAGCGAGTCGGTCCTTACCCAGTCATCTCTAGTGTTGGAAAGAATGCCTATCGTCTTCAACTTCCTAAATCCCTCTCCCGCATCCATCCAGTCTTCCATGTTGTCAGACTCACTCCTGCTCCTTATGACCCCATCTCTGGTCGAAGAGCCAAGCTACCCCCACCTCCTGTGCTTGTTGACAATGTTGAAGAGTTTGTTGTGGAGAAGATTTTGAACAGCAAGTTCATCAGAGGCAAACTTCGATACCTGATCAAATGGGAAGGATACGATGCTGGTTGGAATTCTTGGGAACCAGCTGACGATGTCCATGCTCCTGACCTCATCAAGGACTTCTATGCAGAGAATCCTAAGGCTCCAAAGGTTATCAGGACCACTTATGCTCATACTCCTTACAAACAGGCTGGACTTCATGCTTCGAGGGCGAAGCAATCCTAGAGGGGGGGTAATGTCAGGGGATCTCCTGCTACCTCCTATTCCTTTCCTTATTCTTGTCTCTCTTGTCTCTCCTTTCCCCTATTTCCCTTTGCTCTATTTCATTATCTGGACATACCATGGACTCATATATATTATATTACACTCTCCTTTAGTTGTCACTCATTTGTTATTCACTTGTTTCCACTGTTACATAGTCATTCCTTTGTGTTTCCCTTTGTTTGTTTCCAAAGGCATTGTTTGGCATCAAGGCTGATGCCAATGCCAGCTCATCACTTAAATAGCTGTTTCACCTGGGTTTGATCCTTTACCTCTTTCTCTTTGGATCTCCCCCAGGTGAGCCTACTTCCTGTATTTATGTAGAGCTGATATATATCTTTGGATCTCCCCCAGGACTTGTGTGTGTCTGAGGTGCCCTTACAGAGCCTGGAGTTGGGGCATAAGATGTTGGTAGTGCTTGTAAAACTCTGTGTCCAATGCCAAGGCCCCTCTGTAGTGATCATCGGAATAAGCACACAGAGAAGCGATGCCACATTTGTATTTAGCCACCCAAGACACCAGAGACATGAAAGCCACAAACAATGTTTGAGAAGCACATCCTCCAAAGATGTTGCACCTGTTGACATAAAACAAATCATCAATCTTTTCAACTTGCTTGATTTGCCAGTGGGGGTGCATAGGGATGAGGTGATAGGCCTCAGCAACATCAGATTTCCAAGCAATCAGTTCCTCCCCTGGGAACTGTTGGTGAAAGTCAATAATGTCAGAACCAAGAACTCTCATGTTATCAAGGGGGACATATCCCAAATCCACCTTGGCAATCATAGAGTTTAAAGAAAACTGGCCTTTGCTGTGGTTGGTGACCAGATGGACCAGATGAAGAGCCTCCCCATTATCCTTGGGAACTGCATGAATGGGCATTGCATACATCCCAGGGAGGAGATGCTGGAATCCCTCAGAATAGTGATTTAGATGCAGTCCTGTATCCCTCTGGTCCTGTAAAAGTTGGGCATGAATAGGATCAAGGGGTGGGGGGGCTGACGGGTTGAGCGTGGCATGATAGTTTTCTGGTACCATAGCTAGTGACCATGTGCCTTCGCATAACATTTGAATAATAGATTGTTGGAAGAGCAGGTTGGGATGATTGCTAGTGAGTTTGGCAAGCTTGTCAATGTTGATGGGTGTAACAATGTTGAACAAGTGAGGGTGAGAGGAGAGTGTGTTTGTGATGATGGGATCTGTCATCATGTCATCAGGCAGAGGGGGAATGGGTTTGGCATTGATTGTCCACAAAGCACACACAGTGGGAGGGATGTCACTCCAGTTGTTAAATTGGCGGTAAGCAGGTACATACTCATGGGTACCAAAAATGATGGCACCCTGGACTTTTTCTCACAACAGAATTTGACATTTCACGACTTGTTCTCACTATATCTCGACAATGAATTATATTAATACTCTAATATTTTAGGGAATAACAGCCATATATGTTTTAAACATCCTATTAAAGTTTCATCAAAATTTGAAAAGATCTGAATATTTGACAGCCAAAAGACAATATAGCATGATTTCTGTATGCTGTCTACATTGTCCTCATTCTATTATTTATTACAGATACTAAAATGACCATATAAATTAAGAAATATGAAGGATAGAATGTATTGGATTGTATATGAAGTTCTTGAGCCAATGCTGTGATTATACAAGCTATAAAATGCATCGAGATTTATAGTAGTGAATGAGGGCAAATGAGCAGAATTCTATTCATGACAGCACTACTGATTCTCATAGCCTCTTTGGCAAATATATAGGGTAAAATCAAATTTGAGGGCTGCAGCTATTACTTAGATAAGTGACCACTGCCATAAAGGCAATTAAAACCTTCAGATAATGGTGGAAGCACACACACAGATCTAGCTTGCCATAGTGTATCATTCTTGCTTATTAAATACCCTGTGGCATATTTATTGAATGTACTAGAGAACTTCAGATACTAATTTATACATTCTTTTCTCTCTATTCCTCAATTTATATGGTCATTTTAGTATCTGTAATAAATAATAGAATGAGGACAATGTAGACAGCATACAGAAATCATGCTATATTGTCTTTTGGCTGTCAAATATTCAGATCTTTTCAAATTTTGATGAAACTTTAATAGGATGTTTAAAACATATATGGCTGTTATTCCCTAAAATATTAGAGTATTAATATAATTCATTGTCGAGATATAGTGAGAACAAGTCGTGAAATGTCAAATTCTGTTGTGAGAAAAAGTCCAGGGTGCCATCATTTTTGGTACCCACAAGTAATTACACTTTTGATCCTGTTTCGAGCATACATGAGGACTGTCCATGACCTTCTTTATGGCACACTTTGCAAGTGTGGGCCCATCTGCACTCTCCCTTTGACTTATCACAGCCGATCTTCCTGTTGAATTTGTCACAGACACCACCAGAATGGGATGCTCCTGTGTTACGCACTGACAATTTTGAGTCTGACTTTGCAGGAAGTCCTGACTCAATTCCATCAGGCATAAGAATGGCATTGAAGAGGTGGGAATATTAGCATTCATTGTTGAGGGTAAATTGATCTCTGCCTTCGATCCACCCTCTAACAGCTTGGTCGTAGAGAATGACCTAGGGGGCGCGAGAAGCAAGTCAAGAGGCGAACATACTTTGAATTCATCTCCCATACTGCTGGAGCTCCTGACACCTGTGCTTGAAGACAAAGCAATGGGCTTCAATGCAAGCATTCCAGGCTGAGGTCCAGTCAGCAGCATTGGTAATGGTCTTGGCAGGTTCAGATTTCCTAAAAGCAACTTTGAGCTCTCCCAGACACCCAAAGTTCTCTTTAGGAGCCCTAATGACATGCAATGAGGAGAACACAGCATCAAGGTTGATGCACAATCCTTTAAGGATGTTTGTCCATTTGGATGAAGGGAATCTGGAGAGACAGTTGGGTGATCAGCGCATCTTTGCAAGCACTTTGTTGTGATCAAGCACAATGATGTTGAGGATTTCTCAATTCTTGATGCAGATGGGGTTGGAAGCTGTGTCTGGAATTGAGTTGAGGTCATCTTCATACCAGGGGAGATCCTCATCCCTGAGCTTGGATTTGGTGGAAGCAGATTTGAGGAGATTAAGGAAGTTGCTGGAGGGAGAGGGAGATCTTGACAATCTAGGGGATCAGGAGAGTGGTCGAGAATGCCCCCTGAAGGACCGTGGAGGTTGAGACAGTCCAGCAGAATGGGATCTCCCGCCTTGGTTGTGATTCGGTCCAGGAGGCTGGGCTGAACCAGTTCCTGGGGGGATCTTGATTGAGAGGGATGGTGCTGTCTGAAGAACATTCTGTTCTGAGAGGATCTTTGTTCAAGTTCCTCTTCAAGTTCAAGTTGTGAGCAGAACTGCTCAAAACCTTGTTCTCTTTCTGCATTATCAGGATGTGATCTCCTGAGTTTGAATACATTAAAGAGTTCTCTGACAGCTTTCAATTGTGAAATCTGGGAACACTGGAATCACTGGGTAATACCTTCAGCCTTTTGGACAATGGCAGAGGTGTGCACTGGGTTGACAGAGGGTTGTCCAATGGAGGGGAAAGGCTCCATGACCATCTGCGTTTGGAGTTGACTGGCGCAGACAACTGGTGGGAAAGGCTCTGGTTGGACTCCTCCAGTTGGATGTGAGTGAGCAGAGAGGGTGCCTTCAAATGATTGAGAAGGGTGGCTGGGAGATTGTGAGGAGGCACTTCGCTCATGATGAGATGACATGAAAATAAATTGATGGACAGATAAATATCAAGTGCAAAATGTTATATTTTGTGGAAATGAAGATGCAGAGGAGAACAGTAGAGTGTTCTTTCTCTATGGCCTTGCCTCATTAACCTACTGCTATCTCAGACTAGTTTGTGATTATGGAAACCCATAGGATTTCAGTTCGATCAGCTGAACCGTTTATTGAAATGTTTTAGCTCCCAATGTGAGCTTAAACATGAAGCCTCAATAGCTGTGAAGCTCAAGACATTGACCAAGGGTGTTCCTTGGCAAACTCAGCTGGCAAGGCAGAAAGAACACACCATTGATGGTTGTTGTTCTTAGCCCTCCATTGACCTTGCAAAAACATTTATTTTTTATCCAGAATAAATATGGATTAACTGTGGATTTTGTGGATATCTGGGTATATCTGTGCTTATTTTGGAAGAATTAAATCTCTGACAGCCAAATTTGATCTCCTTGCTCAATCCACTTCAAAAACATTGCACTCTGCTCTTGTGCATAATCTCTGACCTTGATTAACACACCCTACACCTCATCAATGGCTAAAAGACATGGTAGAAGTGCTAAAACTGCTACAGTGCTCCACCATCATGTGATACACCAAATCTGGAAATTGACCTTCCAAGCCCGATATTGCAGAATATAATGAAGTGATGTCTAGATACAACAGGTTGGGTAGATATAGTGGTGATGCCCAATCCCTGTGATGGCCAAGTTCAAGTCCCACGGTGTCACAACTGCCTAGGGGCTTCATATCTTGAATCAGGTGGCTCCTGCTTTACACAACACAATTCTGAAACTTTTGTGGGGTGAATTCCCTTTTAATATTTAATATGCATGACTCTATAAGATTTTTTTTATTTAAAATGTGCAAGGGAAAAAAGAAAATTGTAGATATGTGCAAACTCCCTGCCAAATTTGACATCAAAACCCACTTCATGAGGAACTCATTGGAAACATCTTTCTGAGCTTCATATTGCAGAGAAAGATTGTTTGGATAAGTATTTTGAAAGTCACTATAAGAGCAAAATATTTAAATTTGCTTGTATAAGGTCAGATTGCACCCTAGAAAGGGCTGTTTAAGATACTTCCAGGGGCATTATAAATATTCTGCTCTTATAGTGTTGTTCAGAATTTAAAAAAACATAGGACTATGCTGATCATTTGACAACAGAAGTTGCATCTGTTTCCATTCTCTTCTAGTTGACATTGATATGAAGTGTGGTCTGGTCCTTTAAATGATTAGATAGAAATTAAAAAAATTGGCCATTTGACCAATAAAATAGCATGCCTAGAATATATTTTACCTGTCCCAAAAGATTTTGTGTCAATATGTTGCGGGACCGTTGAGAATTTCAAGAAACAGTTGGGTGTCTGTGGACAGATTGTGGTTGATCATGGCATCTGTGGCTGTGCACTCAGTAAATCAGACTCCGAAGATGCACTGATTTGATGGTGAAAGACAGTGATTAGGGAATTTTTAGTGTCACTACATTATATTTTCATTGAAAAAATATGTATGCGAGTGTATTATCCATATGCAAGTGTATTTCACCAAAAATTACTGGGGGAGATATGTATTTTGAGGACTCATTCACCTGATTTGAAAAATATGTGTAAATGGCCTGTCACAACTCTGTGACCCACCGTGACTCAGTCCACAGCCATCATAGGGATTGGGCATCACCAGATATAGTACACAGATACATATTTAAAAATGTTAAGAGCATTGAAAAATATAACTTTGTTGTCTTTCAATCTACAAAATTGCAGTGTATCATAGGGTAGTGGGCAAACTACACCAGAAAACACCTTGTTTTCATTGGACTAGTGTATGAGAAGTAGGGCTCTGAGATTTTTTTTTTTTTTTAAATCAATTAAGCCTATCTACTAGATATGAATACAAGTTATTTCATAACTATTTGTGAAGAATTGGTGAAATTATAAGCCACACAAATGTATCATATGGTGGTGGTGTATCATGAGACAGTGGGACACTGTAAAACCACTGAAAATTCCAGTACAAGTGCTTTAACCAAGGATCCCATCTGTTATGTCGTCTCTTTTCTTCCCTCTCTTTCCCCTATCTTATCAGCACCATCATTCCCTCTTATCTTATCATTGTGTACTATCATCTGTCTTTGTACTTGTAGTTCGTCTTATCTCTCTTATCTCTTCTCTCTCACTCCACTTCCATTCCTGCTGTTGCTCTACTCTTACCTCCTATCTATGACTCACTTCCTTACTCATCTCTCTCACACTTATGACTCACTCCTTATTGTATTCTCATGCTCACTCCATTATGACTCCTATGCTGACTCACAGACTTCACACCTTATCTACTTGGCACTTACATGCACAGCCTCTTAGATAGCTATATAAACCCTGTAGTTTATACCCTTGTTCTTTAGCTAGTTCTTTAACTTTGAATAGAACAACAACCTTCTATGATGATCTTACTCTACTCACTCTCTTCTAAGACAATACCAGCATAGTGTGTATATGCAGTGGCAATCTTAGAATGATACTCGAACCCTGACACACAACAACCTTCTTCTGAACTTGACCCAGACAAGCTCAAAGGCCTTAACCACAAGCGCCCATCAAGCTATTGTAACACAAGGTAGCCCCAAGATAATCTTCTGATTTCCTAACCCAGTAACTAGGAAATTGGTCTTCTTGATCTTGTTGTAGATCTTCATGTTCAATGTCATTCAGTGGGTAATCATACCCTTCTTGTTGACTTGTGATTACCACTTTTTATTAATAATTCAGGACAGTTGCCCTGTGGATGATAATACCACTTGCCCTGTAATTTATGAAACAATGAGTGCCCTGTTTTTTATGATAATGCCTCAGGTAACTTTAGTGTGCAATTTCATAGATATTATCATAATTGTCAGGCCGATTTTCATAGCAACATTTTTTTTATATGCTGTAGACATTTTCATGCTGCCCTTGTGATGTTCATGCAATATTATTATCGTTTTCATGATTATGCTGATATTTTCATGATTGGTAGGGTGATATTATCATGGATTTCATGATTACTAGGGCGATATTCTTCTTGATTTCATAGATTTCCTTGATCTTATCAGTGCATTTTCTTATCAAATCAGGGCAATTCTAAATATAGAATTGCCATAATATGACATCATTAGATCAGATCACTATTATCTCCGCTTTTTTTGGATCCTTATCTCATCCATCAATTACATCAAATCAGGGCTCTGCCCCTGTTGCACCCATTATTTCTAGCATTTATTACACTGCTTTTCTGGCCACTTTATATGGACATATATATACCATTAGAAAGCTACAATTGCCTACTATTTGATTCTGAATTCTATTTAATTAAACTTCTGCAGGGGAGCAGCCAATTCAGCTCCGCTTTTTCCCATCAACTTAGCCCCTATTCATTTATGCTACTATTCCTGCTGCATTTGCACCGCTTTTTTGGCACTTTTTCTGGTGCACATATATACCATTAGAAAGCCCTAATTGTCTAGTTTAAGAATATGCCCTCAGTTTTACAATAGCCCCACTAGGGGCTGCACTATTTAGCTGCGCTTTTTGGGTATTTAATTAGCCCCTATTTTTAATCAGCATTATTCCTGCTCCATTTTGCACCGCTTTGGTGCAATTATATATGGACATATATATATCACCAGAAAGCTACAAATGCCTAGATTAAGAATCTGAAATCAGAATATAAATGTTGTGTCTAGGGAGGGAGCAATTGCATTTCGCATTTGGGCACTACAGTGTGGGAACACCCTTAATCACCTCTTCTCCTCCTCCCCCCACCGCTTTTTTGCCCTCATTTCTCCACATCCACTCCACCCCTCAGCCTATAATTTGGCATGGAGGTGTATGTTATGTATTATAAACAGTTTATGCAGTAGGAACCCAAGGACACCACTATGAATGCAGTTATTCTGCATTTACTCTGTTTTTGCTGCTAATTCTGCCAAAAGAGGGCCCAATAGTCCTCAATAACTTGCATTTTGAGTATGATAAAGTCATGGAAATATGTTATAACATCAATACTATTGTTCTTTACCATGTATCATGTGTTCACAGTTGTAGATCATATAGAAACAGCCATATGCTGTCTCACAGGTTTCCCAAATACTATATTGGGTATATCTCTACCATTTCTGCCTGCTTTATAGTGATGCAAAATGTTCCAAAATCACCTCAAGAATACCTACAAAACGAGGGTACTCGCAGCAAATTCTGAGCACTTTTCAAAAATGACTCTTTTTCAGCTGATAAGCCATTTGTACAAGATCTGCATTGAAATAATTTGATCAGACCTCATGGAGACAAGGGTATACACTGTTATTGATGTTTTCAAAAGCTTTGAGAACATTTGAGTGAGTGTGGAAGGTAGGAGACACAAATGGGTGCTGGAATGCAGTTTGATGTAGTGTGTATGCTCAATGAACTGACAACAACTAGTATTCTGTTTAACTGTTTCTCTCATTCTATGAGCTACACTTGACCAATCTCTTTCAAACTTTTTTTAAATTGAAGATATATCAATTCTAAACACATTTCAGGTGTATATTGGCACACAGACAGTGATACCACCATACTAGAGTCTCAACACCTCCAGACTATCTGTGATTCATGAAGCACAAATTTGAAAGGTGTATACAACCAGTACTTTCCACTGACACAAGCCTTTCAGCTGAACCTCAGTATAACCATAGATTTTGAAAATAAACATATGTTTATCAGTTAAACATCAGTGAACCTCAGCTGAGGTTCATCTGAGGCTCACCTGAGGTTCACTTGAGCATTGGTAGAATGCTAACTTTGATAGGTATAAGAGAGTTGCTTGATGGTATTGTTGGATAGTAGAGAGCAAGTGTGATAGTTCAGTACCATCTATCACCAAAGACCATGTGACAGAGTTGTTCACATCTATGTACATACAAACAATTCACTTGAAATACTAGTGTCACAGCTGTGTTACACAGATTCACATTTATGTGACATGTGACAATATGTGTAGACTGTCACAAACATATAAAAGGATCCTAAGGGTTTCATACATGATAAAATAGAATTGTGCAATGTGTGACATGAGATTGTCACATCTTCTCACACTACACATTGACAGGTGACTGAGAATCACCTGGGCCAGTGCAAAGTACTGTAACCAGCTCAGCTGAACCTCAGGTGGTAAGTAATCAATACAAGTTACATGACTATTAAAACTATAACTAATAAGCTGAGATTCAGCTGAACCTCAGTTCTTCAGCTGAGCCTCAGCTGAGCTCTCAGTTGCTAGTTTCAGTTTACCTCACCAAGGCTTGGTTAATTTTGGCAGAGAACTTGGGTACAGTGCTCCACCGACACGTGATACACTAAAACAATAAATTGAAAATTCTTGAACAACATACAAACATACAAATAAAAAAATTTAATGATATTAAAGTTAAATATGTTATGAATGTTCATACAAAAAATCTGGAAAAAACATGGCGAATTGAGGTCAGGAGGGTGAAAACAATGTTGGGAGTGGGTGTGATGGCATCACTGCAGTGTGATACACCTGGGGACTTGAAACCCTCTGAATGATTGACCACTGTTGTTCCACCATCCCAGTGCAAGTCCACTTCCCTGAAACCCAATTTCAGAGTGTACAGTGTGAAAGCATAATTTAATACACCAGTTTCGAGGAAGAATTTCTTTCAGACAACATTGCAAACCATTTGGTAGCCCATGGGAGTGTGACATGATCTGTTGTGAGTATGAGGTTTCTGCTCTGCTTTGTAGAGCAACATGGCACAATTCATGAGAAGGTCATGGACCTCATTAGAAGAAAGACATGCATACAGAGGAGAGAGGGACTTTTTACAAGGAGGCATTACACCTAAGTAGATAGTATTGACAATGCATTTATACACATTTCTTATGTTTGTGCCAAATATAATTCATATTTGTTACGGAATTTACATACCATCCAGTGTGCTTTAGCACATGAAATTACATTCAAACTGAAGCTCTGATTGCTACCTTTAAATTGGTATATAGATTGTAGCACATAATGAAGTTGCTGTTCATCAACAGCGGCAAACATTTTCGAAATGCTCTATTTGATCACCTCGAACAAGCTTCATGTGCATCTTATCTACCCACAGGCTATGTTTTCGACTTTGCTTAAAACGAATATATATTTACCATTACATACCTGCATATTGTGTGCTAATATGTGCTTGTGTGCTCTGAAATGTGTCTGTGCGTTGACGTTTAATGCCCAAGTGTTTCATCATTTAGTGGTGTGTCACATGACCGTGGAGCACTGTACTTGTCAGTCCCCCCTGAGTACCATATGGAGTCCCTAGGGACTCTCTGCCAAAAAACACAGCATTGCCACCTAACACAACTGTGGACACCCTCAACTACAACACCAGCATACAAGGACAGTGCAAACAAACAAAAAAACAAGGCAAAATTACCTTGTATTACAAGAAATTTGTAATATATGTGCTGGAGTCACTTGAGTCCCAAGGGAGTCCCTAAGGACTCTCTGGACTTCCTAGTGTCAGGGGATCTCCTGCTACCTCCTATTCCTTTCCTTATTATTGTCTCTCTGTCTCTCCTTTCTCTATTTCCTTTGCTCTATCTCATTATCTGGACATATCATGGACTCATAGATATTATATTACACTCTCCTTTAGTTGCCATTCATTCATTATTTAGTTGTTGCCACTGTTACATAGTCATTCCTTTGTGTTTCCCTTTGTTTGTTTCCAAAGGCATTGTTTGGCATTAAGGCTGATGCCAATGCCAGCTCATCACTTAAATAGCTGTTTCACCTGGGTTTGATCCTTTATCTCTTTCTCTTTGGGTCTCCCCCAGGACTTGTGTGTGTCTGAGGTGCCCTTACACCTAGGGACTTTTTGCAAATATTACCTAAATTTCATGTTTTGATAGGTTTCAGACAAATTCATATATACAGAGTCCCTAGGGACTCCCTGGGACTCCAGCAGTAATACAAGGCGATTATGGGAAATACTGTGAGTACAATTGTCCATATACTGTACCATTTTGAATTATTTGGCAGTCCTGTGTCCCACCCAATTTTTTTTGACCCCAGATTTAATTTTTTTTCTCGATTTATGGCGATTTTGGGGATTTGTTGGAAAAATAATTTTGGTCACATGCTGCCGAATTGACTGAAATGGTACAGTATTGTAATGACTAATTATTATCTACATCAGAGTCATCTGCATTTGCATTATCCAATTTTCCTGGAGTCCCTGTGGAGTCCCTATGGAGTCCATCAGAGTTCCTACAGAGTCCCTACAGAGGACTCCCTAGGGACTCTGCATATGGATTTGTCTGAAACCTATCAAAATATCAAATTTAGGTAACATATGTAAAAAGTCCATAGGGAGTCCCTATGGTACTCCAAGGGGACTGAGAAGTTCAGGAGAACTCAACCAAGGCTCAGCTGAGCCTCATTTTACACCAAAAAAAAACATTCTCTACTAGTTTTAGTAATAGAATTAATTGAGCTGATGAGCCAATCCTCAGCTGAGGCTCAGCTGAAACATTTGGGCTAGAGTAAAGTCCTCTATACAACTGCAGTTTAGAAAATCTTTCAGCTTTGAAAATTGGTTAAGAAATGCGATTGATATTGGTCTAGAAACAAAGGGTATAATGAGATGATGATTTAAGCTAGTTTGCATGTGGTGGAGGGCTAAATATTGTGTTCTGATGCATGAAACATGTATACACATCTCATGATATAATACCTGACACTTTGGTTGCATTCTAATGAATCAAATACTATGCTTTGGCTCCGCTTTTGGAGCAACATGATCCATACCAGATGTATATAGCATATTTATGCATATATACGGATGCCAGTGTCCTGTAAGCTTGCACCCACTATTTGATAGTATATATACACCTCCATGCCAAATTATAGGCTGAGGGGTGGAGTGGATGTGGAGAAATGAGGGCAAAAAAGCGGTGGGGGGAGGAGGAGAAGAGGTGATTAAGGGTGTTCCCACACTGTAGTGCCCAAATGCGAAATGCAATTGCTCCCTCCCTAGACACAACATTTATATTCTGATTTCAGATTCTTAATCTAGGCATTTGTAGCTTTCTGGTGATATATATATGTCCATATATAATTGCACCAAAGCGGTGCAAAATGGAGCAGGAATAATGCTGATTAAAAATAGGGGCTAATTAAATACCCAAAAAGCGCAGCTAAATAGTGCAGCCCCTAGTGGGGCTATTGTAAAACTGAGGGCATATTCTTAAACTAGACAATTAGGGCTTTCTAATGGTATATATGTGCACCAGAAAAAGTGCCAAAAAAGCGGTGCAAATGCAGCAGGAATAGTAGCATAAATGAATAGGGGCTAAGTTGATGGGAAAAAGCGGAGCTGAATTGGCTGCTCCCCTGCAGAAGTTTAATTAAATAGAATTCAGAATCAAATAGTAGGCAATTGTAGCTTTCTAATGGTATATATATGTCCATATAAAGTGGCCAGAAAAGCAGTGTAATAAATGCTAGAAATAATGGGTGCAACAGGGGCAGAGCCCTGATTTGATGTAATTGATGGATGAGATAAGGATCCAAAAAAAGCGGAGATAATAGTGATCTGATCTAATGATGTCATATTATGGCAATTCTATATTTAGAATTGCCCTGATTTGATAAGAAAATGCACTGATAAGATCAAGGAAATCTATGAAATCAAGAAGAATATCGCCCTAGTAATCATGAAATCCATGATAATATCACCCTACCAATCATGAAAATATCAGCATAATCATGAAAACGATAATAATATTGCATGAACATCACAAGGGCAGCATGAAAATGTCTACAGCATATAAAAAAAATGTTGCTATGAAAATCGGCCTGACAATTATGATAATATCTATGAAATTGCACACTAAAGTTACCTGAGGCATTATCATAAAAAACAGGGCACTCATTGTTTCATAAATTACAGGGCAAGTGGTATTATCATCCACAGGGCAACTGTCCTGAATTATTAATAAAAAGTGGTAATCACAAGTCAACAAGAAGGGTATGATTACCCACTGAATGACATTGAACATGAAGATCTACAACAAGATCAAGAAGACCAATTTCCTAGTTACTGGGTTAGGAAATCAGAAGATTATCTTGGGGCTACCTTGTGTTACAATAGCTTGATGGGCGCTTGTGGTTAAGGCCTTTGAGCTTGTCTGGGTCAAGTTCAGAAGAAGGTTGTTGTGTGTCAGGGTTCGAGTATCATTCTAAGATTGCCACTGCATATACACACTATGCTGGTATTGTCTTAGAAGAGAGTGAGTAGAGTAAGATCATCATAGAAGGTTGTTGTTCTATTCAAAGTTAAAGAACTAGCTAAAGAACAAGGGTATAAACTACAGGGTTTATATAGCTATCTAAGAGGCTGTGCATGTAAGTGCCAAGTAGATAAGGTGTGAAGTCTGTGAGTCAGCATAGGAGTCATAATGGAGTGAGCATGAGAATACAATAAGGAGTGAGTCATAAGTGTGAGAGAGATGAGTAAGGAAGTGAGTCATAGATAGGAGGTAAGAGTAGAGCAACAGCAGGAATGGAAGTGGAGTGAGAGAGAAGAGATAAGAGAGATAAGACGAACTACAAGTACAAAGACAGATGATAGTACACAATGATAAGATAAGAGGGAATGATGGTGCTGATAAGATAGGGGAAAGAGAGGGAAGAAAAGAGATAATGTAACATTACCCCCTTACTAAGGCTGATTGACCTCAATCAGGTGTTGATGTTGTGGATGGCTTCATCACACATGTTGTTGTTGTAGTTGGAGAAGCCATTGGCCCAGGTGCCATTGTTGTTGGTGGTGCTCTTTGGGGTCCAATAGTTTTCCTTTTTGTTGTCAGTCCATGTGGATTCCCATACCACTCTACATGGCGCATTGGGACCCTGAGTGCCAGTCATCTGCTTCACAGGTTCCTGGACCAATGGAACTCACATGCGGCTTTGCTCCATGCTCGTTCCTATGTGTGTATGTCTGAAACTGAAAGACAGAAGACCTCTGGCGCCCTTATGGAGATTGTTTCCCGACTTCCCCAACTGTCTGAGCCCATCAAGCTATTGCCCGATGAGTCCAGGCCTGGCAATTGACTTGTTGAATGCTTCCCATTCCAAGTGGACATCAATGAGACTCTCCTGCCCCCGCCCACTCCACTGCCTGACAGCAGCAAGTGGCTGACAAGGGCAGAGCAGTTAGCTGAGCTTATGGCTCAGATAATTGTTACTCTCAGTTCGTTTGTGGCTGCATGCGATGCAGCAGTCCCACGATACGACCACTTCCAGGCTGCAGTCGCGGCGTTAGTGTACACTGCAGACCCCCTGGGGACATGTGACCCAAGGACCAACTGTGTGTCATGTGAGCCATCAGCTGACGAGCCATGGCTCACTTGCATCCCGTCAGGCAGAGCGACTTCTGTTGACATGGAGCTTTTTGCAATCTGTCTCGTGCTGTGCAAGGCTATCACCTTCCCCAGATGCGAACAGGTTTATCTCTTCTCTGATTGCATGCCCACTATTAGGCTTGCATTGGACTGTACTGAACATGGTGGCCAGGAACACAGCCTGGCCATCATATGCACCCTAGCTGCTTGGCAAGTACTCTTTGTACACACCCCCTCCCAGCTCTGCTGGGGCCCACAGGGGAAAGCTCACAAGGCTGTCAGGTCTCTTCCCAGCATGAGTGTTGGTACATGTCTGCGCACGACGCTCACATGGCTCTGCGATTTTGCAGATTGCAAGGCACTTTCACTCTAGGACACACAGTTCTCAGATCAATCCTACAGGGGCAAACAGTTTATGCCCCTGCACGATGTGCATGGCCATCTCCTCAAGCCCACTACAAAGAAGGGTGGGTCTTGGTTACCAGTGTTTGAAGTGGGTCCTCTGTCTTTGACTGCCAGCACAGTTCATTGCATAACGGGCCATGCTCCCATAGGTGAATACTATCACCATATGCAATTCAATCTCCCAGCCCCCCAGTGCGTCTGCAGTCACTTCGGGTGGTGCTTACACATCTTGTGCCAGTGTAAGAAATTCAAGGCACATCACAGTTATCCCTGGGACACCTGGGAGGTAAACTGGTTCTTGAATGTGCATCCCCGCACGTTCTCCTTCTCTGCTATGTGCTCCAACTGCCCTCAGGAGGACATGGGTGTTGGATGAAGTGCTGAAGATGGGTGCTTGTTGGGGTCCCAACAGTGTGCATGGTTGAGACAATGGTTTGTCACCCAAGTGGTCCTTAATTGGATGCCAGCAATGGTGCCCTTGCGTACTGGGAGCTTTGGCGCTCTAACCAGCAGTCAGGGAGCATGCTTTGGTGTGTATGTGGACTAGAGTTTAGCTGCCTGTTGCCTGTGCAGTTCGTCCATGAGGTAACTCAAGGGCTTTGGCCAGTAGGCACCCCCTCAGGCTCACCCTCTCTTCATGATCAGCAACTGCGTTGAGGTGTGTTGACACCAACAACATGCAGATCACCATGCTTAACACCTTCTTTGGAAGGACATGTCCTTATCACTGTGCAATCAGCTTTGATATCTTGCCCTACAACACTGCTTGCCCTTCGGGCTTGCCTTGTGCCTGCCATAGTATATACCCAACCTAATTGGGGAGTAGTCATTCCTAGTATCAGTACTTTCCACTGACACAAGCCTTTCAGCTGAACCTCAGCTTAACCTCAGTATAACCATAGATTTTGAAAATAAACATATGTTTATCAGCTGAACATCAGTGAACCTCAGCTGAGCATCAGTAGAACTCTAACTTTGATAGATATAAGAGAGTTGCTTGATGGTATTGTTTGATAGTAGAAAGCAAGTGTGATAGTTCAGTACCATCTGTCACCAAAGGTCATATCTATGTACATACAAACAATTCAGTTGAAATACTAGTGTCACAGCTATGTTATACAGTTTCACATTTATGTGACATGTGACAATATGTGTAGACTGTCACAATCATTGTCACAAACATATAAAAAGGATCCTAAAGGTTTCACACATGATAAAATAGAATAGTGCAATGTGTGACATGAGATTGTCACATATTCTCACACTACACATTGACAGGCAACTGAGAATCACCTGGGCCAGTGCAAAGTACTGTAACCGGCTCAGCTAAACCTCAGGTGGTAAGTAATCAATACAAGTTACATGACTATTAAAACTATAACTAATAAGCTGAGGTTCAGCTGAACCTCAGTTCTTCAGCTAAGCCTCAGCTAAGCTCTCAGTTGCTAGTTTCAGTTTACCTCACCGAGGCTCAGTTAATTTTGGCAGAGAACTCAACCAAGGCTCAGCTGAGCCTCATTTTACACCAAAAAAAACAATTCTCTACTAGTTTTAGTAATAGAATTAATTGACCTGATAAGCTGAGGCTCAGCCAAAACATTTGGGCTAGAGTAAAGTCCTTGTCAGGGGATCTCCTGCTACCTCCTATTGTTTTCCTTATTATTGTCTCTCTGTCTCTCTTTCCCCCTATTTTCCTTTCTCTATTTCATTATCTGGACATACCATGGACTCATATATATTATATTACACTCTCCTTTAGTTGCCACTCATTCATCATTTAGTTGTTGCCACTGTTTCATAGTCATTCCTTTGTGTTTCCCTTTGTTTATTCCCAAAGGCATTGTTTGGCATCAAGGCTGATGCCAATGCCAGCTCATCACTTAAATAGCTGTTCCACCTGGGTTTGATCCTTTACCTCTTTCTCTTTGGATCTCCCCCAGGTGAGTATACTTCCTGTATTTATGTAGAGCTGATATATATCTTTGGATCTCCCCCAGGACTTGTGTGTGTCTGAGGTGCCCTTACAGTAGAAAGAGGTCACCTTGGAGACTGAGACTGCATACAGTCTGTTACATCCTCTGTTCTGCTTCTTCTGTTCAGCTGCATTATAGACTCTGTGCTTTCTCCCTCTCCTCTCTTCTCCCTGTCTGGCAACCATGGATCTCCATACTTCACCACCTCCAGCTGCTTCTGTCTCTCTGTCTCAGTTGCCTTCCCTGGAAGACCAGGTATCCTCCATGCTTGCTCAGCAGGAATCCCAACAGGTAGCTATCTCCCACTTGAGGTCTTCTGTTCTTTCCTTGCTTCATTATTTTTCTTCTACCTTTAATCCTCCTTCTTCCCTTTCCCTTTCTCTTTCTTCTTCCTCCCCTTCTTCCTCTCCTGTTTCTTCTACTTTTCCCCCACTCCCTTCCCACTCTGTTGGACAGCTGACAGATGGGATACTACACTCTTTAAACCATGGAACTGTAGATAGAAACTTTTCCCCTTCTTCTTCTTTCCCTTTACCTAGTGTAAACATGGAACAATCTTCACCTTCTCCTCACCCTCTTTCTTCTTCTTCTCATTTTATTAGTGTACCAATGGAACATTCTTCTTCTTCTTCTCTTTCTTCTAGTAGTAGTCTTCCTCTTCCCCCCACTTCTATTCGGTCATCCAATAGAGTGGATCCTCCCCTCCCCACTGTCTCTTCTGGTTGCCCCAGTGGAATAGTGTCTTCCCCTCTCCTCACTGCCTCTTCTGGTTATCCTAGTGGAGTAGTGCATCCCTCTGCCCCTTCTTCTCATCGTCTTGGGACTCCTTTGATGATTGCAGAAAAGGTTAGGCCAGCTCCTCCTCCCCGGTATGATGGTGATCGTCTCAAGGGCAAAGCCTTCTACAACTCTCTCATGGGTTACTTCAGACTCTGTCCAGATCTTTTTCCTGACGAGTCCACCATGATTAGTTGGGCCCTCACGTTCATGTCTGCTGGTCGAGCTGCTCTATGGTCCTGCAGGATCTTTGAGCTCATTGAGGAAGGTTCCTCCCCTTACGCAACTTGGGATCACTTTGCTGAAGACTTTCGCAAAGAGTTCTTCCCCTTGCGTGAGCAGGAAACTGCTGCCCTCATCTTGGAAGGTACCTCCTACTTCCAAGGGGATCGTTCTGTTGACGATTATGTCGACTCCTTCCGTGACCTTGTTGCTGAAGCTGGCTACTCTGACCCCTCCTACATCGTGGTCAAGTTCCGTCGTGGCCTCCACCCCTCTATCACTGATCATCTCAGTAAACGGGTAGCTTCACATCCAGCTCATAACGATCCCTCTGGCTGGTATGAATTGGCCCGCCTTGTTGCTCTCAACTTGGCTGCTAATGACACCTTCCATCCGCAGCCTCCTCCTCCTGTGCCTAGCCCACTCTCTTCTCTTCCTCCTTCCTTCTCACATTTCCTTGACCCCTCCCCTGGTCCTTTGTCTATTCGCACCACTCATGCCCCCTTACGAAAGCCTGTGACAAGTGAAGTCTCTGTGCAAACGCCTGCACAAGCTCCACCTCTACCTTGTCCTAAAGTCATTCTCGACTCTCGTAATCGGTATGCCCTCTGGTTGATGAGACTCTATCTCTCCCAGATGAAGACAAGGTTCCCTCCTCTCCATCCTCCCTCCATGATCCTTCTGCTCCGCCCCGCCTACCTCGTCGCTCCAAATGGGAATGTCGTCGCCTTCCATCCTCGTGCACCATCTCTTCTCTTGCACCTGGACCTAGCTCCCTTCACCTGAAGGTTGAGATAGAGACCACCGACTCCCATGAAGCTCGATCTGTTAAGGCCTTGCTTGACACTGGCGCTACTGGTCTGTTCATTGATCGAGAGTACGTCAAGTCCAACCGAATTGCCACCAGGAAGCTCAGCCGCCCCATCCCTGTTCGTAACGTGGATGGAACGCTCAACGAGTCTGGTTCAATTACTGAGGTGGTTGACTTGATCCTCCGGTACAACGGCCACACAGAACGCGCACTCTTCTGTGTCACGGGCTTAGGGAAGCAGAAGCTGATCATTGGATACACTTGGTTCAGGGATCACAATCCTGAAGTCAATTGGGAAACTGGAGAAGTCAAGATGTCTCGTTGCAAGCCTAGCAGTCGATGCTTTGGTTGCAAGAAGGAACTCAATGAGGAAAAGAAGGCTGCTCGTAAGGAAGAAGCCAAGGTGAATGCCTGCCGCTCTGGTCCTGCCCCCTCTCTCACCCCTGAAGAGTCTTCCCCTGAAGATTCTGATGATCTTGAGTCCTCTGATCTGCCATTCGATCTTGAGGAAGGTGATCGTGTCTGGGTCTCTGGCTTACTCCCTGAGGAAGCTGAAGAGTATATCAACGCTACTTCAACCATCAGTCAACGCCTGGCTGAAGGTTTCTTGCGTAACTCTGCTCCTCAACCAGAACAGACCACTCTCCCTTCCTCACCTCATGGTCCAGTCCCTGACTATCAGAGTCTCTTCCATCGTGTCTTCTCTGAAGCTGAGTTTCTTAAGCTTCCTGAGAGAAGGCCTTGGGATCATGCGATTGAGCTCATTCCTGGAGCTCAACCCAAGGGATGCAAGGTTTACCCATTAAACCCTGCAGAACGTGAAGAGGCTGAGCGCTTCCTTGCTGAGAACGAGGCTCAGGGAAAGATTCGCCGCTCCAAGTCCCCCATGGCATCACCAGTCTTCTTTGTGAAGAAAAAGGATGGCTCCCTTCGTCTGGTCCAGGACTATCGCATGCTCAATGATATGACTGTGAAGAACAAGTACCCTCTCCCTCTCATCTCTGACCTTATCAACCAACTTCGTGGTGCGCGCTACTTCACCAAGCTTGACATTCGTTGGGGTTTCAACAATGTCCGCATCAAAGAAGGAGATGAGTGGAAGGCTGCTTTTCGCACTCACAGAGGTCTCTTCGAACCTCTTGTCATGTTCTTTGGTCTCACCAACAGTCCTGCCACCTTCCAAACCATGATGAACGAGATCTTCCAAGACATGATCTCTGAAGGTGTGGTTGTGGTATATCTGGATGACATCCTGATCTTCACCAAGGATATTCCTGAGCATCGAGAGGTCACTCATAGGGTCCTGAAGCGTCTAGAGGAACATGGTCTCTGCCTCCGCCTGGAGAAATGCGAGTTTGAGAAGACACGCATTGAGTACCTTGGGCTTATCGTTGCTGAGAACCGAGTCGAGATGGATCCTGTCAAAGTTGCTGGAGTTGCTCAATGGCCCACCCCCACCAATAGGAAAGAAGTCCAATCTTTCCTGGGTTTTGCCAACTTCTATCGACGGTTCATCAAGGACTTCTCTCATCATGCACGTCCCCTCTTTGATCTCACCAAGAGCTCCACTGAGTTTTCCTGGTCTCCTGCTGCCGCTACTGCCTTCCAGTCCATCAAGGATGCTGTCACCTCCTCCCCTGTCCTTGCCGCTCCCAATGACGATCTCCCTTTCCGGCTTGAAGCTGACTCTTCAGACTTCGCCACTGGTGCTGTACTCTCTCAGCAGTCTCCAGAAGATGGAAAGTGGCATCCAATCGCTTTCTTTTCCAAGTCACTCTCTCCTGTCGAAAGGAATTATGAGATTCATGACAAGGAAATGCTTGCAATCATTCGAGCCTTGCAGGAATGGAGACACTTCCTTGAGGGTGCCCGCCACAAGTTCGAGATCTGGACTGACCACAAGAACTTGGAATACTTCATGTCGTCTCAGAACCTCAACCGCAGGCAAGCCCGCTGGTCTCTCACTCTGGCCCGCTTTGACTTTGTCATGCAGCACAAGGCAGGAGCTACTATGGGAAAAGCAGATGCCCTCTCACGTCGGTCTGACCATGGTTCTAGTGAACGTGACAACCAGAACATCACCCTCCTCACCCCAGGGATGTTTGCAGTTCGTGCACTAGAAGGTCTGGAATTTGTTGGACAGGAACGCTCTCTGGTTTGTGAGATCCGTCGACATTCCAAGGAGGCCTCTGATCTTGAGGACACTGTGGCCAAGGCAGTCAAGGCACTCAGAAAGACTGGATCTCAGTCTCTTCGCTCCTCAGAGTGGGATGAAGCTGATGGTCTTATCTACTTCTGTGGAAAGCTCTATGTTCCACCAGGTGGTGATCTTCGTCGTCGCATTGTGGCTCTCTGTCATGACTCCACTCTTGCTGGACACCCTGGACGTTGGAAGACCTTGGAGCTTGTGTCTAGGAACTACTGGTGGCCACGCATGTCTAAGTTCATTGGACTCTACACCAGCACCTGTGACATGTGTCTTAGGACCAAGACCATCAGGCAGCGACCCCTTGGAGAGCTTGAGCCCCTTGCTGTTCCTGACCGCCGTTGGGACCATATCAGTGTGGACTTCATTGTCGAGCTTCCTGAGTCCAATGGTTATGATGCCATTATGGTTGTTGTTGACTCCCTTTCCAAACGCGCCCACTTCACTGCTACCACTACCACTGTCTCTGCCCTAGGCACTGCCCGCATGTATCGTGACCATATCTGGAAACTCCATGGCCTCCCATCCAAGGTAGTCTCTGATCGTGGTCCACAGTTCATTGCAGAGTTCACTACTGAGCTCTACAGGCTGCTTGGGATTGAGCCAGCTCGTAGCACTGCCTATCACCCTCAAACTGATGGGCAGACTGAGCGTGTCAACCAGGAGTTGGAACAATACCTCAGGCTCTACATCTCTGAGCGACAGGATGACTGGTATGACATCCTTTCCATGGCCGAGTTTGCCTACAACAACCATGTCCACTCCTCCACCCAGCAGACTCCCTTCCTTCTAGACTCTGGTCAACATCCTCGCATGGGCTTTGAACCCCTTCCTCCCTCCCGGATGGAAACTGTGAATGAGTTCACTGATAGGATGAAGACTGCTCTTGAGGAAGCACGTGCTGCCTTAGCAGCTGCTAAGGAGGACATGGCTAGGTACTACAACCGGCGTCGCACCAAGGCTCCTGAGATCAAGCCTGGAGATCGTGTCTACCTTGATGCCTCAGACATCCAAACCACTCGGCCATCCAAGAAGCTCTCCCACAAGCGAGTTGGTCCTTACCCAGTCATTTCTAGTGTTGGAAAGAATGCCTACCGTCTTCAGCTTCCTAAATCCCTCTCCCGCATCCATCCAGTCTTCCATGTTGTCAGACTCACTCCTGCTCCTTATGACCCCATCTCTGGTCGAAGAGCCAAGCCACCCCCACCTCCTGTGCTTGTTGACAATGTTGAAGAGTTTGTTGTGGAGAAGATTTTGAACAGCAAGTTCATCAGAGGCAAACTTCGATACCTGATCAAATGGGAAGGATACGATGCTGGTTGGAATTCTTGGGAACCAGCTGACGATGTCCATGCTCCTGACCTCATCAAAGACTTCTATGCAGAGAATCCTAAGGCTCCAAAGGTTATCAGGACCACCTATGCTCATATTCCTTATAAACAGGCTGGACTTCATGCTTCGAGGGCGAAGCAATCCTAGAGGGGGGGTAATGTCAGGGGATCTCCTGCTACCTCCTATTGTTTTCCTTATTATTGTCTCTCTGTCTCTCTTTCCCCCTATTTTCCTTTCTCTATTTCATTATCTGGACATACCATGGACTCATATATATTATATTACACTCTCCTTTAGTTGCCACTCATTCATCATTTAGTTGTTGCCACTGTTTCATAGTCATTCCTTTGTGTTTCCCTTTGTTTATTCCCAAAGGCATTGTTTGGCATCAAGGCTGATGCCAATGCCAGCTCATCACTTAAATAGCTGTTCCACCTGGGTTTGATCCTTTACCTCTTTCTCTTTGGATCTCCCCCAGGTGAGTATACTTCCTGTATTTATGTAGAGCTGATATATATCTTTGGATCTCCCCCAGGACTTGTGTGTGTCTGAGGTGCCCTTACAGTCCTCCCTAGTATTCGTACTTCGTTTGTATTTACTGTGATCCAACCGGACTGCCAGCCACACACTGGTATATAAATTGTTGAACCAAAAAAAAAAAAGAATGTGGATTCGCATGGTTTGTTTCTACCCCAGGGATTGGATGGTTGTTGAGAAGTGCTCTTCTTTTTGGCTTTGTTGACTTTGACAGCAGGTTGTGGGCAATTGTTGAGATGATGACCAGGTGCCTTCTTGTGACAATTCCAACAAGAATAGTGAGGGCAATTTTCTTGGAAATGGTCAGTGGTTGAACATCTGCAGCAGAGGTGTTGTCCAAGTTTGAGGAAGGCAATGATGGTGGGTTTGATGGAATAATGTAGGTTTTCGAGAATATTTTCAGGTTTTCAGGAGAAGAATTCTTGGAAGGTGGGGCATTGTGGAACAGGGTAGGAGTAGTCATAGAAGAAGCTTTTGTTGTGTTTGAAGGAGTAGGTGTCGTTGGGTTTGTGTTTGGCATACTTCTTCCTTTGCTGGGTTATGAGCTCCATGAGTCGTTTGTGACAGTCTTTTTTCTTTTTTTTTTTTAAAATCAACAATTTATATACTGGGGCTTGTTAGCAGTCCAGTTGTGATCATTGCTAATATACATGAGATAGACTACATATACACCAACTCCTACTAAATACTCCAATTGTATCAAGAAATGAAGGGGGCTCAAGAGCTGCTCCAAGCTCAGAAGGGGACCTAAGGGCAGTGGTTGTGAAGCATAGCTTGCCTAAATCCAGGACAGAAACATTGCTGTGAAGCAGCAGTGCAGAGGAGTGGTGGTGAAAGAAACCAAAGGGAGAGGGGTGCCTGCCAAAGATGTATGTGTTGAATCACAGTAAACATCTACATCCAGAACAACTTACTAGCACACATGCCAAAGCACAGTGTTGGGAAGTGCCAGAGGATGATAACCCAGCCCCCTCCATCCACTCAGCCATACCCAGTGCGATTGTAAGGCTTGGTGAAGGAGAACACAGCAGGGTTATCCTTGAGGAAGCACAGCAACCCAACAAGAGTTGATGGAACAGATTTGCCTTTGAACAAGCGACATCAGGCAAGAATGTGGAGTCGGTCCATGTGTGGTGAGCTGCAGGGGCAGGCCGTGGGTTCTAGAGGTTTGAAGTGCGCATAATATGAGCCCATCAGAGCATGGTTGGTGATGCAATGCACAGCACGAGCTGTTAATGTAGGGGACTTGTCAATTCGAGGGATCCAATGGCCAGACTTTGCAGCAGTTGGAGTGATTTTGATGTCCTTGAGGGACTTGAGCACCAAAAAGTGATGCCCTCGCGCTTGTGGAGCCATGAACTGCCGAGTCCATGCCCCTTCGCACCTAGCATCAGCCTCGCAACAAAGGAGGACTTTACACTAACCCAAACTTTTCGGCTGAGGCTCAGCCGATGATCAGTTCGTCAGCTGAGTATCGGCTGAGTATCGGTTCATCAGCTGATTATCAGTTCATAAATTAATATTTTTGCTTATCATATAGTTTAGTGATTAGCTTTATAAACTAATGAACTGAGGATTGGCTGAGGATTGGCTGAGGTTGAACTGATACTCAGCTGAGGTCTCGGCTAGTAGTTTCGGTTCTTTCGGCCAAGTATTATAGGTTCACAGAACTGAGGCTCAGCTGAGGCTCAGCTGATGATCAGCTGAATATCAGCTCATAATCTATATGTATTGGTTGTGTTATTGTTCTTTGCAGTTTTCTACCTATATTATTACATAATACAGTTTGTCATGCCTGCATGGCTTGTTTGGTGGCTTTGTTGTGACATATTAGATAATATATTGTGACACATTTGCCAAGAGAATTAGTAATATTGGGAAATCTATCAGCAATCCCCAGGTATACAATTACTAAATTACTAATACAATGCTTCCTAATTTAGCTAGGTGTATGACATGTATGTAACATGTCACAATTCAAAATCTAATTTAAGCCAACATAAACTGCTGTGACTACATGACATGTGACAAATATTAGGTCACATCCACATACTTTTGGCAATACCTGTGCGACATGTAGTCACTGTCATATTTATTGTCACAAATACTATAGACTAAAGAAATTACAGTTATATCTAAGTATGTAATATGTGATAATATAGACTAGTGTATGATGTGACATGTCACTGTCACAAGTATTGTCAAGTACATGGGGAGGTGGTAGTACATGTATATGATGAGAAAGTGAAACAGTCATAACAACCAGTATCTGATACTCAGCTGATTTTCAGCTGATGTTGAGCTGATACTCAGCTGATGCTCAGCTGATGTTCAGCTGATAAAAAGCATTTCTTTTCAAAATATATTATTAAACTGAGGTTGAGCTGAGGCTCAGCTGATGAGCCGATACTCGGCTGAGGCTCAGCCAAAAGGCTGGTGTTAGTGTGAAGTACTGCAACAAAGCCAGGAGAGGGTTTTTTTTTTTGGTTCAACAATTTATATACTGGTGCGCAGCTGACAGTCTGGTCGGATCACAGTAAATACAAACGAAGTACAAATACTAGGAATGACTACTCCCCAATTAAGTTGGGTATATACTATGGCAGGCACAAGGCGAGCCTGAAGGGCGAGCAGTGTTGTAGGGCAAGATATCAAAGCCGATTGTGCGGTGATAAGGACATATCCCACCGAAGCAGGTGTCCGTTAAGTGTGGCGATCCACATGTCATTGGTGTTAACACACCTCGACGCAGTTGCCGATCACGAAGAGAGGGCGAGCCTGAGGGGGCGCCTACTGGCCAAAGCCCTTGAGTTACCTCACAGACGAACCGCATGGGCAATGGGCAGCTAAACTCTAGTCCGTGTACATACCGAAGCATGCTCCCCGACCACTGGTTATAACGCCCAAGCTTCCAGCACGCAAGGGCACCGTCGCTGGCATCCAGTTAAGGACCACTTGGGTGACGAACCATCGTCTCGACCACACACGCTGTTGGGACCCCAACAAGCGCCCATCTTCAGCACATCATCCTACACCCACGTCCTCCCAAGGGCGGTCGGGGCGTATAGCGGAGAAGGAGAACATGTGGGGGTGCACGTTCAAGAATCCGTTTAACTCCCAAGTGTCCCAGGGATAACTGCAGTGTGCCTTGAATTTCTTACAACAGCACAAGATGTGTGAGTGCCACCCGAATCGTCCACAGACGCACTGGGGGGCTGGGAGGTTGAATTGCATGCAGTGATAGTATTCGCCGATGGGAGCGTGGCCCATTATACAACGAACCGCGCGAGCGGTCAAAGAGGGGGGACCCACTTTGAACGCTGGTAACCAAGACCCACCCTTCTTGGTGGTGGGCTTGAGAAGACGGCCATGCACATCATGCAGGGGCATAAACTGTTTGCCCCTGTATGATTGATCTGAGAACTGCATGTCCCAGAGCAAGAGTGCTTTGCGATCTGCAAAGTTGCAGAGCCATGTAAGCGTCGTGCATGGTCATGTACTGATGCGGATGCTGGGAAGAGACCCGACAGCCTTGTGAGCTTTCTCCTGTGGGCCCCAGTGAAGCTGGGAGGGGGTGTGTACAAAGAGTACTTGTCGGTTGGCTCCCTGTGGGAGCCAAGTGGCTAGGGCATGTATGATGGCCAGGCTGTGTTCCTGGCCTCCATGTTCTGTGCAATCCAATGCAAGCCTAATAGCGGGCATGCAATCAGAAAAGAGATAGACCTGCTCACATCTTGGGAAGGTGATAGCCTTGCACAGCGCGAGACAGATTAGCCAGGAGAGGGTAGTGTTGACTTTGCAACCAACAGAGACAGTGAGCTGACGTGCCATGCAGTGAGCTTTGTAGTGGGGTGCCCAACGAATTGTCGATGGCACATGGACAAAGGTGAGCAAGTGGTCTTCGCTCCTGGAGAACCACTCAGCTAGCAGATGACAGTTGGCCAGGGCATGCACCTGCCCAGGACCAACAGATGGATCCACAGATCGCATGGCCATGCCCAAGCTATCAGTGAATACCGCGATGTGTGTGCAACCCTCCTGGCACAAGGCTAAGGAAATAGTGCACTGAATGTCCAACTTGTTGCAGTGCGTTTCAGCACTTGTGCCTGGTATGGTGCTCCTGGTGACAATGCAATTGTGAAAACAATCAAGCAAGCAGTGGCCTGGACAAGCCTCTGGAGGGAATCCCTGCATTGGTTCATCAAGCTGGAGGAGGTTGGTGTCGATCTCCATGACTGCACTCCCACCTCTATGAGCCACCTTCATACATGAACCACTGGGTTTAGGCAGTCCACCCTCATGTGTCCAGACTGGGTTTTGGCAGTGGGGTCTTAGGCAGTCAATCTGCAGGAGAAATGTAGATAGTGGACCTTTAGAATAGATAAGAGTGAAGAGCATAGATAATGGTCCAGGTTCTTAGATTTCATGGGTAAATACATGTAAACAAACCTTCAGCCTAGATTTAGCAGGGGAAACCATAATTATGCATTTCCGGGACACCACACCTGGATATCATGGGTGGTAGTGCTATAACATATTTCTATACATAGATATACACCTTCCTAGATAGTTTCCCCCCCAGAAATATGAGGGGAATGCACCTGTGACTCCCATCTGTCAAACCTAATTAGCTCGGAACATGGAACTGGTGTTCCCAGCTAGTTAGCTGGGTTTCTTATAGGCTGCCACTACGGTGAATAGCAATGAATAGCAATGTGGACTTTAACAACAAAATGGTTGACCTTTGCAGTACTTCGCACTGGCCCAGGTGGTTCGATCGACTTACCGACATTCAGTCGACTGTCAATCGACTTTTTTTGAAAACATGTTTTTTTTGGAAAATACCCACCTTGAGGTGTTTTGTCAATTGACTGTCAATTGACTTTTGGTTGACTGTCAATCGACTATGGTGACTGTCAATTGACAGTCAATTGAACATCAGTCGAAAGTCAATTGAAAGTCAATTGACAGTCAACTAAAAGTCAAAAGCCATTTGATCTGCAGTCAATCAAACACTTAGTCAAATCTCATATTTAAATCAATTCATACCAGTGCTAGTGCTAACATTTGATTCAGTTATGTTGTATATACTTAAAACTACAAGTGTCCTATGTTGTGTTAATCAGTGTTATCTATAGTATCATCATTGCCCTCTTCTGCAGCTGCTGCTGTTGGATTATGAACCCCTTCTCCATCAACTTTCTTCTTGATAACAAATTTAGAATGATAGTACAACATCACATGTAAAAACCATTGGAAGTTGCCAAGCTTTAGACATTTCAAAATAGAATCAAAGCCTCCTAACCATGCATTCAATTGCTCACAAGCTTGAGTATTGAATGCATGCATAAGATAAGGCTCATTATCTGCATTGTATCCCACAACTACTAAGTTGGGCTGTGATCTATCTGCAGGTCCTGGATTGCAGTATGTGCGACAAAGTTGATCAGTTGCCTTGTGGTTGATAGAACTAGTACCAGGAACAGGTCGGTGGCTCTTAAGAATTTTGGCAGTTAGTAGTGAGTGGAGACATAAGCCAACATCCGGGGCACTTGATCTCCCTGGGGAGGGGGGTGCACCACTAGATCCCAGGACGGATGCAGATGTGGACCGACGACTTTCTCTCCCTCATGCGACGAGGCCAAAGGAGCAATACGAATTTCTTTCCATGGAGGTTCTTGAATAAATAGAACATTGAATTCTTCAATCAACTGTTCAAGCATAATTGCAACCCACTTGTAGTTGCAGTTAACATTGTGGGACATAATTCTAACAACACTCCCTGCTTTGCAATGATTGTTCGTCCCCTTCATTGCACAGTCGGTGGTGTGTTAGAGGGAGCGGGGCGCTGCGCCTTAGCAGGGCGCGCCTCAGCATAATGGGCTGCGATCCAGTCACCGTTGAAACAGTGCTTCCAGAAGGGGCATTGACGAGAGTTTGCAGCATGATTGCCACAGCAGTTGAGACAACGAGAGACGTGTGTGCATGCTTCGTGAGCAGGAGTAGGATCAATGGGTGGATCCACTTTGGGGAAGCCATTCTTGCAAGGCTTGCACATCTTGCGATGAACAGCCTCATCATGAGGGCCGTGGCAGATGGGGCAGACATATGTTAGATTCCTGCAGCGATCTGTGGAGTGGCCAAACCGATAGCATCAATGGCATAACAGAGTACCAGTGCGAGGGAGCAACGTGCGAATGGAGCAAATCATCATGCTTTGGTGAGCAAGAGAACGAGCACGCATGCCGGACTGGGAGTCGGCAATCGAGAAGTAGACTGTAGCAGTTGAGCTGTTAGGCGTGGTGCGGTTGATGCGATAGCAAGACACCATCATAACATTGGTGAACAAGGCGCAGCTGCGAACAGCTGTATTGATGTCTGTGGCAGTAGTGGCAACTTTTGCGTTGAAATCGCTGTAGAACGGAACATCAAGTATCCTGAGATACGACGACGAGGTAGGGAGCCCAATCTCCAGTCTGGGGTGGGGGGTGCCATGAAGGAGGTCTCTGAACGTCATAGTGACACTGGACAGCTCGTTATCACCTGGAATGCCAGCTGTGTGAAGCGCATATCCAGAAGTGACTCATTCCACTGACATTGCGCAGTTCTTCCCATCGCTGAACCACACTGTTCTAATGGCTATACTGGAAAAGCAGGGTTTCCCTGCTAAAGTCCGGAGGTTTTTTGCCTTGTACCTTGTTGGTCGCTCCACGCGTTACACATGGAACACCTTCGTCTCTGACCTGATGCCTGCGGACATGGGTGTGGGACAGGGCTCTGCCCTGTCCCCGGTTCTATCTGCCCTTTATATCGCGCCCGTTATGAAGATCTTCGAGACGCGCGCCCTTCAGGGCGTGCTGTCTACATACTTGCTGTCATTTGTTGATGATGGCACCCTCATTAGCCAGGCTAAAAAGCTGGCCGATAACATCACCACCCTTCGGGCGGTGTATGGTATTATATTCACCCTGTTTACTGCTCTGGCCCTGGTGCTGGAGCATGATAAATCAGAACTATTCCACTTCTCGCGCAGGCGGGACGGGATTAACCCCCCCATTGACTTGGGGTATACACCCTATACAGGTGCTACACCGTTGAAACCCAAACCTATATGGAGGTATTTGGGTTTCTACTTTGACCGCGGGCTCACATTTAGGGAGCATGTGGGATACTATACCACCAAGGCGCTCACAACCGCTTCTTGACCCTGAACCACCACCTTCCTATTTGGGCTTACACTCAACAACTTGAATCTACAACTGCTAAACATCGAGCTCAATGTCAAAGGAGGGGACACCTCGCACGTCCAGTTTGTTAGGAGGGCAGACTCCTAGGAGTCCTGTCTTCCGCCCACAAATAACATCGTCGGCGCTATCGCAGCCAGCAGCAGGGGAGGGCATTGCACCCTCTTCAGATCTAGGGGGGTACTCCGCCCCTGGGGCTCGTTCATCGTCCCCTACACCAACAGCCCGCTCCGCTCCCCCCAAGGGTGAGGCGAAGAAGCGGTACACCACCCCCATTCCCGGGGGAAACCAATCAGATCGTCACAGCGAAGGAGGGGGGAGCTGGACAACCGTCGCCAGGAAGAGCAGGAGATCTGCTGCTTCCCAACAATCTTACTTGAGGCATTCGTCGGTTCCCTTCGAAGCGGCTGGTACAAAGGAGGAGGCCAGTGGGGATCTGAAGGCTGCTATTCGCAGTGTGAGGGAGATACAGCATTGGATGGAGAATGGTGCCAACCTGTCCATGTTCTCTAACCAAGAGGACACAAGTCTCCTCGCCCACGAGCTTCTTGAGCTCGTTGAGCGAGTGTCCAGGTCTACCTGGGCAGCTGTTCAGCCCACTGGCCACGACAACGTGCTGGTGGACTCCCTCTTCACCGTCCTCAACGACTTGTATGATGTTATTGAGGGGGACGTTACAATCAGGCAGCCCCTCGTTGAGGGCTCGCTCCCCCCATCCAGCCCACCTCCCCCGATGGAGATGGACGAGGAATATGATGCCTTGGTACAGCAGGCCATTGCTGCCGACCTTGATACCACCCCACAGGTCCAGGGCACTGCGCACAGACCACCTGTGGGAGATCTGGCCTCCTCTACCTGAAAGTCGTCGTCTTTTGGGAAGTGGAAGGCTGCAGGACATGTCCCAACTTCCTCTGAGCCTGTCGCACCTGAAGGTATGGAGATGACAGGAACGGTCCCCAAAAAACTGAAAGTTCCCGTAGCCGGGACCTTTCGGAGGCCCTCTGGGCCTCCCCCTCAGGTGAACCGACAGATGAAGCCAAAGCTGTCTTTCACTGCAGTTGCCAAATGCTCTACCATCCCTGGTTACAGAGTGCCACAGCTGGGCATGTCTAATGCCTGTGTGCATTTCCCGCCCCAGGCCTACCCCACCCAGGTAGCTGGGCCATCCACGGGCAGAGGCAAACCCAAGAATGCCTCCACCCCATCCTACATTGTCAAGGGCCCGTCTCGTCGACAGGTCCTTATTACCTTCACGGCGCAGTCTCTACCTCCAGTAGACATTGAGCGCCTCTATCAGGAGGTGAATATGGTGCTGGCTCGCACTGGTGCCGTCATTCGCGCTCTCTTGTGCGGCCCTGCGTTCAACAGGTACACCGTCGAGACAACTCACGTCGCATCGGAGAGGGATATTGCCCTCATCCGATCTGTTGCGAAGAAGTTCTTCCCAGAGACGCAAGGTCCGCTCTCCCCGCAGGTAACCCTGCCCACCTCAACGTTGTACCTCAAGATGGTTGATGTTCTGGTGTTCTCCTCCCACCTGTAGAGGCCACTTGAACACATCACAGACTGCAAACTGGCAGTTGGCCTGAAGTTATCAGAACTGCCAAATTGCAGTGGGGCTTTTGGCAGAGAGATTTCATTGTAGGGGGGGGTTGGGGTTAGGGGGGTGGGAGGTGGGTGTGGGGGGTATGAGGAGCATATATGGGTGATTTTCCAGGGGTAGGAGGATGGGTAGGGGTATTGGAGATAGGGGGGGAGGGTGGGGGGGATCCTGGACAGGGGCTGGTGGCTTATCTGGCTGGGTGGGGGTAGGGGAAATGTTGTCGGATAGATATGATATGGGTATGGGGCGTAGAGAAAAAAATCAGGATCCCGGAATGGGTATTTTCGGGGTGGGGGGATGAGTGGTTGGTGAGCAATTAGGGAAATACTGTCTCAGAGCTGGTGATAAATCAAAATAAATCGAAAAAATAATATAAATAGCGAATAGCGTGCTCATTTCTGCTCCGATTAGGCTGAAATTTTGAACGCAGCCTCCCACATATGATCCCCATCGATCCTTAAAAAATGTTTTTTTACATGGGTCACTTGAAAAGCCCCTATCTTTGGCCCAAACAGTATCCTGCTCAATATTGCACCACTCTGGGCACCATTTTGGATGATCTATATATCGTTAGAAAGATATTAACAGCCTCTATAAGATCCCACCATCCGATCTGCCAAATTGTACCAGTAACCCAGCAGATCAGGTTTGCTTTTTCCGCTTTTTCAGCCCCTATTCCCCTACTACAATTATTTCCTCAATATTGCTTCGCTTTTGGCACTATTTGGGGGGGTATATATACCACTAGAAAGGTATACACTATATCTATCTATTCATGTGGTCCGATCTGCCAAATGTGGCCACAGAAGTAGCAGATCTGCTCTGGTTATTGTGCATTGATTAAATGAGCCCCTATTTACAAATCAAATCTTCGTCCTGATCAGGAATATTAGTGTGATGTCATTGATCCCATTTAATCTCATCAATCCTCATTAATTAGCTTCGCTTTTTTGGGAAATTGGTATCACTGATCTGCTTTCAGGCACAAATGACATCACACTAATTAATATTCCTCCCCCACCATTATTGCAGCATTTATTCCACTGCTTCTTGGGCACTTTTATATGGATATATATATAGCACTAGAAAGCTACAGTTGTCTAGTATTTGAATCTGATTTTTACTTAGTTAATTCCCTCCAGTAGATTACCCAAAACAGCTCCGCTTTTTAGATAATCAATAGCCCCTATTTATTAATAGCATTATTACTGCTGCATTTTCCACCGCTTTTTTGGCTCTTTTTCTGCACACCATATATACCATTAGAAAGCTATAAGTGTCTAGTTTAAGAATCTATCATTATATTATCACTATCCTCACTGGGGACTGCACTATTCAATTTCGCTTTTTTGGTAATTAAATTAGCCCCTATCTTTAATTACATTTCTTTGTGCACCATTTGTATTTATTCCCTTTATTATTTTAATTGACATATATATATCAATGGAAAGCTACAATTGCCTACTTTCAGAATCTGAAAACAGAATGGAAATGTTGTGCTTGTGGAGGGAGCAATTGCATTTCGCATTTTGGGTACTGGAGTGTGGGAACATCCCTTGATGTTCCTTCTACTCCTCCCCCCTCCGCTTTTTTGGCTTCATTCCTCCACTCCCCTTGCAGCTATCAACCTGAAACTTGGCACACCTCTTCATAAGCATTATTAAATGACTGTCACCGGCCCAATAGTGGAAATACCAACTATCTTGCATTCTATCAGCATATTAATCCATAATCCCTTAAATTCTCAAAAAAGCGCACCAAAATGTAATGCTTCTGTATAATGTATGCCAGTAAATGATATTCCTATATCAATATTGCATGCTGGGGATCTGAAATCCAATAAAAGTGCATTATATATACCTATATTTGCATGTAGAATTAGCAAAATGCATATACCTGTTAGTCTGGCCTCCTATGGCTTTATCCATTAGTATTTCACTACATATATACATCTCTAGCATTGTCAAAGGGTTCATATACACCATATTTAATGTTCTACACAGCCCACCACCCGATATATTGAGCCACATTTGTAATATTGACCATACACAAATGCAGACCTGAAAATACACTATTCTGGACTTTACTATACCATAGCAGTCCTATTTATACTTCACAACTGGCAGGAAACCAATATATTAACTCTAGTTACACGATGCAAAAAACCCCAAGTGATTTGGACAAGTGTAGCCATCTATAGGTTCAAAATGGTGTGCAACCATCACAGTTGATGTTGGGTGTTTCAAGAATACACACTGTCACCACTACATCAAACTCCTTCTGACCGCTTTTCTGAGGCTCTACCTTTCCACAATCATCCAAATCACTTCAAACCTTTTGTGAACATTACATATCATGTCTCTCCATGTATCTGTATGTTCTGATTAAATTATTTTGTCTCTGATCCTCTTTCATATGCTTATCAGTGGAAATTTGAACGATTTTGAGACCTGCTCAGAATCCTTTGGGGGTGGGCTACTTTTGAAGGCACAATTGAAGCGTTCTGAGAACAGTTTGGAGCATGTTGAAGCGGTCAATATTAATGAAGATATTTGCAAATTACTGTTCTGCCTACCCTGAGGTAGTATTTAGTGGTTTCTATTCTGTTGCTTGAACTTTTGAAGCGGTTGAGTATCAAGTTCAATGCTTTTACATGTTATGGGTAATATTCAAAAGTTTTTTCAATGGTAGAGGCCCCAAAAGAATGTATTATTGGGTATATATGGTGCAAATATGGTATTTTGATATGTAATTGGTGAATAGAATGAGTGGACCCTTTTCAATTTGTATATAAGCAGGGCCATAGCTATATGTATGGTATATGAAGAGGTGTGCCAAGTTTCAGGTTGATAGCTGCAAGGGGAGTGGAGGAATGAAGCCAAAAAAGCGGAGGGGGGAGGAGTAGAAGGAACATCAAGGGATGTTCCCACACTCCAGTACCCAAAATGCGAAATGCAATTGCTCCCTCCACAAGCACAACATTTCCATTCTGTTTTCAGATTCTGAAAGTAGGCAATTGTAGCTTTCCATTGATATATATATGTCAATTAAAATAATAAAGGGAATAAATACAAATGGTGCACAAAGAAATGTAATTAAAGATAGGGGCTAATTTAATTACCAAAAAAGCGAAATTGAATAGTGCAGTCCCCAGTGAGGATAGTGATAATATAATGATAGATTCTTAAACTAGACACTTATAGCTTTCTAATGGTATATATGGTGTGCAGAAAAAGAGCCAAAAAAGCGGTGGAAAATGCAGCAGTAATAATGCTATTAATAAATAGGGGCTATTGATTATCTAAAAAGCGGAGCTGTTTTGGGTAATCTACTGGAGGGAATTAACTAAGTAAAAATCAGATTCAAATACTAGACAACTGTAGCTTTCTAGTGCTATATATATATCCATATAAAAGTGCCCAAGAAGCAGTGGAATAAATGCTGCAATAATGGTGGGGGAGGAATATTAATTAGTGTGATGTCATTTGTGCCTGAAAGCAGATCAGTGATACCAATTTCCCAAAAAAGCGAAGCTAATTAATGAGGATTGATGAGATTAAATGGGATCAATGACATCACACTAATATTCCTGATCAGGACGAAGATTTGATTTGTAAATAGGGGCTCATTTAATCAATGCACAATAACCAGAGCAGATCTGCTACTTCTGTGGCCACATTTGGCAGATCGGACCACATGAATAGATAGATATAGTGTATACCTTTCTAGTGGTATATATACCCCCCCAAATAGTGCCAAAAGCGAAGCAATATTGAGGAAATAATTGTAGTAGGGGAATAGGGGCTGAAAAAGCGGAAAAAGCAAACCTGATCTGCTGGGTTACTGGTACAATTTGGCAGATCGGATGGTGGGATCTTATAGAGGCTGTTAATATCTTTCTAACGATATATAGATCATCCAAAATGGTGCCCAGAGTGGTGCAATATTGAGCAGGATACTGTTTGGGCCAAAGATAGGGGCTTTTCAAGTGACCCATGTAAAAAAACATTTTTTAAGGATCGATGGGGATCATATGTGGGAGGCTGCGTTCAAAATTTCAGCCTAATCGGAGCAGAAATGAGCACGCTATTCGCTATTTATATTATTTTTTCGATTTATTTTGATTTATCACCAGCTCTGAGACAGTATTTCCCTAATTGCTCACCAACCACTCATCCCCCCACCCCGAAAATACCCATTCCGGGATCCTGATTTTTTTCTCTACGCCCCATACCCATATCATATCTATCCGACAACATTTGCCCAACCCCCACCCAGCCAGATAAGCCATCAGCCCCTATCCAGTATCCCCCCATCCTCCCCCCCTATCCCCAACACCCCTACCCATCCTCCTACCCCCGGAAAATCATCCATATATGCTCCTCATACCCCCTCATACCCACCCCCCTCCCCCTAACCCCACCCCCCCCTATGACGAAATCTCTCTGCCAAAAGGCCCACTGCAATTTGGCAGTCCTGATTGGATCAAGCGGACTGCCAGTTTGCAGACTTGATGTAATCATCTAGCTTCTATGGCTGCTCCTCCCTGACGACTGGTGTTAGGATCACCGAAGAGGATGTGAAGCGCACGATCTCCATGTCGCCCCTCATGTCCTCCTTCGCACTGCGCACTAAACCGCGCATCATTCGCAACTCCAAGATGGCTGCTACTGCAACCGTCTATTTCGATCTGTGGGATACCCAGCAGGGTGCCCAAGCAAAGACGCTCATCGGGAGGTCCATAATGGTATGTGGACACTCCTGTTCTATTCAGGCAGCTTCGGCCAACCGTGGTGTCCCCTGTTGCCCTAAGTGCTTCAGGTGGGGCCACGACATTAAACACTGTCAGGCGCGCGGCCAGACGTGTCCAGTTTGCGGTGGGCCCCAAACTAGGGACCAGCACCAATCACTTGCAGGGTGCTGCTGAGGCAACCCCAACTCCAACCCACCCATCCCCCCGACTCTGTCAGGGGAGGCGTGCCCTCATCGGTTCCCTTGCATTAACTGCAAAGGGGACCACGCAGCAGATGCCCGCAACTGCCCGTTCTGGTGCAACTGGTTCGACGAGAGCTGGTACATTAGGGCGTATGCTAAGGTGAGTAGCTGACATGGCACTGCACCCAAGATCTCACACAATCGTTCTTAGAAATGAGTCAAACCAAATCTAAGGACATTAGTGTATACTCTCAGAATGTTTGTAAAAATTATGAACATATGAACTTGTTACTCAATCGTATGCAAAGTGTGTACAATCTTTTATTCATCCAAGAGCCCCGTGGTGTGTAATTCGCACAGCGCTGTCCACCTCCAGCAGGGAGGGAGACGACATGGAAGGACCTCCGGTCCATCCCAATTGGCTGCTCTTCGCTGACGTGAAGAGCGCCAACGGTCATCCCCCCCGCGTGATAATGTACGTAGCCTGGAGCCTCATACGTTATTGCCCTGCACTCCGTTCGGATGTCGTAAAACACCGTGACATTCAGCTGCTCTCGCTCTTTGGGGAGCGGGAAGTCTTTAACTTCCTTAACGTTTATTCCAACAGTAGAGGAAGTGCTACGTGCTTCCTCCACAATCGCCTCGATGATCTCCCCCCCCTGGTGTACATGGGGGGAGACTTCAATTGTTGCTCTCACGTCTGGGACCCAGACATTGATGGGCACAACTCCCGCGCTGTCCAGATCCAGGAGATTGCGGCGGAAATGGGGTTGCTGTGGGCTGAGCCGGTTAATCTGGGCCCCACCCACATCCCCTTTCAGGCAGATCTTTCGCCTACGGTGATCGACCTAGTCTTTCTCAAGGCAGAGTTCTCTCTGTGCCACGTGCCAAAGCACGACAGATCCTGGCAGGGTGTCAGTGATCACATCCCCTTGGGATGCGCTCTCCCTTGCTCGGAGGAGCCTTCGGCTCCTCCTTGCAAGTCAATCAAGCCTAATTCGGACATGCAAAAGGCTTTCTTATCCGCACTTCGCGCGGGGCTGCAGGGCCTCATCGGACATGAGTTTGCATGTACTCCTGAGGGAGTGGAGGACATGGCCTCGGCTATTGCTCTCTGCTTCCAAGAGGCATGGGATCACCATGCCACAGAGAAAAAAGTCGTCAAGCGGTCAAAAGCTTGGTGGAATGATGAGTGCGCGACTGCCCTCTCTGCCTTCCGGGCCAACCGGGGGAAGGAGAGGACTTTGCTGTTGCCCAGGTGTTCCGACCGACTTCCGATCGACTGTCTGACTGTCGACCGACAGTCGGTCAAGTGTCGGTCTGGTAACTTTACATAAATGTGACTTTCAGGGTAGATTGTCACACTGATGGGATCGACTGTCAACCGACTTCCAACCGACTTCTGATCGACTGTCGGTCCACTGCCAGTTTCCCTGCCAAAATTGGACCGACCATCGACTTTTTACATCGGATGTTCGACCGACTTTCGGTCAGTCGATCGAACATTGACCGACATTGTCGATCGACTATCAGTCAACTTATGTTTTCAAGAAATCCTGTTGTGGGTATTTCCTAATTTAGCTCAATCTGTGACATGTATATATGTCACAGTTTTTAAAAATCTGATCTAAGCCAATATAGACTAGATACTATCTGTTACATAAGACTATGTGACATGTGACAATCATGTTAGGTCATGTCTACAGGTATACATGTAGACACACATTTTATCTATACTACTATATTACATGCTGAGTCAGCTAGATCTGCGACATATTATATGTCACATGTCACAATCAAAAATAGATCTAAGCTGAGATAGCCTGCTAATTTGCTGTGACTACTCAATGCCATCTGTCACCAAAGACTATGTGACATGTGACATGTGACAAATTAGAGTTGGTCACATCTACATACATACAAACAATTCACTTGTAATCCTGGTGTCACAGCTATGTTATACAGTTTCATATTTATGTGACATGTGACAATACATGGAGACTGTCACAAACATTGTCACAAACATCATAAAAAAGATCATAAGGGTTTCACACATGATAAAATAGAATAATGCAATGTGTGACATGAGATTGTCACATCTTCTCACAGTACACAATCTACCCCAAACAGCTGTTTTTCACACAAAAACACTTTTTGCAAAAGTCAATCGAAAGTCGATCGACTGTCAACCGAATGTCAGACAGTCGATCGACTGTCGATCGGAACATCTGGGCCAGTGCAAAGTACTGGGGAAGGAGGAGGAGTGGCGGGCCCTGCGGAGAGCTACTCATAGCGCGAAGCAGGTATTTTTCGATGCTGAAATTGAGAAAATCGCAGAAACCAACAAGCGCCCCTGGGACCTTATGAACTGGGTCCAGAAGCGCAAGTTACCGCCGTCGGAGGCTATCCAGTATTGTGGGCAACCATGTCATACTGTTGACTCACTGTGGGAAGGACTCCATGGCACTTACAATTCAGCCACGGATTGAAAGTATGATCTCTTGGTCCTGGATGAGCTTCCCTCTCTGCAGGAGAGGGAGTGGGAGGTTTTCTCCAGACAGGAACTGCGCGAAGCCCTAGTAGCGTGCTCCAGTCGCTCTGCACCCGGTCCCGACCACATTACGTGGCGGTACCTGAAGAGGGTCATCGACGCCGATGGCATCGAGACCCTCTTCATACAGCTAGCCACTTCAAGGACTCCACCTCGGTGATTATTCCGAAGCCGGGGAAGGCGTCCTATTCTACTCCAAAGTCGTTCAGGCCGATTGTGCTCCTGAACACCCTCGGTAAACTCATCGAGAAACTTATCTCAACCTGCATCCAGTTTGAAGGTATCAAATTGGATATATTCCATCTGTGTCAGCTGGGAGGCATTAAACAGCGCTCAATAGAAGACGCGGGCCTCATCCTCACCCATATGGTCCAAGCGGGCTGGGTGAAGGGGTTGGCAACCAGCGTGGTGGCATTTGACATCGCGCAGTTTTTCCCATCCTTGAACCACAACGTTCTGATGGCTATTCTGGCCAAGCAGGGTTTTCCTGCCAAGGTCCGGAGGTTCTTCGCCTCATATCTTGTAGGACGTTCCACGCGATATAGCTGGAACACCTTCACTTCGGAACCAATGCCTGCTGATGTGGGCGTGGGACAGGGCTCCGCCCTGTCCCCGGTTCTATCTGCTCTTTACATCGCTCCGATTATGAAGATCTTCGAGACGTGCGCCCTAGCGAACACACTGTCTTGCTACTTGCTGTTGTTCGTTGACAACGGCACTCTCATCTGCCAGGCCAAGAAACTGGCCGACAACATCGCCGCCCTCCGGGCAGCGTACTCTATCATCTTCACCTTGTTCACTGCTCTGGCCTTAGTGTTGGAGCATGACAAGTCTGAATTATTCCACTTCTCGCGCAGGCGAGATGGTGTTACTCCCCCCATTGATTTGGGGTACACTATTGAAACCCAAGCCTATTTGGAGGTATTTGGGTTTCTACTTTGATCGCAGGCTCACCTTCAGGGAGCACATACGCTATTACACCATGAAAGCACTCACCACGGTTAAGGCCATGGGGATGCTTGGCAACTCACTCTGGGGACTCTCCCCAGTTCAATGTTGTCTCTTGTACCGCATGTGCGTCCTTCCGATCGCCACGTATGGACATAGACTATGGTTCTTCAGAGGTTCCTGCAACAAGGAGCTCCTGAAAATGTTTAACGGGATGCAGCGTAAGGCTGCTCTATGGATCACAGGTGTGTTCAAGACCACTCCCGTAGGTGGAGAGGAGGCCCACCAGGGCCTGCTTCCAATCCCTCTACTCCTTCGTCGTCTGACTGACCGCTCCACCTCGCCCAGTCACCCCCTTCGGGGGTTCCTGGACGAACGGAACTCGCATGCAGCTCCACTGCACACTCGCTCCTTTGCCTGTATGTCCGAGCCCGAGAGGGCGAAGACCTCTGGGGCAGTTATGGAGATCGTCTTGAGACTCCCCCAACTGACTGAACCCATCAAGCTCCTGCCCCGAACATTCAGGAGGCCGAGACGATGACCCGTCCACCGAGCGGTCCTTAATTGGATGCCAGCGACGGGGCCCTTGTGTGCTGGGAGCTTTGGCGTCATAACCAGTGGTCAGGGAGCACGCTTCGGTGTGTATGCAGGATAGAGTTTAGCCACCTGGTGCCCGTCCATGGGTAACCAAGGGCTTCACGTAGTAGGCGCCCCTTCAGGGCACCACCACTCCTGTTCAACAACCGGGTCAAGGGCGTTAACCTGACGATGCTCAGTTGATCACCCTGCACTGCCGCCTTCTTCAGAGGGAGGGGCTTATTTGCTGCGCAATCAGCTGTGATAACTTGCCCCACATTCTTTGCTCGTGCTTTGCACTTGCGTTAGATTAGTCTGCCGTGGTATATACCCAACTTAATTGGGGAGTAGTCATTCCTAGTACTCGTACTTCATTTGTATTTACCATGACCCGACTGGACTGCCAGCTGCACACCGGTATATAAATTGTTGAACCAAAAAAAAAAAAAAAAAGGCGCTCACGACTGTGAAGTCAATGAGCATGCTTGGCAATTCACTCCAGGGACTCTCCCCAGTCCAGCACAGGCTGCTGTACCATACTTGTGTGCTGCCCATAGCCACCTACGGACACCGGCTATGGTTTTACAGGGGGGCTCGTAACAAGGAGCTCCTCAAGATGTTTAACAGGATGCAGCGTAAGGCTGCACTATGGATTACAGGTGCGTTCCGCACCACGCCCATAGGAGGAGAGCAGCTGCTGCCTTCGCAACGTTGGCATATGTGTTGCCTTGTTTCGCCGCAGTGGGGGGAGTCGGTCCTGCGTGCCCACTGCGAACAGGGGGCGTTGGAACGGGACGACGAATCATTTCGGCCCAGGGGCGGCCAGAATTGATTGGCGCTTTTCCTTTCTTTTTAGGCAAGCGCGCCGTCGGGGGTGGTCCCTCCTGCGTCGGTGCAGCGGAGGTATCGGTCATGTGAGTGTCACCTGATGCATCAACAGGGAATGGCACTGGCTGTGTTGGAAAGCGCAGTGTGGCAGCTGAGGACTCACTGCTGGCATCCTCTTCATTGTTCGCCTTGTTAGGCTTCTCCTGCTCCGCTCCAATGATATTAGCAACACACTGATTGAAATCAGGATGCACTGTGTCTGAATCCGTTATGGGCACAACTGCAGCCCAGGGAGAGTTAGCCATCGCTTGCAAGAGCTGCAGAACCGATGTAGCCATGTAAGAGGCATCATTGTCCGATGCAGTGGTGGAATGACCTCTAATCCAGTTAGAGATCTGGTTGATCGCGCTAACAGCAGCTGCCAGGTCTCCCCTCACACCATTGCTGGCATGAGACAACTGCAGGAGAGTTGCCTGATGATGGATCGCGCTGTTGGACGTTGTAGAAGCTGGGGCTGATGCTGTGGACATGGGACCACTAGAATGCGACGCTGCGCTTGCAGGATTGCTCCTGGATGCTGCTGGCTGTTTGGGACCTCGCACTGCAGCCCTTTCAGACTGTGTTTTTTTTTTTTTTGGTTCAACAATTTATATACCAGTGTGCAGCTGGCAGTCCAGTCGGGTCATGGTAAATACAAATGAAGTACGAGTACTAGGAATGACTACTCCCCAATTAAGTTGGGTATATACCACGGCAGACTAATCTAACGCAAGTGCAAAGCACAAGCAAAGAATGTGGGGCAAGTTATCACAGCTGATTGCGCAGCAAATAAGCCCCTCCCTCTGAAGAAGGCGGCAGTGCAGGGTGATCAACTGAGCATCGTCAGGTTAACGCCCTTGACCCGGTTGTTGAACAGGAGTGGTGGTGCCCTGAAGGGGCGCCTACTACGTGAAGCCCTTGGTTACCCATGGACGGGCACCAGGTGGCTAAACTCTATCCTGCATACACACCGAAGCGTGCTCCCTGACCACTGGTTATGACGCCAAAGCTCCCAGCACACAAGGGCCCCGTCGCTGGCATCCAATTAAGGACCGCTCGGTGGACGGGTCATCGTCTCGGCCTCCTGAATGTTCGGGACCCCAACAACCACCCCACTTCAGAGCTTTATCTGACGCCCTCCTCCTCCCAAGGGCAGGAAGGACGTATCGCAGCAAAGGAGAACGCGAGCAGGTTCGTGTTCAAGTATTTATAGAGCTCCCATGTATCCCATGGGTGCCTGCGATAGTGTTTGTACTTCCGACAGGAGCACAAGATATGAGAGCGCGTCCCGAAGCGCCCGCAGGCGCAGCGAGGTGCAGGAAGGTTGAATTGCATATGGTGATAGTATTCACCAATGGGAGCGTGGCCTGTAATACAACGAACTGTGCATGCGGTCAAGGACGGGGGGCTGGCCTCGAACGCAGATAACCAAGACCCACCCTTCTTGGTGGTGGGCTTGAGAAGACGGTTGTGCTTGTGGTGGAGGGGCATGAAATGCCGGCCTCTGTAGGATTCTTCCAAGAACTTTGCTTCCCAGAGTTGAAGTGCTTCGCGATCTGCAAAATCGCGGAGCCAGTCTAGTGTTGTGAGGGGGCGTGTCCCCACACGAACACCGGGTAGAGATGTGACCATCTCATGAGCGGTCCCCTGTGGACCCCAGCGTAGCTGGGAAGGGACGTGTACAAAAAGTATGTGGCAAGAGCGCGCATGATGGCCAAGCTGTGTTCCTGACCACCATGCTCCATGCAATCGGTCACTAGCCTGATAGCAGGCATGCAGTCCAAGAATACATACATGCGCTCGCACCTTGGGAAGGTGATAGCCTTGCACAAGGCAAGCTGTATAGCAGCAAGTTCCGCCTCAATGGACGTAGAGCGTCCTGCCAGGCAGCAGGTGCGCCATGGGTCACCGACCAATGGCTCAAGTCCTTCCACATGGTCCACAGCATACACAAGTGCACTTACTGCGGCCTGGAAGTGGTCATGTCGTGGCACTGACACATCACCAGCTGCCACGAACGAACCAGGTGTATCAGCAGCCTCAGCCATATAAGCTGGACCAGCTGATCCGCCCTCTTTTTTTTTTTTTTTTTTTTAAATCAAGAATTTATATACCGGGGCTCGTTAGCAGTCCGGTTGTGATCATCGCTAATATACATGAGATATACTACATATACACCAACTCCTACTAAATACTCCAATTGTATCAAGAAATGAAGGGGGCTTAAGAGCTGCCCCAAGCTCAGAAGGGGACCTAAGGGCGATGGTTATGAAGCATAGCTTGCCTAAATCCAGGACAGGGGCAGTGCCGCGAAGCGGCAGTGCAGAGGAGTGGTGGAAGAAAAAACCGAAGAGAGAAGGGTGCCTGCCAAAGACGTATGTGTTGAATCACAGTAAACATCTACATCCAGAACAACTTACTAGCGCACATGCTGAAGCACGGTGTTGGGAAGCGCTGAAGGATGATAACCCAACCCCCTCCATCCACTCAGCCATACCCAGCGCGATTGCGAGGCCTGGTGAAGGAGAACGCAGCTGGGTTGTCCTTGAGGAAGCACACCAACCCAACAAGAGTTGATGGAACAGATTTGCCTTTGAACAAGCGACAACAGGCAAGAATGTGGAGTCGGTCCATGCGTGGTGAGCTGCAGGGGCAGGCTGTGGGTTCTAGAGGTTTGAAGCGTGCATAATATGAGCCCATCGGAGTGTGGTTGGTGATGCAACGCACAGCACGAGCTGTTAATGTAGGGGACTCGTCGATTCAAGGGATCCATTGGCCGGACTTTGCAGCGGTTGGAGTGATTTCGATGTCCTTGAGGGACTTGAGCACCAAGAAGTGATGCCCTCGCACTTGTGGAGCCATGAACTGACGAGTCCATGCCCCTTTGCACCTAGCATCTGCCTCACAACGAAGCCAGGAGAGGGTAGTGTTGACTTTGCGACCAACAGAGACAGTGAGCTGACATGCCATGCAGTGAGCTTTGTAGTGGGGTGCCCAACGAATTGTCGACGGCACATGGACAAAGGTACAAATACTTGAAAGCGAACCCACTCGCGTTCTCCTTTGCTGCAATACGCCCTTCCCGCCCTCGGGAGGAGGAGGGCGTTGGATAAAGCTTTGAAGTGGGGTGGTTGTTGGGGTCCCGAACATTCAGGAGGCCGAGACGATGGCCCGTCCCCCAAGCGGTCCTTAATTGGATGCCAGCGACGGGGCCCTTGCGTGCTGGAAGCTTCAGCGCTACAACCAGTGGTCAGGGAGCGCACTTTGGTGCGTACACAGGATAGAGTTTAGCCGCCTGGTGCCCGTCCATGGGTAACCAAGGGCTTCGAGTAGTAGGCACCCCTTCGGGGCACCACCACTTCTGTTCGACAACCGGGTCGAGGGCGTTAACCTGACGACGCTCGGTTGCTCACTTTGGACTGCCGTCTTCTTCGGAGGGAGAGGCTTATTTGCCGTGCAATCGGCTTTGATATCTTGCCCCACGTACTTTGCTTGTGCTTTGCGCTCGCATTAGTCTAGTCTGCTGTGGTATATACCCAACTTAATTGGGGAGTGGTCATTCTGGTAGCTAGCTACTTGTTTGTATTTACTGTGATCCGACCGGACTGCCAGTCGTGCACTGGTATATAAATTGTTGAACCAAAAAAAAAAAAAAAACATGGACAAAGGTGAGCAAGTGATCTTCGCTTCTGGAGAACCACTTGGCTAGCAGACGACAGTTGGCCAGGGCATGCACCTGACCAGGACCAACAGATGGATCCACAGATCGCATGGCCATGCCCAAGCTATCAGTGAATACTGCGATGTGTGTGCACCCCTCCTGGCGCGAGGCAAAGGAAATAGCGCACCGAATGGCAAAGAGCTCCGCATCCTGGGCTAGAGACTTGCCTGCAACGTTCTTGGAGCTGTGGAACTCCCGCCCATTGCGATAATACACTGCCGAAACAGTGGACTGATGGCGCCATGATGGAGGCACAGAGGCATCCACAATAGCTGACACAGTGTGGGGGCTGGTATCTCCCCAGCCAAGGATGGTGTCCAACTTGTCCCGGCGCGTTTCAGCGCTCGTGCCTGGTATGGTGCTCCTGGTGATGATGCAATCATGAAAATGATCAAGCAAGCAGTGGCCTGGACGAGCCTCTGGAGGGAATCCCTGCATTGGTTCTTCAAGGTGGAGGAGGTTCTTGTCGATCTCCATGACTGCACTCCGGACTTTGGCCTTCTGGGCACCAGTCATCTTTGAGATGGCTCGAGGGTGAGGGTGCGCCTTGCCAGCGTGCTGCTTGCTCATGAGAGAGCGAAGCGGATGGGTGTCTGCAAGCATGCTCACACGAAGTGTGGAACGATCAGTGAGGCGTTTGAGATAGAGTGGAATGGGGATGAGGGCAGCAAATGCTTCAACAGCGCCAGTGGGAGCGGTACTAAACGCACCAGTGATCCAGAGTGCAGCTTTTCACTGCATTTTGACGAGTTCAGCAAGGAGTGTCTTGTTGTGAGCACCATCGTAGAACCAGAGGCAGTGACCATATGTCGCAATGGGGAGGACACAGGACCTGTAAAGGAGATGTTGCTGGCGTGCATTCAAGCCACGAGTAGAGGAACCAAGCATGCGCATGGCCTTGATGGTTGTAAGCGCTTTGGTGGAGTAATAGCGCACATGCTCCTTGAACAGAGTACTTGTCAGTCCCCCTGAGTACCGTACGGACTCCGTATGGAGTTCCTACTTATTTTTTTATTTTTATTTTTTTCGTATAAAATGGGGGTACAGTCTGTAGGGACTATGTATGGACTCCCTACGGACTATAGCTAAATCTATGTAAAATAGGGTTTTTAGTGCTATTTAATTTTTGATTTCCCATTTATAGTGTATTTTATGCTGATTTTAATTTATTTTTACCGATTATTTTCGTGATTTTTCTTACATTTGTCACGCCTTATCTTATTGTTATCTTATTGTTATCTCAATAATATTAATAATATTAATAATGTTGTTGCGTGATGTAACACGTGTGGCCCATGTGCAAACCATCACACAGTGTGACAACTCGTCATGCTCCCTTCCTTCCCTCATACCACCACCTATCACCACCCCCCATCACCATCCCCGTGTCTCTGTTGGAACACCCTCATCCCTCAGTCCCACCACCACCACCACCACCACTCTACACTGTGCCACGTCACCATGCCACGTCACCAGCAAACACGACTGCCAACAACGACCATGACGATGACGCACGACGATGATGCATGACAACAACGCACGACGACCACGACGACGCACGACGACGATAGGAACAGGGGACAGGAGGGATGGAGTTGGTAGGTGGAGGCGAGACGAGACTGGGAGACGGGGAGGGGATAGGAGACAAGAGGGGAGGGGAGGGAGGGAGACAAGAGAGAGAGGGAGGGAGACAAGAGGGTGAGAGAGACAAGACGAGAGGAGAGGGTGAGTGCGGGAGTGGAGGGAGACGAAACGAGAGGAGAGGCGAAGGGAGGGGAGACAGAACGGGAAGGAGACAGAACGAGAGGGGAGGGAGGGAGACGAGAGAGAGAGGGTGACGAGACGAGAGGGTGGAGAGAGAGGGTGACGAGACGAGAGGGTAAGTGGAGAGGAGACAGAACGAGAGGGGAGGGAGGGGAGACAGAACGGGAGGGACAGGGATGAGAGGAAAGGAGGGATAGGGGCGCGTGCAACGGGGCGGGGATGTGACATGGAGATGGGGCAACCACAACGACAACAAGCGCGAACCACCACCCATGTCAACCACAAACGAACCACACACACCAACCTGAGCCACCCCGGCCCACCACCCAGCCATCCCAATCCCAACCACATACCACAGGCCTAAACGACGCACATGATCACAGATGATCATTCCGCATATTAGTGCCAATCCGACACGCGCCGCGCAAAGCTACGAAGGCCAAATGATTTGGCCTTCGTAGCTTGAACTAATTTTGCTGTACCATCTTGTGGTACAGCAAAATTAGTTCGTGTAATTGTAAAATAGACTCCTGTCATAGAATAGATGTAATAAATAAATATTCTTTTTATAAACTTGCGCGCATCTAAGAATAGACGCTAATTGGGTCAGCAATCCGTGGAATGCCGCGTGTCACTAGACTCATCATACACGCAGTGCAAGCCTCTTTCTTTCTGCTTCCACCAACACGCGCACTATATTTTCACAACAAATCTAGCAATTCATCACTACAACTATGTCTGCTCTTCGTTCAAGCATCCGTCTCAAAGAAAAAAAGCCAAAAAACCCCTCTGTCACAAAGCCCACTAAGCCAAGTCCCACCAAACCAGGTCGCAAGCATACAATCTCAGCTATAGCAAAACCCACCAAAGCCAAGAGAGCCCGAAAGGATGTAGATAAGGGTGATGAGGATGGAGATGGAGATGTTACAATGCTCGATGCAGAGGAAGAGGACAAGGCTGAGGATGAGATGGAAGTTGATAGCGGAAATGGTGAAGCGGACAAGGGAAGTGGTGAAGATGGTGAAGAGGAAGAGGAAGGTAGTGGAGATGGTGACTATGTTTTTTTTTTTTTTGGTTCAACAATTTATATACTGGTGCGCGACTGGCAGTCCGGTCGGATCACAGTAAATACAAACGAAGTACGAATACTAGGAATGACTACTCCCCAATTAAGTTGGGTATATACCACGGCAGACTGAACAAATGCGAGCGCGAAGCGCGAGCAAAGTACGTGGGGCAAGATATCAAGGCCGATTGCGCGGCAAGTAAGCCTCTCCCTCCGAAGAAGGCGGCAGTCATCAACCGAGCGTCGTCGGGTTAACGCCCTCGACCCGGTTGTCGAACAGAAGTGGCGGTGCCCCGAAGGGGCGCCTACTACTCGAAGCCCTTGGTTGCCCATGGACGGGCACCAGGTGGCTAAACTCTAACCCGCGTACGCACCGAAGTGCGCTCCCTGACCACTGGTTGTGACGCCGAAGCTTCCAGCACGCAAGGGCCCCGTCGCTGGCATCCAATTAAGGACCGCTTGGGGGACGGGCCATCGTCTTGGCCTCCTGAATGTTCGGGACCCCAACAACCACCCCACTTCAGATCTTTATCCGACGCCCTCCTCCTCCCGAGGGCGGGAAGGGCGTATCGCGGCAAAGGAGAACGCGAGAGGGTTCGCGTTCAAGTATTTATAGAGCTCCCATGTATCCCATGGGTGCCCGCGATAATGCTTGTACTTCCGGCAAGAGCACAAGATATGAGAGCGCGTCCCGAAGCGCCCGCAGGCGCAACGAGGTGCGGGGAGATTGAATTGCATACGGTGATAGTATTCACCGATGGGAGCGTGGCCCGTAATACAACGAACTGCGCGTGCGGTCAAGGACGGTGGTCCGGCCTCGAACGCGGATAACCAAGACCCACCCTTCTTCGTGGTGGGCTTGAGTAGACGGTCGTGCTTGTCGTGGAGGGGCATAAAGTGCCTGCCTCTGTATGATACATCCGAGAACTTTGCTTCCCAGAGTTGAAGTGCCTCGCGATCGGCGAAATCGCGGAGCCAGTCTAGCGTCGTGAGGGGGCGTGCCCCCACACGAACACCGGGGAGAGATGTGACCATCTCATGAGCAGTCCCCTGTGGGCCCCAGCGAAGCTGGGAGGGGACGTGTACAAAAAGTACGCGCCGGTTGGCTGCCTGCGGCAGCCAAGTGGCAAGAGCGTGCACGATGGCCAGGCTGTGTTCCTGACCACCATGCTCCGTGCAGTCGGTTGCTAACCTGATGGCAGGCATGCAGTCCGAGAATACGTATACGCGCTCGCACCTTGGGAAGGTAATGGCCTTACACAAGGCGAGCCGTATAGCAGCAAGTTCTGCCGAGACGGAAGTAGAACGTCCCGCCGGGCGGCAGGTGCGCCACGGGTCATCGACCGATGGCTCGAGTCCTTCCACGGGGTCCACAGCATACACAAGTGCACTTACTGCAGCCTGGAAGTGGTCGTATCGTGGGACTGACGCATTGCCAGCTGCCACGAACGAACCGGGTGTATCAGCAGCTTCAGCCATAAGCTGGACCAGCTGATCTGCCCTCGACGGCCACTCCCCGCCGTCAGGCGGGGGAGTGGGCGGGGGCGGGAGTGTCTCATTGACGTCAACCTGGTGTGGGAAGCGTTCAGTGAGTCGATTGCCAGGCCTGGACTCATCGGGCAAGAGCTCGATGGGTTCAGTCAGTTGGGGGAGACGTGAAATGATCTCCATAACAGCCCCAGAGGTCTTCACCCTTTCGGACTCGGACATACGGGCAAAGGAACGAGCATGCAGCGGAGCTGCATGCGAGTTCCGTTCGTCCAGGAACCCCCGAAGGGGGTGACTGGACGCGAGCGTCCCGACGCACCAGGTGGAGCGGTCAGTCAGACGACGAAGGAGTAGGGGAATTGGAAGGAGGCCCGCCAGGGCCTCTGCTCCACCTATGGGAGTGGTCTTAAACGCACCCGTAATCCATAGGGCAGCTTTACGCTGCATCCCGTTAAACATTTTCAGGAGCTCTTTGTTACGAGAGCCCCTGAAGAACCATAGCCTATGCCCGTACGTGGCGATCGGAATCACGCACGTGCGGTACAGAAGCCGACGTTGGACCAGGGAAAGGCCCCGGAGCGAATTACCAAGCATCCCCATGGCCTTGACCGTGGTGAGTGCTTTTGTGGTGTAATAGCGTACGTGCTCCCTAAAGGTGAGCCCGCGATCGAAGTAGAAGCCCAGATACCTCCAGATCGGTTTGGGTTTCAACGGCGTAGCGCCCGTATAGGGCGCATACCCCAAATCAATGGGGGGATTAACACCATCTCGTCTGCGCGAGAAGTGGAACAGTTCAGACTTGTCATGCTCCAACACAAGTGCCAGAGCGGTAAACAAGGTGAAGATGATAGAGTACGCCGCCCGAAGGGCGGCGATATTGTCGGTCAATTTCTTGGCCTGGCAAATGAGAGTGCCATCGTCGACGAATGATAGCAAGTAGCAAGACAGCGCGCCTCGAAGATCTTCATGATCGGAGCAATATAAAGAGCGGATAGAACCGGGGACAGGGCGGAGCCCTGTCCCACACCCACATCGGCAGGCATTGGTTCAGAAGTGAAGGTGTTCCAGCTGTAACAAGTGGAGCGTCCTACAAGATATGAGGCAAAAAACCTCCGGACCTTAGCGGGGAAACCCTGCTTGGCCAGTATTGCCATCAGAACATCATGGTTCAGTGATGGGAAGAATTGCGCGATGTCAAATGCCACTACGCTGGTTACCAGACCCTTCGCCCAGCCCACGCGGACCATATGGGTGAGGATGAGGCCCGCGTCCTCTGTCGAGCGCTGTTTAACGCCCCCCAGTTGACACGGATGGAATATGTCTAGTTTGATGCCTTCAAACTGGATGCGGGTCGAGATAAGTTTCTCGATGAGCTTACCGAGAGTGTTCAGGAGCACAATTGGCCTGAACGACTTCGGAGTAGAGTAAGACACCTTCCCCGGTTTCGGGATGATAACCGAGGTTGAGTCTTTGAAGTGGCTGGGCCAGTAGCCTGCCGTTAGGCAGGCGTTGGCCAGCTGTACGAAGAGGGTCTCGACGCCATCGGCGTCGATGACCCTCTTCAGGTACCGCCACGTGATGTGGTCGGGACCGGGTTGCACTGCTTTCATTCATCCCCATCATATCTGCCACATCCAATACCTCCCCATTTCCAGACATCCCTTTCTCAACATTTAGCTCCTTTATTCAGAGCAATTTCAACAACAACATATCATTGTCCTCTACCCTTATTATTCTATTCAGCCTTCTGGAGAATCCTGATCTTCTTAACCTTCACTTCCGACGAAAAGTTAAAATTTTTGGCACAGAGCAGGCATCAGATGTTTGGATATGTGTTCTTGCTCGCCTCCTAATCCGTCGATTTGATAATGATACTTCATTCCTCCTCAACTCGCATTCTTCTCCAGAGAAATTTGGAGACATTCTTCATGAACTAGCAGTTAACCTCAATTTAAATCCCTCCTTCCGTCAACATGGTCACACAGCTTCCCTAAAGCCAACCAACATTGCAGCTATTGATCCTGTCTATGTCATTGTTCCTACTGTCTTCCAATGTCAACAGCCAAACTGTCAACCTTGCTCTCTACACTTTTACTTGAAGCATGATGATGTTGCACAGGTCAACCTTATCAAATCTTCCATTTACCATCCATATAGCTATGTGGTTGGAGCACGATGTGGACATGACAGTAGCAGCAGCTGCAAGACAACATATTTGCCAGATACCCAGTATTGGTCACCACCTAATACAGACCACAAGGTGGAGGTTCTACAGACAAATGCCCGTTATTTAAAGCTTGGACATTCTCTGTGGTCAGATCGTATTTTTTCCTCTGCTGTATGCAATGTGACATACAATCTCCATGCTTCTTCATCAGCCTACAAGGAATTCTGGAACGACAGCTTTTCATCTGAAAATCCCAACAACCTCCTATCATGTCGGCACATTTGGCAGGCATTTATTCAGGAATCCACCTGTCTCATTTCTGGTGACACTTCTGTTGACCTTACTGTCCCCTATAATTCCTCCATCGACTCCTTGACCCAACATGCATTCCAACAGCTTGGACAGAAAGGCCAAATACCCAACATGGCTACACATTCCTGCAGTGACTGCACACAGCCATACCGAGCATCAGTAGACGATGAACCAGACATTTCCTCTGAAGATACAGTCAACATGCATGTTGTAGATGGCATTGTGACTGGTCCTGTGCATTGTGCTCGTCCTGGCTGTACCAGTGCTCTGGCAAACTACTGTGGCGAGTCCTACTGCCATGATCATGTTGCTCAGTATGGAGCTTTGTGTCGCATAGCAGACTGCTCTTGACAAGCTGTACAAGGAACTAAGGCATGCCAGCTTCACCAAGCCCAATGGAACAAATGGGATGGTGCAAACCGACAAAGTGACTTTCTTGGAGTTGCTCATGTTATTCATCGGAATGGAGAGAGAAACCCATGGCAGCCCACCCCTAATCGCCAACCCAATCCCCATGACCAGGACGACCCAGAGCCAATTACATTCAAGCATTACTTTTCTCCAACAAAGTACTACTGTGTGGAAACACTCTGTGCTCCCTGTGGTGTTGTCATTGCTTGGGCCTTATTTGCCAAATCAGAGTCCCCAACAAACATCATGTCCTTTCTCACATCTGTTTATCCCACTCCTGAACTACGACCTTCATTTATCTACATCGACAAAGCCTGCATCGTTCTTAAAACTGTGACTAAAAATCCAACTTTCAAAGGGTGGTTGGACACAACTCGCTTCATTGTTGACTCCTACCACTATAAAAACCATAGCAAGACCGATGCACTTTGTCAAGAATTTTGCAACCCTGCTCCAGAAGATGGGTCAAGTCCAAATTTGGTTTTAAAAGTAAGGACCAACACTGGCCAGACTGTTTGGAAAAGAGTATTTAATACCCAGGTTTGATTTGATTCTACTTATGTCATAAATCGATATTGATGTATTTTTCTACAGGCATGTGAACAACTTAATGCATGGCTTGCAGGATATGAGTATATTTTGAAAAAGTTCACCATCTGGAACTTCAACTGGTTTTTGCATGCTATCTTATATATCCACTCCAAGAAGGTTCTAAAGAAAAGGGCTCAAAAATCCAATAATGCAAATGCAGATGACTCTGGTGTAGATAATAATTAGTCATTAGAATATATGCACATGTACAATCACCTTGTATTACTATAAATCTGGAATATATATACTGGAGTCCCTATGGAGTCCCTATGGAGTCCGTACAGAGTCTGTACAGAGTCCCTACAGACTCGGTATATGGATTCGTCTTAGACCTATCAAAATATTGAATTTAGGTAATATATGTAAAAAGTCTGTAGGGAGTCCGGAGAGTCCCTAGGGAGTCCCTATGGTACTCCAGGGGGACTGAGAAGTTCAGCTTGAACGAGAGCGTGCAGTCAAAATAGAACCCAAGGTACTGCCAGTACAGCTTGGGAGTGAGGGGAGTGTTGCCAGTGTAGGGAGCGAAGCCTAGATCCAGCAGTGGGTTGTACTTGTTGCATGCACGAGAGAAGTGAAAGAGCTCAGACTTGCCATGTTCAAGAAGGAGGGCAAAGGCAGTGAAAAGCGCATAGATGACCACATACGCGTCCCTAAGGACTTCGTTGTTGCGATTGAGAGAGGGGGATTGGACAAGGATAGTGCCATCATCAACAAACGAGAGGAGGGTGGACTCGAAATGAGTGGTCCGGAGCTCATACAGCTTCATGAGTATATATGGGGGGCGACTTCAACTGTCGCTCTCATGTCTGGGACCCAGACATCGAAGGGCACAATTCCCGCGCTGTCCAAATCCAGGAGATCGCGGCGGAAACGGGGTTGCTGTGGGCGGAACCGGTCAACCCGGGCCCCACCCACATCCCTTTTCAGGCAGATCTTTTGCCTACGGTGATTGACCTCGTCTTTCTCAGGGCAGAGTTCTCTCTGTCCCACGCGCCGACGCGCGACAGATCCTGGCAGGGTGTCAGTGATCACATCCCTCTGGGATGCACTCTTCCTTGCTCGGAGGAGCCTTCGGTTCCTCCTCGCAAGTCCATCAAGCCTAATTCGGACACGGAAAAGGCTTTCTTATCCGCGCTTCGCGCGGGGCTACAAGGCCTCGTCGGACGCGAGTTTGTACGTACTCCTGAGGGAGTGGAGGGCATGGCCTCGGCTATTGCGCTTTGCTTTCAAGAGGCGTGGGATCACCACGCCACGGAGAAGAAAATCGTCAGGCGATCAAAAGCTTGGTGGAATGACGAATGCGCGACCGCCCTTTCTGCCTTCCGGGCCACCCGGGGTAGGGAGGAATGGCGGGCCCTGCGGAGAGCTACTCGTAGCGCGAAGCGGGTCTTTTTCGATGCCGAAATCGAGAAAATCGCAGAAACCAACAAGCGCCCCTGGGACCTAATGAACTGGGTCCAGAAGCGCAAGTTACCGCCGTCGGAGGCTATCCAGTATCTGGGCAACCATGTCATACTGTTGACTCGCTGTGGGAAGGACTCCACGGCACTTACAATTCAGCCACGGATCGAGAGTATGACCTCTCGGTCCTGGACGAGCTTCCTTCTCTGCAGGAGAGGGAATGGGAGGTTTTCTCCGGACAGGAGCTGCGCGAAGCCCTAGTAGCGTGCTCCGGTCTCTCTGCACCCGGTCCCGACCACATCACGTGGCGGTACCTGAAGAGGGTCATCGACGCCGATGGCGTCGAGACCCTCTTCGTACAGCTGGCCAACGCCTGCCTAACGGCAGGCTATTGGCCAGCCACTTCAAGGACTCCACCTCGGTTATATTCCGAAACCGGGGAAGGCATCTTACTCTACTCCGAAGTCGTTCAGGCCAATTGTGCTCCTGAACACTCTTGGTAAACTCATCGAGAAACTCATCTCGACCCGCATTCAGTTTGAAGGCATCAAACTGGACATATTCCATCCGTGTCAACTGGGAGGCGTTAAACAGCGCTCAACAGAGGATGCGGGCCTCATCCTCACCCACATGGTCCGATCGGGCTGGGCGAAGGGTTGGTAACCAGCGTGGTGGCATTTGACATCGCGCAGTTCTTCCCGTCATTGAACCATGACGTTCTGATGGCTATACTGGCCAAGCAGGGTTTCCCTGCTAAGGTCCGGAGGTTTTTCGCCTCATATCTTGTGGGACGTTCCACGCGCTTCACCTCTGAACCAATGCCCGCCGATGTGGGTGTGGGACAGGGCTCGCCCTGTCCCCGGTCTTATCCGCTCTTTATATTGCTCCGATTATGAAGATCTTCGAGGCGCGCGCTGTCTTGTTACTTCTATCGTTGTCGACGATGGCACCCTCATTTGCCAGGCCAAGAAATTGACCGACAATATCGCCGCCCTTCGGGCGGCGTACTCTATTATCTTCACCTTGTTCACTGCTCTGGCCCTCGTGCTGGAACATGACAAGTCTGAACTATTCCACTTCTCGCGCAGGCGAGATGGTATCAATCCCCCCATTGATTTGGGGTACGCGCCCTATACGGGCGCTACGCCGTTGAAGCCCAAACCCATTTGGAGTACTTGGGCTTCTACTTCGATCGCGGGCTCACCTTTAGGGAGCACGTACGTTACTACACCACAAAAGCACTCACCACGGTTAAGGCCATGGGGATGCTTGGCAACTCTCTCCGGGGACTGTCCCCGGTCCAACGTCGGCTTCTGTACCGCACGTGCGTTCTTCCGATCGCTACGTATGGACATAGGCTGTGGTTCTTCAGGGGATCCCGTAACAAGGAACTTCTGAAAATGTTTAACGGGATGCAGTGTAAGGCTGCCCTATGGATTACGGGTGCGTTTAAGACCACCCCCATAGGTGGAACGGAGGCCCTGGCGGGCCTCCTTCCAATCCTCTACTCCTTCGTCGTCTGACTGACCGCTCCACCTGGCGCGTCGGGACGCTCGCGTCCAGTCACCCCCTTCGGGGGTTCCTGGACGAACGGAACTCGCATGCAGCTCCGCTGCATGCTCGTTCCTTTGCCCGTATGTCGAGTCCGAAAGGGCGAAGACCTCTGGGGCCGTTATGGAGATCATTTCAAGACTCCCCCAACTGACTGAACCCATCGAGCTTTGCCTGATGAGTCCAGACCTGGCAATCGACTCACTGAACGTTCCCCACCAGGTGGACGTCAATGAGACCCTCCCGCCCCCGCCCACTCCCCCGCCTGACGGCGGGGAGTGGCCGTCGAGGGCGGATCAGCTGGTCCAGCTTATGGCTGAGGCTGCTGATACACCCGGTTCGTTTGTGGCGCTGGCGATGCGTCAGTACCACGATACGACCACTTCCAGGCTGCAGTAAGTGCACTTGTGTATGCTGTGGACCCGTGGAAGGACTCGAGCCATCGGTCAATGACCCATGGCGCACCCGCCGCCCGGCGGGACGTTCTACTTCCGTCTCGGCGGAACTTGCTGCTATACGGCTCGCCTTGTGTAAGGCTATCACCTTCCCAAGGTGCGAGCGCGTGTATGTATTCTCGGACTGCATGCCTGCTATCAGGCTGGCGACCGACTGCACGGAGCATGGTGGTCAGGAACACAGCCTGGCCATTGTGCGCGCTCTTGCCGCTTGGCTGCCTGCGGCAGCCAATCGGCGTGTACTTTTTGTACACGTCCCCTCCCAGCTTCGCTGGGGTCCACAGGGGACCGCTCACGAGATGGTCACATCTCTACCCGGTGTTCGTGTGGGGGCACGCCCCCTCACGACGCTAGACTGGCTCCGCGATTTTGCAGATCGCGAGGCACTCCAACTCTGGGAAGCAAAGTTCTCGGATGTATCATACAGAGGCAGGCACTTCATGCCCCTCCATGACAAGCACGACTGTCTCCTCAGGCCCACCACGAAGAAGGATGGGTCTTGGCTATCCGCGTTCGAGGCCGGACCACCGTCCTTGACCGCACGCGCAGTTCGTTGTATTACGGGCCACGCTCCCATCAGTTCAACCTCCCCGCTCCTCGTTGCGCCTGCGGGCGCTTCGGGACGCGTTCTCACATCTTGTGCTCCTGTCGGAAGTACAAGCACTATCGCGGGCACCCATGGGATACATGGGAGCTCTATAAATACTTGAACGCGAACCCGCTCGCATTCTCCTTTGCCGCGATACGCCCTTCCCGCCCCCGGGAGGAGGAGGGTGTCGGATAAAGACCTGAAGTGGGGTGGTTGTTGGGGTCCCGAACATTCAGGAGGCCGACACGATGGCCCGTCCCCCGAGCGGTCCTTAATTGGATGCCAGTGACGGGGCCCTTGCGTGCTGGAAGCTTCGGCGCTACAACCAGTGGTCGGGGAGTGCACTTCGGTGCGTACGCGGGTTAGAGTTTAGCCACCTGGTGCCCGTCCATGGGCAACCAAGGGCTTCGAGTAGTAGGCGCCCCTCCGGGGCACCACCACTTCTGTTCGACAACCAGGTCGAGGGCGTTAACCTGATGACGCTTGGTTGATCACTTTGGACTGCCGCCTTCTCCGGAGGGAGTGGCTTATTTGCCGCGCAATCGGCTTTGATATCTTGCCCCACGTACTTTGCTCGCGCTTCGCGCTCGCCTTAGATTAGTCTGCCGTGGTATATACCCAACTTAATTGGGGAGTAGTCATTCCTAGTATTCGTACTTCGTTTGTATTTACTGTGATCCGACCGGACTGCCAGCCGCGCACCGGTATATAAATTGTTGAACCAAAAAAAAAAAAAAATACAGCTTCATGAGCAGCGCGATGTAGAGAGCTGAAAGGACTGGTGATAGAGCAGAGCCCTGGCCAACCCCTACATCCGCAGGACGTGGTTCAGAGACGAAGGAGTTCCATGCATAGCTGGTGGAGCGTCCAACAAGGTAAGAAGCGAAGAAATCGACCACTTGCGCGGAGAATCCCTGCTTCCTGAGGGTAGCCAACAACACAGTGTGGTTGAGAGAGGGGAAGAACTGTGCGATGTCAAAGGCCACAACACTTGTTTTCAGGCCCCTGGCCCATCCTGCGCGCACCAAGTGCGTCAAGATAAGCCCTGCATCCTCAGTTGAGCGCTGTCTAATGCCGCCGAGTTGGTTGGGGTGGAAGACACCATGTTCAATGGACTCGAACTGGATACGGTTGGAGATCATCTTCTCGAAAAGTTTCCCCAATGTGTTCAACAGCACAATTGGCTGGTACGCTTTGGGGGTAGAGTAGCTGGGCTTGTTCGGCTTGGGAATGATAACCGACATAGACTCCTTGAAGTGCTGAGGCCAACAGCCAAACGCGAAGCATCCATTTGCCAGCTCCAGCAGGAGATCCACAATGTGCAAGTCCCCTGTGATCCGTTTGAGGTGCCCCCACTTGATGTGGTCGGGGCCAGGAGCAGAGTTGTTGGAACACCCTTTGAGTGTGTCAGACATTTCCACCCAAGTAAAGTCCACCCAGTCGCGCTCAGGCGCATCTGGCAGCTCGTCGAAAATGGATGCATCAAACGCTCTGCCAGAGGCAGCATTGTACATCCCATGTAGAGCGTCCCAGAGATCACTCAGTTCGTTGCAAGGCTGGTTGTTGTACCGGATAGCTTCGAATGGCGGCAACTTGCGCTGTTTGACCTACTCCATGAGGTCCCAAGGGCGCTTGTTGGTTTCTGCAACCTCCTTGATTCGTTCATCAAAGAAGTCGCGTTTGGCTGCCTTAGTGGCAGAGCGGAAGAGGCGCCAGTCCAGATTGTCTCTGGAGGTGCGGAATTGGTCTAGCAGTTCGGAGCACTCATGGTTCCACCAAGGTCAAGAGCGCCGTGTAATGACAGTCTCAGTTGCATGGTCATCCCATGCTGTAGCAATCGCCTCAGCCATTGCTTGCGCTCTGGCCTCAACGTCACCAGCTGAATGAAGCTCACCGCTTTGCACCCCCCTTCGGCTCCCCCTCGCAAGTCCATCAAGCCTAATTCAGACACGGAAAAGGCTTTCCTATCTGCGCTTCGCACGGGGCTTCAGGGCCTCATCGGACATGAATTTGCATGAACTCCTGAGGGGGTGGAAGGCATGGCCTCGGCTATTGCTCTCTGCTTCCAAGAGGCATGGGATCACCATGCCAGGGAGAAGAAAGTTGTCAAGCGATCAAAAGCTTGGTGGAATGATGAATGCGCGACTGCCCTTTCTGCCTTCCGGGCCAACCGGGGGAGGGAGGAATGGCGGACCTGGCGGAAAGCTACTTGTAGCGCGAAGCGGGTCTTTTTCAATGGTGAAATCGAGAAAATCACAGAAACCAACAAGCGCCCCTGGGACCTTATGAATTGGGTCCAGAAGTGCAAGTTACCGCTGTCGGAGGCTATCCAGTATTGTGGACAACCATGCCATACTGTAGACTCACTGTGGGAAGGACTCCACAGTACTTATAATTCAGCCACGGATCGGGAGTATGATCTCTCGGTCCTTTTTTTTTTTTTTTTTTTTTTTTGTTCAACAATTTATATACCGGTGCGCGGCTGGCAGTCCGGTCGGATCACAGTAAATACAAACGAGTAGCTAACTACCAGAATGACCACTCCCCAATTAAGTTGGGTATATACCACGGCAGACTAAACTACTGCGAGCGCGAAGCGCGAGCAAAGTACGTGGGGCAAGATATCAAGGCCGATTGCGCGGCAAATAAGCCTCTCCCTCCGAAGAAGGCGGCAGTCCAAAGTGATCAACCAAGTGTCGTCAGGTTAACGCCCTCGACTCGGTTGTCGAACAGAAGTGGTGGTGCCCCGAAGGGGCGCCTACTACTCGAAGCCCTTGGTTACCCATGGACGGGCACCAGGCAGCTAAACTCTATCCCGCGTACACACCGAAGTGCGCTCCCCGACCACTGGTTGTAGCGCCGAAGCTTCCAGCACGCAAGGGCCCCGTCGCTGGCATCCAATTAAGGACCGCTCGGGGGACGGGCCATCGTCTCGGCCTCCTGAATGTTCGGGACCCCAACAACCACCCCACTTCAGAACTTTATCCGACGCCCTCCTCCTCCCGAGGGCGGGAAGGGCGTATAGCGGCAAAGGAGAACGCGAGCGGGTTCGCGTTCAAGTATTTATAGAGCTCCCATGTATCCCATGGGTGCCTGCGGTAGTGCTTGTACTTCCGACAGGAGCACAAGATATGAGAGCGCGTCCCGAAGCGCCCGCAGGCGCATCGAGGTGCGGGTAGGTTGAATTGCATACGGTGATAGTATTCACCGATGGGAGCGTGGCCTGTAATACAACGAACTGCGCGTGCGGTCAAGGACGGGGGCCCGGCCTCGAACGCGGATAACCAAGACCCACCCTTCTTCGTGGTGGGCTTGAGTAGACGGTCATGCTTGTCGTGGAGGGGCATGAAATGCCTGCCTCTGTATGATACATCCGAGAACTTTGCTTCCCAGAGTTGAAGTGCCTCGCGATCTGCGAAATCGCGGAGCCAGTCTAGCGTCGTGAGGGGGCGCGCCCCCACACGAACACCGGGAAGAGATGTGACCATCTCGTGAGCGGTCCCCTGTGGCCCCCAGCGAAGCTGGGAGGGGACATGTACAAAGAGTACGCGCCGGTTGGCTGCCGCAGGCAGCCAAGCGGCAAGAGCGCGCACGATGGCCAGGCTGTGTTCCTGACCACCATGCTCCGTGCAATCGGTCGCTAGCCTGATAGCCGGCATGCAATCCGAGAATATATATACGCGCTCGCATCTTGGGAAGGTGATAGCCTTGCACAAGGCGAGCCGTATAGCAGCAAGTTCCGCCGAGACGGAAGTAGAGCGTCCCGCCGGACGGCAGGTGCGCCATGGGTCGTTGACCGATGGCTCGAGTCCTTCCACGGGATCCACAGCATACACAAGTGCACTTACTGCGGCCTGGAAGAGGTCATATCGTGGCACCGACGCATCGCCAGCTGCCACAAACGAACCGGGTGTATCAGCCGCCTCAGCCATAAGCTGGACAAGCTGATCCGCCCTCTACGGCCATTCCCCGCCATCCGGCGGGGGAGTGGGCGGGGGCGGGAGAGTCTCATTGACGTCAACCTGGTGAGGGAAGCGTTCAGTGAGTCGATTGCCGGGTCTGGACTCTTCGGGCAGAAGCTCGATGGGCTCAGTCAGTTGGGGGAGTCTCGAGATGATCTCCATAACAGCCCCAGAGGTCTTCGCCCTTTCGGACTTGGACATACGGGCAAAGGAACGAGCATGCAGCGGAGCTGCATGCGAGTTCTGTTCGTCCAGGAACCCCCGAAGGGGGTGACTGGACGCGAGCATCCCGACACGAGCGTCCCGACGCGCCAGGTGGAGCGGTCAGTCAGACGTCGCAGAAGAAGGGGGATTGGGAGGAGGCCCGCTAGGGCCTCCGCTCCACCTATGGGGGTGGTCTTAAACGCACCTGTGATCCATAGAGCAGCTTTACGCTGCATCCCGTTGATCTCTCGGTCCTGGATGAGCTTCCTTCTCTGCAGGAGAGGGAATGGGAGGTTTTCTCCGGACAGGAGTTGTGCAAAGCCCTAGTAGCGTGCTCCGGTCTCTCTGCACCCGGCCCCGACCACATCATGTGGCAGTACCTGAAGAGGGTCATCAACGCCGATGGCGTCGAGACCCTCTTCGTACAGCTGGCCAACGCCTGCCTAACAGCAGGCTGTTGGCCCAGCCACTTCAAGGACTCCACCTCGGTAATCATTCCGAAACTGGGGAAGGCGTCCCACCCTACTCCGAAGTCGTTCAGACCTATTGTGCTGCTGAACACCCTCAGTAAACTCATCGAGAAACTCATCTCGACCAGCATTCAGTTTGAGGGCATCAAACTGGATATATTCCATCTGTGTCAGCTGGGGGGCGTGAAACAGCGCTCAACGGAGGACGCGGGCCTCATCCTCACCCACATGGTCCGTGCGGGCTGGGCGAAGGGTCTGGTAACCAGTGTGGTGGCATTCGACATCGCGCAGTTCTTTGATGGCTGTACTGGCCAAGCAGGGTTTCCCAGCCAAGGTCCGGAGGTTTTTTGCCTCATATCTTGTAGGACATTCCACACGATATAGCTGGAACACCTTCACGTCAGAACCAATGCCCGCTGATGTGGGTGTGGGACAGGGCTCTGCCCTGTCCCCGGTTTTATCTGCTCTTTACATCGCTCCGATTATGAAGATCTTCGAGGGCACGCTGTCTTGCTACTTACTGTCGTTCGTTGAAGATGGCACTCTCATTTGCCAGGCCAAGAAATTGACCGACAATATCGCTGCCCGAAGGGCGGCATACTCTATTATTTTCGCCTTGTTCACCGCCCTGGCACTCGTGCTGGAGCATGACAAGTCTGAGTTATTCCACTTCTCACGCAGATGGGATGGTGTTAATCCCCCCATTGACTTGGGGTATGCGCCCTATACGGGCACTACGCCATTGAAGCCCAAACCTATCTGGAGGTATCTGGGCTTCTACTTCAATCGCGGGCTCACCTTCAGGGAGCACGTGCGCTATTGCACCACAAAAGCACTCACCACAGTCAAGGTCATGGGGATGCTTGGTAACTCACTCCAGGGACTCACCCCTGTGCAACGTCGGCTTCTGTACCGCACATGCGTTCTTCCAATCGCTACATACGGACACAGGCTCTGGTTCTTCAGGGGCTCCCATAACAAGGAGCTCCTGAAAATGTTCAATGGGATGCAGCGTAAGGCTGCCCTATGGATCACGGGTGCGTTTAAGACCACCCCCATAGGTGGAGCGGAGGCCCTGGCGGGCCTCCTTCCAATTCCTCTGCTCCTTCGTCGTCTGACTGACCGCTCCACCTGGCGCGTCGGGACGCTCGTGTCCAGTCACCCCCTTCGGGGGTTCCTGGACGAACGGAACTTGCATGCAGCTCCGCTGCATGCTCGTTCCTTTGCCCGTATGTCCAAGTCCGAAAGGGCGAAGACCTCTGGGGCTGTTATGGAGATCATCTCGCAACTGCCCCAACTGACTGAACCCATCGAGCTTCTGCCCAATGAGTCCAGGCCTGGCAATCGACTCACTGAACGCTTCCCTCATCAGGTCGACGTCAATGAGACTCTCCCGCCCCCGCCCACTCCCCCGCCGGATGGCGGGGAATGGCCGTAGAGGGCGGATCAGCTTGTCCAGCTTATGGCTGAGGCGGCTGATACACCCGGTTCGTTCGTGGCAGCTGGCGATGTGTCAGTGCCGCGATATGACCACTTCCAGGCTGCAGTAAGTGCACTTGTGTATGCTGTGGATCCCGTGGAAGGACTCGAGCCATCGGTCAATGACCGATGGCGCACCTGCCACCCAGCGGGACGCTCTACTTCTGTTTCGGCGGAACTTGCTGCTATACAGCTCGCCTTGTGTAAGGCTATCACCTTCCCAAGGTGCGAGCATGTGTATGTATTATCAGATTGCATGCCTGCTATCAGGCTAGCGACCGACTGCACGGAGCATGGTGGTCAGGAACACAGCCTGGCCATTGTGCGCGCTCTTGCTGCTTGGCTGCCTGCGGCAGCCAACCAGCGTGTACTTTTTGTACACGTCCCCTCCCAGCTTCGCTGGGGTCCACAGGGGACCGCTCATGAGATGGTTACATCTCTTCCCGGTGTTCATGTGGGGGCGCGCCCCCTCATGACGCTAAATTGGCTCCGCGATTTTGCAGATCGCGAGGCACTTCAACTCTGGGAAGCAAAGTTCTCAGATGTATCATACCGAGGCAGGCACTTCATGCCCCTCCATGACAAGCATGACCATCTTCTCAAGCCCACCACAAAGAAGGGTGGGTCTTGGTCATCTGTGTTCGAGGCCGGCCCTCTGTCCTTGACCACACGCACAGTTCGTTGTATTACGGGCCACGCTCCCATCGGTGAATACTATCACCGTATGCAATTCAACCTCCCCGCTCCTCGTTGCGCCTGCGGGCGCTTCGGGACACGCTCTCATATCTTGTGCTCCTGTCGGAAATACAAGCATTATCGCGGGCACCCATGGGATACATGGGACCTCTATAAATACTTGAATGCGAACCCACTCATGTTCTCCTTTGCTGCAATACGCCCTTCCTGCCCTCGGGAGGAGGAGGGCGTCGGATAAAGTTCTGAAGTGGGGTGGTTGTTGGGGTCCTGAACATTCAGGAGGCCGAGATGATGGCCCATCCCCCGAGCGGTCCTTAATTGGATGCCAGCGACAGGGCCCTTGCATGCTGGGAGCTTCGGCGTTATAACCAGTGGTCAGGGAGCACGCTTCGGCATGTACGCGGGATAGAGTTTAGCTGCCTGGTTTTTTTTTTTTTTTTTGGTTCAACAATGTATATACCAGTGCATGACTGGCAGTCCGGTCGGTTCGTCGTAAGTACAAACATAGTAAAACTAGGAATGACTACTCCCCAATTAAGTTGGGTATATACCATGGCAGACCAATCTAAAGCAAGCGCGAAGCGCAAGCAAACAATGTGGGGCAAGTTATCACAGCTGATTGCGCAGCAAATAAGCCCCTCCCTCTGAAGAAGGCGGCAGTGCAGGGTGAGCAACCAAGCGTTGTCAGGTTAACGCCCTCAACCCGGTTGTCGAACAGAAGTGGTGGTGCCCCGAAGGGGCGCCTACTACTCGAAGCCCTTGGTTACCCATGGACGGGCACCAGGCAGCTAAACTCTATCCCACATACACACCGAAGTGTGCTCCCCGACCACTGGTTATAACGCCGAAGCTCCCAGCATGCAAGGGCCCTGTCGCTGGCATCCAATTAAGGACCGCTCGGGGGATGGGCCATCATCTCGGCCTCCTGAATGTTCAGGACCCCAACAACCACCCCACTTCAGAACTTTATCCGACGCCCTCCTCCTCCCGAGGGCAGGAAGGGCGTATTGCAGCAAAGGAGAACATGAGTGGGTTCGCATTCAAGTATTTATAGAGGTCCCATGTATCCCATGGGTGCCCGCGATAATGCTTGTATTTCCGACAGGAGCACAAGATATGAGAGCGTGTCCCGAAGCGCCCGCAGGCGCAACGAGGAGCGGGGAGGTTGAATTGCATACGGTGATAGTATTCACCGATGGGAGCGTGGCCCGTAATACAACGAACTGTGCGTGTGGTCAAGGACAGAGGGCCGGCCTCGAACACAGATGACCAAGACCCACCCTTCTTTGTGGTGGGCTTGAGAAGATGGTCCTGCTTGTCATGGAGGGGCATGAAGTGCCTGCCTCGGTATGATACATCTGAGAACTTTGCTTCCCAGAGTTGAAGTGCCTCGCGATCTGCAAAATCGCGGAGCCAGTCTAGTGTTGTGAGGGGGCGTGTCCCCACATGAAGATCAATGACTGTATCAGCCAGATCACAGTTGTAGGAGATGTGAGTTGGGCCATGATTGGTCAGCTCTGCCCAATCTAGCCCCATGTCGGCGCAGACATCCATGAGAGCGATGGCGTCAGTGGGATGATATCTGTAGTTCGGGTCCCAGACCGATGAGCAACAGTTGAGATCTCTGCCCATGTATACAAAAGGAGGAAGCGATGGAAGCGACTTTAAATAAAAGATGGCAGTGTGGTCTTTGTCAGAATAGATGTTAACGAAATTGAGGCACTGCCCTGCAGAATACAGAGAGAGGAGCATAATGTCGCGATGATCCTGGTACAACAACCAGCCTTGCAACGAACTGAGCGATCTCTGGGACGCTCTACATGGGATGTACAATGCTGCCTCTGGCAGAGTGTTTGACACGTCCATTCTCAACAAGCTGCCAGATGCGCCTGAGCGCAACTGGGCAGACTTTACTTGGGCGGAAATGTCTGACGCACTCAAAGGGTGTTCCAACAACTCTGCTCCTGGCCCCGACCACATCAAGTGGGGGCACCTCAAACGGATCACAGGGGACTCGCACATCGTGGATCTCCTGCTGGAGCTGGCAAATGGATGCTTCGCGTTCGGCTGTTGGCCTCAGCACTTCAAGGAGTCTATGTCGGTTATCATTCCCAAGCCGAACAAGCCCAGCTACTCTACCCCCAAAGCGTACCAGCCAATTGTGCTGTTGAACACCTTGGGGAAACTTTTCGAGAAGATGATCTCCAACCGTATCCAGTTCGAGTCCATTGAACATGGTGTCTTCCACCCCAACCAACTCGGCGGCATTCGTCAACGCTCAACTGAGGTTGCAGGGCTTATCTTGACGCACTTGGTGCGCGCAGGATGGGCCAGGGGCCTGAAAACGAGTGTTGTGGCTTTTGACATCGCAAAGTTCTTCCCCTCTCTTAACCACACTGTGTTGCTGGCTACCCTCAGGAAGCAGGGATTCTCCACGCGAGTGGTCAATTTCTTCGCTTCTTACCTTGTTGGACGCTCCACCAGCTATGCATGGAACTCCTTCGTCTCTGAACCACGTCCTGCGGATGTAGGGGTTGGCCAGGGCTCTGCTCTATCGCCAGTCCTTTCAGCTCTCTACATCGCACTGCTCATGAAGCTGTACGAACTCCGGACGACTAACTTTGAGTCCACCCTCCTCTCCTTTGTTGATGATGGCACCATCCTTGTCCAATCCCCCTCCCTCGATCGCAACAATGAAGTCCTTAGGGACACGTATGCAGTCATCTATGCGCTTTTCACTGCCTTTGCCCTCGTTCTTGAACATGACAAGTCTGAGCTCTTCCACTTCTCTCGTGCACGCGACAAGTACAACCCACTGCTGGATTTAGGCTTCGCTCCCTACACTGGCAACACTCCCCTCACTCCCAAGCTGTACTGGCGGTACCTTGGCTTCTATTTTGACCGCACACTCTCGTTCAAGGAGCATGTGCGCTATTACTCCACCAAAGCGCTTACAACTGTCAAGGCCATGCGCATGCTTGGTTCCTCTACTCGTGGCTTGAATGCACGCCAGCGACAACTCCTCTACAGGTCCTGTGTGCTCCCCATTGCGATATACGGTCACCGCCTCTGGTTCTACGATGGTGCTCACAACAAGACACTACTTGCTGAACTTGTCAAAATGCAGCGAAAAGCTGCGCTCTGGATCACTGGTGCGTTTAGTACTGCTCCCACTGGCGCTGTTGAAGCACTTGCTGCCCTCATCCCCATTCCACTCTATCTCAAACGCCTCACCGATCGTTCCACGCTTCGCGTGAGCATGCTTGCAGACACCCATCCGCTTCGCTCTCGCATGAGCAAGCAGCACGCTGGCAAGGCGCACCCTCACCCTCGAGCCATCTCGAAGATGACTGGTGCCCAGAAGGCCAAAGTCCGGAGTGCAGTCATGGAGATCGACAAGAACCTCCTCCATCTTGAAGAACCAATGCAGGGATTCCCTCCAGAGGCTCGTCCAGGCCACCGCTTGCTTGACCGTTTTCACGATCGCATCATCACCAGGAGCACCATACCAGGCACGAGCGCCGAAACGCGCCGGACGAGTTGGACACCATCCTTGGCTGGGGAGATACCAGCCCCCACACTGTGTCAGCCATTGTGGACGCCTCTGTGCCTCCATCATGGCGCATCAGCCACTGTTTCGGCAGTGTATTATCGCAATGGGCGGGAGTTCCACAGCTCCAAGAACGTTGCAGGCAAGTCTCTAGCTCAGGATGCGGAGCTCTTTGCCATTCGGTGCGCTATTTCCTTTGCCTCGCGCCAGGAGGGTGCACACACATCGCGGTATTCACTGATAGCTTGGGCATGGCATGCGATCTGTGGATCCATCTGTTGGTCCTGGTCAGGTGCATGCCCTGGCCAACTGTCGTCTGCTAGCTGAGTGGTTCTCCAGAAGCGAAGATCACTTGCTCACCTTTGTCCATGTGCCGTCGACAATTCGTTGGGCACCCCACTACAAAGCTCACTGCATGGCACGTCAGCTCACCGTCTCTGTTGGTCGCAAAGTCAACACTACCCTCTCCTGGCTTCGTCGCGAGGCTGATGCTAGGTGCGAAGGGGCATGGACTCGTCAGTTCATGGCTCCACAAGTGCGAGGGCATCACTTCTTGGTGCTCAAGTCCCTCAAGGACATCGAAATCACTCCAACCGCTGCAAAGTCCGGCCAATGGATCCCTCGAATCGACGAGTCCCCTACATTAACGGCTCGCGCTGTGCGTTGCATCACCAACCACGCTCCGATGGGCTCATATTATGCCGCTTCAAACCCTGAACCCACAGCCTGCCCCTGCGGCTCACCACGCATGGACCGACTCCACATTCTTGCCGATGTCGCTTGTTCAAAGGCAAATCTGTTCCATCAACTCTTGTTGGGTTGGTGCGATTCCTCAAGGATAACCCAGCTGCGTTCTCCTTCACCAGCCTCGCAATCGCGCTGGGTATGGCTGAGTGGATGGAGGGGGTGGGTTATCATCCTCTGCACTTCCCAACACCGTGCTCCGGCATGTGCGCTAGTAAGTTGTTCTGGATGTAGATGTTTACTGTGATTCAACACATACGTCTTTGGCGGGCACCCTTCTCCCTTCGGTTTTTTCTTCCACCACTCCTCTGCACTGCCGCTTCGCGGCACTGCCCCTGTCCTGGATTAGGCAAGCTATGCTTCATTTTTTTTTTTTGGTTCCATTTATATACCGGGCACGCTGAGTCCCTCATTCATGATACAACGAGTAGCTAACTAGGAATGACCACTCCCAGTTAAGTTGGTATATACCACGCAGACTAACTACTGCGAGCGCGACGCGAGCAAAGTACGTGGGCAAGATATCAAAGCCGATTGCGGAAATAAGCCTTCCTCGAAGAAGGCAGTCCAAAGTGATCAACCAAGCGTCATCAGGTTAACGCCCTCGACCTGGTTGTCGAACAGAAGTGGTGGTGCCCCGAAGGGGCGCCTACTACGCAAAGCCCTTGGTTACCCATGGACGGGCACCAGGCGGCTAAACTCACCCGCATACGCACCGAAGTGCGCTCCCCGACCACTGGTTGTAGCGCCGAAGCTTCCAGCACGCAAGGGCCCCGTGCTGGCATCCAATTAAGGACCGCTTGGGGGACGGGCCATCGTCTCGGCCTCCTGAATGTTCGGGACCCCAACAACCACCCCACTTCAGGACTTTATCCGACGCCCTCCTCCTCCCGAGGGCGGGAAGGGCGTATCGCGGCAAAGGAGAACGCGAGCGGGTTCGCGTTCAAGTATTTATAGAGCTCCCATGTATCCCATGGGTGCCCGCGATAATGCTTGTACTTCCGACAGGAGCACAAGATATGAGAGCGCGTCCCGAAGCGCCCGCAGGCGCAACGAGGAGCGGGAAGGTTGAATTGCATACGGTGATAGTATTCACCGATGGGAGCGTGGCCCGTAATACAACGAACTGCGCGTGCGGTCAAGGACGGTGGTCCGGCCTCGAACGCGGATAACCAAGACCCACCCTTCTTCGTGGTGGGCTTGAGAGACGGTCGTGCTTGTCATGGAGGGGCATAAAGTGCCTGCCTCTGTATGATACGTCCGAGAACTTTGCTTCCCAGAGTTGAAGTGCCTCGCGATCTGCAAATCCGAAGCCAGTCTAGCGTCGTGAGGGGGCGTGCCCCCACACGAACACCGGGGAGAGATGTGACCATCTCGTGAGCGGTCCCCTGTGGACCCCAGCGAAGCTGGGAGGGGACGTGTACAAAAAGTACGCGCCGGTTGGCTGCCGCAGGCAGCCAAGCGGCAAGAGCGCGCACGATGGCCAGGCTGTGTTCCTGACCACCATGCTCCGTGCAATTGGTTGCTAGCCTGATAGCAGGCATGCAGTCCGAGAATACATACACGCGCTCGCACCTTGGGAAGGTGATAGCCTTGCACAAGGCGAGCCGTATAGCAGCAAGTTCCGCCGAAACAGAAGTAGAGCGTCCCGCCGGACGGCGGGTGCGCCATGGGTCATCGACCGATGGCTCGAGTCCTTCCACGGGGTCCACAGCATACACAAGTGCGCTTACTGCAGCCTGGAAGTGGTCATATCGTGGCACCGACGCATCGCCAGCGGCCACGAACGAACCGGGTGTATCAGCAGCCTCAGCCATAAGCTGGACAGCTGATCCGCCCTCGACGGCCACTCCCCGCCGTCAGGCGGGGGAGTGGGCGGGGGCGGGAGGGTCTCATTGACGTCCACCTGGTGGGGGAAACGTTCAGTGAGTCGATTGCCAGGTCTGGACTCATCGGGCAAAAGCTCGATGGGTTCAGTCAGTTGGGGGAGACGTGAGATAATCTCCATAACGGCCCCAGAGGTCTTCGCCCTTTCGGACTCGGACATGCGGGCAAAGGAACGAGCATGCAGCGGAGCTGCATGCGAGTTCCGTTCGTCCAGGAACCCCCGAAGGGGGTGACTGGACGCGAGCGTCCCGACACGCCAGGTGGAGCGGTCGTCAGACGACGGAGGAGTAGAGGGATTGGAAGGAGGCCCGCCAGGGCCTCCGCTCCACCTATGGGAGTGGTCTTAAACGCACCCGTGATCCATAGAGCAGCCTTACGCTGCATCCCGTTGAACATTTTCAGGAGTTCTTTGTTGCGGGAACCCCTGAAGAACCAAAGCCTGTGCCCGTACGTTGCGATCGGGAGAACGCACGTGCGATACAGAAGCCGACGTTGGACCGGGGAAAGCCCCCGGAGTGAGTTACCAAGCATCCCCATGGCCTTGACCGTGGTGAGTGCTTTTGTGGTGTAGTAGCGTACGTGCTCCCTAAATGTGAGCCCGCGGTCAAAGTAAAAGCCCAAGTACCTCCAAATAGGTTTGGGCTTCAACGGCGTAGCGCCCGTATAGGGCGCATACCCCAAATCAATGGGGGGATTAACACCATCTCGTCTACGCGAGAAGTGGAATAATTCAGACTTGTCATGTTCCAGCACTAAGGCCATCGCAGTGAACAAGGTGAAGATAATAGAATACGCCGCCCGAAGGGCGGCAATATTGTCGGTCAATTTCTTGGCCTGGCAAATGAGAGTGCCATCGTCGACAAACGACAGCAAGTAGCAAGACAGCGCGCCCGCTAGGGCGCGCGCCTCGAAGATCTTCATGATCGGAGCAATATAAAGAGCAGATAGAACCGGGGACAGGGCGGAGCCCTGTCCCACACCCACATCAGCGGGCATTGGCTCAGAGGTGAAGGTGTTCCAGCTATAACGCGTGGAACGTCCTACAAGATATGAGGCAAAAAACCTCCGGACCTTGGCAGGGAAGCCCTGCTTGGCCAGTATAGCCATCAGAACGTCGTGGTTCAATGATGGGAAGAACTGCGCAATGTCAAATGCCACCACGCTGGTTACCAGACCCTTCGCCCAGCCCGCGCGGACCATATGGGTGAGGATGAGGCCCGCGTCCTCTGTTGAGCGCTGTTTCACGCCCCCCAGTTGACACGGATGGAATATATCCAGTTTGATGCCTTCAAACTGGATGCGGGTCGAGATGAGTTTCTCGATGAGTTTACCGAGAGTATTCAGGAGCACAATTGGCCTGAACGACTTCGGAGTAGAGTACGACGCCTTCCCTGGTTTCGGAATGATAACCGAGGTAGAGTCTTTGAAATGGCTAGGCCAGTAGCCTGCCGTTAGGCAGGCGTTGGCCAGCTGTACGAAGAGGGTCTCGACGCCATCGGCGTCGATGACCCTCTTCAGGTACCGCCACGTGATGTGGTCGGGGCCGGGTGCAGAGAGACCGGAGCACGCTACTAGGGCTTCGCGCAACTCCTGTCCGGAGAAAACCTCCCATTCCCTCTCCTGCAGAGAGGGAAGCTCCTCCAAAATCGAGAGGTCATACTCCCGATCTGTGGCTGAATTGTAAGTGCCGTGAAGTCCTTCCCACAGCGAGTCGACAGTATGACACGGTTGCCCGCGATACTGGATAGCCTCCGACGGCGGTAACTTGCGCTTCTGGACCCAGTTCATTAGGTCCCAGGGGCGCTTGTTGGTTTCTGCGATTTTCTCGATTTCAGCATCGAAAAAGACCCGCTTCGCGCTACGAGTAGCTCTCCGCAGGGCCCGCCATTCCTCCCTCCCCCGGGTGGCCCGGAAGGCAGAAAGGGCGGTCGCGCATTCGTCATTCCACCAAGCTTTTGATCGCTTGACGATTTTCTTCTCCGTGGCGTGGTGATCCCACGCCTCTTGGAAGCAGAGCGCAATAGCCGAGGCCATGCCCTCCACTCCCTCAGGAGTACGTGCCAACTCGCGTCCGACGAGGCCTTGTAGCCCCGCGCGAAGCGCGGATAAGAAAGCCTTTTCCGTGTCCGAATTAGGCTTGATAGACTTGCGAGGGGGAGCCGAAGGCTCCTCCGAGCAAGGGAGAGTGCATCCCAAGGGGATGTGATCGCTGACACCCTGCCAGGATCTGTCGCGCTTCGGCGCGTGGGACAGAGAGAACTCTGCCTTGAGAAAGACAAGATCGATCACCGTAGGCGAAAGGTCTGCCTGAAAGGGGATGTGGGTGGGTCCCGGATTAACCGGTTCCGCCCACAGCAACCCCGTCTCGGCCGCGATCTCCTGGATCTGGACAGCGCGGGAGTTATGCCCTTCAACGTCTGGATCCCAGACGTGAGAGCGGCAGTTGAAGTCTCCCCCCATGTAGACAAGAGGGGGGAGATCATCAAGGTGGTCGTGGAGGAAGCGCGTAGCGCTTCCGCCACTGTCGGAATACACATTAAGGAGATTGAATACTTCGCGCTCCCCAAAGAGCGAAAGTAGCTGAATGTCACGGTGTTTAACAATTTCCGGACGGAGTGCGGGGCGATACCGCACGAGGCTGCGAGCCACGTACATTATCACACGGGGGGGCTGACCGTCGGCGCTCTTCGCGTCGGCGAAGAGCAGCCAGTTGGGATGGACCGGAGGTCCTTCCACATCGTCGCCTTCCTTGTTAGAGGTAGACGGCGCTGTGCGAATCACACACCACGGGGGCTCTTGGATGAACAGAAGATCATACACGCTCTGCATGCGATCCAGTAACAAATTCATATGTTCATAGTTTTTACAAACATTCTGAGAGAATACACTAATGTCCTTAGATTTGGTTTGACTCATTTCTAAGAACGATTGTGTGAGATTTTGGGTGCAGAGCCATGTCGGCTACTCACCTTGGCATACGCCCTAACATACCAGTTCTCATCGAACCGGTTACGCCAGAACGGGCAGTTGCGGGCATCCGCCGCGTGATCCCCTTTGCAGTTAACGCAGGGGAATCGATGAGGACACGCCTCCCCCGACGGAGTCGGGGGGACGGGCGAAGCTATGCTTCATAACCATCGCCCTTAGGTCCCCTTCTGAGCTTGGGGCAGCTCTCAAGCCCCCTTCATTTCTTGATACGATTGGAGTATTTAGTAGGAGTTGGTGTATATGTAGTTTATCTCATGTATATTAGCGATGATCACAACCGGACTGCTAACGAGCCCTGGTATATAAATTGTTGATTTTAAAAAAAAAAAAAAAATAACGCCCTTGACCCGGTTGTCGAACAGAAGTGGTGGTGCCCCGAGGGGGCGCCTACTACGTGAAGCCCTTGGTTACCCATGGACGGGCACCAGGCGGCTAAACTCTATCCCGCATACACACCGAAGTGCGCTCCCCGACCACTGGTTGTAACGCCGAAGCTTCCAGCACGCAAGGGCCCCATCGCTGGCATCCAATTAAGGACCGCTCGGGGGGCAGGCCATCGTCTCGGCCTCCTGAATGTTCGGGACCCCAACAGCCACCCCACTTCAGAACTTTATCTGATGCCCTCCTCCTCCCAAGGGCGGGAAGGGCGTATCGCAGCAAAGGAGAACACGAGCAGGTTCGCGTTCAAGTATTTATAGAGCTCCCATGTATCCCATGGGTGCCCGCGATAATGCTTGTACTTCCGACAGGAGCACAAGATATGAGAGCGCATCCCGAAGCGCCCGCTGGCGCAACGAGGAGCAGGAAGGTTGAATTGCATACAGTGATAATATTCACCGATGGGAGCGTGGCCCGTAATACAACGAACAGCGCGTGTGGTCAAGGACAGGGGGCCGGCCTCGAACGCGGATAACCAAGACCCACTCTTCTTCATGGTGGGCTTGAGAAGACGGTCGTGCTTGTCATGGAGGGGCATGAAGTGCCTGCCTCTGTATGATACGTCCGAGAACTTTGCTTCCCAGAGTTGAAGTGCCTCACAATCTGAGCATCCTCTTCATTGTTCGCCTCGTTGGGCTTCTTCTGCTCCGCTCCAATGATATTAGCAACACACTGATTGAAATCAGGATGCACTGTGTCTGAATCCGTTATGGGCACAACTGCAGCCCAGGGAGAGTTAGCCATCGCTTGCAAGAGCTGCAGAACCGATGTAGCCATGTAAGAGGCATCATTGTCCGATGCAGTGGTGGAATGACCTCTAATCCAGTTAGAGATCTGGTTGATCGCGCTAACAGCAGCTGCCAGGTCTCCCCTCACACCATTGCTGGCATGAGACAACTGCAGGAGAGTTGCCTGATGGTGGATCGCGCTGTTGGACGTTGTAGAGGCTGGGGCTGATGCTTTGGACACAGCACCCACTGCACAATGAAGGGGACGAACAATCATTGCAAAGCAGAGAGTGTTGTTAGAATCATGTCCCACAACATTAACCGCAACTACGAGTGGGTTGCAATTATGCATGAACAGTTGATTGAAGATTTCAATGTTCTATTTATTCAAGAACCTCCATGGAAAGAAATTTGTATCGCTCCTTCAGCCTCGTCGCGAGAGGGAGAGAAGTTGTCAGTCCACCTCTGCATCCATCCTGGGATCTAGTGGTGCGCCCTCCTCCCCAGGGAGATCAAGCGCCCCAGGTGTTGGCTTATGTCTCCACCAGGCTTCGCAAATATCGCCCCTCTCTCCGCCGTGACCTGGTTGATCATTGCGACATTTTTTTTTTTTTTTTTTAAATCAACAATTTATATACCAGGGCTCGTTAGCAGTCCGGTTGTGATCATCGCTAATATACATGAGATAAACTACATATACACCAACTCCTACTAAATACTCCAATCGTATCAAGAAATGAAGGGGGCTTGAGAGCTGCCCCAAGCTCAGAAGGGGACCTAAGGGCGATGGTTATGAAGCATAGCTTGCCTAAATCCAGGACAGGGGCAGTGCCGCGAAGCGGCAGTGCAGAGGAGTGGTGGAAGAAAAAAACCAAAGGGAGAAGGGTGCCCGCCAAAGATGTATGTGTTGAATCACAGTAAACATCTACATCCAGAACAACTTACTAGCGCACATGCCGGAGCACGGTGTTGGGAAGCGCTGAAGGATGATAACCCAACCCCCTCCATCCACTCAGCCATACCCAGCGCGATTGCGAGGCCTGGTGAAGGAGAACGCGGCAGGGTTATCCTTGAGGAAGCGCACCAACCCAACAAGAGTTGATGGAACGGATTTGCCTTTGAACAAGCGATATCAGGCAAGAATGTGGAGTCGGTCCATGCGTGGTGAGCCGCAGGGGCAGGCTGTGGGTTCCAGAGGTTTGAAGCGCGCATAATATGAGCCCATTGGAGCGTGGTTGGTGATGCAACGCACAGCGCAAGCCGTTAATGTAGGGGACTCGTCGATTCAAGGGATCCATTGGCCGGACTTTGCAGCGGTTGGAGTGATTTCGATGTCCTTGAGGGACTTGAGCACCAAGAAGTGATGCCCTCGCACTTGTGGAGCCATGAACTGCCGAGTCCATGCCCCTTCGCACCTAGCATCAGCCTCGCGACGAAGCCAGGAGAGGGTAGTGTTGACTTTGCAACCAACAGAGACAGTGAGCTGACGTGCCATGCAGTGAGCTTTGTAGTGGGGTGCCCAACGAATTGTCGACGGCACATGGACAAAGGTGAGCAAGTGATCTTCGCTTCTGGAGAACCACTCAGCTAGCAGACGACAGTTGGCCAGGGCATGCACCTGACCAGGACCAACAGATGGATCCACAGATCGCATGGCCATACCCAAGCTATCAGTGAATACCGCGATGTGTGTGCAACCCTCCTGGCGCGAGGCGAAGGAAATAGCGCACCGAATGGCAAAGAGCTCCGCATCCTGAGCTAGAGACTTGCCTGCAACGTTCTTGGAGCTGTGGAACTCCCGCCCATTGCGATAATACACCGCCGAAACAGTGGACTGATGGCGCCATGATGGAGGCACAGAGGCGTCCACAATGGCTGACACAGTGTGGGGGCTGGTATCTCCCCAGCCAAGGATGGTGTCCAACTCGTCCCGGCGCGTTTCGGCGCTCGTGCCTGGTATGGTGCTCCTGGTGATGATGCGATCGTGAAAACGGTCAAGCAAGCGGTGGCCTGGACGAGCCTCTGGAGGGAATCCCTGCATTGGTTCTTCAAGATGGAGGAGGTTCTTGTCGATCTCCATGACTGCACTCCGGACTTTGGCCTTCTGGGCACCAGTCATCTTCGAGATGGCTCGAGGGTGAGGGTGCGCCTTGCCAGCGTGCTGCTTGCTCATGCGAGAGCGAAGCGGATGGGTGTCTGCAAGCATGCTCACGCGAAGCGTGGAACGATCGGTGAGGCGTTTGAGATAGAGTGGAATGGGGATGAGGGCAGCAAGTGCTTCAACAGCGCCAGTGGGAGCAGTACTAAACGCACCAGTGATCCAGAGCGCAGCTTTTCGCTGCATTTTGACAAGTTCAGCAAGTAGTGTCTTGTTGTGAGCACCATCGTAGAACCAGAGGCGGTGACCGTATATCGCAATGGGGAGCACACAGGACCTGTAGAGGAGTTGTCGCTGGCGTGCATTCAAGCCACGAGTAGAGGAACCAAGCATGCGCATGGCCTTGACAGTTGTAAGCGCTTTGGTGGAGTAATAGCGCACATGCTCCTTGAACGAGAGTGTGCGGTCAAAATAGAAGCCAAGGTACCGCCAGTACAGCTTGGGAGTGAGGGGAGTGTTGCCAGTGTAGGGAGCGAAGCCTAAATCCAGCAGTGGGTTGTACTTGTCGCGTGCACGAGAGAAGTGGAAGAGCTCAGACTTGTCATGTTCAAGAACGAGGGCAAAGGCAGTGAAAAGCGCATAGATGACTGCATACGTGTCCCTAAGGACTTCATTGTTGCGATTGAGGGAGGGGGATTGGACAAGGATGGTGCCATCATCAACAAAGGAGAGGAGGGTGGACTCAAAGTTAGTCGTCCGGAGTTCGTACAGCTTCATGAGCAGTGCGATGTAGAGAGCTGAAAGGACTGGTGATAGAGCAGAGCCCTGGCCAACCCCTACGTCCGCAGGACGTGGTTCAGAGACGAAGGAGTTCCATGCATAGCTGGTGGAGCGTCCAACAAGGTAAGAAGCAAAGAAATCGACCACTTGCGCGGAGAATCCCTGCTTCCTGAGGGTAGCCAACAACACTGTGTGGTTTTTTTTTTTTTTTTTTTGTTCAACAATTTATATACCGGTGCGCGACTGGCAGTCCGGTTGGATCACAGTAAATACAAACGAGTAGCTAACTACCAGAATGACCACTCCCCAATTAAGTTGGGTATATACCACGGCAGACTAAACTACTGCGAGCGCGAAGCGCGAGCAAAGTACGTGGGGCAAGATATCAAAGCCGATTGCGCGGCAAATAAGCCTCTCCCTCCGAAGAAGGCGGCAGTCCAAAGTGATCAATCAAGTGTCGTCAGGTTAACGCCCTCGACTCGGTTGTCGAATAGAAGTGGTGGTGCCCCGAAGGGGCGCCTACTACTCGAAGCCCTTGGTTACCCATGGACGGGCACCAGGCGGCTAAACTCTATCCCGCGTACACACCGAAGTGCGCTCCCCGACCACTGGTTGTAGCGCCGAAGCTTCCAGCACGCAAGGGCCCCGTCGCTGGCATCCAATTAAGGACCGCTCGGGGACGGGCCATCGTCTCGGCCTCCTGAATGTTCGGGACCCCAACAACCACCCAACTTCAGAACTTTATCCGACGCCCTCCTCCTCCCGAGGGCGGGAAGGGCGTATAGCGGCAAAGGAGAACGCGAGCGGGTTCGCGTTCAAGTATTTATAGAGCTCCCATGTATCCCATGGGTGCCCGCGGTAGTGCTTGTACTTCCGACAGGAGCACAAGATATGAGAGCGCGTCCCGAAGCGCCCGCAGGCGCATCGAGGTGCGGGTAGGTTGAATTGCATACGGTGATAGTATTCACCGATGGGAGCGTGGCCCGTAATACAACGAACTGCGCGTGCGGTCAAGGACGGGGGCCCGGCCTCGAACGCGGATAACCAAGACCCACCCTTCTTCGTGGTGGGCTTGAGTAGACGGTCATGCTTGTCGTGGAGGGGCATGAAATGCCTGCCTCTGTATGATACATCCGAGAACTTTGCTTCCCAGAGTTGAAGTGCCTCGCGATCTGCGAAATCGCGGAGCCAGTCTAGCGTCGTGAGGGGGCGTGCCCCCACACGAACACCGGGTAGAGATGTGACCATCTCATGAGCGGTCCCCTGTGGACCCCAACACTGTGTGGTTAAGAGAGGGGAAGAACTGTGCGATGTCAAAAGCCACAACACTCGTTTTCAGGCCCCTGGCCCATCCTGCGCGCACCAAGTGCGTCAAGATAAGCCCTGCATCCTCGGTTGAGCGCTGTCTAATGCCGCCGAGTTGGTTGGGGTGGAAGACACCATGTTCAATGGACTCGAACTGGATACGGTTGGAGATCATCTTCTTGAAAAGTTTCCCCAGTGTGTTCAACAGCACCATTGGCCGGTACGCTTTGGGGGTAGAGTAGCTGGGCTTGTTCGGCTTGGGAATGATAACCGACATAGACTCCTTGAAGTGCTGAGGCCAACAGCCGAACGCGAAGCATCCATTTGCCAGCTCCAGCAGGAGATCCACGATGTGCGAGTCCCCTGTGATCCGTTTGAGGTGCCCCCACTTGATGTGGTCGGGGCCAGGAGCAGAGTTGTTGGAACACCCTTTGAGTGCGTCAGACATTTCCGCCCAAGTAAAGTCCACCCAGTCGCGCTCAGGCGCATCTGGCAGCTCGTCGAGAATGGACGCGTCAAATGCTCTGCCAGAGGCAGCATTGTATGTCCCATGTAGAGCGTCCCAGAGATCGCTCAGTTCGTTGCAAGGCTGGTTGTTGTACCGGATAGCTTCGCATGGCGGCAACTTGCGCTGTTTGACCCACTCCATGAGGTCCCAAGGGCGCTTGTTGGTTTCTGCAACCTCCTTGATTCGTTCGTCGAAGAAGTCGCGTTTGGCCGCCTTAGTGGCAGAGCGGAAGGGTCAAGGGCGTTAACCTGACGACGCTCAGTTGATCACTTTGGACTGCTGCCTTCTTCGGAGGGAGGGGCTTATTTGCCGCGCAATCGGCTTTGATATCTTGCCCCACGTACTTTGCTCATGCTTCGCGCTCGCCTTAGTTTAGTCTGCCGTGGTATATACCCAACTTAATTGGGGAGTGGTCATTCTGGTAGTTAGCTACTCGTTTGTATTTACTGTGATCCGACCAGACTGCCAGCCGCGCAGCTGTATATAAATTGTTGAACCAAAAAAAAAAAAAAAAAAAAAAAAAAAAATGAAGAGGATGCTAGCAGTGAGTTGGAGGTATTTGGGCTTTTACTTTGATCGCGGGCTCACCTTCAGGGAGCATGTACGTTACTACACTACAAAAGCACTCACCATGGTCAAGGCCATGGGGATGCTTGGCAACTCGCTCTGGGGACTCTCCCCGGTCCAACAACGTCTTCTGTACCGCATGTGTGTCCTTCCGATTGCCACGTACGGACACAGGCTTTGGTTCTTCAGGGGCTCCCGCAACAAGGAACTGCTGAAAATGTTTAACAGGATGCAGCGCAAGGCTGCCCTATGGATCACAGGTGCGTTCAAGACCACTCCCGTAGGTGGAGCAGAGGCCTGCAAGGGCCTCCTTCCAATCCCCCTGCTTCTTCGTCATCTGACTGACCGCTCCACATGGCGCGTCGGGACCCTTGTGTCCCGTCACCCCCTTCGGGGGTTCCTGGACGAACAGAACTTGCATGCAGCTGTGGCAGCCAAGCGGCAAGAGCGCGCACGATGGCCAGGCTATGTTCCTGACCACTGTGCTCTGTGCAATTGGTAGCTAGCCTGATAGCAGGCGACTTGTGATTACCACCTGTTGTCATAGGACAGGACAGTTGCCCTGCAGGCGATTTCACCTGTTGCCCTAAGTTTTATGAAACGAAACTTGCAGTGATATCTATGATATCACCAGAAAGCTACAAATGCCTAGATTAAGAATCTGAAATCAGAACATAAATGTTGTGTCTAGGGAGGGAGCAATTGCATTTCGCATTTGGGGTATTAGAGCGTGGGAACACCCTTGATCACCTCTTCTCCTCCTCCCCCCACTGCTTTTCTGCCTCCATTTCTCCACATCCACTCCACCCCTCGGCCTATAATTTGGTATACAGGTGTATATATACCATTGAATATTGGGTGCAAACCTATAGTACACTGGCATCAATATATATGCATATATTTGCTATATACATCCTGTATGGATCATATTTCTCCAAAAGCGGACCCAAAGCATTGTATTTGACTCATTATAAGCTAACCAAGGCATCAGGCAATAATGATGATGTGTGTATACATGTTTCATACATCAGAACACAATATTCAGGCCTCCACCACATGCAAACCAGCTAAAATCATCATATCATTATGCCCTTTGTTTCTAAACCAATATCATTCGCATTTCTTAACCAATCTTTGAGCTCAAAGGTTTTTTAAACTGCGGTGGTCAACACCTTTCAAATGTGTCCTTCATCATGAAAATCCGATCTCTCCCCATGAAGATATAGCATGTTTAATATCCCCCATCAACCCCAGATAGTCAAGAGGAGGTTTTGAGACTCTTGTATGGTGGTACCACTGTCTGTGTGCATATATATACCTGAAATGTGTTTAGAATTGACACATCTTCAATTTAAAAAAAGTTTGAAGGAGATTGGTCAAGTCTAGCCAATAGACCGAGAGAAACAGTTAGGGAGAATCCTAGTTGTTGTTAGTTCATTGTGCATTGACACTACATCAACCTGCATTCTAGCACCCATTTGTGTGTCCAGCCTTCCACACTCACTCAAATGTTCTCAAACCTTTTTTGAACATCAATAATAGTGTATACCCTCGCCTCTATGAGGTCCGATTAAATTATTTCTATACAGATCTTGTACAAATGCCTTATCAGCTGAAAAACAGGTATTTTTGAGAAGTGCTCAGGATTTGCTGTGAGTACCCTTGTTTTGTAGATATTCCTGAGGCGATTTCAGAACATTTTGCGCCCTTCCAAAGCGGTCAGAAATGGTGGAGATATACCCAATAGAGTATTTTGGGAACTTGTGAGACAGTATATGGCTGTTTCTATATGATCCATAACTGTGAACACATGACACATGGTCCAGAACAATAGTGGTGATATTATAACATATTTAAATTGCTTCATCCCACTGAGAATGCAAGTTATAGGGGACTATTGGGTCCTCTTTTGGCAGAAATAGAAGCAAAACAGGGTAAATGCAGAATAGCTGCATTCCTAGCAGTCCCCTTGCGTTCCTGTTTTGCACACCATTTATAATACATATTTTACACATGCATGCCAAATTATAGGCCGAGGGGTGGAGTGGATGTGGAGAAATGGAGGCAGAAAAGCAGTGGGGGGAGGAGGAGAAGAGGTGATCAAGGGTGTTCCCACACTCTAATACCCCAAATGCGAAACAAGGAGGGTGACGACGTGGAAGGACCTCCGGTCCATCCCAACTGGTTGCTCTTCGCTGACGCGAAGAGCGCTGATGGTCAACCCCCTCAGGTGATAATGTACGTGGCTCGCAGCCTCGTGCGGTATCGCCCTGCACTCCGTCCGGACATTGTTAAACACCGTGACATTCAGCTACTCTCGCTCTTTGGGGAGCGAGAGGTTTTTAACTTTCTCAATGTATACTCCAACAGTGGCGGAAGCGCTACGCACTTCCTCCACAACCATCTTGATGATCTCCCCCCTCTTGTGTATATGGGGGGTGACTTCAACTGCCGCTCTCACGTCTGGGATCCAGATGTAGAAGGGCACAACTCTCGCGCTGTCCAAATCCAGGAGATCGCGGCGGAAACGGGGTTGCTGTGGGCGGAACCGGTTAATCCGGGACCCACCCACATCCCCTTTCAGGCAGATCTTTCACCAACGGTGATCGACCTTGTCTTTCTCAAGGCAGAGTTCTCTCTGTCCCACGCGCCGAAGCGCGACAGATCCTGGCAGGGTGTCAGTGATCACATCCCCTTGGGATGCACTCTCCCTTGCTCGGAGGAGCCTTCGGCTCCTCCTCGCAAGTCTATCAAGCCTAATTCGGACATGGAAAAGGCTTTCTTATCTGCACTTCATGTGGGGCTGCAGGGCCTCATTGGACGCGAGTTTGCACGTACTCCTGAGGGAGTGGAGGGCATGGCCTCGGCTATTGCCCTCTGCTTCCAAGAGGCATGGGACCACCATGCCACAGAGAAGAAAGTAGTCAAGCGATCAAAAGCTTGGTGGAACGATGAGTGCGTGACCGCCCTTTCTGCCTTCTGGGCCAACCGGGGGAGGGAGGAATGGCAGGCCCTGCGGAGAGCTACTCGTAGCGCGAAGCGGGTTTTCTTCAATGCTGAAATCGAAAAGATCGCAGAAACCAACAAGCGCCCATGGGACCTGATGAACTGGGTCCAGAAGCGCAAGTTACCCCTGTCGGAGGCTATCCAGTATCGTGGGCAACCATGCCATACTGTTGACTTGCTGTGGGAAGGACTCCACGGCACGTATAATTTAGCCACGGATCGAGAGTATGATCTCTCGGTCCTGGACGAGCTTCCTTCTCTGCAGGAGAGGGAATGGGAGGTGTTCTCCGGACAGGAACTGCGCGAAGCCGTAGTAGCGTGCTCCAGTCTCTCTGCACCCGGTCCCGACCACATTACGTGGTGGTACCTGAAGAGGGTCATCGACGCCGATGGCGTCGAGACCCTCTTCGTACAGCTGGCCAATGCCTGCCTAACGGCAGGCTATTGGCCTAGCCACTTCAAGGACTCCACCTTGGTGATTATTCCAAAACCGGGAAAGGCGTCATATTCTACTCCGAAATCGTTCAGGCCCATCGTGCTCCTGAACACTCTCGGTAAACTCATCGAGAAACTCATCTTGACCTGCATCCAGTTTGAGGGCATCAAACTGGACATATTCCATCCGTGTCAACTGGGAGGCGTGAAACAATGCTCAACAGAAGATGCGGGCCTCATCCTCACCCATATGGTCCGTGCGGGCTGGGCGAAGGGTCTGGTAACCAGCGTGGTGGCGTTTGACATCGCGCAGTTCTTCCTGTCATTGAACCACGATGTTCTGATGGCTATACTGGCCAAGCAGGGCTTCCCTGCTAAGGTCCGGAGGTTTTTTGCCTCATATCTTGTGGGACGTTCCACGCGCTATAGCTGGAACACCTTTACTTCTGAACCAATGCCTGCCGATGTGGGTGTGGGACAGGGCTCCACCCTGTCCCCGGTTTTATCTGCTCTTTATATCGCTCTGATCATGAAGATCTTCGAGGCGCGCTGTCTTGCTATTTGCTGTCGTTTGTTGATGATGGCACACTCATTTGCCAGGCTAAGAAATTGGCCGACAATATCGCCGCCCTTCGGGCGCGTACTCCATTATCTTCACCTTGTTTACTGCTCTGGTGTTGGTGCTGGAACATGACAAGTCTGAGTTATTCCACTTCTCTCGCAGGCGAGATGGTGTCAATCCCCCCATTGATTGGGGTATGCGCCCTACACGGGCGCTACGCCTTGAAGCCCAAACCCATCTGGAGGTACTTGGGCTTCTACTTTGATCGCGGGCTCACCTTCAGGGAGCACGTACGCTACTACACCACAAAAGCACTCACCACGGTCAAGGCCATGGGGATGCTTGGTAATTCTCTCCAGGGTCTCTCCCCGGTCCAACGTCGGCTGCTGTACCGCACGTGCGTTCTCCCGATCGCCACGTACGGACACAGGCTATGGTTCTTCAGGGGCTCCTGTAACAAGGAACTCCTGAAAATGTTTAACGGGATGCAGTGTAAGGCTGCCCTATGGATCACGGGTGCGTTCAAGACCACTCCCATAGGTGGAGCAGAGGCCTGCAGGGCCTCCTTCCAATCCCTCTACTCCTTCGTCGTCTGACTGACCACTCCACCTGGCAAGTCGGGACGCTTGCGTCCAGTCACCCCCTTCGGGGTTCCTTTGCCCGTATGTCCGAGCCCAAAGGGTGAAGACCTCTGGGGCCGTTATGGAGATCGTCTCGCAACTGCCCCAACTGACTGAACCCATCGAGCTTCTGCCCAATGAGTCCAGGCCTGGCAATTGACTCACTGAACGCTTCCCTCATCAGGTCGACGTCAATGAGACTCTCCCACCCCTGCCCACTCCCCCGCCGGATGGCAGGGAATGGCCATCGAGGGCAGATCAGCTTGTCCAGCTTATGGCTGAGGCGGCTGATACACCCGGTTCGTTCGTGGCAGCTGGCGATGTGTCGGTGCCACAGTACGATCACTTCCAGGCTGCAGTGAGTGCACTTGTGTACGCTGTGGATCCTGTGGAAGGACTCGAGCCATCGGTCAATGACCCATGGCGCACCCGCCGCCAGCGGACACTCTACTTCCGTTTCGGCGGAACTTGCTGCTATACGGCTCGCCTTGTGTAAGGCTATCACCTTCCCAAGCTGCGAGCACGTGTATGTATTCTCAGATTGCATGCCTGCTATCAGGCTAGCGACTGATTGCACGGAGCATGGTGGTCAGGAACACAGCCTGGCCATTGTGCGCGCTCTTGCCGCTTGGCTGCCTGTGGCAGCCAACTGGCGCGTGCTTTTTGTACACGTCCCCTCCCAGCTTCGCTGGGGTCCACAGGGGACCACTCACGAGATGGTTACATCTCTGCCCGGTGTTCGTGTGGGGGCGCGCCCCCTCACAATGCTAGATTGGCTCCGCGATTTTGCAGATCGCGAGGCACTTCAACTCTGGGAAGCAAAGTTCTCGGACGTATCATACAGAGGCAGGCACTTTATGCCCCTCCATGACAAGCACGACCGTCTTCTCAAGCCTACCACTAAGAAGGGTGGGTCTTGGTTATCCGCGTTCGAGGCCAGTCCTCCGTCCTTGACCACACGGGCAGTTCGTTGTATTACGGGCCACGCTCCTATCAGTGAATATTATCACTGTATGCAATTTAATCTACCCGCTCCTCGTTGCGCCTGTGGGCGCTTCGGGACGCGCTCTCATATCTTGTGCTCCTGTCGGAAGTACAAGCATTATCACGGGCACCCATGGGATACATGGGAGCTCTATAAATACTTGAACGCGAACCTGCTCGCGTTCTCCTTTGCTGCGATACGCCCTTCCTGCCCTCGGGAGGAGGAGGGCGTCGGATAAAGCTCTGAAGTGGGGTGGTTGTTGGGGTCCTGAACATTCAGGAGGCCGAGACGATGGCCCGTCCCCCGAGCGGTCCTTAATTGGATGCCAGCAACGGGGCCCTTGCGTGCTGGAAGCTTCGGCGTTACAACCAGTGGTCGGGGAGCGCACTTCGGTGCGTACGTGGGTTAGAGTTTAGCCGCCTGGTGCCCGTCCATGGGTAACCAAGGGCTTTGCGTAGTAGGTGCCCCTTCGGGGCACCACCACTTCTGCTCGACAACCGGGTCGAGGGCGTTAACCTGACGACGCTTGGTTGATCACTTTGGACTGTCGCCTTCTTCAGAGGGAGTGACTTATTTGCTGCACAATCGGCTTTGATATCTTGCCCCACGTACTTTGCTCGCGCTTCGCGCTCGCAGTAGTTTAGTCTGCTGTGGTATATACCCAACTTAATTGGGGAGTGGTCATTCTGGTAGCTAGCTACTTGTTAGTATTTACTGTGATCCGACCGGACTGCCAGTCGCGCACCAGTATATAAATTGTTGAACCAAAAAAAAAAAAACACTGCCATCTTTTATTTAAAGTCGCTTCCATCGCTTCCTCCTTGTGTATACATGGGTGGAGATCTCAACTGTCGCTCATCGGTCTGGGACCTGAACTACAGATATCATCGCACTGACACCATAGCGCTCATGGATGTCTGTGCTGACATGGGGCTAGATTGGGCAGAGCCGACCAATCATGGCCCAACTCACATCTCCTACAACCGTGATCTGGCTGACACAGTCATTGATCTTGTCTTCCTGGAAATGGCAGAGGTGTTGCATCAACCACCAATGCTAGTCCACAGCATGCAAGGGCGCTCTGATCACATCCCGATTTCGAGCGTTGTTGTTATCGTTCCTGGCGCTGCTGGCACGCCTAGGATGACGATCAAAGCTGGGAGCGAGTTGGAGGAAGAGTTCCTGGCCAACATCATTTGCCGCATGCAGGGGGTGCAAAGCGGTGAGCTTCTTTCAGCTGGTGACGTTGAGGCCAGAGTGCAAGCAATGGCTGAGGTGATTGCTAAAGCATGGGATGACCATGCAACTGAGGCTGTCATTACGCGACGCTCTCGACCATGGTGGAACCATGAGTGCTCCGAACTGCTAGACCAATTCCGCACCTCCAGAGACAATCTGGACTGGCGCCTCTTCCGCTCTGCCACTAAGGCGGCCAAATGCGACTTCTTTGACAAACAAATCAAGGAGGTTGCAGAAACCAACAAGCGCCCTTGGGACCTCATGGAGTGGGTCAAACAGCACAAGTTGCCACCATGTGAAGCTATTTGGTACAACAACCAGCCTTGCAATGAACTGAGTGATCTCTGGGATGCTCTACATGGGACGTACAATGCTGCCTCTGGCAGAGTGTTTGACACGTCCATTCTCGATGAGCTGCCAGATGCGCCTGAGCGCGACTGGGTGGACTTCACTTGGGCGGAAATGTCTGACACACTCAAAGGGTGTTCCAACAACTCTGCTCCTGGCCCCGACCACATCAAGTGGGGGCACCTCAAACGGATCACAGGGGACTCGCATATTGTGAATCTCCTGCTGGAGCTGGCAAATGGATGCTTCGCATTCGGCTGTTGGCCTCAGCACTTCAAGGAGTCTATGTCGGTCATCATTCCCAAGCCGAACAAGCCCAAATTGAACATGGTGTCTTCCACCCCAACCAACTTGGCAGCATTTTTTTTTTTTTTTTTTGGTTCAACAATTTATATACTGGTGCGCGACTGGCAGTCCGGTCGGTTCGTCGTAAGTACAAATGTAGTAAAACTAGGAATGACTACTCCCCAATTAAGTTGGGTATATACCACAGCAGACTAAACTAATGCGAGCGCGAAGCGTGAGCAAAGTACGTGGGGCAAGATATCAAAGCCGATTGCACAGCAAATAAGCCTCTCCCTCTGAAGAAGGCGGCAGTCCAAAGTGATCAACCGAGCGTCGTCAGGTTAACACCCTCAACCTGGTTGTCGAACAGAAGTGGTGGTGCCCCAAAGGGGCGCCTACTACTTGAAGCCCTTGGTTACCCATGGATGGGCACCAGGTGGCTAAACTCTATCCCATGTACGCACCGAAGTGTGCTCCCCAACCACTGGTTGTAGCGCTGAAGCTTCCAGCACCTAAGGGCCCCATCGCCAGCATCCAATTAAGGACCACTCGGGGGACAGGCCATCGTCTCGGCCTCCTGAATGTTCGGGACCCCAACAACCACCCCACTTCGAAGCTTTATCCGACGCCCTCCTCCTCCCGAGGGCGGGAAGGGTGTATCGCGGCAAAGGAGAACGTGAGCAGGTTCGCGTTCAAGTATTTATAGAGCTCCCATGTATCCCATGGGTGCCCGCGATAATGCTTCGAAGCGCCCGCAGGCGCAGCGATGCGCGGGGAGGTTGAATTGCATACAGTGGTAATATTCACCGATGGGACCGTGGCACGTAATACAACGAACTGCGCGAGCAGTCAAGGACGGAGGGCCAGCCTCGAATGCAGATAACCAAGACCCATGCTTCTTCGTGGTGGGCTTGAGAAGACGGTCGTGCTTGTCATGGAGGGGCATGAAATGCCTGCCTCTGTATGATACATCTGAGAACTTTGCTTCCCAGAGTTGAAGTGCCTTGCGATCTGCAAAATCGCGCAGCCAATCTAGTGTCGTGAGGGGGTGTGCCCCCACACGAACACAGGGAAAAGATGTGACCATCTCATGAGCGGTCCCCTGCGGACCCCAGCGAAGCTGGGAGGGGACATGTACAAAAAGTACGCGGCAAGAGCGCGCATGATGGCCAGGCTGTGTCCCTGACCCCCGTGCTCCGTACAGTCGGTCGCTAGCCTAATAGCAGGCATGCAACCTGAGAATACATACACGCACTCGCACCTTGGGAAGGTAATGGCCTTACACAAGGCGAGCTGTATCGCAGCAAGTTCCGCCGAAACGGAGGTAGAGCGTCCTGCTGGGCGGCGGGTGTGCCATGGGTCGTCGACTGATGGCTCGAGTCCTTCCACAGGGTCTACAGCATACACAAGTGCACTTACTGCAGCCTGGAAGTGGTCATATCGTGGCACAGACACATTGCCAGCTGCCACGAATGAACCAGGTGTATCAGCAGCCTCAGCCATAAGCTGGACCAGCTGATCCGCCCTCGACGGCCACTCCCCACTGTCAGGCAGGGGAGTGGGCGGGGGCGGGAGAGTCTCATTGACGTCAACCTGGTTAGGGAAGCGTTCAGTGAGTCGATTGCCAGGTCTGGACTCATCGGGCAGAAGCTCGATGGGCTCAGTCAGTTGGGGGAGTCGTGAGATGATCTCCATAACAGCCCCAGAGGTCTTCGCCCTTTCGGATTCAGACATATGGGCAAAGGAACCCCCGGAGGGGGTGACTGGACGCAAGCGTCCCGACGTGCCAGGTGGAGTGGTCAGTCAGACGACGAAGGAGTAGAGGGATTGGAAGGAGGCCCGCAAGGGCCTCTGCTCCACCTACGGGGGTGGTCTTAAACGCACCTGTAATCCATAGGGCAGCCTTACGCTGCATCCTGTTAAACATTTTCAGGAGTTCCTTATTGCGGGAGCCCCTGAAGAACCATAGCCTATGTCTGTACATAGCGATTGGAAGAACGCACGTGCGGTACAGAAGCTGACGTTGGACCGGGGAAAGTCCCCGGAGTGAGTTACCAAGCATCCCCATGGCCTTAACCGTGGTGAGTGCCTTTGTGGTGTAATAACGTACGTGCTCCCTGAAGTAGAAGCCCAAGTACCTCCAAATAGGTTTGGGCTTCAACGGCGTAGCACCCGTATAGGGTGCATATCCCAAGTCAATGGGGGGATTGACACCATCCCGCCTGCGTGAGAAGTGGAACAGTTCAGACTTATCATGCTCCAGCACAAGGGCCAGTGCAGTGAACAAGGTGAAGATAATAGAGTATGCCGCCCGAAGGGCGGCAATATTGTCGGTCAGTTTCTTGGCCTGGCAAATGAGGGTGCCATCGTCAACAAACGATAGTAAGTAACAAGCCAGCGCGCCTGCTAGGGCACGCGCCTCGAAGATCTTCATGATCGGAGCAATGTAAAGAGCAGAAAGAACCAGGGACAGGGCAGAGCCCTGTCCCACGCCCACATCGGCAGGCATTGGTTCCGAGGTGAAGGTGTTCCAGCTATAGCGCGTGGAATGTCCAACAAGGTATGAGGCAAAAAACCTCCGGACCTTGGCAGGGAAACCCTGCTTGGCCAGTATAGCCATCAGAACATCATGGTTCAATGACGGGAAGAACTGCGCAATGTCGAATGCCAGACCCTTCGCCCAGCCCACTCGGACCATGTGGGTGAGGATGAGGCCCGCATCTTCTGTTAAGCGTTGTTTCACGCCTCCCAGCTGACACGGATGAAATATATCCAGTTTGATGCCCTCAAACTGGATGCAGGTCGAGATGAGCTTCTCGATGAGTTTACCGAGGGTGTTCAGGAGCACAATAGGCCTGAACGACTTCGGAGTAGAGTAGGACGCCTTCCCTGGTTTCGGAATGATTACCGAGGTGGAGTCCTTGAAGTGGCCAGCTGTACGAAGAGGGTCTCGACGCCACTGGCGTTGATGACCCTCTTCAGGTACTGCCACATAATGTGGTCGGGACCTGGCGCAGAGAGACCGGAGCACGCTACTAGAGCTTCACGCAACTCCTGTCCGGAGAAAACCTCCCATTCCCTCTCCTGCAGAGAAGGAAGCTCGTCCAGGACCGAGAGATCATACTCCCGATCCGTGGCTGAATTATACGTGCCGTGGAGTCCTTCCCACAGCGAATCGACAGTATGACATGGTTGCCCACGATACTGGATAGCCTCCGAGGGCGGTAACTTGCGCTTCTGGACCCAGTTCATAAGGTCCCAGGGGCACTTGTTGGTTTCTGCGATTTTCTCGATTTCGGCATCGAAAAAAACCCGCTTCGCGCTATGAGTAGCTCTCCGCAAGGCCCGCCATTCCTCCCTCCCCCGGTTGGCCCAGAAGGCAGAAAGGGCGGTCGCGCATTCATTGTTCCACCAAGCTTTTGACCGCTTGACGACTTTCTTCTCCGTGGCATGGTGATCCCATGCCTCTTGGAAGCAGAGGGCAATAGCCGAGGCCATGCCCTCCACCCCCTCAGGAGTACGTGCAAGATCGCGTCCGACAAGGCCCTGGAGCCCCACGCGAAGCGCAGATAGGACAGCCTTTTCCGTGTCTGAATTAGGCTTGATAGACTTGCGAGGAGGAGCTGAAGGCTCCTCTGAGCAAGGGAGAGTGCACCCCAGAGGGATGTGATCCCTGACACCTTGCCAGGATCTGTCGCCCTTCGGCGCGTGGGACAGAGAGAATTCTGCCCTGAGGAAGACGAGGTCAATCACCGTTGGCGAAAGATCTGCCTGAAAGGGGATGTGGGTGGGGCCCGGGTTAACCGGTTCAGCCCACAGCAGCCCTGTCTCTGCCACGATCTCCTGGATCTGGACAGCACAGGAGTTGTGCCCTTTGATGTCTGGGTCCCAGACGTGAGAGCGGCAATTGAAGTCTCCCCCCATATACAAAAGAGGAGGGAGATCATCGAGGTGATCGTGCAGGAAGCGCGTAGCGCCAGCCTTAGCCGCTAGATTGATAATGGGAGCCTGTCAAAACACAGTGGGGCTTTTTATATATGGACTGTCAATTGACAGCGACTGTATTTTGACAGTCAGGGTTGGAACCTCTCATAATATGGGTAGAATGGCTGCTGCACATATGCGGCGGGCAGCGCTGGTTGTAAATAGTTGTAAACAATGGCTTAAACAGTGAGCACAATGCCTTGCTCACTGTCTAGCACAGCGACGGCCCTTGATTTCAGCATCAATGCTCAAATATAATATTAATATAATATTTATCATTAAAATATAATGATTTTACACTCTTGCAGTAGCGGTAGGGGCTGGATGCAGCCTGTATCTCTTGGATGACGTTCTATTTTTAGAAATAGCGTCAGATAGTGATCAAATAGCTTGCATTAGCCTGCTTATTATGTAGGGAAATCTTGTTTCTTCTTCTACAGGTGTAAATATTATAATTAGAATATATTGTACCCATATACACCAAAAGCGTGCCCGCATTTCAGATATACGGGCTGGATGCATTAATTGTTCTTTGGATGACGTTCTAATTTTAGAACATCATTTCCTTATATGCAGTTTGCTTCCGTGCCATCCATCAGAGCCTTTGCTTCCGCTTACTCCTCTAATATACCTCTAATTCGGCCTCTAGCATTTCTTCTTGTGCTGATAGTCTCATGAATGATAAACCAATTTGACTTGTAATTTGATTCTTGCATCTGAGGATAAGCAATGAATCAACCCCTGTCATGTTGTTTGACAGCCTGCGCGTTTAAAGCAGACACACCAAATGGCTCGGAATAAGTTGGGTGCACTGCAGACCTAATATCGTTATACATTGGCTGTATTTCCAAGCGCAGTAATATAATGGTTCTAGGCGCTTATCGAGTACTTTGACAGCATAATAGGGTACTCAACAACGAGCAATGCTAATTGGAAGAGATCGGAGACTTGAGTATAACGGGTTTAGAGAGGTAGTGTTGAACTCAGGAAAAAGATGGAGCATGTTTCCATCCACGTCGTGTTCTTATGAAGTCAATACCTGCGCCGTTTGTGATATAGATATCATATAATTCAGAATTCTGGGTCAATGATTAGACCTTCATGGTGGCCGCTGCATTATGCATCAGGGAGAACCCGTTCATCGGGATATATCGGACAGGGACTTGTGAATTTTCGCATTTGACTTAAAGAAATCGTGCTAATCGTGCTTGCGTGCCAAGCTGAGACGTAGTTATTGTATTTTCGGACGTCGTTACACAGCATTCAGTAAATTTAGTCTTAAAAATTCTGCTTAAATTCAATTTCAATGAAGTAAATTATACACAGAAAGGAATCATTGAGATGGCATTGTAACAAACTGTAAATACAGTACAAGTAATCTAAGGGGCATCAGGAAGGTGATCCACGTCATGGTCAACGTCCTCGTCACCATCGTCACTGTCCTCGTCATCAGATTCGTTGTCAGTATCCTCATCTTCTAAAATGGCGGCATCGTTGATCGCAAATGTTGATGTGGTGCTGGTGATGGTAGGATTGGTTTGTGACTCTGAGACTAGCCCTGCGCCACCACCATTACTTTGTTCAATCATATTGTTGTCGCGGCCGTCGAGAGGCGCGTCCCACTGCTCTCTGAACAAAACCCTCAACCCACGTTGGATTTCTCCTTGGCGAACCGCATAGGATTCCAATCCCTCGGCCAGTGTGGAGTCATTAACGGACCTCCTATGTGCCTGATCGTTCCACCACTTCTCTTTCCACTCCAAAAACTCCAAACTCCTCCGCATCTCCTCCTTGAGGAGGTGAACCTCCTCAGTCCCTCTGTGTGCCCTCGACCTGCTCTTGCCCCACTCGACCTTTAGCAGGGAATCATCGTCTTGCTCGTCCTCTTGATTTCTCTGCTGTTGTCTTAGCAGGGAATCACCCTCCTGACCATCCTCCTTCTGCCGTTGTCTTGGCGCCAACCATATCCAAGATAAGATGCGTTGCGTTTCACCAGTCCCATCTCAACGCAAACTGTCCACAGGAGCCAGACTGAAGTCGTCCGTCTCCATTGGATCACCTTCCTCCTGCTCTCCCGTTCCTCCTCCCTCAACCACACCATCCTCAACTGTTCCGCGATGCCCAGAAGAAACCTTCACCTCCCGATCTTGAAAGGTACGGATGTCCCCATCAGCCAAAACCCGCAAGACCTCCTCCCACTCTCCACCTCCGCTCAGCATTCGCTTGGCCTCTCGTGCTTCCCGATATTTCACCGCAGCGGCGCGCGTCTTGTTGTGAATGCGATCGATGATCGCTCTTGAACAAGTGCCCTCCTTCTGTCCACGGACATTTTTGTTCTTGAAGGAGATGAGACAGCTCTTCAAGGTGAGAGCATGTCAAATGTTGTGGAGGGCGTCAAAACATTGCCGTGTACACAGAGTTTCCTCGATGTCGGGGAGTGTGGAGTGAAAGATGCGCGGTCTAGACTCAGCCGGGACTTTTGATGGTAACCAGAGAAGATGGTTCTCCGGGTGCTTGGCGTTTTCGAGAAGGTGGTGTTCAGCTCGATAAGATGCCAAGCCTGGGACGTAGATAGGAAGCAGGAGCTCCCATCCTCTGATCCTGGCTCGCAATTGATTGCATTGCTCAATGAGTCCCCCTTCCTGTCGAGCGACGGCATTGGTTGGGGTGTCCTTTGCAAGTCGCCTGAGTCGTCGCCTACAGACACGAAGGAGAAGGGGTTACAACAAATGTATGTAGTTACAAGGATAGGATCACTTACTGTGTATCTTCAATATCAAGCCCCATAATGATAAACGAAGCTGGGCTAGTTTCGTGTAGCACCTGTCCTCCCTCTGCTAAGCGCTTCTCCTCCTCTTTGAGCAGATCCCGTCGTGTTTCGGCCTCCGACAGTTCTGAATGCGCTCATTAGAACAAAGCATAATACAAAATTGAATGACAGTACTCACCAAGATCTTCGTATTCAAAAGGATTCTCAGCAGTCTTTGGGTGGTTGGAATCCTTTTCCCAAAGTTCACAGAGGAGCTCCCAGCTTTTCACCATCGTTTTATCGAGTGCTTCTGTTAGACCTTTGTGGGCTTCAACCTGAATGTTGCGGTGGACCACTGCAGCCTTATATTTCCGCCTATAGGTGTCGCCTAAGCCTACATACTTCAACCAATTCCAGAAATTGAAATTGTCGTCTAGTATCAGGTGCCGAGACCCCGGACCGTGTGTCTTCGTCGAGTTTCCCAGTGCATTGTGACCAGCCCATACCCGCTCCGGAACCTCGAAATCTGAGAGACCTACTCCAGGGATATAGTTGAGAGAATATTGTTGATGATTTTTAGCTTCATGCATGGGTTCATGCAACTTCAGGATCGCTGGTGTCAGGGTAGTTTTTGCCGGGTCAGGGGTGTCCAAGTGTTTGGGCCATTCCTCTGCTTTTAATCGACGCGCGAGGTTCGTATACCATTGGCAAGCGATATTGTAGCTGATCATGATATTGGTTAAGCCAGATTTGATGAAGTCTCTAATACCAGACACAAATATATAGTCCATGTTGGCATATCTGGTGAATGTTAACTGTAAGGCACGCCGACGCAACATTAGGAAACTTAAAATGTGCATACCTTTCACCCTTGATCAAGTTCCCAACGCCCAAAGGCAGTATCATCTCCGATCGTCCACAAAACAGCCCTCCAACACCAGTATAGCGAAGCCCCTTGGTGAAACGTGTATTGGCTTGAGCGATGGCTTGAAAACCTACACATGTACTGATCTGGATGTCGTTTAGAGAATATACATTTTTAATATTAAATAAAATGGTGGAACTCACATCTGCTTCACTAGCCATCGTCTGTGCATACTGCTCGTATTTCCTCAGGTGAATCATAAACGCCCAACCAGTACCCAACCCCGGATCTTGACTATAACTTGACACCAACTGGTTCTTGAGACGAAAATTAGCGTCCATACACGTATACGCCCGATAGAGATACCTGGACAACACTGGTTGGCAAGTCAGTATAATTGGTGGGGTTCTGAAGGTTAAGATGACGACGTACTGCAAGCTTGGTGGTGCCTCCTTCCAATTCTTAGGGAGGTTTATCCCTGGTCGCGGACACGATGGACATGGAACCGCGACCTCTCCTGGTTTGGTGGCGAGAATACCGCCTGGATCGTGAGCCCGTCCTGCTCTCTTCAACATATGAAGGTGCCTCCATTGGAGGAATATCCGTAGAAGAGCGCGATATTTCGACTTTAGCTTTATCAGCCCAGATCCATCTGTCAGCTTCTCCAGGGCCCGATAGAGGTCGTAAAACAATCCTTTGGTGGTAAGGGAGATGGTATGGAGGAGGTCCAGTAGTTCAAATGTGGCACACGTCTTGATTACAATCTGTGATGACGGGTAGAATCCTCGGCGCAGGAGCTGGATATGTTGGGGTTGCTGCTTACTACACCCACAGTAATCGAAGGCAATTTCATGAAAGCCGTTTGTGTGAAGAACCAAGAGGGATTTGTGGCAGGGGACTGGGGAGCAACACGTTCCAGTATGGTTCAATTGAACTTGTAAGCCGAGCGATTTGAGAGAAACTGAGACAAAGGTCTTCCCCGTCCATTTCTAGTGAGAATGTGTGAGAAGGATACCATCACAGTGACGGGAGAACAGACCTTGATGTGATGCAAGGGGAGCCTCCTGTGTCTTTTCACACAGCATTCTTGACATGTCAATTCAGGGTGGAGACAACCTGACTTGCATCTATACTCTCGCTTCCCCGGCTTTTCTCGTTTTCGCACTATACAGTCAGGGCACACATCATCTACATCATTTGCTTTGAAGTCACCCCTCCCTTCCCATCTCAGCAATTCGTCGAGGTACAAGGACCTGTAGTTGTCTGTCCAAAACTGGTTTGGACGACGCTGATAGAGATTGAAAATAAGCCACTAGTGACGTTTTCTAAAAATAGACTCACAGAGAGCATACTACGTTGTCTCTTCTTCTTGACAGGGTTTGCTACCGGCGGTGGCTCTAAATCAACCTCTCCCTCAATCAACTCATCCACCCAATCTCCATTTTCTTCCAGTCCGTATTCCTTGTCATCAAAAGGTGTCCAAGATGTAGCTGCTTTCCAAATGTGTAAGGATGACCCGATCTGTAAATGATCCTTTCGACCGAGCCCAACATAATTGCCTGCACGAAGAGTTTGACCTTGGCTTGCAGAGATTGTCCCAAATCCATTTTCTGTGAATGGAATTGAATACTTGACGGGTCCTCCAACAGATGAGGAATTGTAACGAGGTTTCTTATTAGGATGCAACATGATGGGAATGAGAAAGATTGGCGTCAGAGTGCGCATGTGATCGTTCTGGTTTGTCTGTACCAAAGTATCCGTACAGGAGTGATACGCTTCCTACCAGCGTTTCATTTGCATTGTACACAAGAAATAAAATTATTTAATAAACACCGATTAATTCTAGGTATTGAGCTGAGTCTGAGAAACAAAACAAACGATAAACTGCCAAGGGGAGGGGGGTGTATATAGTGTCCAAGTGGCACGCGTGGTGATTTCGTGACATTCCTCAACAATACATTGTCGTTTATATCTCTATTTTAACATGATCAAACCAAATAATTTGGTATTTAACATCCATGCAGTGAATAAAAGTGTTCTCTACAAAGTTTGAGCATTTTTTTTTCAGGACACCAAAGGTACGCTAATTCGACGACAGAATGACATGGGGGAACATGAAGTCCTTGTTGACCGTTTTGGCATACTTGACAAGTTGGTCAAACTCAAATTTTTTTACATGGTTATCAAGCTGAAACAATCTAAATTCGATTGTGCATGCTCAGAACAAGTAGAGATTGGTACACATTGCACAATTCCAAAAGTAAAGTAAACGCGAAGGTGATTTCGTCGTTAAAGCAGTCTCGCATTACCATATCAGGCAACTAATTAAGCCGGATCCTATATATAGACCTCTTGAAATCTTCTCTTTCATACCTTGCACGTAGCTAAACTATGGTGAGTGAAAAGCGTCTAGAAGCGCGAAAGAAGTACTATTATCGGTATATATGTTTTCAATTTACATGCTACTATATGCTGATATGGGTCTCCGTCCTTCTTAGTAACATCGTGGCTGAAAGGAAGAGGGCCCGGGAATTCGCTCAGCGGTAGGTAGATTCAGCACCCAAAGCAGCTTTCTCTACTGAGTTGGGGCTAGACGTAAAAGTGAGGAAAGTTCGGAAGCCAGAGAGCTACGAACTGCAAGACATCGCCAGGCACAGGCTCGTTACAGAAAGGCGAACCACCAGCAGATCGCAATCAACGAATTTCAGAGACGGTATGTTCGTCTCATTTCACTGTCCTCCATTTTCTCAAATATGCCCTATTTCAGTCGAAAAGTGTTCTTAGCGAGGGAGCGGGAGGCCGATGAGGAAGAATTCATGAGATTGATGAATGCCCAGGACTCCGATGAAGAGACTTAGGTACTTTCTTGGACATAAACGAGCCGGTTCATCGAGTTGAAAGAAATAATTCATCAATAATTTTATCATTCACGGATCTTAGGGAAAAACATATAGTGATCAAATAGCAAGCGAGATTCATTGGCATTAATGGTAAGACATAATCATAGTAAATTACCATAGGGACCGAGACGAGTATGCGAGACAAAGAAATGTGGGATGCAAAACATAAGAGGAATATGGAAAATACGGAGCGAGAAGGGAAGGGCATAGCTGGACACATAAAAGAGAATAAGGAAAAGGGGAAGGGGGCATAGACAAGCATAGAAAAAAAGAAGCTTCAAATAAATTATATCAGTTTTCCTCAATACTACCGATGCTAAGACAATATGTACCACATGCTTCAAAGATGGTTCATCATTGATGATTCAGCCCTCAGCCCTTCCTCCAGGTGGGCACGAATCTCCTCCTGAATCTCCAGCCTTCGCCGCTCAGCTGCCTCTGTGGCTAAGTGTCGCCTCTCCTGAAGGGTTGGTGGCCTTCTGCGCCTCCGCTGCGTCCCCGCCTGCCCTGCGTCAGCCTGCATCGGCTGAACGTGTGTCGATACAGACTCCGTAGCCTCGGACTCCGTTGATACAGGTTCCGTAGTGTTCGTCTGGGTCGACCCATGTTGGTTCTCAGTCGGGGTTCTCGGGACTCTGGAGTTCGAAGGTTGGATGAAGAATGAGGATGGTAGATCTCGAGCCAAGGTCAGAGAAGAAAGGATGAGCGACTGGATCGACTCAATTTCTTCACAGGTCTCGTTAGGATTTTCCCGACGATTCGCGGCCAATTCGGCACGATGCCTTGAGATCTGTCGTTGGAGGGGGGTTTGAGCATTATGAGGAGTGGGGGAGGTGCTGCAAGCACGACGGGACGTCGTTTGGATGGGTTCAGTCAAGTTGGGGAGGGATGTTCGGGGTCGTGAAGGCCCTGCAGCCAATGATGGTGGAGAATTGAAGGAGGAGACAATTTGTGAAGCTCCTGCAACTGATGACGTGGGGAGAGTGGTGGAGGCGATGTTGGACGCGTCTTCCTCGTCAGAGGAGAGCACAAACTGGGCTTCATGCCATGACGAGGACGAATCCCAAGCAGAAGGTCCCCAAGGGCTCTGGCTTGGGGCGGACCACCCTGATGGTTCGTTATCGGAAGAGGGATTATTGCCCCAAGGATTGTGGGCGGAATTGGGGGCAGGGGCGGGTTGAATAGCGGGTTGAGTTGAGCTGGTTGAGCACGAGGCTGGTGGTTGGATAGGAGAGGAGCCTACGAAGATTGGCTGGGAGGGAGTATCTCCCCAGCCTGGAGTTGTTGCTCTTGCTCTACGAGCGGTGGTTCGACAAGTTCTGCTGGCTGGCATTGAATGATGAGGCTGGTGACGAAGGAGCAACAAAAGAAAAACCAACTTTTTGTGTAGAAAGCATTTCTTGGCACGAGCAACGCTTTGCGTTGCAGATCACGACGTCCATATGGTAGATTGTGGTTCAATTCATCTTGAACCAACAAATCAAACTGAATTTGAAAATTAAAAAAAAAAGTTGTGATAGTATTTGAAGGACACAGGATAACGATTTGCAGCACACCTATCACCCATCCAATCCTTCACTCTCATCCAGGTATGCCAGTCTACGCATTCACTGGTGCCCGTAAGGACTATTTGGAGTCCAAACGGCCATACTATGATTCCTCTTACGACGTTGGTGATGCCAAGAACGCGTTGGCCAACATCCTCCGCTCCTACTGTAAGGTCTTCCCCATGTCCATGCCAATCGACCAGGAGCCAACGCCAGAAGAGATTGCCGCGATTCTGGCAGAGGAGCAGCCAGAGACTAGAGATCCAGAAGAAGAGGACAAGTTGGAGGAGTCTGACTATCCTGCAGAGGAGTGGAAGAGGATGATGGAGGAACGCGAGGCCAAAAGTCAGGCGTTGTTGAAGTTGAAGGGCGTGAGTTCTTTGTTTGTTTCATTGATCAGCGAATACAAACAAACTAATTCCTTCTCAGCAATTTCAAACTTGGTTCAGCTATCGCTACATCAAGTCGCGCGGTGCCCTCAAGCGCAAAGAAGCTGCTCAGAAAGATCACCCGTACGCTCACCTGTTCCGTCTCCTGGAAGGGAATGAGAAGAGACCACGACAACGAGCTGCCCTCAACGTCTGGAGACAGGGCTTTAGTGTCGCGATAGAGGAAGCGGCAAAGAAGGCAGTCCAGGATGCAAAAGGGGATTTGAGCAAAGATCTCGCTGGTGCACGGTCAAAGAAGGTCAAGGAGATGTATGAGGCGCTCCCCCAGGAGGACAAGGATCATTACCAGATGCTGGCGAAGGAGGAGCATATTGCTGTGCTGGCTGCTTGGGAGGCTGAGAGGTTACGGGGACCATTGACAACACCAGAGGCTCGTCAAAGGTGAGTAATACTATGTACCCTTTTATTGATAGAAATTTAATGTGTCTTTTAGGTGTATTGATGCACTTATCCGTGTGGTCCAGCCTCTGCTGGACGCCATTGCGGAGGCGACAGGTTGGAAGGTGTCGCTGATTGCAGGGGGACCGGAACCTGCCAAGGAGGGGCAGATGAGCATGATTATGTGAGTATTTTCATCTCTGAATCGATGCAATTCACTCACCTGCAGTAGGATCCATAGCGGCACGACCATTGGAGAGGTCAAAATGGATTGGGGACGTGCTGACCATAAGCGTATCACAGAGATCCTCATGCCGATGTTTGGTGATTTCCTGCGGAAGGGTTACTGTATGTGCCTCATTTATTCAATCTAAATCTAACTAATCTTTTCTATAGCTGTAGCAGAGTGCCAGAGCCGTACCCTTGCAACAACTGGCAGCAACACCCCAGGATCTCCGGATGCACCAGAGACCCCCAGCGTGCCACCTGTCATCGCCCCTCCGTCCCCTCTACCTGTCGCTTCGTCCCTTCCATCCGTCGTTTCTCCTCCTCTCGCTCCTCCACCACTTCCTTCCCCTTCTCCACCACCTGTTGTTTCTCCACCGCTTCCTCCTCTTCCTCCCCCACCTGTCGTTTCTCCTCCCCCACCTGCACCTGTTGTTTCCCCTGTCCCTGCCACTGCCATCATCCTTCCCATCATCCCCACCAATACGCAAGCTGTTTCATCTCCATGTGCCATCACCCTCAGTCCCTCTCCTCCTCCTCCAAGTCAGTCTCCGTCACCACTACCAACACCACGCGCTTCATCTAGTCCACCTCCGCCTCCTGCTTCAGTCACTTCCTTGTCAGTTGATGTTCCACATCCCCAACGTGTTTCTGCAGCGCAGATGATCATCAATCAACATCTCCCTCCTTCTGCGAGTGACGTGGACAATGTGGAAAGTTCCGGTGACAAGCGAGCTGCGGAAAGCACTGTGGACGCCTTGCGTGAGGAAGAGGGAGAACAGGGAGGGAAAAAGAGGAAGATCGGTGGAGGAGGGAAAAGGAGAGCACTTACCAGGCCAACAACTAGGACGACGATCACCTGGGTTGAGTCCACCACCTCCATCACATCTGGGGTTACACCACCAACAGACATGCTGCACCCATCGTGGTTCGTCGAGGCAATGGATTTATTTGTCAAAGGTGCCACGGGATTGGCAGGAGAGGAAACTCCCCTGGATCCAGCGTGGATAGGATGTGTGGAAGCCTATTCGGCCTTCCAGAGGAATCAAGGGTTTGGTCCGCAGACGGACAAGCGGCTCCCTGCGCATCTCAGGCCTACGGTCATCAAGGACTGGGTTGCGAGAGGGCGTACTCGCAACAAAGCGTGGCGTCCAAAAAGCCTGGTTCCCAAGGACTTTAAGGACGAGTTTTGGACATGGTGGACCAGCCTTCAGCCCGAGTGGCGAGTTGATAATGGCACAGTTATCACAGGCAGGGTGGATGGGGACTGGTCAGCTCTTGTTGTCCCTGGTGTCAACAGGTTGCTGAGTGTTGTGGCTGCACTCTTTTTTTGGGGGTTAGAGGCACAGGGCAAACATGTATCTCGGGATGCGTGGTTGGTTGCTGTGCGAGATTGTACCACAGCTTTCCATAAGCTTGCAGTCATCCCTCGCTCTTAAGTATATTCTGTTCTTGTCTCATTCTTTCTCGTGTGCAGTCTGGTGTTTTTTATATTTTATTTTATGTGTATTTATTCATCCCGTAGTTTTCTGATGTTCACAGTGGTTCCTTTTTAATTACGGCAATTACATTATTTTATTTTATTTTTTAATACATCTCTTACGACTAGTTGACTGCTCTCGAGTGTGTTTAATTTGAATTGATCTGAATAGGAAAAAAAAAAACGGAAGAAATGAGTTATTTTTAGAACATCATCTGTGTGGCTCAAGCTGCATCCATCCATTGCAGGTGTCTGGAGAGGCTAAACACCACATAGATTTGACTTTGATGAACCAAAAAGGTGATTTATTGAATATTAAATGCAGACGAACAAATTTGTAGCTGTACGAAGGGTGTAGCTACAATTATGAGTGAATTCTAAATATAGAACATCATCCAAACAGATGTTTCGCCATCCACCTGTTCCAAAGGCCGTAGACTGCCGCACCTTGCCAAAAATGGTCCGAAATATTCCCATGAATAAATATTTCAACCCTGAGTCTCGTACATATCATGGTCGTCATGCCAGACAGTGAGCAAGCATCCCGACACATCCCTGACACTGATTCAGGCATTGTTTATCATTGTTTACCCACAGCGGGCAGTGGGCAGCCAACAATGAGCATATAACAGCCCCACAGAGGGTACCAGTGTGAAAACACAGTGACTGTGAATTAACAGTCTATGTGTAAAGTACCTCTGTGGGTATTGACAGTTAATTTTATAAAAAGGTGGCTGCTACAAGTGGTAGCGCTTCCCCCACTGTCGGAATACACATTAAGGAAGTTGAAGACTTCCCGCTCCCCAAAGAGCGAGAGCAGTTGGATGTTGCGGTGTTTTACAATATCCGGACGGAGTGCGGGGCGATATCGTACGAGGCTGCGCACCACATACATTATCACGCAGGGGGGTTGACTGTCAGCGCTCTTCGCGTCAGCGAAGAGCAGCCAATTGGGATGGACCGGAGGTCCTTCCACATCGTCGCCCTCCTTGTTAGAGGTGGACAGCGCTGTGCGGATCACACGCCACGGGGGCTCTTGGATGAATAGAAGGCAGTACTTTCCACTGACACCAGCCTTTCAGCTGAGCCTCAGCTGAGCCTCGGCTCATCAGCTGAGACTCGGCTGAACCTCAGCTGAACCTCGGCTTAACCTCAGTATAACCATAGATTTTGAAAATAAACATATGTTTATCAGCTGAACATCAGTGAACCTCAGCTGAGGTTCACTTGAGGTTCAGCTGAGGTTCACTTGAGGCTCAGCTGAGGTTCACTTGAGGTTCAGCTGAGGTTCACTTGAGGCTCAGCTGAGCCTCACTTGAGGTTCAGCTAAGGTTCAGCTGAGGTTCAGCTGAGGTTCACTTGAGCCTCAGCTGAGCATTGGTAGAACTCTAACTTTGATAGGTATAAGAGAGTTGCTTGATGGTATTGTTTGATAGTAGAGAGCAAGTGTGATAGTTCAGTATATATTACATAGAGAGATGATGGTACAGGATAGAGAAAAGACAAAAGAGTAAAATTTGTGATACTAATAGAGAGCTGAAGAAAAAATCAAAAGTACCTAACTGACTATGCCTGTATGGCTCATATAGATAAAAGGTAGAATAATAGTACAAAGAGAGA